>CM037851.1:253624110-254317110 GCA_021234595.1 Delia radicum
AGTTTCATTCCCTTACCTCTTATTATAAGTAATTTTGATCAAAAAATTGTGTACATTTTGGTAACAAAAATATATTTTTATTAAAAAATAAAATAGTAAAATCAGACCATATATCGCTCATCTACTTCACGAACGTCACAACTCAAAAAACATAATTTTTGAGTTAATGACGCAGAATTATTCGTTATATCACGTATCATATTGTGTAAAAAAGTCGTATTGATATCTTGTATACTCACCCCTTGAGAGAAATTATGTCGTTATTTTTTTCTTCAAGGTGGGAGTAAATTGAAAACTTCAAACTCGTTTTCTAAAAAATCGAAATTTTTGAATTATGACGTTATTGAAGTAAGTAAGCGATATGTTCTCTCCTCCTGCCTCATTCGTCCTTGACATAGATGTGAACATTCAAAGTTTGACTTATATACGTAGTAGAACTCTCCCCAATGATATTTTTCATAAATTAAGTTTTCATGTTTTATGTTTATTTAATAAGTTTAACGTGTCAACACGTACTTATTTTTTGCATAAAAAATGTCCTGTACACACACAAAAATACAAGTAATTTCCTTTTTTCTCACACATATTTACATGAGTTTTTTTTTACAAATTCATCTTGTTTTTTGACTTTTGACACAGAAATATTGTTGTTTAATAAATCTTATACTCGCACTCAAACAAAATTTGTATTATTTGTAGGTTTCTTATTAAAACACCAAAAACATGTTAATACGCCCATTTCAAACACTTCTAACTAAGGGAATTGTGTTTTAATGTGTATGACATTTTTGGTCAGTTTTGGCATATAAAGTTTAGTTTCTGGGCGTTGTTTTAAAAATAAATCAAATAAAGTGATAGAATACAAACATACACAAACTATTTAAAAGCTTAATTTATTTTAAGTTGTCAATGCAATAATTGTAATTCTATTTGAGGCTCCACGTTGTAGTTGTTTTTTTTAGAATAAAATTTCAAAGTGATTTGCAGTTTTAGATACACTCCATTTATTATGATTTTTTGAAAACCATTCATCCATTGAAATTAAATCAGTGTAATATTTTACCATTTTTTATAAATCTTAATTTTCTTTATACCGAAAAAAAGAAAAAGTTAATATTATTGATTGTTTATTTAGACACTGCGTTGCAAAACTATAATTACACATTAATATCACTAAATTTCGTAAGTTAAAGAAATAGTAGAAGAGTTTAGCCGGCATAAATGTTAAACTAATTGAAAATTAATAATATTTAACAAAAAAAAAAAAAAAAACAATTCATTTTTTTTTTATATTTTACTATTTAAAAAGGAATAACAAAATCAATTAGTGTTAGTTTCTACACCCAGAAAATAGTCGCAGTTGTGGCCACCGAATTTGTTGCCAACCGAATTCTGGTGATTTCGACAACTATCGTAAAGTTAAATTTTATTTTTAGCCGTGCAAGCTAATATTCAGTTGCCTGACCCAATATTACATTCCACATAAATAATATTTCGTTCCAAAAAATGTTATTGAAATTAAAAAACTTTTTTGATTGGTATCGAACCGTGGTCTTCAGATTAATAGTCCTCTGTCCTACTGATTGTACCACAATCGCTTTTAGTTTGCTTTGCCTTATTTTCTATTTAAAATTTGAATATTTTATTTTAATTAAAAAAACTTTTTGTGTTTTTCTTTTCCTTTCCGAGATTTGAACTCGGAAGTTCGGAGCACAAGGCAAAGAATGGAGCAACTAAGAAGACAAGAATGGAGCAAAATTGATTATTAATAGGTTTTTTGTTAAAGTTCTGCCTATTATATAGGCTCTAGCTTTTCTAAAACTTCGGGTTCTGATGAGATCTTTAGCCAGATCGAAATACTAGTATCAACCTAGCTAATATGTTTGATTTGCTTTATTTTTGTAAACATACGGAGGTTGAAAGCTCGTTATAAATTGAAAATAACATAAAAATAATCTCGATGTATATAAAAACAAAAAACTAATATAACTGTAAAAACTTTTATAATTGTTGAGTACTAAAATTGAAGTTAAATATTTTGTTAGGAAAACAAAAATAGTATAAAATTCGTGTACCAATACCAATCATTAGTTGCTTCTATATGCAAGAAACAGTTCGGTTGGTACTACTGAAACCCTAATTTAATGGCATATTTGATTGGAAAACCCATATTTGCAGTAACCATTTTTGTTTATCGAAAATTTTTATAAAAATTTGGTAAATGGTACCAATTCTTTTGTATTATTACTAAATAAATTTTGCTTCTACTGTACACAATTACTAACCGAATTTTATTTCTAAAGTTGATTGAAAATACCAATAATTGGATAATAGGATTGTTTTTAGTACCTTTTCCCTCTTTTTAATTTCCAGTACAGTAGTTTTGCTTTATTAATCGATGATTGGTAGTTCCAAAGAAAATAACGTCCTATCAAATAAATTTTAATGGTTTTGACCGAATTCCAACCAATCTTTTTTCTGGGTGTAACTATAAATACACTTAACTTAATATATCAAAATTTACAAAAATTTAAGAAAAATATTTTAAAGCAACAGTTTTAATAATGAATTAACTTGAAAATACGATCCAACCTTCCGTCTACCAGATTTATTCGAAGTTCTTCCGTTCTCCACGCATCAATAACTGCTTCTATTAGATGAAAAACGCTTTCATATTGACAGTTTTCTGCGCAAGCTCGGCGGGTTTATACTCCCCAAATATGCTCAATGGGGTTTTGATCAAGAGAACATGAGGGCCTTTGTAATACCCTTATATTTGTTGATGATAACCATTCCATCATTTTTTTTTTTTTTTAATTTAACCAATACTCAGGGGATGCCCCCTACTCAGTATTGATCAGGAAAATAGGGTATGGGAAGGAGGAAAGAGGGAGTAGTGCTTGTGGATATTTGATTTAAATTTTTCTAAATTGTAAGTAACAGGGAAGATTTCTGCGGGAAGTTTGTTCCACATACGAATCGTTCGACTAAAATCATGGTTCCTTACGTAAGTCTCTCCAACAGCTGGTTAAACCATCTGAACCATCAAGATTGAACTTTTTCTCATCAGAAAAAATTTCCTTTAAAAGAAATTTATGTTTAAACAGTCCTACCAACAACAGCGATTATTGACTTACATTTCTCCAGTTTGTTTGTAAATTCCTTTTAGCGAATTCAAGTCGAACAGATTTGTGGCGGGGTAATAACCTTGGCACAGACATCAACTTTTAGCTACTAATTCTTTGGGAATTCTTTAAGAGCCTACTAATGGTTTATTTGGACTTATATACCTTACATTCATCGATTATCCGATTGAGACTCTTCATTGAGTTGCTGGCACAGTTAATTATTTCACGCCGCACAGTGGGTTCGATGATACCCAGAATGGTGATTAATTCAAAAACTTAAAAATTTTTAAATTGAAAAAAAAATTTTGTTTAACCTATTAGGCGCTTTTTTGGTTTTCGAAAAAAAAAAGATCTTAGTTGACAATTTTTTATATAACTTTGGAACGAAAATTGATAAATTAATAACCAAAATTGGAAATTAGAGCGCACTTAATGTATTATTAAAAAATATAAAGAATAATTATATAATATGTTTTAATGTTAGAGTTATTCTGTATGAAATCACCAAATCGGCAAAGCTGGCATATCTTAGATTTTACTCAAACTAACTGGAAATGATATTTAGGGTCTGAAAACCCAAAATCCAAGAGGATTTAATTTTTGCGCACGGCACTACCGGTTCACGCAAAATCAAAAAACTAAAAAGTCTTGTTTTTGTGCGTAGTGGTTTGAGCTGTCAAATTTTTTCTGCTAGAGATATCTACATGATGAAGGCATCGATTTAAAGCTATAGGATTATAGTTTCTATCCAAAATATAAAATTTGACTTAATTCATACACCCGAAAAATAACGTCGTATTGAAAATAAGCATATCTAATTGGTTTTTAGTGTTTTTCAATGAACTCCAGTGTCGGCGCTAATGAATATAAAAGCATAATAATTCTCAGATACAAATTAGACATGTCGGAGAAAAATACAAAATTAAAATTGGCTCAATCTGGCAACTCGTTATGAAAAAATCGTTACTTGAAATTTTGAAATTTTGAAAATTTGCATATTTCAGGCTACAATTTGGTCATGTTTGTTAGCAGATACAAACTTGAAAATTACAGAGTACTTACTCCCTACTTTTAACTTTATAACACTTCAAGACCCGATTAGTTATTTTCACTCCTCTCGGATTTACAGGGTTTTTAAAGAAAAGCCTTTTTGATTTTTTTTTATGTATTTTTATACTTTCCTCAATTGTTATATACAGAGAAATTAAAATAAAAACAAGTAGTATTATGAAGTAACAAAGAATAATTATTTACTAAAAAATATATTTAATAAATTCAGTAGATTTTTTATGTTTACAAAAATTTTACAAAAATAAAAAAAAAAATTATCAACATTTGTCATCACAAAGACGATTTCGGCTTAGAAGCAGAGTGGCACTTTTTTGCCACTTCTCATGGCAAAAGTCCTTGCGACGGAGCAGGAGGTACAATTAAGCGGACTGTAAGGAAAGCAAGTCTACAGCGAACTGCGGATCATTATATCCTAACACCTACAGCAATGCTTGATTTTTGTTCCACCCAAATTCCTGGTATAACATTTTTTTTTGTATTTATTTCTGATGTTGATGCTATCGAAAACTTTTTGTAAAAAAGATTTATTGATGTTTGCACAATTAAAAATACAAGAAACTACCACAGTTTCTCTCCGATTTCTCACAGTCAGTTAAAAGTACGAAAGTTTTCAGCTTCTGATAACTTTGAAACTCCGAATATTATAAGAACAAGTACTTTATTAAAATAAAATAAAACTTATTCCACGATTCTTAATTACACACATTTAAACTATAACTTTTCTACTTTAAATGATAAAAATATACCATGTGCCTATTTTCTACCACCACTGCAAAATTTTGTAACTTAAAAAATCTATTGAATTTATTAAATATATTTTTTAGTCCATAATTATTCTTTGTTACTTCATAATATTTGTTTTTATTTTAATTTCTCTGTATATAACAATTGAGGAAAGTATAAAAATCCATAAAAAAATTAAAAAGGCTTTTCTTTAAAAACCCTGTAAATCCGAGAGGAGTGAAAATAACTAAACGGGTCTTGAAGTGTTATAAAGTTAAAAGTAGGGAGTAAGTACTCTGTAATTTTCAAGTTTGTATCTGCTAACAAACATGATCAAATTGTAGCCTGAAATATGCAAATTTTCAAAATTTCAAAATTTCAAGTAACGATTTTTTCATAACGAGTTGCCAGATTGAGCCAATTTTAATTTTGTATTTTTCTCCGACGTGTCTAATTTGTATCTGAGAATTATTATGCTTTTATATTCATTAGCGCCGACACTGGAGTTCATTAAAAAACACTAAAAACCAATGAAATATGCTTATTTTCAATACCACGTTATTTTTCGGGTGTATGAATTAAGTCAAATTTTATATTTTTAAAAGAAACTATAATCCTTCAGCTTTAAAACGATGCCTTCATCATGTAGATATCTCTAGCAGAAAAAAATTTAACAGCTCAAACCACTACGCACAAAAACAAGACTTTTTAGTTTTTTTATTTTGCGTGAACCGGTAGTGCCGTGTGCAAAAATTAAATAATCTTGGATTTTGGTTCTCTGAACCCTTAGGAACATTTCCACAAAATTTTAACAAAATCCAAAATGGTCCAGCAACAATTTTTAATTTTTTTCGGTGTTTTCATAGAGAATGACTCGTTAGTATAAATTTTATATAAAATTTAATTTTTGTTTTTCACTAAATCCCATAAATATACATTTGAATGAAAATATTATAATTTTTTGAGTTTGAATTTTAATGTCTTTTTCAGACAATTGCAATTAATACTATAATTAATATGCAATTTTATTTAATTTAATTGTGAAAGGCGTGGTAGAGAAGAATGAGTGTATTTTCTAAAAATCCTAACTACATTGTAAATTATCAATTTTCTGAATCAGACTGCGCAGTTTCTGGTATTGAACCTTCGTCAGTGACCCTGTTTTTTGAATTTTTGAATTTGAATAATGTAATATTTGTTATGTTTTTATTTGTTCGATTGCGTCTATATGAAATTTTCTGTGCAATCACTGACCGTGGTATAGATAAACTGATTTCAAATGCCACATGCACTCGCACTACACGTTAGACAGAGCGCTTTAGCACACTGATCTATCGTCAGGTCGAGTTTTGTTGTGATTAAAACTAGTTTTATTCAATGCACGGTATTTTTTGTTCTTGCATACATAATCTCAGAAGTGCAACTCCAACAACACAACAGTTCTATTTTTAGAAACTTACCTCACTCTAATGTCCACTGTTTTCCCATATGTTGTAAGTGATGCCACATCTATGATATATTCTTTGTATATTCGATAGATGGCGCTTACGTAGTTAGGGAAGAATTGCTAGAGAGCAAAGTTTGATTTTTGCTTTTGAGTTTGAATTTTAACGTCTTTTTCAGACAATTGCAATTAATACTATAATTAATATGCAATTTTATTTAATTTTAATTGTGAAAGGCGTGGTAGAGATTTTTTTTGTTGATGAACAATCATAAATACATAAATGTACAGCATTTTGGAAAAAAAAGAAATGAAAGAAAAAATTGTTTTAACGTGTTTTTTTAGTTTAGTTAGTTTTTCGGAAAAACGATCTTAGTTCAAATTTTTGGCTGTAACAGCGATAAATTAATAAATAAAATTGAAAATTTATTAAAAAATTTAATGAATAAATATGTTATAATTATTTATGTTTGTATAAATTAAACTTAAAATCCAATTTTTGTTTTTTACTAAATTCCATATTTGTTAAAATTTATCTCAAAAAGTCACATTATAATTTTTTGTTGATGAATAATCATAAAAATTTAAAAACACAACATTTTAGAAAAAAAAAAATGTAAAAAAAAATGTTTTGCCATTACCGGTTTTGATCAATAAATGACAACCAGACACAAAAACAAAACTAACAAAAAAAGGCTTTATTTTTTGTAAATTCAAAATTTTAACCTTGGCATTAACCAGACGTTTTTTTTTAATTTTGAGACAAAATTTTTGAGCACTCTCACTTTTATTCAGAGCATGCTAAATTATGACGACTCTGCTTAAGTTGACAATGGGCATTAATGGATTAAAATCTGAAATGCTAAACCCAACTATACCTGACGTAATAAGTGCGGCCCATTAAATGTGGAAAATGTCCCAATTTTGGACCTTTTTTAAAAAAATTATTAAAAATATTTACAAATATTTTTTTTATCCAAAAAAGTATTTACTACGTACTAAAATATCTAAAGTTAAAGGTTTCATCATAAAAGTTTTATTTTTGAAAGATTTAATAGAAAAAATAAGCACTTGAATCGCAAAGAATTTTAGTTTTTTTTTTCACTTTTTGCAAAAACAGCAAACATTTTCTAACTTTAACAGCTCAACTTAGTTGATTGATTTTGACAACTAGTGATGCAGAGTTTTATCAATTTTTAACCGATACCAAATTTAACTATAAAAACTTAATTTCTAAATTTCAATTAATCGTCACTTTGGCATCATTTGAACCCACAGTGTGTCGGTCCCGACCAAAAAGCTCTTTTTTGGGCCGCCTGTGTTATTTTTACCATAAGCAGTCGGATTATTTGCTAAATTTATGACAGCCACATGTGAACGGTTTATTTTTCTAGTAAATTCCCGAAAACTTAAGCCACTTTTAAATGGGCTGAAATTTGCTCTTTTCCAAAATCACTTAGATATGAACCACGCGGCATTTGATTGCAAATTGATTAAAATTGCAAAAAGAACTAAAATAATTGTCAAATTTTTTTATTTGCTATTCTTCGTTATTTACCGTTATATGTAATTATGGCTATTAAACACTAACAAAATATTATTACACAATTTGTCTCTTAAATCAATGCCGTAACCTCTTAAATTGTACACAATAAGAGATCAGCTATCAAAGTTATAAGTTTTAAAAAAATGTTTGTAATATTAGAAAAAATAGTAAAAATCATTTGTAATTACAGTTATACAAAGCAGTGTATTCTCCTGTCATACTTTAACCTTATAAAGTCAATAGGAAAAGCAAAGAAAAATCTCAGAAAAATTCATATTTATTATTATACAGTAAGCGAAATATAAATAGACGCATTAAAACTTCATGGATTATTTATTTATTTAATATTGTAGTAAATTTTTGAATTTTTTATGTAAAATTAAAATCATTTAAGGTAAAACAACGGTGCTTTTTCTAGAAAAAGTCAAATCTAGCGCTAAATTTAAATAGACGCACCTCTCAACTTTTAATTACTTTGTTAAACTTTTAATTACTTTGTTAATCTCAGAAGTGCAACTCCAACAACACAACAGTTCTATTTTTAGAAACTTACCTCACTCTAATGTCCACTGTTTTCCCATATGTTGTAAGTGATGCCACATCTATGATATATTCTTTGTATATTCGATAGATGGCGCTTACGTAGTTAGGGAAGAATTGCTAGAGAGCAAAGTTTGATTTTTGCTTTTGAGTTTGAATTTTAACGTCTTTTTCAGACAATTGCAATTAATACTATAATTAATATGCAATTTTATTTAATTTTAATTGTGAAAGGCGTGGTAGAGATTTTTTTTGTTGATGAACAATCATAAATACATAAATGTACAGCATTTTGGAAAAAAAAGAAATGAAAGAAAAAATTGTTTTAACGTGTTTTTTTAGTTTAGTTAGTTTTTCGGAAAAAACGATCTTAGTTCAAATTTTTGGCTGTAACAGCGATAAATTAATAAATAAAATTGAAAATTTATTAAAAAATTTAATGAATAAATATGTTATAATTATTTATGTTTGTATAAATTAAACTTAAAATCCAATTTTTGTTTTTTACTAAATTCCATATTTGTTAAAATTTATCTCAAAAAGTCACATTATAATTTTTTGTTGATGAATAATCATAAAAATTTAAAAACACAACATTTTAGAAAAAAAAAAAATGTAAAAAAAAATGTTTTGCCATTACCGGTTTTGATCAATAAATGACAACCAGACACAAAAACAAAACTAACAAAAAAAGGCTTTATTTTTAAAATCTGAAATGCTAAACCCAACTATACCTGACGTAATAAGTGCGGCCCATTAAATGTGGAAAATGTCCCAATTTTGGACCTTTTTTAAAAAAATTATTAAAAATATTTACAAATATTTTTTTTATCCAAAAAAGTATTTACTACGTACTAAAATATCTAAAGTTAAAGGTTTCATCATAAAAGTTTTATTTTTGAAAGATTTAATAGAAAAAATAAGCACTTGAATCGCAAAGAATTTTAGTTTTTTTTTTCACTTTTTGCAAAAACAGCAAACATTTTCTAACTTTAACAGCTCAACTTAGTTGATTGATTTTGACAACTAGTGATGCAGAATTTTATCAATTTTTAACCGATACCAAATTTAACTATAAAAACTTAATTTCTAAATTTCAATTAATCGTCACTTTGGCATCATTTGAACCCACAGTGTGTCGGTCCCGACCAAAAAGCTCTTTTTTGGGCCGCCTGTGTTATTTTTACCATAAGCAGTCGGATTATTTGCT
The DNA here is from genome assembly GCA_021234595.1 of Delia radicum. Taxonomy (NCBI): domain Eukaryota; kingdom Metazoa; phylum Arthropoda; class Insecta; order Diptera; family Anthomyiidae; genus Delia; species Delia radicum. The sequence continues at coordinate 253,633,773 of CM037851.1, forward strand.
AAATTTATGACAGCCACATGTGAACGGTTTATTTTTCTAGTAAATTCCCGAAAACTTAAGCCACTTTTAAATGGGCTGAAATTTGCTCTTTTCCAAAATCACTTAGATATGAACCACGCGGCATTTGATTGCAAATTGATTAAAATTGCAAAAAGAACTAAAATAATTGTCAAATTTTTTTATTTGCTATTCTTCGTTATTTACCGTTATATGTAATTATGGCTATTAAACACTAACAAAATATTATTACACAATTTGTCTCTTAAATCAATGCCGTAACCTCTTAAATTGTACACAATAAGAGATCAGCTATCAAAGTTATAAGTTTTAAAAAAATGTTTGTAATATTAGAAAAAATAGTAAAAATCATTTGTAATTACAGTTATACAAAGCAGTGTATTCTCCTGTCATACTTTAACCTTATAAAGTCAATAGGAAAAGCAAAGAAAAATCTCAGAAAAATTCATATTTATTATTATACAGTAAGCGAAATATAAATAGACGCATTAAAACTTCATGGATTATTTATTTATTTAATATTGTAGTAAATTTTTGAATTTTTTATGTAAAATTAAAATCATTTAAGGTAAAACAACGGTGCTTTTTCTAGAAAAAGTCAAATCTAGCGCTAAATTTAAATAGACGCACCTCTCAACTTTTAATTACTTTGTTAAAGGAGTAGGGGTCAAGTTTTAGTGTTTGTCATTTTTTAAGTATAGTAAATTTTGGGGAATAAGACTCATTGCATAAAAAACCATCAAAACGAATCGAATTTTTCACCTCGACCTCCTTTAATTTTATGGAAGGTAATACAATATAGTCCAAATTTTAGGTTGGTAGCTCTAACGGTTGGGGAAATATACCGTTTTCAAATTGAAAAAAAAAATCGTAGAAGTAGGTGTAAATAATCGTTCATAACCTTTTAACGGTTAAAGATGTGTGATTTATTAATATCTCATTTTAAAGCTATATCCATGGCTTCAAGGTATTGCTCTATTGCAATTGATTCGTTTGAGACCAATCAACGAAAAACGACCAGAATATTTGACCAGACACGAGTCCATAATCGTCCATCATTTTTATATTTTTAAATAAATTTTTGAAAAAAGTTCTATCCGAAAACGTCAAAATTTATTTTTCAAATAATTAGTTTGAAAATCTGGAGAACAAATTTTCAAAACCATTTTATTCACAATTGAAATCGAGATGTTGAATTATTTAAAGATTTTTAAACCACTTAATTAGAGTTGTCAAACCCAGTTTCCGAATTGTTCGATAAACCGTTTTTTCTATTTTTTCCGGTTTTTTTGTCTCGAACAATTCGGCATTTTCGAATATTTTTCAATTTGAAAATTTTAGAGAAATTGAGATTTTTGGACATTATTTTGCAAGGGCTTAAAATACTAGAAAGTATAAAGTCCTGAGAATACAAGTGTTGTTTTTTAAAGTTTTTTACTTTCGTTTTTTTTAACAATATATTTTTGCTTTAAATAGGTTGAACTTGGCTTTTTTGTCTTCTCTGATATAATGATAGGCTTATTTTTTTTTTTTTTTGTTATACAAAATTTGACATTGGGCATGTTAAGTGTTAACTTTTCTAATTTTTTTAACTTAGATAAGTTGTTAGTTTTTATTCAAATATATTAAAAGTGTTGCCAATCGTTTTTTTTTCACATCCCTGTAATGTGTGAGGAACAAAACAAGGCTAATGATAATTGCTTTTAGAGTTGGGCATTTTAGTTCGCAGTTTATTTAGTTCACTTTCATTATTGATCTAGTTCGATCTTCTAGTTCACTCGCCAATTCGCCAAATTTTTTCAATTATTCATAAGATTATATTGGTCAATACTACCCAGCCAGAAATTGCCAATGGTCTGAAAAATCAAGCACTGGGAGAGCGCTATTTGCCAATTATCCAACAAATAAAGTGCTGGCAAAGCACTCTGGCTTAGAACGCTCTGCCAACGTTCGTAAAAAGTGCTTTGCCAGTACTTGAATTACAAAATTTACAACCGTAAAAATAAAAAAGCACTGGCACAGTACTGACTTAGAACTCTTTCCCAACATTGGCATAAAGTGCATTGCCAGTACTTATTTACAAAATTTACAACCGTTAACTTAATAAAAACAGTGGCACATTCCTTGTTCACAACAGAAGTAGAAAAATTCAAAACTAAATTGCAATTTATGATTTGAAGTTAAGAATATTAAGGTCTCCTATTATACTCAGCACAAAGTATAGTTTTTGTACTAAAATTTTACTTAAGAAATTTATTTTCAAATTTCTTTCTTTAGTAAAATTGTAATAAAAAACCGTGCTAACTTATCACAAAAATAATTTGATAAAAAAAATATTCAGTTATTTTGTAATTAACTTAGCTGAAGCAAGCCTATTGTTATTTCTGTTCAAATTACCAAAATCATTCAATAAGAAATAATACGACTTACTGAAGTGAACTACTAAGTAGGACTTTTTGGTCTTGGTACTGGCAAAGTGCTTATTGCCAGTGCTTTGCCAACGTTTTAAAAAAGAAACGGCCCTGCCCGGTGTTATCATTTTGGGGTTGGCAAAGTACTTATTATATTATTAAACAATCACTTCATTGGTTGTTCTACCAATGCTTTACCAACGTTTTAAAATTATGGTTTTGGTACTGGCAAAGCACTTATTGCCAGTGCTTTGCCAACGTTTTAAAAAAGGAACGGCCAAGCCCTGCCCGGTGTTATCATTTTGGGGTTGGCAAAGCACTTAAATCTTCAGATATCCTACGCTCTGCCAACGCTCATAACACCGTTGAAAGCACTGGGCCAATGCTTTGCCGTTCGTATTTTTCTGGCTGGGTATGTATGACAATTCTGAATAAAATTAACGCAAATTAGAAAAAATCATTTGAAAACTAACTAGTACGTGAAAGAAATAAACTAAACTTCCCAACTCTAATAAGTTTAAAGGCTAAAAAGATTTTGCACCCACCAATTTCAATGAAAGGAACTAACTCGTACGATTTTTTCGTGATGTTTATCCCCTATTTATTAATTTCTATGCAGGGTCTAAAAAGGAACATTGTGTGAAAAATGCGTTAAAATACATTTTCCTAAACAAATTATTTAGTTTTTTTTTTCAATTTTCTCTGATTTGGGCCTAATCTTATAATGGTTAATATTTATATTTGCAAATTTTTCTTCTGGAAATGTCGTTTTATACAACTTTTTTTGTGCATGTTTTGCTTTCAAAGCCAACTGCCGGAAAAAGTATTTCACAGCAATGCCAAACTAACAGTATTTGTTCCTCTATAAAAGACTACAAAAAAAGGGAACAACTTTTAAATTTTTCCAAAAAAAAAGGCGAAGTCGGCATTGTTAAATATTGACGAATTTTGCGATTGTTTTTAGTTTATTATTCTTTAACTGATCGCGTCAAATCCTAGACAATGGACTATATAAATATATTTTTTTATGGAGAATTTTAAAAAGTTTGAAATTTTTAGAGTAATACAAAACTCAATTTATCTTAAAATCGTACAAAATTAGTTTTGAGTTTTTTTATTTCTAAAAAATGTTCAGATGTGTTTTTGTCGACCCAGAAAGTTTCATAGTGTAACTCGTATTAGTTTTAGAGGAAATATTCAATGCATATTGTCCTTCATATATACTTCAATATTTTTGTGTAATTTTATTATATGCATTATTTATTGCTCATACGCCGCCGCGTATGCGTAGTTCTTGAATTAACACACAAATGTTGAAATGTGTATGAAGGACTATATATTTAATGAATATTTTCTCCAAAACTAATACGAGTTAGACTATGAAATTTTCTGTGTCGATAAAAGAACATCTAAGCTTTTTTACAAATAAAAAAATAAAAAAATTTTTGGCTGATTTTTATATAAATTGAATTTTCTATAACTCCAAAAATTCTTCATAAAAATATATATTGATATAGTCAAATTTCTAGCATTTGCCAAATTCAGTTAAATAATAATAAACTAAATATTATTGCAAAATTTGTCTACATTTAACCACGTCTACTTCGGCCATTTTTAGAAAAAAAAAAAACTAAAAAGTTGTTCCATTTTTCTTTCTTCTGCGATAAACTTTTTTTTTAGCTGAACAGTTGGCTTGGAAAGATACATATATGTGTAGTAAAAGATCGAATATACTTATTTATGTAAACTTACCCTTCAATCATTAATTTTAGATACAAATACCAAAAGTTTACTACCTCATTATACAAATAATACATAAAGCTTGTATGCGTCTATTTAAATTTCGCTGACTTTATAATAGAAAATAAGTTTGCAGGGGTAAATAAATGTTTTAACAAAATACATTAATCATATTATCCGAGAAAAAAATATCATTAATTCCTCAACGAACCCATCAATTATTTTAGATACATTACTTACGAATAGTAAAAGTAAGAGTACAATTTATATGGACATTGATAAACTAATTTCAATAAAATTGGTTTCTAATGAAAGAAGACCTTAACAATAAAAAGAATATTCTTATTTAAGTGTTGAAAAATCATTCTTTGTAACCCAGTGTAGAAACGGCAATGACACGTCGTTACTTTTCTCTCTACCAGTAATGACACTAGCTTACGCTCTGCATTACTTTAACACAAATAATAAGGACTTACTAATAACTAGTTAATTTTCCCCATTCTTTTAATACAAAAAATAAAGTGTTAACCATAAGTACTTATTTTTATCATTATATTAAATCTAAATGATCCAAAAAAAAATTAAAATCTATTTTTAGACACATTATATTTCCAACTCTAGTAAGGACTTATAAAGGGTCCGCCAAATAACTTTTTTTTTTGAACACCTGAACCAATTGGACTTTGTATGGCGTCATACCAAGGTCTTTATGCAAAATTCGTCTCAATGATGTCTCCGAAATGTTCAATTGTTGAGAACGACGGTGAATTGATGTTGATGGCGCTTCACGCACACTTTCTGCCACATCAGCAATATTCTCGGGTGCACTGTTTTTGGCTTTTCACGCTTTGGTTTATCGATGAGGATGCCAGTTTCTTTCACTTTTTTCACAAGATAACGAACATACGGACCATATTCGTTAAGCGGAAGGATAAAACTAATTATCTGTCAAATCAGACATGAGCTAAGTGTTACCATTCACGAAATAAGCACTAGTTGAAAAAAAAAACGTTAGATGGCGGACCCTTTATAAGTACATATTTTTGATTTTTGTAAGCTGGAAAGTAATGAAATTTTGTGCAAGCAACTCATTTATGTATTTATCTATCAATGGTAGAGCGGTTGACTGACAACCTGGAGGTCCGGGTTCGAATCCCGTGTGGGCACATTTTGACTATTAAAAAAAAAGTTCAATAAAAAAATATTTTTTTTATTAAATTTAGTTTTTTTGAAAATTTATTTGTAAGCTCATTATTTTTGTCCAACTGGTAAGCATATGGGTAACCACATATATTTATCATTACTAATATGTCATTATTTTGCGTGACATCCCCATATAAAAGTAATGAGAATTGTAATGACAATTGTAAGTACTAGCCATTACCAAATATGGACATATGGTAATGCTTTTCTACACTGGGAATTTTACCATCAAAAATCGTTATAAGATTAATATCTAACATGAAATTCAATAGATGGTCAGGATATCTTGTCTCAATAGCTGTCCATATGAATTAATGATTCATTTGCTATAGTAATCAGTGGGAAAAACTGTATATTATAATTGAATTTAAAGGACATCATTTATTAAAGTGTTGGATAGAAAAGAAAAAAAATCACCTTGTCATAATATATTATCAAGTTAACAAATCAAATCATATACTACTCATGTCATGTGTGCATGAATGAACATGTTTGTAAGTACATATAGTATAAGATTTTTATGTTGGGAGTACTCATATCACGTTCAAGTATTATTGTTAGTCCTTTTTTGCAGTAAACTGCATCGTAAAAAGATTAAATCAAAGTACATAGATACTGTATGTGAAACATCATCATTTTATAACATTTTCTACTTTATACTTTAACATTATGCAATAAGACAATTTAATGCATAAATTTTTTAAATTTTTACTGATAATAAAAACTATAATGCAATTCATTGCTTTTGTCGTAGATTCAAAGAGTGAAAACTTTTTCAAATGAGAATTTATCCTTAAAAAATAAAGAATTTCAATTAATTTTAGCCAACGAATTATTTCGTTAAATAGTTACGATGTTTCAACCAAATTTTTGGCTAGCTAATCGTTTGGTAACACTAAACGAAAATGGTGACTAAAATTTGTAAAAAGAAAAATTATTAAATTTGTAATAGTCAAAAGTGATCAATACCGAATATTCGGCTGAATAGTTACCGAATACAAATTTTACATATTGTCTAGTTGTGTTGATTTGATACCCTCCACACACTGTGATAAGTGTATAAATTAGTTTTTCCTACACTTGAATAAAAAAGTTAATAAAGTCAGCAAAAAATTTTTCTAAGTCAGCAAAATTTTAGTCAGGAGGGTGCTTGCAAAAAAATTGCTAATGTCAGCAAAATCTTTTGCAGAAAATCAGCGAGCTGATTTTTAGCAAAAAAAATTAGTAGATTCACTTAGTAGATTAGAAATTAAAAAACCCTTGCTAAAAATTAAAAATGTTTTGCTGAATATTAGTAGACTGAAAAAAACTCGAAAAATTTGTAGAAAAATTATACTTTAATTTAATTTATTTGCTGAAAATCATAAAACATATTTTTGTGATTCTTTTTAAAATAATTTACAATACGTTGCAAAATATAAAAATTTTCATACTCCCAAATTGACGATATGAATTAATGTAATATCTAAAAACAATAGAAATAATTATATATAACATAAACGAAATTATCTTCGAACTACTTACATCAATTATTGTTTAAATGTTGCTATCTTTTAAAGGAACGCAAATGCCGCAGAGAATTATAGAAACGAAACGAAAAAATAACAAAATGTAACATATACAACCCTTTTTTGCAATAAGAAAAAGGAAACAAAAAAATTTACCAAAGATGTATGTCTTTGCCTTTCGCTTTAGTCTGTCTACATATTGCATATTTGTTTGCAATTTGACCACACAAGATTATTAATATATATAAACATTTAGTGTACAAATACACATTTAATCTTTATTAAATTTAAATATTTTAATGAAAATTATTCCAGTTCGAGGCCATACTCTATATTTCTTTATTAGGATGTTGTCCATCTCTTATTTTAGAAAAACTGCTTGTTAGCTCTAAGCTAGTTGCAGTAAATGTTTGTATTTTTATGTAAATTATTTTAGTATAATTTTTTTTTTTTTAAATTAACATTTAATATAAAAAAAAAAAAAAAGAATGTTGTCCTAACAAATAATCTATAGAGTGTTTTGTTTTCAAATTTATTATTTGACCCTTTCAGGAATGTGTTGATAGATCTATTTCGGGAATTTTCTAGGTTCCCATCATCAGTGCACGTTTTGAAAGCGGTAACAATCCCATGCCAAACATCAAACATTCATATAAAATAGTTTACTCACTACATGAGAACTAATATATGAGCTTGAAGTTAAAGATTATAACCATTGATCAAAAAGGTCGAAAAAAACATAATTTTTATTTTTTAATAAAAATTATATCAAACTTGTTTAAATATTTTATTTTGTCTTTTAGTTAATTAATAGACAATTACTTTCACAATCCGGTGACGACGCAGTATTTAAGTTGTTTTAATCCACAATTTTGTTTTATGTATGAAAAACAGATACAAAAATCTTTCATGGTTGATTTTTGTATATTATATCTTACTAGAGTTGTACTTTTTAGTATAATTTTCCTCGTCACTACTACATCGTGACATGCCGCGACATCTAATTCATTCTGAGTATATCTTTCAGTCTGGTTACCGTTCACACTATTGATGTGCTAATCAACACAATATTTTTAGCAAAATAATTTAGTAAAACATTAGTAAAATATTAGTAAAACATTAGTTCAAAACAGTTTAGTGCTGAATAAGTATAACTAAAAGTTTAGTTTAAAATATAATTTTAGCAAAAAATTTGCTGAAAAATAGTATACCTGATTTACAAGATGTTTTACTAACTTTTCTACTAACTTATTTTTTTTAGTGTTCGTAAAGCATTGTAATATAGGTTTAACACCCCATAAAGTGCACCCAGAAAACGGGCTCGGTAATACACTAATAATAGTTCATGCTTAAAAATACGAAATTATTTTTCGTAAATTTATTTTCTTAAAATGTACAAACATTTTGTAAATACAGTGGACATGAACGTCCCAGAAACATGAACACTTTATTTTTACATTGACTATTCCAAAACGTGAACAAAGTTCAATAGCTCTAAAACGTGAACACATTTTTTTTTATAGGAAATGTTTCTTTTTCTTCAATATTTTAGTAATTTGGGGAATCCCCGAATAATAATTTCACCACGTTCTTATAGTAAACACCTTTACTAAGGTGAACAGAAAAACTGTTTTCCTGTATCTCCGAATTTAAGAATTTGTATATCAAAATTGTTTTAGAACGTAAAGAATAAAATTTAAATAGAATAAGTAGTTATTTTTTATAGTAAATGTATTAGAAATTAAGAGCTGTTAAATATCAACGTGTTAAAATCAATAATTTGGGTATACAAAAATTGTCTTTGATTCTGAATTTGATCTATTTAAAACAGTCTCAGAATCAGAAAGTTTTCTAATAGGAAAAATTTCTTAAAATGTTAATATTTTTCTATATGCAAGTGTCAGAATATTTAGAAATTTTGTCTAAAAATATATGTTTGAGTTTAAGAATTTTTCAGGAGAAAAATATTTTTTTTTTTTTTTGTAAAAAAATCATTATAATGATTGGATCTGAAGTACTTGGAACAGAATTCATTCTAAGTGGATCAATTCTGTAGTAACACAGTTACAAAAAAATTAACTAAATCAGAAACGCGAACACAACTTTCAAAAATTAGTTCACGTTTTTAAGAGTTCACTGTATTACAAAGTTTTCGTATATAACAAGTTTCATAAATTTAGAAATTTCGTAAATAATACAAACATGATATCGTAAATTATTTTTAATAACAAAATTTACGTAAATAATACAAAAAAATTTATAAAATATAAAAAAAAAAAATATGAAACTATTTAGAATTTTAACAAAATATGTGTAAATTTAGAATTTGTTTTTTGTGTTTTTATAAAATTTCATAAAATACACAAATAAAATTTTACTTCTTAAACGAAATGTTATTTGTATATATTACAAAATTGTTGATAACCCAGCAAAACTTTGGTAATGGGTGCGATAAAGTAATGCATTACCTTGTAATGTGTACTCCTTACGTGCATCATTATTTTCCAACAGTAAGTAATGAGCTGCCGTCAATGTTTATGAAATGTCTGTAGAATTAATGAAAATATTCATAAAACTAATGAATCATTCCGACAATGAAACGTTTATAGAATTTATGAACCATAATTTATGAACTGAAAAATGCATTAGAACTGCTACGCCAAAGAACCGCTTCATATGATTTTTTTTAACAATTTCATAAAAGTCCAAAATTAATAAAAGGCTGCATTGAAATAATAAAGCACTTTATAAAATATGTTGAACACTTGAGAATTAAATCTTAAAACAAAAGTTTTAAATGTATGAAATTTAATGAAATTATTAAATTTTATGAAAAAATAAAAAAATAAGTCATTGAATAATTTTATTGCTCTAAAAAAAATTTTCGTTAAATTTATGAATTTATTCGTCAAACATTTTTGCTGAGTCAGCAAATTAAGAAGGGTGCTTGCAAAAAAATTTTTAATGTCTGCAAAATAGCGGATTTTTAGCAACAAAATTAGTACATTCAGCAAAAGTTTTGCTATCACTTAGCGGATTAAAACTTAAAAAATCCTTGCTAAAAGTTAATAAAATGTTTGATAAGTAGACTGAAAAAAACTCAAAACAAATTTTATAAAAATTATATTTTAGTTAATTTATTTGCTGAAAATCTGAAACTTTTTTTTATGATTCTTTTAAAAATAATTTACAATACGTTGCAAAATATAAAAATGTTCATACTCTCACATTCTGAAAATATATATTAATAATTATATATAACATAAGCAAAATTATCTTTGAACTACTTATATCAATGGTTGTCTAAATATACAACCCTTTTTTTGCAGTATAAAAAACGAAACATAAAAAATTACCTAAGATGTGCGTCCTTTCCTGTCGCTATAGTCTATCTACTTGAACGTATATTTGTTTGCAATTTGACCACACAACATTAAGAATCACTTTAAAGGTTAAGTTTACAAATACACATTTAATGTACATTAAATTTATATATTTTATTTAATTTTTTTTATCCACATATGTATTATCAATGTAAGTGTCCTTTTGTATGAAAAATAGATACAAAAATCTTCCATGGTTTAATTTTGTATATGTCTTACAAGAGTTGTACTTTTTGGTATCATTTTCCTCGTCTCATCTAGACATGCCGCGACATATACTTGATTCTGCGTATATCTTGCAATCTGTTTGTTGTCCACAATCTTAATGTGCTTATCAGCAAAATTTATTTAGCAAAATAAATTAGTAAAACATTAGTAAAATATTAGTAAAACATTAGCTTAATTAATTAAGAGCTGAAAAAGTATAACTAAAATTTTATTTCAAAACACAATTTCACCCACAAAAAACACAAAAGAAGATCCATTATTTCATATTATTTGTAAAAATCGGATAAAAACTTAAAAAGTTGGAGCAGTTTAAACATTAGTTATTTTTATTCATTTGGCAAAAACTGGATTTCAAAACCTAATACAACGTTGAATACCGATGTGCTCATTGGCAATTATTCTATTAACCTGCAAAAAAGAATCAAAATTTGAGCAATTGAAAGAATAATAAAAAAGTAACCGATTATAGAAATTAACTATTTTATAGCTCTGACATTATTGCGTCATTATATTGCATCAATGTGTGGGTGTATGTTCTCTTTTGTATTGCGAGTAGAGTGATAATAATGTATACAATTCTTTTCATTCATACACCGATAGATTCACTTACTTTTGTTCTGCTACTGTACACATTATATTCAATTTAAAACAGACAACTACTTAAATGATTTTCGAGATGTTGTCAATGATGAGCCGGATGACGATGTTGAAAATCATGATGATGATAATCAAGGGAACTAACACTACTATTGCTACTGTGTGCTTGTTATGCTATACACTGTGGAGCAAAAGTGTGCCAATGTTTCAAAATTAAAACGCAAGATGTATTTATTCTCCAATTTTTTTTTGAAAAGTGTAATTCGGTATGGTAATGTATCCTCTTCATAATCATACACACAGAAAAAAGGTTTGGTGTTGACAACCAAATTTTTTGCAAATCGAATGATTCGGTTGTGGTAACCAAATATTTCAGTTGTTACCACAGAATTTTCGTTGAGGTAACCGAAATTTGGTTGTGGCAGTCAAACAATTTTGTTTTTAAGATCGGAGGGAGCCCATGTCTTGTATTAACAAAATCGTAGATTTTCTAAGGAAAATTTTAAGCTCTCTATTGTGATTGTAGTCTGAAAAAAATAATGATAAAGAAAAATATGCAATTGAAAATTTTAAAAATATGCCTGACATCGCCCAGGTCGTATTTAAACTAAATTATGTATTTTAAATTCACTTTGATTTATTTCTTAGACGATTTCAAATGCTTTTCAAGCGTTCTTATGTGTTTACCCTTCATTTTTAACTTTTTCGTCAATAATTACAATTTCCTTTAATCAATTTTTTAAATAAAAAAACCTTTAAAATTTCTAAAAAAACATCATCGTTATAACACAAAAACTAGTTTAGCTACTTAATATTAAAATGTCACATTTCAAGGAGCGCCTATAGAAATTTGTTTCTATTTAGTCTAAAATTTTTTTTTAAAAATTTGACTCAAATTGGACCACGTTAAGACATGATGCATATCGATCAAATTTATCAATAACATTTATACTTCCTACTGAATTGTGTTAAGTGTTTTAAATTTGCCAAATCATTTCGGGGAGGCTCTAGTCCCCTTGCGCCCCCTATCTACGTGCCTGGTTGAAAAGCTCTATTTGGTTACTTTTTTACTCAAAATGTATTGAATTTTCCCACATATTTATTAACAAGCAAAAAAGTTCTTAGTTCTTTAACAAAATTAGTTCTTTTATAAAATTACAAACAAAAAGAAATAACAAAATATGAAATATAAAATATACAACCCTTTTTTGCAATAAGAAAATGGAAAAAGATGTGTGTCCTTGTCTTTCGATTTAGTCTGTCTACCTGGACGTATATTTATTTTGAAATTTGACCACACTACATAAATAGTCACTCTAAACATTTAGTTGACTAATACACATTTAATCATTATCTAATTTAAATATTTTATTGTGTCTTTAATTTAATTAATAGACAATTACTTTGGCAAGCCACTGACAACACAAAATCTAAGTTTTTTTAACCCGCAATTTATATGTATACGATACACATTATTGACGTCCTTTTGTTTCATTGTGTATGAAAAACTGTTACAAAAATATTCCATGGTTGATTTTTGTATATGTCTTACAAGAATTGTAGTTTTTAGTATCATTTTCCTCGTCTCTACTACATCTTGACATGCTGTGTATATCTTTCAATCTGGTTGTCGTCCACACTTTTATGTGCTTATCAGCACATAGTTTTTAGCAAAACAAATTAGTAAAACATTAGTAAAATATTAGTAAAACATTACTTCAAAACAGTTAAGTGCTGAATAATTATAGCTAAAATTTTACCTGAAAACACAATTTCAGCAAAAAATTTGCTAAAAAATTGCATACTTGATTCACAAGTCTTTTTACTAATTTTTCTACTAACCGATTTTTTTGAGTGCACCTTTATATGAGATACTCAGAGGAAAGTCCGGCTAGATTTAATTTTCTAAATTCTTTAATTTTATGATGTAGAAACTTTCATTCTAAAGTTAAATATACATCTGCCAAAAGACAGATTTCAATTTTTAAGTTATCACCGCCAAAACGCAAAATTTAGTTTTACTTATAAACAAATATAAAATTTTTTCAGAAGCTATTTCGAAAAACTCCAAACAATTTTACAATTTTAAAAAAGACTTCAGCTTTAACCACTATTGACTTTCCGGCTGCTAAGGTTGTTCCAAATGTTGCTTAATTTTTATCAAAATTAAAGAACGGTTAAATTTGACTTACACGAATTTTAAAATTTACGTCAGATTTGTGTATTTTTTTATTTCTATTAATTTCTTTGTTGTGTACACTCAGGGAACTTATGCTTTAAAAATATGTAGTTGTTTGGGTTGTAATACAGTTTCGTTATTTTTAATGTAAATGTCAGTCATTTGTAGAACAAATTAAATTTTTCACTAACCTTGCACTTTATTTAAAAAACAAACCACATCAATTGACTGTTTTATGATTTACATTCGTTTTTTAACAGTAGTTTTTTGTTATTTAAAAAAATTTTGTTATTTATTTTTACAATTGTTAGTCAGTTTTTGAACATTAAAAAATAAATGACAATGTTAGTTGAATTTACTGAAATGTAAGTCGTCCTTGCTTTAACTGAAATTTCATTTGTTTTTAACTACATTTGTAATGGTCTTTACCTACATAGTATTCTAAGTTTATTTGTTATTTTTAATTTCCTTTTGATTGCTTGGCATTTTTTTAATTTCATTAAGTTGGGTAAGATGAGTTTCGATTACAAATCAACCAAATTAATAGAGATGGAACTTTACGCAAGTAAAGTGCAATAGCTCATTTTCTTAATAAACTTCATAGTTAAGACTTCAGAAAGTGTTTAAAATTACATTGTTTAAAATTCCTTAAATAGATAAAACGAACAACTCCAACAATATTTTATATGGATGTTACTTTAGTTAGCTATATTTCAGAAAACGTTTGTCGGATTTTGATGATTTAAACGTCATCTGTATGTCTGTTTTTATCTGCGTAAATAAAGAGTATAATATTTTACTTCCAGTATGCACTTGTGCTAGCGAAGAACTTTTCAAATGCTCTTTTTAACTTTGAGGATGATTTATGCAAATTTTATTTTAAATTAGTTTGTACATAATGCTGCCTTATCTGTAACAAGATTACTAAGTTTTTGTGAAAAATAGCTGGACTCCATTTTTATTAAGACACAAATTCTTAAGTTTTGTTCGGAAGATAAAACGAACAACTCCAACAAAATTTGCAATATAAGCAAATTTGAATAGTTATATTTCAGCAAGGGCTAGTCAGATTTGAAGATTTAAACGATATATGATAACTATATACGTGTTCGTTTCTACTAGTTATTAAAGAATTATAAGTTCAGTTCATATGGGGAATTATAATCGGAATGCATTTTTCAAATTCATTTTTAAGTTAGAAGCATGCATTTTTGTTCTTTGTAAATTTGACAAACAAAAAGATTAAAATGTCGTTTAGGCACATTTAGGTAAATTTCAATCAAAACCCTTTCTGGGAATTTTGAAAAAGCGCTAAACTTAAGACCTGATTTTCTCAAAATTTTGTTTTATGGAGTTAACCGGACTATCTTCGGAAAAGTTCATATATAATTGGATTCATTATTCCAAACATATTTGGAGAATAAATAAGTCTTTAGTTTTAATTTTGAAACATTGGCTCACTTTTGCACCACTGTGTACATCCTTCAACTAGTAGTCCTGCTATAATAGAATACAGCAATATGTCTCAATATTTATAGGATTGTAATTTCTGTTTAGAGAATTTTGTTCAGTTTCCCCTTTTTTATGATCATGGCATATAAAATATTTTAAAAAATATAAACATTTACCGTTAATTCTAGTAATAATGGAAGAATTTGTAAAAACAAATGCTGCATCCAATTAAATTTTTATAAAAACACAGAGAGAATTTAAGTGGACGAAAAGTAATGGAAAATAATGAAACTTCTCTTCACAAAGTGAACGAAAAATTTCTTAAAATTAATGAAGAATAATATTTTTAATGAAGAATAATAATAATAATTAGAAATATAATAATCGCAACTAAATAGATTGTACATTTTCAATTGAATCAGACGGCAGTTTCTGGTAATAAACCTTCATCAGTTATTCTGATAATACTGTAATATTTGTTATGTTGTTTATTGTTTTTTATTGTTTGAAGTAAATGAAATCTTATAAAAACTTGCATTAGTTTAAGATTAGTTTAAGATTAGCTGGACGATGGCCAGTGCAACTTCACTGATTCTATGCAGAAATTCATCAATATCATGCAGAAAATTCTCTTATTGTTGAGTTCAAAGACCTACTTTTCACCTAAAGAAGAGACTACCATTAGCTTTTTTTTAGTTTGAAAACTTTTTAATTAAGGGACATTTTAAAAATAATGAGAACAACTTTACCTCTTCTTGCACTGAGAGAATTATCTGCAGAATATTAATGAATTTTTCCATTACTAGAATTCGTCCGTTGAAACTTTTCATTAAATTAATGCAGTTTTCCATAAAATTTAATAAAAAATATCGTAATATCAAAAATTTCATACGTCTAATAAAAAAGTTTCATTAGAATTATGATGCTTTTTAGTAAAGTTTAAGAAATTTGCCATTCACTTCATTAGTTTCGTGTAAAATTTTATTTAAAACTCGTCAAGAAATGCTCTCTGTGTGGTATAAATATTCTTCTAGTTAGTATAATGCTCCCGTAGTTTTTTTTTTTTTGCAAAATTCGTTATAGTTCGAGTTTAGTCGATGCTCAAAGTTGGGAGTTTTTGACAAGTGTGTAAGAAATGTACAATGTTTGAATTATCATAAATTTGAAACGCGTCAACAGAACATTTTAAAGATTAAATCCTCTTCTTAGGAAAAACTTCGTTTATTTTTGAGCTCTTCTGATTTCCAACTTGAAAGTGAATTGCAAAATAAATTTCAAACATTGTATATTTCTTACACATTTGTTTAAAACCCTCAACTTTGAGGAGCGACTAACCGCGAACTATATTGAATTAAAAAAAAAGAAAAAGTGTATTAACTAGGAGAATATAACTAAATATCAAGTTCCATGAAATTTAAAGGACCTTAATCGGAAAGCTGTGTCAAAAGCTTTTGAAAGCTTCCCTAAGTATAATTTTTAATATATCAATCATTTTTAATTATTATCAAACATAGTCTTTTAATCATTATTGTCTTTTATTACAAGGTTTTACTGTATGTTGCAAAATACTTCAAAATAACTATACAAGTATTTTTAATGGTAGATTTTTATGCATAAAAGATTTTTTTCTAAGGTTATTTTAAGTGTTTCTGACTGCTATGAATGAGCAATTATCGAATCAATATGAATAGCGATTGATACATTTATTATAGAAATAAAAAATCTAAAAAACGTGGTAGCAACCCACTGTGGGCCAGCAACCATGAATTTTGGCCAAAATTAGTATACAGAGGATATAAGTCTAGATAGCATATTATAGGAAGTTTAGGCAGTCGGTGATCATAAATCTGGAATCATAATTTTATAATTCAAAATGTCGGCCATAAATTTTTAATTTAGAATTGAAAATTTAAGTTCAAAATGGCGGATTCAATATGGCGAAAACTGTTATATATATTTTTTTTGATTTTCTGTATTTGTTGAAATTGTGCTAAGCACGAATCTGTTATAGAAAGTTCAAAATGGCGGATACAAAATGGTGGTCGATGGCGAAATGGGAAATTATTCGGAAGATTTCACAATTTGTGAATGTATACAATAATCAAACTTAAGATCACACTATTGAGCGTACTCCTTAAATATTTTTGAAGAAGTAATAGTCCTTTTTAATGGACAAATATCAAATGTACCTAAAATCGGACAAAACTTTATTCATTTGTAAAATCGTTAGGTTATGACATATTACCGAATGTGTAATATTACCCCTATAATTAAAATTTCCGCCTAACGGCTTTTTAAGTGCTGGGTGTGACGTCATGTTGGATTCTCCATTTTGGTTTTTTTTTATTTTTTTTTAATTGAGAAACGCGACTTTCAGAACCCATTTAAGATCTATTTGTACAATTATATTTTAGTTTTAACCAAAAAAGAAAACAAACAAACTTTACTTAGTGTAGAAGTGTATAAACTCCATTTTTTAGTTTTAGAGCAATATCTCAAAAGATTGTGAATGGTCACAGACGGTCGCAAAAATCTAGTTAGAGGACATCTTAGAGAACTCATTGTTATTGAATTTTTTTTTAAATTGGGGATTTTCAAAAAAAATCGGTATTTCTTTGGGGAAAATTGCAATTTTGTACCTTTTTTCGATAATTATGTCAGTGTTTTAAATTTTATGGCCCTAATGCTATAGTCAGAAAGTGTACACGGACTATGTTTATTAGTTAAAAATGTTTTATTTTTGATTTGAATTAGTTCAATTCTCCCAATTTTGTTTTTTTACTTCTCATCGTGTAAATAAAATAATAAGGATAAAGCGTTGATCTTTTTCCTTCAAAAATTATAATTTGGGTAAATCTTCTAACTTTTCTACATTTCTCCTCTGAAGATTTTCAGTGACGCGAAATGAAACATGTAAGGACCTGTCAGTAGATAAAGTCTGCTTTAAATTAGCGGATGAAGAAATATTTTAATTAATAAATAAACATTGCACAGTTTTTTGTTTAACAAAAAACAAATTATCTTGAACTTGAATAATTTTTTTTAAATTGTTAATGAGTTTGGTTCAAAAATTATTTAATTTAGAAATTTTTTATTGCATATTTGAAAAATAAAAAATTAACACAAAAATATGAAATTTTAACTTTGACCTCTCGCCAAAGAAAAACAGTTCACCACAATGTTGCAATATTTTCCTAGAAAAATATTCAACATTCCTATATTTTCAATACATAAACATAATTTGCTTGCAGCTGAAATGTACTTTTGGCCAAAAAATGGAGATCTCGGCCCACTGTGCAACCGTTGTTGCAAAGCAATCAACCTACAAAAGAATATGTCAAAGTCAGAGTCATCTTCATTATCATCTTCAAATACATATAGTATCAATATAATCAATATATTATAAAAGCATAAATATAAAGGATGGCATAAATTAACATAGAGGAAAATTCTCTTAGAAGCCAAGGTTTTCCTTAGAGAAAGAATTATATTAACATTGAAAGAAAAACTTGCAAGGAGGTATCCCGACCTAGACCCGTAGATCTTAATGAACTTCGGATATGTTGTGGATAATGCAAATTTAAGGGACATGTGTTTTTGTTTTAGCTGCAAGTGGGGTCAAATATGTCCCCATTTTACGTTGTTCGGTTTATTTTCTTCTATTTGAAGTTACTATAGACAAATTTGGTGTCAAATGGAAGGTTTTTTGAAGACACATCTACAAATTATGTCTAAAGACTTTCAAGTAATTTTGTTATGGCGATTTATTGATGAGTTGATAAATTGTTGTTGTGTTATGGTAAAAATAATTCATAGTAATGCCTATTTAATATAATCTAGGGGGTGTCTAAGTTTTTTTTTTTGATATTCGAAATCGTTCGGCTTTTTTTCCACTCTATTTCAAATAATTCTAAAATGCGGCAATCCTGTGTCCAGTTATGGGCAGTATCGTTTGGCTTTTATGCGACTTTCCGCGAAGAGCCGTTTCCCCGGTATTTCAAATAATTCGAGGAAAACATTGCAAACAATCACAGGACTCGAGGAAAACAACGTCTTCAGAAAATTCTCTATATCAGGAAAACTAAAATACACAATTGATTCAAACCAAATATATATTTTAGTAATTTATTCTGCCAATTCGTACCCAATTAAAAAATTTAAGGTTATTTGATTAGTTTAAATTTTATAGAACTGCAAAGTATAATTTCATAGATGGGTTATAAATATGAAACGGACTTTATTTTTAAGAAAACAAATACTCGACTTAAGCTTATATTAATCGATCCATTCAAATCAGACATTTCAATTTATGGCATTAATATTTAAATCAAATTAAATTCAAATCTCATATTTGAATTTTTGATTTCGATCGAAAGTGAAATTAATTACACACCAAATTATTTATTTTAAATTATTTCTGTTTAAAATTGCAAATTTTGTTAACAACATTAATTGCTTTATTCTAAATGCTTAATTAAATTCAAAACATTTTTGTCTTGTCTGCCATATCATACTTGAAGACATTGGTCTTCATAATTGTTTTTTTTTTATTTAGTTTTTATGTGCCTAAAGTTGTTGTTTTCTTTTTCGTCCTTCCACGGTGTTTTATCTTTTTTTTTTATCATTTTACATTCAGAGCCTTTAATCCTGCGGCATAATATCTGGTGTCATGGTATTTAAATTGTATTTAATGTACCATGACCCTCTTGACTTGTGTAACTTAAAATGTTTTTAAATAAATTGTTTATTTAATTATTTATTTTAAGAAAATTTTAAATTAACAAAGTCTCAAGTAACAAAACACGTCATATAAATAATTTATTGATGGATTAAGACTCTTTAAGAAGGTTCTCTATTTAAAAGCTTTTTGTAGAAAATTGTCTCAACATATAAAGAATTTAAAAAAAAAATAAAATTGTTGCTAACTTATCAAAAAAACATTACCAAAGTTAAACTTAAACTTTTGTTATTTTTATAGAATTTTGGCATTCCCGACCATAGTTAAGCACTATTGGATGAAACTCAAATACATATATGATGGCGAATAAAAATTTTAGATTGGTCGGTGTTTTTATTGTCTCATCTGCAATATTAAGAGGATAAATTAACATTTCTTTTATATGAACTTTACAAAATAGTGTACACTCAAAAGAAAAAGTTAGTAAAGTCAGCAAAAATATTTTGCTGAATCGGCAAAATTTTAGTCAGAGGGGCAAAAAATTGTTAATGTCAGCAAAATCTTTTTAGTATATTTAGCCAAAGTTTTGCTAACACTTAGTTGGTTAAAAACAAAATCATCCTTGCTAAATGTTAACAAAATTTTTGCTGAATAATAAAAGTAAACTAAAAAAACTCAAAAGATTTGTGGGAAAATTATACATTAGTCAATTTTTTTTTTTCTGAAAATCTTATTTGTTTTTGTAAAGTTTTTAAAAATAATTTACAATACGTTACAAAATATAAAAATGTTCATACTCCCACTTTGACGACATAAGTTAATTTAATATCTGAAAATATATCAAAATAAGTATATGTAACATAAACAAAATTATCTTTCAACTACTTACATCAATGGTTGTCTTTTAAAGGAAGACAAATGCAGTAATTCTAGATACGAAACGAAAAAAATAACAAAATATAACATAAAAAAGGGTGTTTTTAATAGAGGTATAAATGAAAATGGAATACAAATACTTTATTCGAAAGATAGTCTTCTGGCATTATTTTTAAATATGACTTCTGGCATATTACCGCCACGGCTGGCTCGGACGTAGTCTACTCTGGAGGTCCAATTTTCGATGACTTTTTCCAACATTTGTGGCCGTATATTGGCAATAACGCGGCGAATGTTTTCCTTAAAGTGGTCAATCGTTTCGGGCTTATCGATGTAGACTAGCGACTTCACATATCCCCACAGAAAATAGTCCAGCGGCGTTAAATCGCACGATCTTGCTGCCAATTCACGGGTCCGAAACGTGAAACTATGAGGTTACCAAAGGTTTTCCTCATTAAATCAATTGTAGCACGAGTTGTGTGACATGTTGCGCAGTCTTGTTGAAACCACAGCTACTGCACATCATGGTTGTTCAATTGATGAACGAAAAAGTCAGTAATCATGGTTCTATAGCGGTCACCATTGACGGATTGACTGATTGGGTTCTTCTTTCCCTACGCTATGCTCTACAGCAGAAATAACTTCTTCTGTACGCACTGTACGACGTCTCTGTGGATGAATATTATTATGTGACAACCGAATTCGGTTGTGACATCTTTTTTTCACTCCTCCAATACTTTTTGCAAAAACCCCATAGAAATTTTTTTATTTAATTAATTAATCAAAAATTAATGTGAATTTTAGTCAATTTAAAATCCCATTTTACTCTGTAAAATTAGCAAAAATGTTTACTAGATATTTTTAACAAGCAAAATATTTCCTATAATGACTCCAAATTTAGTAGAACGCAAATAACAGTTTATTTTGCTAAAATCAACAGAAATTTTTGCTAAAAAACTTTAAAAATTTCACATTTTTTAATGACTTTTCTGTCTACTAATATTTAGTAAACGTTTTAACTGATTTTAGAAGATTATTTTGTTACTTTCAATCAACTAAAACTAAGGTCAAATATAACTAAATATTTGTAAACTCAACAGATTTATTTTTGCTATTATTATATTACTAATATTTAGTAAAAAAAAAAAAAAGCTGCTGCTTTTAGCAGTTTTATTATTACAGGCTTATTTCTTTGACTGTATTTATATTTAAAAAGTCTGTAAACTATCCTAAAAGAAAATTTACATTCCTAAAGTTTAACTATCACATTAGTTTCTGTTGTACAGGAAATAATAAATAATAAGAATAATAAATAATACAGGAAAATAAAAAAAATAGTGCGCCCCGGTAGGCTAGTTGGTAGCGTGCTGGCTTATCAGTGCGGGGGTCGTGGGTTCGATTCCCACCAGAGGCACTGGTCTGTTTTCGCTACAACGCGCCGAAGGTCATAGTAGCTAGTGCTCGGTTAGGGTAATTTGGAATTATATGATTATTAATTAATTAATAAAAAAAAAAAAAATAGTTTTTACTAATTTTTGCTACCTTTTTCTGATATTTATACCGGTTTATCTATGAGTGTAGTAAAAATTAGATTTTCAAAATTATGTATTTGGGTGAAGGCTTAATTATTTAAAATTTTGTAATATTTTTATTTGTGTATATTTGAATATGACTAATTTTAACTTATATAAATTTCTTTTCAGGTAAGCTTTTTGATGGTATAACCGTGAGTTCATATATTTCTTTAAGATCTTTTAAAATTTAAAAAACTAATACATAGTTAATCAAAAATACGTCTAAACTGTCACTCCAGAATTATAAAAAAATGTTTTTTGTTCGGTTAAGGGGGCCAATTGTCCGTGGGCCCCACACGGCCCAAAAACCGGTACGCTTAATAACATACAAATGTGGGTACTGTAATGAAAGGAAATTTCTTTAGGATTTCAAAAATAATATTATTTTTAGGATCTATGATACGTAGCGCCATCTACACGCGTTAACATATTTTGCCCTCAGCAGCGCTATTTTCGAAAACACTTTTTTTGGTAAAATGGAAATGCTTTTCTCAGCAAAGCCGGTAAACTGCCTATCACAGGAGAAAACTGGAGGAGAAAATCCTTAAGCCAATAAATTTTTTAGTAGCACCTACACGCGGTTATCCCTGTGTAATACCAACGATAGCAACTAAAAAGTCATATTTTCATGTAAAATTCATTATTTGAGCAGTAAATTTTACAAAAATAAAAAAAAAAAAAAAAAACACTAAAAAAACGTTCTCCCCATTTTGTACTTAAAAAATACAAGAGCTCTAGAGGCCGCTACGTATTATGAATCTTAAAAATAATATAATTTTTGAAATCTTGAGAAATTTTCCTTTTATTTGAACACCCACTTTGAATACTCACACTACGCATTCCGGTGTTTAGCCCCGGCCCCAAAAACCGAAGATAGAAAAAATATTATTTTTTAATTCCAGAGGGGGTCATATAGGAACGCCCCATAAATTGCAGTTTTGCCAAAAATATTTTTGGCTTTGAATAGAGTTCAAATTTTGTTTTGTGTAATTTACTTTAATTTTCTGAAAACTCTATATGCGTCTCAGTATTATTATTGATAGAAATTAAACTCTTATGTAAATGTAACTTTAAAAATTGTACAAATTAAAAAATAGACCTACCTCCTTGTATTGATATCGTTATTTTATAGTTTTTTGTTTTCAAGTTTTTGAAAATTTTTTGATAATTTTTTAAAATTTAAATTAAACTTAAATTACTTTAACTCATATTTAATTAATACCATCACATATCGTTAGTTGAAATGTAAAATCATTATCAATTAAAATAAAATCAATATTCGGCCTTATTATGAGTGTCGTTCTCGTATTCAATTCGTTGTCGTTTTCAATATTTTTTGATATCATGTAAAATTTTCGACAACGACAGTTTTGTAAATGATTTTTAAAAACAGGTTAGTTCATAATAATCACCATTTTAAATGTTTATGAGCAACCCGGTTTTACAATCTGTCGGCATTAAACACGTAAATTTAAATACAAATTATTGTTGTTTGTCAAATACATTTTAAAAAAGAAAAAAAGATATTAAGTGTTGCTGCATTTTCGTCTTCTAAAGATGAAGAGGAATAGACTACGGCTGAGTTAAATGCCATTCAAAGTCAATTACGCCAACAGTCAAACATATTAGCCATGCCTAACTCCACGGAAGTAAATATAAAATAAATGTATTGGTTATTTTCTTAGAGATTTGTTAGATATTTTCGTTTAAATAAGGAGACTTTTTAATATGTCCTGGAAAGAATCACGCCTAAATTAAAAGACCACGTAAGAATCACAAGCTTGTCAAATATTTTAAAACGTTCAGTAACAGTGAGGCTAATCGCCGAGGGTAGTTATCAAAAGGGTGCTGGCAATGACTACAACATCAGCATGTGCCAATCATCAGTTAGTATTGTTTTCCGAGAGTGCATAGATGTAACGTATGATGAACTTTGCCCAGAATGGATTTATTTTCCAACGGAGGAAAGTGAAAAGTATGAAATCAAGGAATATTTTTCCAACAACAAAACTGGGTTTCCTGGTGTTATAGGATGTATTGATGGAACACACATAAATATTATATCACCACAAAAAGAGGAACAATTCAAATATAGATATTTTTAAATTTTTTCCATTTTTTTTTTCAGTTTGTCGTGAACAAAAACTTTAACGACGATTTTTTTAATATTTTATATTTAAATACGCCACTGGTGGTACCGAAAATTGTAATAGAATAGTAAACAGTGATACATTCTGTCGTTTTTCGACAACCATAATACCGATTTTTAAAAACGACTTATTTACGAGACGACAACGACACTCCTAATAAGGGTGATTGTGTTACGTGGTTTTGAATTTCCATTAACAATATAAATTGTAAGTACTACGGTACGTATGATTTATTTACAATATAATAATAACAATCATACGCCACCCATTATATTTGTCTTTATGATCAAACGACATATTTTTTTTTTTTTTGTATTAATTAATAATCATATAATTACAAATTATATACTATTACCCTAACCGAGCACTAGCTACTATGGCCTTCGGCGCGTTGTAGCGAAAACAGACCAGTGCCTCTGGTGGGAATCGAACCCACGACCCCCGCACTGATAAGCCAGCACGCTACCAACTAGCCTACCGGGGCGCACAAACGACGACGACGACGACATAAAATTAAGCGAAATTCATAAAATAAATTAAAAGGAAAATAATTTAATTTCAGAACATTTGTTAAGCATATTTTTTTAAACGAGTGTAAACTTCTTTAGATTTTTGTTATTCAAAATCAACATGGCATGACTTTTTCATGCACTCAAATTTGTGGAATAAATAGAAAAGTTTTTTTTTTCTATATAAATTTTAAATATATTTTGTTAACAACTTAAAAAGATTTGCCAGGATTATTAGCTAACCTCCCGGTTAAAAATCATCACATGTGTTCGTATATGTGTATGTATGGGATGATCATATTGCTCATGTACTGCAAGAACGTCACAACTCAAAAAACATGATTTTTGAGTTAATGACGCAGAATTATTCGTTATATCACGTATCATATTGTGTAAAAAAGTCGTATTAATATATTGTAGGCTCACCTCTTGAGAGAAATTATGTAGTTATTTTTTTCTTCAAGGTGGGCGCAAATTGAAAACTTTAAACTCGTTTCTTTCATAAAAATAATACGATTTTCAATTTATTTTTGATCAATGGTGATAATCTTTAACTTCGAGCTCATATATTAGTTCTAATTTATTGAGAAAACTAGTTTACATGAATGTTTGATGTTTTGCATGGGATTGTCACATCTTTCAAAACGTGTTCTGATGATGGGAACCTAGAAAAATTTCCGAAATAGATATATCAACACATTCCAGAGAGTGGTCAATTAATAAATTTGGAAACAAAACTCTATAGATTATTTGTTAGGACAATATCCTAATAAAGAAATATAGAGTATGGCCTCGAACTTGAATAATTTTCATTTTCATTGCACAATTAAAGGTCGAAAAAACATAATTTTTATTTTTAATAAAAATTATATCAAACTTGTTTTCTCAAATGTTTTTCAAGATGAAGTCCATAACAAAACCATCAATTTATTTATAACATCTTGAAAACTCCCTTGGAATGACAGGCGGTAATGCAGGATAT
Source organism: Delia radicum (assembly GCA_021234595.1). Lineage (NCBI taxonomy): Eukaryota > Metazoa > Arthropoda > Insecta > Diptera > Anthomyiidae > Delia > Delia radicum. The sequence continues at coordinate 253,659,261 of CM037851.1, forward strand.
TGGGTTAAAGAATGTTTCAAGCTCTTGGGTATAGTATTCTTGGCATCTTTTTAGAATTTGGAAATTATTTTTCAACCACGACATTTCTTTCCATACATGCAGCTAAAAAGGCAAAATATTGTTTTAAATAATGAAAACCATATAGAAATACTTTTGTTTAGTAATAACTTACGTAGAAAACTATATCTGAAGAAGCGTTGAATTGTTCCTAATAAAAACAAGTATTTTCTTTTTTATTTGAAAAAAAAAACATTTATTTTTTATAATTTTTTTATTTTTGAAATGACAGTTAATTTTAAATCAAACATTTAAACTCTGTTCACTGAATTTTTGCTGTATTTACTGATTTTAATTTTAGTTAAGATTAGGTCAACCGATAATTTTCTAAACTAAATTTTGTTTCGGTAATGTTTGAGTTAACTGATCATTAAGAATTATGACATTAATTTGGTTGTATTAAAAAATCTTCAATAATAAGAACAGTTTAATGGTCTTACGTAGGACAATTTAGTAATTGGGACAAAATTTGTGGTTTTGAAACTGAATTTTTATAGGTTTAACCGATTTCAACTGATATTTTTTCTGTGCGTATGTTTAGAAAAATCAATATTATCATTAATGCGAAAATATATGCCACATACTAACATATATGATACCATATATTCCCGCAACGGTGTCTCGTTTTAGCATGTCTAGATACAAGTATGCTTTCATATATGTCACATATATTCATACACTTAGGAAATTATGTTGGTAAAGACGACAGCAATTGTAGTCAAAAACAAATGAAATTTCATTTAAAAAAAGGACGACTTACATTTCATTAAATTCAACTAACATTGTCATTTGTTTTGACTAACAATTGTAATAAAAATGAACCACATGGTAGTAAAAAATAAACCAAAAAATTTTTTTTTTATTTTTTAAATAACAAAAAAACAACTGTAAAAAATGAATGTAAAATCATAAAACTGTCATTTGATGTGAGTTGTTTTTTCAAATGAACACCAAGGTTAGTTAAAAATTTTATTTGTTCTACAAATGACTTACATTTACATTAAAAATAATGAAACTGTATTACAACCCAAACAACTACATATTTTTAAAGCAGAAGTTCCCTGAGTGTACGAGTATATGATTCATGTACGTCCATATACAAACACACAATAAACCATATATGAAAACGCATAAACATATGTGATTATATTTAACCGGACTGTTAAAAATCGACATATATGGAACCATACATGAACACACATGCTTCATACATGCCCACATGCATCCATACATGATTCGTATGTATTCATAAACCATTCTTATATGTTCATATGAGGAATCATATATGGTCATCTGTGTGCATTAACGAAAATTGAGGTAATATTTGTACATATGACCACATATGAACTCTTATGATCACATATAAATCCTATAAGGTGGTAATTGGATATGTGTGGCCACGAATCACTTCATATATGCGCATGAATGAATTAATACATGTTCATAAATGGATGCATGCATATTGATTTTTAACCGGGTAAAGAAAATATGAACAACTTTTTTAGCATAAAAAAATAAAATATCTAAAAATTTGTTCATGCATTTGTCAGATTTAGTTCTACCAACCCCCAAAAAAGAAACTTTAAAATTAAATTTTGTTGATTGTAGTGCTTGAGCATAAACTTTATTTTATAACAAAAATATTAGCTTACTTTACAGTTTCTTATTTTTTCTTTCAAATTTGTTCTACTTTGTTAAATAACAATTAAATTAAATCTCCAAAGCTTTAAGTGTATCTTGAAGATTGTTCTTATTCTTGAACAGTTTAAAGTTTTAATGCTTTTTCTAGTTGATTATAAATAAAATAATAGATTTTTTTCAAACGAATTTATTTATTAGTTTTTCAAATCATTATTGTGTAACAATAGCAATTAAGTTCGAAGTGTATATCTATCTGTCGTTTGTCTTAATAAATGACTATATTAGGATGTCCCTTAATAAGCGATTTGTCGATTTTCGTTCAATAAACCTCCCAGTTTTATTGCAAAAGGTCCCAAATAGAAGATATCGATTTTCTTTGGAAGACGTTAACCCATGTCGAATTTTGACCAAAAGTGACCCATTTTGAAAAAAAAAACTTTATTTTTATAAAAAATTCCCAAAATTCGAAATTTTGAAAAAATTAATTTTTTATATCAAAAGTATTCAGATATAATTAGTTTTACAAAATTTTTAAATTCCTACGAGGGCGGATCAATAAGTCCGAGACTTTTTGAATGAAACACATTTTTTAACATAATCTACTTTTAGGATTTTTCGAGGTCCATAAAATAGGCATTTCTTGGCCATATGGGGTCGTTTTTTTTTTTTTAAACCCTCGTTAAATAGGTCTAATAAGTTGGCATAATTTTCGCCGTTTATTATTTTTCCCTTTTGAAGTTAATCGATGTGGATTATCCCGAGTGCATCCCAAAAAACTGTTGGCATCACCTTATTTTTGGTCAATTTTTTTAAATGTATTAATTGTTAAGTTCTAAATTTTGTTTTTATTGCCAAAACTTTCATTATGGTGCCACTAGGTGTTATGAATCCATTTAATTTAAATATATCATTTGTTTTTTTTATTCTACATTACAATGTTTATAACAATATATTTGCAGTACTGTAATATGTATAAGAATTTATTCTTGTTGTACTGTTTTTACTAATAAATAAATAAAAATAATAAATAATAAAAATTGGCCGTCCAGAACGTTCAGCGTCATTTGTACTTGTGCGACCACAACGAAAGTCAGTAAACCACTTTTTTACCATTGAAATCGATGGTGCAGAGTCCCCATAGTATTTATCAAGCTTTTCCTAGGTTTGATTGACGGTTTTATTTCGCAAAAAATAATTTTTAATTAGCACTCGAAATTCTTTTTTCCATTTTTAAAAAAATCCACGAGGTTGTATGTTTTGAACAGCTTTAAACGCAAAGTAAATGACGGAACTTGATCAATATTTGACAGTAGTCTATTAACAGGTGGGAGCTGTGTTGCATTTCATATAACTGCGAGGGTAGTTCGAAAAGTCACGGACTTATTAATCCGCCCTCGTATTTTGGAGATGTAGTTTGCTATTTTTATAATACAATAGTTGTAATTTAAGAACAAAAAAATAAGCTGTAAAAATTATGAACAGTGTTTGTTTGTTGAAAATTGATTATCTTGTCAAAAATTTAACAAAATTTAAGTGTTTTGATCAACGTTTGTATAATATTATTGGACTGTAATTATCTTTACTTTTACTTAAAAAATGTTTAACACTTAGTGGCATGGGGAGAAAACAGACCAATTAACCCATTTTTACCAAGCAAAGATTCCGTGTCAGTTTTTAAACGAAACTTGGTTTTCCAGTATGCATTTCCAGTAAAGTTTATAGCCTAGTCGTTCCCTCTGGTGGTGGTATAATTAATTGTAATTAAAAGTTTGTAGCTTTGTATAAACTTAAAGCGGAAAAATTTTGATTCGATTAGTAAAAATGTTAAAAATTCATGTTGAATAAAAAATTTTTCTGTGTCTAAAACTTTTCTCATATATCTTTATCGATACCAATAAGTCGCGTTTATTACGCTGGGCTTCCTTATAGTTTAAAATATTTTGTGAAAAAAGTGCTTTAAAATAGCGAAAAATATTTTTTTTCATTATATGGCACCTCTGGAATTACAAATTTAAAAATTAATTGAACCACGTTTATAGACAAGACTTCAGATTTTAATATGCTTTTTAATGCGTTGTTATATCACCTTCTTTTCAAAAGTTATAGGCTCTTAAAAATTGGTGTGTCTTTAAAGAGACGTTGGGTTAAACGTAACTCTAATTATGACTACAAGATTGTCAAGCTTAAAAACTACCAAAATAAAAAATTCTACTTGATAAATATAATTAGTAGTGTAGTTTAACTCCACTTTTGACCAAAAAAAAAAAACACTAAGAAATTTACAGAATAGTTTCTGTCAGATTTTAATTAAACTTGTACTAGGGTACTATTACCTTTAAGGGTTAAAAAGGTGGCGTTCAAAATGGCCCGAGAAAAAACAAGCTAACATAAACCCCTTTAAATTTGTTTTGTTAATCTTTATAATACCTTTAAATTGATTACCATTTTTTAAGTTTTGTTGGAATAAATGTGAAAAACGAAGAAACTGAAGCCATTTTTGACAAAGACTTTTTAACCCTTAAAAGTTAGATTAGTGCGATAAAGTATAGTAGCTTGTTCGTTAGCTAAGTAGCCTTTACCACATATCTAAATTTAATCTAAATCTAGAAGAAAACATTTTGTAAATTTCCTAGTGTGTTTTTTTGGTCAAAAGAGAAAACATTAACGATATATGGAGCAAATAACATCAAATAATTACTTTTATCAAGTTTTTAACTATTAAAAAGCTTTGTAAGCTTGTAGTCTTAATTGAAATGGGTCTTTTTTGACCCTAGGTCACTAAGGGTTAAAGATTTTTTAAATAAAAGTAAAGATAACACTACTCAAAGGCGAAAAAATCTGTCTTTGAAACATATAACATATACACTAAATCCAAATCTGGCAAAAAAATTATCATTTGCAGTTTTTGAAACATCGAAATATTGAAATTTCGAAATTTTCATGAATTTGTTTGTGAATTTCAATCTGTGTAATCTAATAGAAAAAAAAATAGTAAACATTATTGCTAATACTACTAAAAATTTGTTAAAAATTACATTGCAGAAAAAACTGCTAGAACTAGCAGATTTTTTGCTAAATACTAATAAGGGAAGAATAAATATTAGAAGACAAAAAACAATTATTAAAAAATGTAAAATTTTTTAAGTTTTTTTTTTTTGTTTTTAATACAAATAAAATCTGTCCTTCTGAAATCAGCAATCTACATTTTTTTTTAACAAAAATTTCTGTTAATAAAAGCAAAATGTACTGCTATCAACATTCTACTACATTTTAGGTAAATATATCAAACATTTTGTAGATATTACAGTTTTCGTTTGCTGTTTTTAGTCTACAAATATTTAGTAAAAGAGTTTGCTAATTTTAGCAGAGGAAATTCCTATATTAAAAAAATGCAAGTTTTTGCATTTTTTTCAAATTTGTGTGCCATTTTTGATTAGATTTAGCATCTAATCAAAAAGGGTTAATGATATCCGATGAAGTCAGAATTCCATATCTAAATAATTGGGGTGCATGAAATAACCCTCACTGAAATAACCCCCACCGACGAAATGAAATAAGCCCCACTGAATTTGTGCCCACCGAAAATGAAATAAGCCCCACCAAATTTGTGCACACCAAAATGAATTAATCCCCACCAAAATGAATTATTCCCCACCAATGAAAATGAATTAGCGCCCACCAAATTTGGTGGGCATTAAAATGAAATAATACCCACGTATTAAAATGAAACTTTGCCCACCGAAAATGAGATAAGCCCCACTTTACATTATTTAGATAAATAAATTATTTAAATAAAGAAGATATAAGGGGTCAAAGTTGGCACATTTTGTCAATACGAGGCAAATAATGAAATATGGCTTCGCAAGCTTAAGTTTTTCTGTGTGGCGGCCTGCGGCCGTTCTTAGGGGTTTTTTCCTCCAGTAGGACGCGGCAGGTGGCTTCGCTCAATAAAGTTTTCCTGCCCGCGACACAAAACAATAAACATTTTTTTTTAAATTTTTTTTTTTTTCACGTTGAGATTAAATAAATGGAATATTGATTTAAATTGGATAACACGATATTCTTTAAAAGGAAATATAGCCAACTTGATTTTATTTCCATTTTTGTTGGAAATAAAGTCAACCTGTGAATTTGACTTCATTTCCATTTTTGTTTTATTTCAGTTGGTGTTGTTGGACCCCACCGTGTCCTTCTAAAATATGGATACACCTTTATGTCAACATTCTGTAAAAGAGCAAATTATTAGTTTTTTACCAACTAAGGAACCTGGTGATATGGGCACGAATAGATTTTTAATAAGAAGAAATGTGTTTTTTTAATTGAAATAACGTATTCTTTTTTCGTACTTTCTAATATCACCTTTACAAAATAAAACTACACTTAGGAAATTATGTTGGTAAAGACGACAGAAATTATAGTCAAAAACAAATGAAATTGCATTTAAAAAAAGGACGACTTACATTTCATTAAATTCAACTAACATTGTCATTTGTTTTTTAATGTTCAAAAAATGACTAACAATTGTAGTAAAAATGAACCACATGGTAGTAAAAAATAAACCAAAATTTTTTTTTTTATTTTTTTAAATAACAAAAAACAACTGTAAAAAATTAATGTAAAATCATAAAACAGTCATTTGATGTGAATTGTTTTTTTAAATGAACTACAAGGTTAGTTAAAAATTTTATTTGTTCTACAAATGACTTACATTTACATTAAAAATAATGAAACTGTATTACAACCCAAACAACTACATATTTTTAAAGCAGAAGTTCCCTGAGTGTAGTACTGTAAAAGTAGGAATTAATTCAAAAACCAAGAATTGATATTAGAATTAAAACGAATTAAACCCCACCAAAATGAATTAATCCCCACCAATGAAAATGAATTAACCCCCACCAAATGTGGTGGGTAATAAAATGAAATAATACCCACGTATTAAAATGAAACTTTGCCCACCAAAAATGAGATAAGCCCCACTTTAAATTTTTTATAAATTTGGTGGGGCTTATTTCATTTCGGCGGTGGGGGTTATTTCAGTGGGGGTTATTGCATTCACCCAAATAATTGTATATAATAAATAAATAAAAAAAATTAACTTATTCGAAATTTCGAATTTCAGGAATTTTTATTTAAAAAAAAACACAATTTTTCGAAAATGGTCCGAAATTCGGTACTGGTTAACGTTTTTCTTCCATTTGAAATAATTTGCAAATAAAACTGAGGATGTAACGACAAATATATTATTAAGGGACACCTCAGTCTATATACTACATATAAACGCATTAAGGTGGCATATATATTCATTTATAACACTTGATAATAATCTGCAGTTTTTAAAAATTAATTACCCTTTTAAATTTCAACTTTAATATTTTTTAAGAATTTTTCAGAAAACTGCCCACGATTTTTGAATTTAAACTGCAAAGTAAATTCATGCCAAGAACTTTCTGAAGAATATTTCCAGAAAATGTATAAAGATTATCTCGAAATAGATTCACCCTATTGTTAATATTAAGTGGTATAATTTTGTTATAACCTTGTTTCTCAGTGTGGTCTCTATAAACACTTCATTAAACTATAGTGTATTTGTATTTCATTCCTTTTAGCCGTTCCAAAGACAATAAATGAATGAGAAAATTTAAAAAACGAATGCTACTATTATTTATAAGATTTATTATAGAAAAGTGTAAAGTTCATGTTGAGATCGAATAAACTTTGATATTTTTTTATTTCATTTTGTTGGTGTTACCATCAGATTTATAGTAATTTTTTATACTCGTTTTTAGTTTCCTACTACCACAACTACAATTGCTATACGATTAGGCTTTTATGGTATACCATTCAAGTATTTTACTACTACTCTTTATCTGTGTGAGTGTTTAAGTGTGAGTATATATTACATCTCTGAGAACTGTATACCCCTTGGGTAATAGCACTTGTAAAGCAATTATTCTCTGTTGTCATCAACCAAACACAAACACAATCACAAACTCAAACACTATATATTAATATATATGAATGGTATGTATGTTTGGTTAGTAAGTTTTTGTTGCCTTTCTGGTAGGAAAACTTTAAATTGAAACACAATTTTCAATTTCAATTGTGTTGATAGAAGTAGGAGTTTGTGAATTGCTTGTAACAAGATAATAATTAAAATTTTCAACAAATAGATACAAGTTAAAAAGATTTAATGAATCAAACAATCAACATGCTTAGGGCCTTTTAATTTTTCAATCCTTTTTTTTTAAAGAATTTAACAACAACAAAAATGTTGGTTTCTAGATAAATTAATATAGTTTGGAATAGCAATCTTGACTATGTTTTAAAGTTAAATGCTAGAAGGTAGTTGTTGCAAATTGTTATATTTTTTTTTTTTGCTTTTTCACCAATTTTGCTAATAAAAGCTTCTTTTGCTATTTTTACTATCCATTTTTAAGCTTAAAAATGATTTTTTTTTTCAATACATTTTTTTTAAATGTGTATTTTTTAGGTTTTTATCCCTTTAAGGGCCTTTTTTTTACTCATAAAACCATATTTTTTTAAAAATATTTTACTTTTTTCACTTTAAAAGTTATGATTTACATAAGTACTACAGGCCGTATGATTTATTTTTATCTTAATTAATATCAATCATACGTTACAGTGTAAAACTAAAGAACTTTAAAACTATTCGTACTACAATTTTTTTCTAAGGCCAAAATATGAATGAAAAATTGTTTGTCCAAAAATAGAAAACTTCCCAGTCAAAAAATACAATTTTCACAGTGCTTGCGAAGCATCGGCAAAGGCCGGTTAGACGTTGGCTGAACGTGGGAAGTAGTAAAGTAAAATAGTTCAAAAAACCAAGTAAGTAAAGTCAGCAAAACATTTTTGCTGAGTCAGCAAAATTTTAGTCAGGCGGGTGCTTGCAAAAAAATTTCTAATGTCAGCAAAATTAGTAGATTCAGCAAAAGTTTTGCTCACATTTAGTTGATTAAAAATTTTAAAATCCTTGCTAAAAGTTAATAACATTTTTGCTAAATATTAGTAGACTAAAAACACTCAAAAAAAATTTTAGAAAAATTATATTTTAGTTAATTTATTTGATGAAAATCCTAAAAAAAATTGAGATTAATTTAATGTAATTTGTGATAATTAACAATATGTTACAAAATATAAAAATGTTTATACTCCCACATTGATGACATGAATTAATGTTACTTACATGAATTACATGACATGAATTAATGTAACTTATCTGAAAGTATATAGAAATAATTATACATAACATAAACAAAGTTATCTTTCAACTACTTACATCAATGGTTGTCTTAATGATGGCAAAACACCAAGTAAGTAAAGTCAGCAAAACATTTTTGCTGAGTCAGTAAAATTTTTGTCAGGCGGGTGCTTGCAAAAAATTAATAATGTTAGCAAAATTAGTAAATTCTGCAAAAGTTCTGCTAACTTAAAGTTAATAAAATTTTTGCTAAATAACTCAAAAAAATTTATTTTAGTTAATTTATTTGCTGAAAATCCTAAAAAAAATTTGAGATTCATTTAACTTAATTTGTGATAATTTACAATAAGTTACAAAATATAAAAATGTGTATACTCCCACATTGATGACATGAATTAATGTAATATCTGAAAATATATAGAAATAATTATACATAACATAAACAAAATTATCTTTCAACTACTTACATCAATGGTCGTCTTAATTATGGCATCTTATAAAGGAAGACAAATACTTTAGATAAATCTAGAAACGAAACAAAAAAATAACAAAATATGACATATACAACCTTTTTTTGCAATAAGAAAATGGAAACATAAACATAAGATGTGTGTCGTCGTCTTTCGCTTTAGTCTGTCTATCTGAACGTATATTTGTTTGCAATTTGAAATTGCCAATTAGACCACAATACGTTACTAATCATTATAAACATTTAGTTTATAAATACACATTTGATATTTAATAAATGTAAATAAATTATTTTGTCTTTAATTTAATGAATAGAGAAATACTTTCAGAAGCCGGTGACAACACAAAATATAAGTTGTTTTAATTCACAATTTTGTTTTATGTAAGAAAAACCGATCCAAAAATCTTCAATGGTGGATTTTTTATATGTCATACAAGAGTTGTACTTTATAGTATCATTTTCCTTTTCTCTACAACGTCTTGATATGCCGCGACATCTACTTAATTTTGCATATATTTTTCAATCGGGTTGTCGTCCACACTCTTAATGTGCTCATCAGCACAATTTCTTTATCAAAATAAATTAGTAAAACATTAGTAAAATATTAGTAAAACATTAGTTTAAAACAGTTAAGTGCTGAATAAATATAACTAAAATTTTAGCCGAAAGCATAAGTTTAGCAAAGAATTTGCTGAAAAATAATATACTGGATTTAAAAGACGTTTTACAAACTTTTCTACTAACTTATTTTTTTTTTTTTTTGTGTGGTTATATAATAAAAATAAATATATTAACACTTTATAGTTGGCGTCAGAACTAGCTATTTTTGTTTGACGAAGTAGTTCGTATAAGCAGTCAGGCTTACGCTCGACTACTTATTAATTACAAATATAATGCCTTTTTGTCAGCTACTTATTTATTAAATAAACGCATTAATAGCATAGAGAACAAATAAAAAGACTAGATGTATATATCGCAGCTTGTATGGACGAAATAGAGAAAATAGAAAAGATACAAATAAACACAACCATTGTAAGACTTACACAAAATGCAACCACGTTTGATTTCGTTCATATAATTTTTTCTTTTGTATACTACACATCAAACAATGGCACTCATGTGCACATAAATATTATGAATATTTAGAAAATATAAATCAAAATATAAAAAGAATCCAATTTAAAAAAACTACTAAATGAATATTTTGATAAGCTTGGAAATTGACGATGCAGCCGAAAATAAAATACGCTTTTGTGCTACTGTACAAAACAATATTTTGATAAATTGAGAATGCAGGCAAAAATAAAGTACAAAATACGCTTTGGTGCGACTATACCATACAACAAATGGCAATCTCTAGGTAGTTGTGTCTAAAACATAAATTAGTTTTATAATATTTAGCGATATTTCTTTTTTGTCTTTTAGAATTATCTTCATTTGAAAAATGTAAAATTACGTCATACATACATACACTCACAAATTATTTTCTGCTACCGATTCAAGTTTATTTGTAAAGCAATATATATTAAAATATATTTCAACTTTTTCCATCTGTAGTTTAAAAAGCAAACTAATATTGGCAATTAAATTTTGAATATTTTTTGTTCTCTTTTTCAAAAAAAAGTCAAATAATTTCAATAATATTTTTTACAAAAATTGTTTCTTTAAATACAAAATTATTTCAATTGAATTTAGAAGAACTTTAAACATAACAAACATGCAAACATATACAAACAGTGACTAGTGTCAGAAAAAAAAATTTAAATATCAAAATCAAGCTAAAAAAAAATAGTTTTTTTACGCTTTGTCTGTTAAATATTAATCGACCTTCTGTTGTTTTTACTACTTTTTTCGGTTATCTAAGCAATGTTTAAAAATAAATATCAAAATGATTTGAATGTAATGGAAAATCAGTAGTTCTTTTTTAAGGGGGACATTACATTCGCGGCAGAGAAAACAGACCTTTTTTTTTAAATTCATCTCAGTCTAAAACAAACATTTTTCCAAAAATATATTTTTCACTCCAACATGGTTTTATAGAGCTCCAAACTGGCGGCAGAGAAAAAACGGGGCCTCGTGGGTGCAGCGCTGGGAGTCGCAAAAATTGTCCGATCTGGAAAAAATATGACTTTTTTAAATCTTAACAAAATGGGTTATCGTATGACACGAGTTTTTTTTAAATTTTTGGTGATGTTCCAAATTTAAAAATGTGTTTTTTCGAAAAAAAATATTGACTTTAAAAATTCATAAAAACTCGAAAAAAAATTTAAAAAAAAACCTCGTGTCATACGATAGCGAATCAAGTTTAAAAAAATACAAAAAAAAAAATTCGTCAAAAAATGAACCCGCTAGTACCGCAACCAGTACGAAAAACATGGTTTCGAGATAAACGCGTTCAAAGTTTGTGAACAAAGAAAAAAAAAGATTACCTTCACTTCACGCTGCAAAAGATTCCAAATAACTGAGCATATAAAATAAAAATTCCACTATATGAAGTATAAAGATGCCTTTTTTCAAGAAATTCAAAAACACAAAAAAAAACCCACCCTTCAAGTAGGTGCGAAATAACAACCACCAAAAGTCAGGTAGCAAGTAAAACAAGTATATACCAGCTACCGTACGTAGGTAAAGCGAAAATTAAAAATGAGCTCTCACTAATCCGGCTGTAACTTTTGAACCCGTAGGAATTATTCCATGAAATTTTTTTTCTTAGAATCTTAAGAATATTTACTAAACTACAAAATTATAAAAAAAGTAGATTTAAAAAACGGCCAATGTCATGTCCCCCTTTAGCTGTATTTTTTAATTATTAATAAAATATTTTGTTTATTTGTATTTAATTGCATTATGTTAACGATGTTTAAGTCCTGACATTTTTGTATATTTAAAACAATCACAAAAAAAATTTATTTAAATTTCAGCAAAATAAATTAACTAAAGTTAAAATGTTATACTAAGTTTTTTTGTTAATTTCAACAAGTCGATTTTCGTTTGCATTGAACTAAGTGTCAGCAAAATATTTAGCTGAATTTACTAATTTTTTGCTAAACATCAGCTCACTGATTTTCAGCAAAACACTTTTGCAGATATTATCAATTTTTCCGCAAGGATCTACAGCAAAAATTTTGCTGACTCAACTAACTTTTTTGCTATTTTTACGGATTTTTTTTTCATTGTAAGTGCTGTAAAATTTTAAGGGCGCACGAGGTAAAATACATTCACTTATTAACACAGTGCTACAAAATTGTCCCTTAAAATAAAAAACAAGAGTATCGACCATTGATCTATGTGAAATATTTCGGCCCCACTGATTTTAATGGCGTACCCAGTTTTTTTACTCATGGGCCATATTTTCTCAAAATTGCATTTAAGATCATGTTTTAACTTAATTTTTTATATATAAAATTTTAAAAATATTTTTTTTTATTCTTATTTTTTATGGTAAATACCAGAGCTGGCATTCAATAGCTTTTCATTATAACGTTATCAAGAACGAAATAAAATTTTTGAAAGAGGGATTCCATTAAAGACATGTTTGTTCTTGTATAACCGGTCTTAATTCGCAATTTTACCGGTTTGATTCTGAAATATCTTGAACTGAAGTAAAAATAGCGCTAAAATATCAAAACGGCGATTTATAACGGTATTTTCTAGATATAAAAAAATTTAATGCGTAAACCTTTGAAATAAACCCTGTGATATTAGAAGACACGTGCCACTACTACTCGTACTATCGAAAGTTTCATGTCGATATTGAGATATTAATTTAAATTCTCCAAAAAAGAAAACCTTGCCCTAGTTGTGATTTATATAAATATTACATTGCGTATGATTGATATTAGTATTAATTAACATCAATCATACGTAACGTGGCCAACTAATTTTGATGAATATGCTGGATTTTGGTGTAAAAAGCAGATAATTTGAATATTTATACCCTACACCACTACGTAGCAAGGTAAAATATGTTAGTGCTGATGTTTGCAACACTAAAATATATTGAGCCTAGAAAAAGCTACTAAAAATTAGTTAAAAAAAGACGTTGCAGAAAAAACTGCTAAAATAATCAGATTTTTTTTTTTATAAATAGCAATAAAATAAAACTGTTAAATTTACGACATTTAAGTTATATGCTAAATAAATTTTAGTTATGCTAAAATCAGCATAAATGTTTGCTAAATGCTACAATTTGCTCTTGATAAAGGCTTACTGACATCACGTCAGTCAGGGTTTAGACCTAAACATAGCTGTTTAACTGCTCTAACTGATGTTGTCGAGGATATACGAAGCAGAATTGATAATGATCAGCTGTCATTCCTAGTGCTATTAGACCACTCCAAAGCCTTTGACACGGTTCATCACGACACACTATGTCTAAAATTAAAACTATTTTTCACTTTCTCATCGACATCGGTTAAGCTTATATCTACTTACTTAAGTGGAAGGCATCAAGCAGTTTTTAAGGATTCTAATTATTCTTTATGGTTGCCGGTTGTAAGAGGGGTTCCTCAGGGATCAATTCTTGGTCCCTTATTGTACTCAATGTATTCTAATGACTTGCCGAGTCGTCTTAGTTTTATGCATATACAAATGTACGCGGATGATGTGCAGCTTTACATATGCTGCAAACACACCATGGCTCTGAACTGTATTTCTAAAATAAACGCTGATTTATCAAAAGTAAGTGAATGGGCTTCTGCTAATGGTTTATCCTTAAATTCAGTGAAATCGAAATGCATTCCTATCTCAAGAAGAAGTACAGAATCGCTAAATCACTTAAAAGTACTTTTGGGAACGAATGAAATCAATATGGCATCGACAGCAAAGAATCTGGGTGTTATTTTTAATTCCAGACTTACATGGTCTGAGCAAATAAACATTGCAACAGGAAGAACTTATGGTATGCTAAGGACACTGTGGTCAAATCAGTATTTTACACCATTTAAGATCAGAATGCTTTTAGCTAAAACTTATTTAATACCAACACTTTTGTATGGCTGTGAACTATATGCTGGTTGTGACTCGACTGATAAGCGTAAGCTGAATGTTATCTACAACAACATTACCAGATACATTTTTGGATTAAAAAAGTATGATAGAGTGTCATCTTTTTCTGTAAAAATCTTTGGTGTATCATTCGACAATCTTCTTAACAGCAGAAGTCTCATATTTTTGCATAAAATTATTTATACGGGACAACCAAGTTACTTACTCCAAAAACTAAAATTTGCACGATCTTCAAGAGGTAAAATAATTATTCAAATACGTCATCGATACCTGATCTCTGACCGTCAATTTTTTATCTACACTATTCGTCTCTGGAATGAACTTCCCCATAATATACAAGCTACTAGCAACGCAATACATTTTAAAAAAAATATTTTTAATCACTTTAAACAACGATAAGTTCAACATTTGTATAAAAAAACAAACACTATGTTTCTCTTTTAATTTTGCTCAACAATTAATTGCTTAATGTTAGTTTTTTAAATTAATTTTTATGTACCACATGTTAATTCTTATATGTATATCACATGTATTTTTATATTTTTAATGTTAATCTTCATTTAATTTGCCACACTATTATCCTGTGCTACTTTATAAGATATTGTATCTTACTGCACAGGTGTACAATTTTTAATAATAAATAAAAAAAATAAAAATACTTGTAAGCAAAATACAAAAGAAAAAAACTGTAAAATCAACAACATTTTTGCTATATTTACCTTAAATGAAGTTGATTTCAAAAAGCAGTAAATTTTGCTAAACTCAACAGAATTAACTGCTGATTTCAGAAGGGCAAATTTTTATTTGCAATAAAAAAAAATAAAACTTTAAAAATTTCACATTATTTTGGAATTTTTTTTGTCTTTCAATAGTTGGCATTTTTTTTTTTTTATTAGTTTGTTCCTTTAAATTAACTTAAATTAAGCTGAAATATATCTAAATTTTTGTAGGTTTAACAGATTTATTTTTATTATTCTTATTTAACTAATATTTGGCAAAAATATTAGTAGGATAGCAGTTTTTTCTGCAAAATAAGTTTAACTAATGTTTAGTAGTTTTAGCAAAAATATTTACTGATTTTTTTCTATTAGTGTAGACATATACCAATCTACTCACAATCGCTTTTTAACCTTAGCCGTATTTTGTATCCAAACATTCATAGAAATAAACCTGTAAAAATAGCAGACAAAAATTTTGTTAAAAATTACGTTGTAGCATTTGTTTGCTAAATATTAGTAAAACTTTTGTGTGTACAGAATTTTATTTATATTCGAGTTGAATTTTAGTTAATTGAAAATAGCAATTTACTCTGCTAAAATTAGTGAAAGCTTTTGCTAAATTTTTGTAGACAATAAACAGCAAACAAAAACTGTAATATCAACCAAATTTTTGCTAGATGAAATCGTTTTACATCAATTATTCATCATATTTATGAAGTTTTCTTAGATATGATGAAGAGTTTCATAAAAATTTATGACAAATGTTTCGTAAATCTTCATCATTTCTTAAAAAAGTTTAATAAACCATGTAAAAATATTCATTTTTTTTTGTTTTCCTATCATTTGAAATTCAGAAATTATTAATTGAAATTAAAATTCTCATTTGAAATTAAAAAAATGTAAATTACAATTCAGATGTTCTGTTAAATATTCAGAAACTATCATAACATCAATTAAAAGTTAGAAATTCAAATCAGTTGATCTGTTCTACATTTTGCATGGAATTTTGTGAATTGAAATTTTTTAATTTCAGCGGAAATAGAAATTCGTAACTTCAATTAATGTTTTTAAATTCTAAAGGAAAATTCTTAACTTCAAATTATTTTTTCTGAATTTTTAAATAAAATTAGTATCAATTGATATTTTTTAATTTTAATTTGAAATTCTGCATTTTAATTTTTCATTATAAAAAACGAATTAAAAAATAGCTTTTGTAACCTTAATTGTGTTTGTACGATACCAAAGAAAATTTTTCATTTCAGAAAAATGTATGAATTCGCTTCATCATATTTATAAATGTTTTATAACATTTATAAAACATTTCATGTAAAGCTATGAAACTTCTTCATATTTATGAAACATTTCATAAATAAGACGAAGTATTAATTAAAAACCAAAATGAGATAAACAGATAAGGGATTTTTTTTTTTTGTTTTATTTTTTTTACTCAAAAGCTGTCTACTATTGTATCTTGTAATGGCCAATACACATGAAATCACGATACGACAAATTATGGATAAAATATATAGGCACGGATACATTTAATTGGAGGATTAGTTATGTTGTAGTTACAAAAATTTACAAAATACTCATAAACTAAAGAACTGAACATACATTTTCACTACTAAGTGCTTGCTAGAAATACATAAAATATGTAAAAGCAAACACACTCATAAACACAAAATGGAAAAGAGCATATTCTTGTATTTTTTATGAAGATGAAATAAGTTTCTTATTTCCCTAAATTACTAGGCTAATAAGTTAATGATGATATGTTCGTTAGGGTGTCCCTTAAAAATAGATTTATCATTTCACCTGCAAATGGTTTCAAGTGGAAGAAATCGTTTTTTGTTTTTGGAAAATGTTAACCCGTAGCGAATTTCGGCAAAAAAAAATGGTCCGTTTTTGAAAAATGGTGTGTTTTTATTAAAAATTAAAAAAAAATTTAAAGTTTCGAAAGATGTCGTTTATTATATAATAATTGTAACTGTGATTTGCTATGAGATCAAATTTAATTCTAAAAATGAGAACATATAATTGTATCTAAAATACATAAAATTGTATCGAATTCAATACAGTTGTATCGAACTAGATCTAATTATATGCAATTAAATAAAATTTTGTACAATTTGATGTATATTAGATATGTTTTCATTCGAATCTTGTCCCGAACTGGTCCAAATCTTTGTGTATTATATATAATTGTATGGAATTAGATATAATTCGATATTATTAGCTAAAATTCGATAGAAACAGTTCCTAGTTTATCTCAACAATTATATCTAATTTCATAAACTAATATATATGACTAATATTATTTTTACAGTATTTTTACCAAAGTGAAACTTTGGAGCCAAGAAACCATGCCCAAGCAAAAAAGTTTTGATATACACAATTATATATAATAATATATTGCAAAATATGTATTCGTATAAAACTATATACCAGATATATTATTATATCTTCCTCTATATTACACTTTATATAGTATAATATGAAAAAATATTTAATTTCATATCGATCTATATATGGTTACATATGCCACATGTAATTGCATATATTTGTATACAATTGTATCTAATTGGATATAATTGTATCACATTATATATAATTTGATATATTTGGATTAGGACGAAATTCGAATACAATTATATCAAACTATATTTCATCAAATTAAATCTAATTGGATCAAATAATGTCAAATTGTATGAGATTATATCTAATATGATACAATTAGATGTTATAATTATTAGGATATAATTATTCGAAAATTCACAAAATATTTTTTTTAATAGTGTTGCTCTATTTAAAAAAAAATTAATTCCGAACAGTGTTGTTTTTAAAGAAAAATAGCTTTTTCAAAATTTTTCGCTATTAAAATGCATACATTTTTTTTTTCGTCTGTATGAACTCTTATGCCAACTAACGTGGGCCAGAAAAGAGGTAAGTTACAAGAAAGGCTCAACTTTTTTTCTTAATTTTCATTAAATGTACAAAGCGCGCGCTGGAGCTGAGGGGACAATATATGTCTTTATTAAAAATTATAAAAAAAAATATTTTTAATTTTGGTTCACTAGAAGTCTTATTTAATTGTATACGAACGCATACATAACTCTATATTTGTATATAATAAGATACATTAAGTACAATTGTATATAAGACAATATAAAACATATAAAATATATTCCAAATATAAAATAGAATCATGCATTATTTTATATAAATATATATGGTGCCACATATAATGACATCTTATTGCATATCGAAAAATATATAATGTCGTATACGACATATACAATTATATATAGTTAATCTAATTATGTACCAATACATATATAATTAGATATAAAACAAATCATAATTATATTTAATAACATATAGTGTAATATACAAAAAAAAATGTATTTCATTTTGGATAACACGATATCGTTCCATACCAGAAAAATGTAGATCTTCTCTTGGATGAAACTATATTTTGCCGCATGTTATATATTATAATGTCCCGAATTTAAAAAATTTGCGAATTTCATCATGTACTCAAGCGATAGGTATTGTTGAGCTGTTTATGGATAAAAACTATTTTTTTTTTTTGAGGGTACATACTTATAGTTGCTGTACAAAGAAGAGTTTGGTTAATTTTATAATTATTACTTGTTTTAAATTTGAAAGATGTAGGGGACCAAAATTACTCTATGGAAATTTTATAAATAATCAACTGGATAATACCCATCATTTGGGCATTATTGCATAAAATTGTACACTTTCGGAACACACATTAAAACTTAATAAGATTAATGCCGTAACTTTTTTTGAAAACCGCAAAAAAGTGATATGTTTCTTAATATTTTTTTATATACTTAACGGATATGATCATATATTTGTATGAAATTGTGTATATTTTCATACAATCATATACAAAAATGTAACATTTGGGGCTTTTTACCAGACTAAACTCGGATCTAATTATATTTAGATGTATCAGTTCACATACAATCATATACTGGCATTTATGTAATTGTATCTATTTGTATCAGTTTAGATATAAACTGATGCAATTAGATACAAAACTCTATCACAATTCTATTGTGACATAATTCGGATAAAATTGTACTGGGCATTTATCTAATTGCTTTAGATTAGATATAAACCCATACAAACAGATACAACTATATGGGCACATATTTCAGATAAAATTTAATAAGATTACATATAGCGCCACATAGCAATTGATATGACTACATAAAGCCCGATATCAATTTTTTTTTAATCGGGTTGCTATATATAAATATTTTTGAAGCAACTCAAAGCTATATACAATTATATACAAATATTTATGCTTTAACATATACCCAGTCAGAAACTGCAAATGGTACAAAAATCAAGTACTGGAATACGACTGGCTAACAGAGGAATTGTAAATAAAGTACCAGCAGAACACTTGTTAAAGACGCTTTACCAGCGATTCCAAAAAGCGATTTGCCAGTATTATTTTTTACAATAATTTCAGTGGTCTACAGAAAATACCATTGGCAAATAATTGGCTGAGACCACTATGACAACGTTGGTAAAAAGTGTTTTCCCAATGCTATCGAGTCCGGAATTACCAACGGCTCCAAAGTCCAAAGTAAAACCACTGAAAATGATGGTGCTTTATTTAAAAAAGTTTGCAGTCGAAAGGTTCCGAGTTCGAGCCCGGTTTCAGTCAAACATTTGTTTGTAATTTTTTTATACTTTTTAACATTTTTTTTCATATTAAATAGATTTTTTTGTTTCTGGAAAAGCTCTTTTTATACCAATTTTTTCTTTCAGAATTTTGCCAAGTTGTTTTTATTTTTGTTTCCCCAGTGCTTGTCCGACCTTATCATTTTGGGCTTGGGAAGAAAGCATTTGTTTCCAGAACTTGCAACACTTGCTAAAGTGTACATACATAAATGTAAATTATATCCAAATATATAAACCTTTTTTACTTGGATAAAGAAAGAAAATAAATTGAAAAAACTATAATTCGTGCTTGTGTGTGTAAATTTCATAGTCGGTATATTTTGTTCAAAATTGGAGACTTTAATTTTGTGCGGATAAAATTACATAAAATAAAAATTTTTATCAAGTGGAAAGTTTTATCAATTTAAATGCTTTGCAATATTGAAGTCATAATTAAAATTACTTTTCATAGGTCTTTTTTGCCAACAGGCCACTAAGGGTTAAATACTTTTTATATTATAGTAAGGATAATTGGAGTCTAGTCAAATTAAGGTTATATTTTTTTTGAAAGTAATTCAAACTTTAATGAAAACTTTAAATTTTGTTCAACTTTTGACAAAATAATTTAAAAGTTTACCAAATAATTTAAAAGTTACCCAATTTCTTTAACATGTGAGTTAAATAGATGATATTTACGATTAACACTAAAATGGCACGAAGAATGTTGATGAAGACCGTAGTGGGTCAGAAAATGCATTCCATTCATGCTAGTGTCTAATAACTTTTTCTGTGTTTTTTTCTAATAGTCAAAGTAAATTATCATATAAAAATTATAATTTTTCTGTTAATTTAGAGAAAAATTTGTCATGATCTAAAACCGAACAAATAAAATCTCACACATAAATTTATAGATCAACGATAAAATTCACTATTAAACCACTCACCAGGTACAGTGCAAAAATCATTTAATGTATATGCTCGTCATATGTATTAATAAAAAAATCTTTAATGTTTGTTGATATGCTTTGCTAATGTAAAAGGATAGTATATGATGACATTAGAGGAAAAAAAAAACTGCCATTTAAAGTTTTAACTAAAAGTTAAACTGGCAACTATGATAATGACTAGAGAAAAAACAAACACTCTATAAATAGAAATCGTTCGTGGTAAATTTCATTCTAACTCAACACACA
Source organism: Delia radicum (assembly GCA_021234595.1). NCBI lineage: Eukaryota > Metazoa > Arthropoda > Insecta > Diptera > Anthomyiidae > Delia > Delia radicum. The sequence goes on from CM037851.1 coordinate 253,680,270, forward strand.
GAGTAATGTGGGATTTAAAAGTTACCCAATTTCTTTAACATGTGAGTTAAATAGATGATATTTACGATTAACACTAAAATGGCACGAAGAATGTTGATGAAGACCGTAGTGGGTCAGAAAATGCATTCCATTCATGCTAGTGTCTAATAACTTTTTCTGTGTTTTTTTCTAATAGTCAAAGTAAATTATCATATAAAAATTATAATTTTTCTGTTAATTTAGAGAAAAATTTGTCATGATCTAAAACCGAACAAATAAAATCTCACAAAATAATTGATTTTCATAAATTGTAATGGAAATAAGTCGCTCAACACGCAAACACAAATTATAATTTTGCAGTTTATTTTTTCTTTAATTACAACTATTATATTATAAAAAAAAAAGCAATCGCCATCTCCGAAGTCGGCAATTAAAAAATCTTCAAAATTAATTTTCAAAAAACAAGTTAATGCATTTTTATTACGGTTTTTGCGTCATTTTTGATTCCAGGCTAAAGTGGGTTAATGATATCCAATGAAGTCAGAATTTCATACCTGAATAATTTTGTGAATATTAAAGGAGTTAATAAGTACAAAAATATAATTTTTTCAAAATTTAGAAGTTAGGGAATTTTTAATAAAAACAAATTTTTTCAAAAATTCGGCGCTGGTAAACCATTTACAATATAACTGCAAAGGGGATGTAGTGAACGAAAATCTTTAAATCGTTTTTAAAGGGACATCCTAATGTACGCACAAATTTTGTTGAATTTGTTATAATGTTGATGATGACAATAATGATGATTGAAATAAAAATTGTTTGTTAAATATTTTTTGTGTGTTAAAACATATACATAAACACGTGTATGTATTATATTTTATTACAATACAAGCAAAAGTTTTTTTTTTCGAACAATTTAAATCTAATTAGTTTTAAAAAGAAACTTTTTCATAAAGTGTCATGTTCTTTCTGTATGTGTTGTCATAAAATATTTAAAAATAAATTGAAATTTTGCGTGAGGATATTTTCGTTCTCGGAAATGTTTCTTTCAAAAAAGTTTTATATTTCAATGCCTCGTTTTCACTTTTTTTTTGTTAGTCAAACAATACAAAAAAAATTAACGCTGAACAAGAACAAAATACTGTAAAATATGAAAAATCTATTTAGTAATCAAATACAAAAAAAAAATCTAAAGCAAACAAGAACAAAAAAAATTTACTTTAGTTGAATTCATTTAAATTGTTGTTTAGTATTTTACAAATTATGCCTTTGAGGATTTAAGGCCTCAAAAATGAGGTTCTGTTTATTTACCTTCATACTCGTACTTTCACCTTGGAGAGTTGCGTTCTTTCTTGGTTAACAGAAAAAACATACAAATATTTAGTAATGTGTCCATTAGAGTGGGCCAAAACTTTAATAAGTTTTTTTTAATTACAAAATGTAAAATATTGAAAATAAATTTAAATAAAATTTAAATGGTTTAGACATCAGTACTCTTTTTTTTTTTTTTTTTTTTTTTAATTAATAATCATATAATTACATATTATATACTATTACCCTACACTAGCTACTATGGCCTTCGGCACGTTGTAGCGAAAACAGACCAGTGCCTCTGGTGGGAATCGAACCCACGACCCCGCACTGATAAGCCAGCACTAGCCTACGGGGGGGCGCACAGTTATTTTAATCTAAAAACGTTATTGCTATACAAAATAATTACAAATACTAACTGCGGTGCCCCTCATAACTTAGTGCTGGGTCATCTGAAATCAAAAAATCAAAGTTCATTCGTTAGATAATAGTTTTCCCCAGGTAACGCTGGGAGGGTTTTGCGAAATTTTAATTTTTCACTTTGTTGGAACACTTTAAAGGAAAAAACGCGTTTTTTAGTGAAAAAAATCGGCTAATTTGTTATTGCAAAATAAAAATTATTAACAAATTTGAAAAAAAAACTCTCCATCGTTACCTCGTAAATTATGTACAGAAATAGTGTTCAAAATTTCAAAAGGATCGGTGCAGAAGTTTTGAAGTTATGAGGGGCACCGACTTTGAAAACGTGAGTTGTGGGAAAAACGTTTTAAAGTTTTGAGCACTAAAAAATCTGGTATTAAATGTTTATAAGCAAATTTTATCGGCTTACCTTACACTGAATCATCAATGACAGATCCATAAAGGATGTTGCTATCATACATGATGTCTAAAGCATCTTTTTGCTCCTCTCTACGACGAATCCTGCCTTCTTTAGTTTGTCTCTCAGCTTCCTGCTCTGCTTTGCTTATACGTATGGAGTCAGTTGATTGCGCCCAGTCATGAGCACTTGATCCACTATTGATTCCCATGTCTTACATGAAGGTAAGTAAAACAGAAGAACCTTCATTGAAGACACTGGCTGCAATTTCAACGATGACAGAGCTTCCACTCAAGTGCTTTTTTGAGATTTTCCAAATAAGTTGGTTCAAACTCTCATTGTTGTTCTGCGTGAAGAATCCGACACATCGCTCCAAGGGAATATTGCTCGATAGAATATTTACTGCTACACTAAATTTTATACTCTACACTGACAGTATAAAAATACTCGTAACTTCGTCAATTTTGCTCCAATCGACATGAAATTTTAACACAATATTCTATATACTAAAAAATAAGCATTAAAAAAAACTCTAAAAACTGTTTCTTTTAAAACCAGTTGGCACATAAAACTTAACAGATGTTGAGTACCTTGGTTCTTCTTTAGTCTGTATGTATTTAAAACCTAAAAATTATAACTTTAATAAAATTATTATGCTTATCAATCCCCGAGAAAAACGTTTACATATAATCATGCATTATTTTATATAAATATATATCGCTCATTTACTGCGAGAACGTCACAACTGAAAAAACATGATTTTTGAGTTAATGACGCAGAATTATTCGTTATATCACGTATCATATTGTGTAAAAAAGTCGTATCGATATCTTGGATACTCACCCCTTGAGAGAAATTATATCGTTATTTTTTTCTTCAAGGTGGGAGCCAAAACTTCCCATCCACTGTTTTCCAAATAGCTTTTGGACGATCTTGCAACATGTGGCCGAGCGTTGTCATGATGGAAGATTATGGCTTCGTGTCTGGTCGAATATTCTGGTAGTTTTTTGTTGATTGCTCTCTTCAAACGAATCAATTGTGTTCGGTACAGGTCCCCTGTGATCGTCTGACACCATTTCAACAACTCATAATACAAAATACCCTTCTGATCCCACCAACTACAGAGCATTACCTTGGTGCCATGGGTATTCGGCTTCAGCGTTGATTTGGCTGGTTGGCCGGGCTTTACATACGACTTTTTGCCCTTGGGGTTATCGTAACGTATGCATTTTTCATCACTAGTAACAATACGATGCAAAAATTACTTCTTTTCAAGCAGCATTTCCGACATGCAAAATCGCCTTTCAACGTCTCTCGGCTTTAATTCATATGGGACCCAATTTCCTTGCTTTTGAATGAATCCCAATGCTTTTAAACATAAGGGAATGGCTTGTTGTGTGACTCCCAATGATAATGCAACTTCTCCCAGTTTGACAACAATCTTCGTGGAGTAATGCTTTCAATTCCTCATCTTTAAACTTTTTCGGCTGATCAGGCCTCTCCTTGTCTTCTGTGTCGAAATCACCACTTTTAAATAGCGCAAACTATCGTTTACAAGTCTTTTGAGTCCGTTTTCTTCAAATGAAAGAAGGTTATCAGACTTCCCCTCAAAACATATTTTTTAGGCACAAAATTCGACATTAATATAGCGATTGAAAAATTTTTTTCTCGTTTTCGGTCCACTCTTGTGTGCATGCATACCTTTAGTGTTTACAGTGTTTATGTACGTAAATATTTTTATGAAGAAGATAATTTGGTGTTTGTATAACATTTTAAGCATTAAATTGTGTGTAAAATGTTATTTTACTTCCTCAGTTTATTTTTGCTAATACTACCACAATTGCAAATAAACACTAACTGCCAATTACACAGTGGGATTTTAAACTAAAAAATATATAATTTTAAAATTGAATACAAACCGTGTTGTTTTTTTCTTTTATGCTGCAAAGCTTTAGCAAGTATTTCAAGCTAAGCTCTTTCGATTCTAATAATCAGGGCAGCGACTTTCATGCGAATTAGTGTTTTGTAGTCGAGAGCTAAATCGATTACTTTTCCGAATCAAAGAACTTCCAACAAAATGGCATCAATTTTTTATTGTATGTTTTTCCATATATTGTTATAAATTTGTATTTTTGCATATTTTGCTATAAATGCATAGTTTAATGCAGTTTTTGTTGCATATTTAAAATTTTTTTTTTTATAATTAATAATCATATAATTACAAATTATATACTATTACCCTAACCGAGCACTAGCTACTATGGCCTTCGGCGCGTTGTAGCGAAAACAGACCAGTGCCTCTGGTGGGAATCGAACCCACAACCCCCGCACTGATAAGCCAGCACGCTACCAACTAGCCTACCGGGTCGCACATATTTTCAATTTAATTTGCATATTATGTACAAATTAAAATAAAGATTTAATTAAAAATAAACAAAAGAAAGCGTAACATATCACCTAGCTAGTTGCCATTTGTTAGATATTTATATTGGATTTAATTTTTAAACCAACGCTCTCAAGTAATTAATCGATTTTCAATAATCCGCAAATTTTAAGTGCATATTTTTTTTTTTTTTTAATTTCAAATGAAAAAACAATGACATTAGCAACATATTCTATTTATGGATTATGTGCGAAAAATTTCCTTCATAAACTCCATATCCCATTCGGAGTCATACTAAAAATATTTCGGTACTAATCCCTATTTGTAGATAACATATTTCCTACGGGCATTACCACTGTTTTTTAAAGCACATAATTCCCATTACGGAAAAAGTCACAGTCAAAGTAAAATTGTTCAGCGTTGGCGGACTTCGGCAGTATTGCATGCTTTTATTGCATTCAAAGTCAGCTTTCGGACCACAAAGGGCGCTAATGACCAGACGCTTTTGGGCCATATATCCAAATACATATGGGGAACTTCAAAAAATTTCGACACTTTGTATATTTTTAGAACTTTTTTGAAACCCATTATCGTTAATCATTTAACTTTAATGGCGCAAAAATTATGGCAGTTTCAAGTTCCAAGTAAATTTTAAATATTCATATTACAGTTTTAGCCTAGATTATGTAAAAGCTACACCAATTTATAGATCTCATGACATTTATCACATTTGAAATTATATAGTACAACACAAAAAAATGTAAAAACATATCAAACTCTTTTTTGTCATACATTTGAACTTAACCAGAAAACCATGATTAGTTTGAAAAACACGAATTTTGTGCAGGAATTTCTTTTTTTTTTTTTGCTTTTAACTAATTCCTGGTTCACACACGGCAATTATAATTGCCCAATTCTTCTTCAATTCTCCTTTGAACTTGCTCTTGTGTTCACACAGGAAAAGTTTGTTTCAGCAATTTTCGTATATCAACCTGCAGTATTGAAAATTGCGAATGACAAAACAAAACGGAATTGGAGTACGGGCAATTCTGTACCCCCTATCATTCTCTTTCCCTCCCTCTTCTATAAACTCAAGAATTGCGCAATTATAATTGCCGTGTGTGAACCAGGTCTAACACTCAAGGGATGCCCTTACAAATGCAGTGACTTGTGTTGATATCAAGAAAATAGGCTATGAGGAGGAGGAAAAAGGGAGTAGTGTTTATGGACATTTTGCCGAAATAGATACATCGCTTTATTTGCCACAAAGCTAAATTTATTTAGAAAAAACTGGATCTATACAAGAGGGTGTCGATCAAAATATATTGGTCGAGTATTAACTTCCTACGACTACTGGAAGGCAGTGCTCCGCGATCATTTGTGTTGGCGATTTCAAACAAAATCTTAAAAATTGGTATCCTCCTATCGAATTGATTATCATAAATAACGGCGACATAAAGAAAGCATATGACACTTATGGTCAAAATTGTTTTTTTTTTATTAAGGATATTAAGAACATTTTTTTGTCGAATAATTTGGTTACAAAAACAATTTTAAGTTTTGATAAACCAAATCAATTAGTCATATAAATACATCAAATTAATGAAATTTTCAATACGTTTTCTATACAATATGCCACAAATTTATTAACAACTCATGTTTAAAGTTATAGCGGTTTTAAATAAATTTTGGTATATATATCGAGCATTCCACCAAAGACCGGCCAAAAAAGAGCATTTTTGACGTTTGGTCTTGCGATTTCAATTAAATTTTTCATTCAGAAACTCTATGGAACACTTCAATATTGGCATTTTAGTTTTTCAAATTCCGAAAAATCCATGGTTTTATGCACGATTTAGTTTCATTGAAAAACGAGAAATGTGCAAAAAGTACACAAAATGTACACTAAGAAAAAAAATGTCTGTAATGTCTACGGAAATTTTATCTATTTTGAGCCTTGCCTTTTTTTTTTTTGCTTAATTTAATAACACATATCTGCTGTACTGTAGTACTATGAAATTAGTATAAAAAATTAGTAGCTACTACTAAATTTTAGTAAAATTATTGTAAAATGCAATTTATAACCATTTTGTAAAAATCAGCAAAAAAAATTATTAAATTTTAATAAAATTAGATTTAAGATTTAAGATTTAGATTTATTTATGACTTTCCTATGCAACAAGATTAGATCTTATTATTACAGCATAGGAATTTAATTTAAAATTTAACATGTTGATTATAAATTAATTTAAACAGTTTACATATAAATACTTATAAATTAATTAATTAATTTTAATTTTAGATTATTATTCAAATGAAATACAAAAAAAAAGACATTGAAAGTGTGAAAAATAACAATAACAAAGTTAAATTGTAGTATAGGAGTTAAATATTTCTTTTTTAAACTTGAATGCGTTACTATTTTGCTGAGTGTTATGAGGTAATGAGTTCCAAAGTCTTATAGTTCCGATAAAAAAAAGTCCACGAAGAAACAAGAGTTCGGTATCTCAAAGGAATTATCTTATTTCCCCTATTTGATCTTGTGAATGATATTCGTTCATAAAGGTAAAGGAACTTTCTCATATATAATTTTATGAATACAAATGAGGCTTCTAATTTTAAGAAAATTTTCAAAAGTGACACCATAAAGTTTTGTTTCATGCGTAGAAATACTGTTATACTTTTTCAGACCATAAACGTATCTAATAATTTTATTGTATACCTTGTTAAGTTTCTCCATGCTGGTCGAGTCGCAGTTGGCAAATATTTCACAGCCATAAAGTAAACACGGCATTAAGTAAGCCTTCGCAATAAGAATTTTGTTTTCAGTGGTGTAAAGAAATGTGTTGACCATAATGTTCGTAGCATGCCATACATTCTGCCGACAATTTTGTTTACATGATTGCTCCATGAAAGAGTGTCATTAATTATTATACCAAGATTTTTTACCGAGGTAACTATTTCTATTTTCTGGTTGTTAAGAAAAACATTAAAATCTCGATTAAGGTTAAGGTTTCTTTTATGGATAACCATGCATTTAGACTTACCAGGATTAAGGCTTAGCCCATTTCCTGAAGCCCAATGATGAATTCGATTTAAATCATCATTAAGTTTCACTATTGACTCATCAATTGACTGCACATTACTATTCAAGTAGATCTGTACATCATCAGCATACATGTGTATTTTGCAGTGCTTCAACTGTAAAGCAAGATCATTTGCGTACAGAGTGAATAGAAGGGGTCCCAATATTGATCCCTGTGGAACACCTCTTGTTACAAATAAAGCATTAGACGAATCATTATTCATGCATACAGATTGGGTCCGATTTAAAAGGTATGATGTTATTAATTTAGATGAGGTATTTGAAAAATTAAACATGTTCTTTAGTTTAAAACATAATATATTGTGGTCCACTGTATCGAAAGCTTTTGAGTGATCCAAAAGTATTAAAAAATCAACAAAGCCATCATCAATATGCCTTCTTATGTCCTCAGTAACATTAAGAAGGGCGGTTACACAACTATGCTTAGGGCGGAAACCTGATTGGCACTCAGAAAGTAGTCTATGCTGATTTAAAAAAGTGGTTATTTGATTATGAAGTAGTCTCTCAAGTACTTTAGAAAGATATGACAAAATAGCAATTGGTCTAAACTCCGAATTTTGCTTTGGAACAGGTATTATTCTTGCGTGTTTCCATTTGGACGGGTAAGAGCTTGTAGTAATTATAGCATTATACAGATGAGTTATGTATGGTAAAAGAAGAGGCAACAGTAATTTAACAAACATAGGGTGAATATTGTCTGTACCAACTGCATTAGATTTGATTCCTAAACAGCAAGAAAATACATCCATTTGATCAACACATTGAAACTCAAATCTATTGATTAGTTCATCATCATCGTTATCTGTACCATTGTCAACATCATAAAAATTTCGATTAGCCTGGATCATTGGTATATTAACAAATGATTCATTAATTTCATTGACATCAACAGAATAATTGCAATTATTTTCATTTTTACCAATACCTATTTCTTTGATAGTTTGCCAAGTCTGTTTACTATTAATAGCGTGAATAGTAATCACATTTAGCCTTTTTTATCCTATTGTTTACATTACGTCTCGCAATATTATAATTTAGTACAATGAAATTAGTAATACAAATTAGTAACTGCTACTAACTTTTTTTGGTAAAATTGTTGTAAAATGCAAAAAATATTACTAAATTTTAATAATATTTGTGCAATTAGTAGGCGCTACTAAATTTCAGTAAAATTTCTGCAACTATCACTTTTAATAATTATTTATATATTAAACACAAGTTGTAAAACAAAACACTATAAAAATAAACTTAATATCGTTTCAAGTTTAACTCAATTTTTGTGTAATATTGTTGCTGTGTGTATGATGTACGAATTATTGTTTGTTTCGTTTCATTATTTCTTTATTAAGGACATGTAAAAAATACTAAAGGGCCGAAATATGAGAATAAACAAATATTTAATTATATACACATACATATATTTTTTTTATTATAAAACTTACCTTAATTTTGTATTCATTTACAAATGTTGCATGTCTACAGATCGCCATCGTCTTTACCATTGGACAAGTGTTTGTTTGCAAATTCCGACCATCGGTTTTTTTTAAAACACAGAATCTGTGAGAGGCCGTTGTAGTCAACTAATATTTTTCGGTACTACATAAAATTACACCGTTTCTCTTATACTGTCCTTTATACTCAATTCCATTAAACGGCCAAAAAACCCCTATGGAAAAAAACTGCGAAAGCTTTAAAATCGAAAAATGTTGATTTCAATTGGAAACCACGATACAACTTTCCACCACGCAACGATATTGAAAAACTTTAAATGCACTCAGGGAAAAATGACGTTGCAAAATCGACAACGGTTGTGGTCAATATTACACCCCAACGTTTTCAATTTATTTGACAACGCACGGTGTCAAATTTTTAACGAACGTGTTCGAATCGACAACGTTATGTTGTCAAAATCTCTGCTAACGCCAACATTTTTAGTTTTTGACAACGCGTGTTTACAACTTGACAACGAACGTGGTAAATTTGTCAACGTTACGTTGTCAAATTCTCTGCTAATGCCGAAATATTTAGTTTTTGACAACGCATGTTAACAACTTGACAACGAACGTGTTCAAATTGACAACGTAACGTTGTCAAACTCTCTGCCAACGAAGAAGTTTTAAGAATTTTTCATTATTTTAGTTTTAGTCAGTGTGTTTAGTAGCATTATTTAAAATATTATTAATAAAATGGAACAAAGCCAAGAAATTCAATTATCTGAGGACCTTAATTTAGTTGGAGATTTATTAGAAATAAATGGTGAAATTGTAGTGGTCAGTGATTCATGCTTTTCAACAAATGATATCGTGGAAGACAGTGACGATGGGCAACTAAAACAGTTTTTAAAAACCATAAACATGGATTCAATTTTTCGATATTTAAAATGTAAGTAAATCAAAGGTTGAAAAAGCAATGTACAATATACTGTTAGAAATATATATTTTTTTTATATATTATAGCATCACAAATAACATTTAGAAGCTTGCCCTATTTAAAAAAAGAAGATTTAAAAGAGACACTGCTGCCACTAGGGCTACGTGTGGAGTTCAGGGAAAAACTATTTGCCTGAAAAAAAGGAGGTAATATAGGCAGTACTTGAATATGCAAGTGGAAACATTAAATTGACATCTGACCATAGAGATGACATTATTAATGTCATTATTGAAGACAATTTAAGTAGAGATATTATGCTTTGCACACAAGACTATAACCGTTTGTTGGATGAAATTTATTCAGTTATCCCACTTGAAACCGAAATGAAGGTAATATTTAAATAACATGAATTCAAAACTTTAAATATAAAACAAATAATTCAATGTTTACAGGATTACTATTACATTTCACGAAAAGGAAAAAACAATGCAAGCGGAAAGCTGTATGCAAAGTATAGAAACAAGAATTTAAAAAAAGAAAGCTTTCCGACTCTTTACCAACCAGGAGCACCAATGAAAGCAACATGTCTGTGCAATCTCCTGACAAAGACCTTGTTGAAATCGATGAATCAGTTGCTGTTGCACTGAAAACTTCCTTGATCAGAGAATGCGACGATTGGGGAGCAGTTTGTGAAAAATGGAAAAGATCTTTCAATATACGCCAAAAAGACTTACAAAAAATGAAGAGTGTTGAGTTTCTACAAGAATTGCCAAAATTGTTGGATGCCAGAGCATCGGAATTGGTTGGTATTAGAATTTTTACATTTATTTTTGCTAAATTCTATTTCTTTTAGATCTATGTTGATTTTGATATAATGTTTCCATTAAAAGGGCATCTGTTACTTTCTAAATGGCAAACATTTAAAGAAACGATTCGAAACTACTATGCAAAAAATATCCGTAATGAATATTGTAAAAATCTGTTTACAAATGTTCAGTTGGCGACCAGTATAGGTAATTATACAATTATATTGGTCATTCTATAAATGTAATTTATCTTATTATTTTACATATTTCACAGATGCACAAGACTATATATGCACCATATTGCTTAATGCGGTTTTACCATCACCAGCTAGATTTAAAGGCGGAGGTGCTAAAATTAGAAAATAGGTAACAATAGCCGATTCACAGGAAAGCTTCGTCTTGCGTTTGGCAACTATAAATGATTACAAATGCCAAATTAATGCAATCATAGAAAAATATTACTATGCTGGTTTAACTATCCAGCCCTTCCTAATTGTAGAAGGCTTGTCCGATACGGATATAAAAGGTTTTTACATATTTTTTAACAACCATTTGCTCAAATTTAATTCATTTATTGATTGTTTGGACACATGTTTCAAAATGTTTCAAACTTTATGTTTAAAATATCCGGATGCTTGCCAACAACCATGGATTTTTATTCAAAACTTTTTTACGAAATTGTTACTGTATATGATACAATTTATTTTAGAATTAAGTTAATTTAAGTTATTGTGCTAAATTTAAATAAATACAATCTTTGAATAAAATATAACATAACTAAAATCAATTTTAATCGTTTTTTATTACTAAAGTAGATGGAAACAGGTAGGTTGGGAACAGAATGGGAAAGGACCAGAACTTTTTAAATCAACCACGAACGGTGTCAAACCGACACCGTTATGGTGTCAATTCAGCAACGGCACGATGTCACTTCGACACCGGTAGGGTGTCAATTTAACACCGACATGTTGTCACTTCGACACCATGGCGGTGCCAATTTGTACACATTTGTGGTCGGTTTAACAACGAAATCGTTGTCAATTATTCGTTGTTGAATTGACAACGGCGTGTACAATTTGACCACAAACGTGGTTGGCGGACTATTGACAACGAATGTGGTCATTACGTACACGAATGGTGTCAACTTTTCTCTGGGTGTGGCCATCAATCAGTTCTTTATTTATTAATTTATTTATTTATTGTTGATTTCCTGCACAGCAAGACTAAGCTTTTAATTATAGTACAGGATTTTATATGTGAAGACTTTTCAACATGAAACTTTGCGTGTCATAGTTTTTAAGGACAGTCTACCTAAGACAGTCCATCGTTTCGCTCAATTCAAAAAACCATGAGAAATAAAAGGCATCAAAAGTCTGTTTCAACAGGTGTCGTTAAAATTTTGTAAATTACTCATGTATATCGCCCATTCCATTGGATTACCTCTTACCAAATGTCATGAATTTGCATAATATTTTGCATACGTAAAAAATATTTGGGCACCCAGTGACAAAAAGCTGCAAAAGGTTTACATGTCGATTTAGTTTATATATTAACTGCACCTAAATTTATGAAAGACAATTTCATTTTGTACACAGAACAAACTAAAATCGAGTTTGAATTAAATTATTTGTAATATGATTAAAAATTTAATTAATTAGGGCCAACTAAACTTTAAATCGTATCAATTCAAAATTTAAATAAAATTTTTTTTTTTAAGTTACAATTAAAAATTTAATTAAAATTTTCAAAACTTCAATTCAAATTTTATTGCATTTATAGTAATTAAATGTGCTAAAGTCCCAAAACTTATTTAACAAATTGTGAAAATAATCTGCTGTAGGCTTGTCCCTATCCGGATTTCATTCCTGCCCAAGGAAATCTTCAGGGTACTTTGTTATTAGAATTTGTAAAGATATTTGTTATGTTAAATCACAAACTCAATGAGAATTTCTTCTTCTCGTCTAGGAGCGTGATTTAAAATTTAAAATATCAAAGAAAAAACAACAACAAAATATTATCACAATTGGCTTTGTCATTTTCCAAATACTACTCTGTTTTTTTGACAGACCTAGCAATGTAGTGACATTTATTCAAGTAAATCAACAATAGAAAATCATATGTTTTCTATTAGTGTCAGTTACATTTAAATTTGCACAAGCACCTGCATATTTGTTATTTAAATTTATTTTCATCGGGATAAACATTAATTGCATTTATAGTAATTAAATGTGCTAAAGTCCCAAAACTTATTTAACAAATTGTGAAAATAATCTGCTGTAGGCTTGTCCCTATCCGGATTTCATGCCTGCCAAAGGAAATCTTCATATCAATCAAAAAATTTAATTGAAATTTTAAAAAATGTTGGCAAAAGTATCAAAAGAGGGAAAACATTTTAGGGTATGATATTTAAATATCTTACAAGATATCTAATTGAATTCTAGTTTCGTAAGTTTCGATTCATGTGACTTTTGTACTTTCGTTTTACTTTTTTAACCGTACACTTTAAGTAAAAAAGTTATGTAAATTATAGGCTTTATAAAAATGTGTACACATATTTTAAAAATAGTTTAAATTTTTAATTGAAATTTAATGATACTATTAAATATTCAATTGTGATTTTTTCAAAATATTTATAAAAAAAATTATTTCAATCAATTAAACTTTAATATGAAATTAAATATTATTTCAAACAAATCTTTAATTGAAAACTTTTTGGGCAATTTTTTTTTTCTGTGTAACATTGCGTTGTTTTCCTGTTGTGATCCCAAAAAAAAATCAGCAACCACTTTGATGCCAACGAATTTTATAAGAGTTTTATATGAAATAAATATATATATATGTAATAATATTATATGTAATAAACAGGGAAAACAAAAATGCTTTTTTTTACCATGTTTTGCCATTTCTACTCATATTTACTATTTTTGCCATATTAGATTTTTAATTTTTGGCCTTAAAAAAGCTTTTTCTTAAGATTTTTGAGCTTTAAAACTACTTTTTACAGACATTCTTCGCTTTAAATGCTTTAACCTCAAATTTGTTTACTTTTTCTTCCAAAAAGTCATATTTTTATTTTAAAATATTTTCAAAAACAATTTACATGTTTGAAGTTTAAAAATGTGGGCGTTGTGGTGTAATGGTTAGCGCGTTGGACTGTTACACAGATGGTCCCGGGTTCGATTCCCAGTGACGACAACATCAATTTAGAAAAAATAATATGTATGAGTTTTCTATCACTTATATGTATCGCTGCGCCCACCTTCGGTGTTCCCATAGCACTTAACCCCACCGAAGTAAAATAATGAATCAGGGCTATGAAACAAAAAGCTTCAATAAATTCGCCAACTCTACATCAGCTGGCGAGCAACAACTGTTCTAAGACTTATCATCTAGCGCATTTACAGTGTTGCCATGTTTGAAGCCCTTCATCTTTCACCACCTTTTATCTCTCCACTATCCCCTTTCCAAAGAAAGTAACACACTAATTAATAGGAAGAATTTCCTGAGTGTTGCTTCTCTTTAAAAAAAAAAAAAAACATGTATGGAAGGAAAATTATAATAAGAAAATACCACAAAAAAAAATCAATTTTTTTTTTTTTTTGCAATATTGAAAAAACGCGAATAATTTAAACTCCACTAATTATATTTAAATTTCGATTGCCGATTCATAATCTTCATTAAAATTAAGCTCAGATTTGAGAAATTTGTTTATATAAGACGTAAACAAGAAAAAAAAGGGGCAGTAAATTAAGCAACGTTTTTTCTGAGAGGGTCCTTGCAGAAAAATTGATAATATCATCAAAAAATTTGCTAAATTTAGCAAAATTTTCGCTGAATTCATTGACTTTTTTTTTAGTGTACATGTTTTCATAAAATTTGATCATATTAAGAAAAATATGTGTTTTTACGTATACTAGTTATTTAAGAAAACCGCGAATAACATAAAAGTTATAAGAGTTTTTTGAATTTTGATTACCTTATCTGCACTTTTAGCAAAAATAGTGAGGAAAAAAGAGTAATAGAAGTACTACAACTGTTGAATCGGATGTTGTTCAAAAGTGGTGTTCTCATCGGTGAATTTAACATTAGCTTGTCATAGGAAGGGAGTTATTCCTTTTTATAAGCAAACAATGTTAACTGAAACCAATGAAAAGGATGTTCTTATTCACTTGTTTTTATTTATTTTTTAATTTGAAAAAAAATTCTTAAGGCTGGCATTGGGTTTGACCACACGAACTTTGTTATGCCAAGCTGACGCTCTACCCCTGAGCTATCGGTTGATATACTTGATAGTTGACTGATTCTTCTTTGAAGATATAACTACTATAAACAAAAAAAATGCATGCATGTATAAATTTGTTTTTCAATAAAGTTATTTTTATTTAGTAAGAATTTATCAACATAGATTTTTCTAAAGCTTTGATATATGTTTTTTTTTTTTTTTTTTACTAAATTTGCTTTAGTAAAAAATTAATTAATATGGTAGTTTTTTAAATCACAACGCCTCACTTTACCTAATTATTTAAAATTTTGAATTTTCTAAAACACGGTCATGAACGCGGTGATTGTCCGTCCGTCAGGGTTGGTTTACACACTCATAATAATCTATAGGTAAAATACACGAAAACCGTTGTTCATTTTACGAAACTTTTGGTTATTTTGACATTACGAAAAAATTTGTAGAATATACAAATCACATTTCGTAAAGTTTTGTAAAAACTTTTTTTAAATAAAAATGTGGTGCAGTCCTTACGGGTTTATTTTAAAATAAAAAATAAAAAAAATGTAATGGTGCCACACCAGAATCGAACTCACGATTTCAGTGACGTCCTGCTGTGTTGAAGTAGACCCCTCTACCATTTGCACCAAAGTAGCTGATGCAATACAACAAACTAAAAAGGAACTTAAGTCGAAAATATTATGAAATTTTTATGAAAACTAGAAAAATATGCTACAAATATTTAACAAAAAAGGTAAAATGACAATTAAATATTTTTATTATGTTTATTGAACTAAATAAAATAATATAATTTTTTTATAAATATATCAAATAATATATTAAAAAACAAAATAAAAAAATAATAAAATAATAATAATAAAAAACTTAAATAACAATTTCAAACTAATTGCATTTTATTATTAAATATTTTATCTTTTTAAATATTTGTTTTATTGAATTTCATACTAAACCCGGCAAATAAAGTGGAAGTAGTGTTTTCGGGTCCTCTTTAACTTGTTTTAGGATCCTCTTTATTAAACAAAATACAAAATATCCATTTATATCAAAAAAACAAAAATAGTAATAATGAAATAAAAAAATAAAACATAGAAATTTAAAAAAACATTAATAAACAAAAAAAATATAAAAACTAAAAAAAAAAAAAAAAAAAAAAAATTTGTCCTGTCCAGGAGTTGAACTCGCAACCTTCTGATTGCAAATCCGACCTCTAACCACATCAACATCCATATGTAATATTTGTAACATTACAAATTTTTGTACAATGTACTAAAAAAATATTACGAAATCATGTTTGTATTTTTTACGAAATTTGTAAATTTATATAATTTGTTTTATACAAAAGTTTTGTAATATAAACAAAATGTGTGTACATTCTACGAAAAAAAATTTACGAAAAATATATTTGTTTTTTGAAGCATGGATTATTATGAGTGCATAGTTTTCAAACAAAATTGTATGAAAAAAAAGAATTTTCTAAATCGCCTGAGGGTTATTTCAATCACTTGAACTGTGAAATCTATCACTTGCATTTTTTCGCTGAAATTGCACATAATCCATTTCAGCGACCCCGTACACGACTTTAAAAAATCTAAAAAAAATTCTCAAAAATCCTTTGGGTCATACGTATTTATATTCCGCTTCAAGAGTATCCAAAAAAGAGGAAATGCTGAAACATCCTACTGCACGCAGAGAAAAAATATGATTGAACATGATTGGTGACAAGAAATTATCGTGTTATGATCCTAAAAATCATAAACATGGTTCTGACTGATTATATTGTGATCACTGAGGATGATTTTATAATTGTCTAAAATCATAATATGTGTTTAATATTTAAATTCAAGTATTAATAGTGTTGCTTGGGTTACTGACCAAGTGCAATGACATTTGAATTTAGTTATTAAACCACTGACAATTCGTAATGCATAATTTTTGCGGAAGCATAAATGCTTAGTCTTTTTTGTATGTAAACTAATTCGTTTACTTTGTTTAAAGTATAAATTAATCGTTAGCATATTTAGTTTAAGTTAAAGAGTATAAATAGACTCAGAATAAAGAAAACTTTAAAAGTCAATTAAACCCATTTCGCTGTTATTATTCTCCACAATATGACTACGAAGACCATATTATGATTGTTACGTGCTTCAGTCATAACATCATGCTATTAAACTGTCATAACATAATGCTCTTTTCTCTGTGTGTATATATATTCGAATATTACAAAAATTTTGATTTTACACTGGCTAAAATTCCATTGAAAACGCCGAAATACATTTCACTGTGTATTATTCATACATGAGACTAATTAATTGAATGGACTAAATAATTGATGATTTCATTACAATTTCATTGATATCAATTGTAATGAAATTATTTTCATTACAATTTTTTTAAATTAATGGTAATGAATTTCATTGATTTGATTTCATTGAACAAAGATAATGATTTTAAATTACATTACCATTTATAATGGTTCAATTAAAGGAGGCAAATTACAATTGACAGAATACAAATGTGCTAGGTCTGGGAAAGATTCCGATAGATTAATTTTTTATGAAAAAACCACAGCGTGTCTCAATTATTTGTTTATACAAATACGTACGTGAAAATACCAATTTAATAACTCCGATAATAGAATGGCATATTCGTTCAAAATGGAACGATATGGAATGAAACGGGAAACGAGTGGAATGGGAGATCGGTATCTCACTTAGTTTGCATTTTACAAAATGGCGATGTTTTAAAATGGTCAGTATCTCCAATACTAAGCGAGATAGAGCAAAACGGACAGAGTTTTTGCTCCATTGCAGCATTAGTATACCCATATAATATAAATAGGCTAGAGATCCCATGTGATCAATTTTTAAAAAATGTTATCGGACAATAGAAAAATAGTCCCTAGTTCCAGTTCGTTTCCCGTAATCAGTGTTACAATTTACACTCCATTTTTTGTTGTTAACAAATGCTTTTTTTGCTCAATTGTAATTAGTTTTCTAAGCATTAGTGTGATTTCATAGCATTAGTAGGACAAATGCTAATGCCAAAAAATTTCAATACAGTTAAATGGTAATGAAATTTAGTTAGCTAATGCTAATGAAATTCCAATGCTAATGAACAAATTCCAAGTATGGTCTCATTGCCTTTTACAATAAAAATTTACGATTTCCGTATGCATTATACATTTTACTACAGCAAATTTCAATTAAAGTTTTCTTAATGTCGGTGTTAACTTCTGATTTCCCAAAATGTTTTCTCATTTACATTTACTATTAAAACTTAAATTTGAAACACGTTTTTCCGTCTGATATTAATGTGATATTTGCTGAAATTAATCTAAAAATTCTTCTGCAACCTCTAAATGTTAACGAAATATAGTTGAAACTTGGCACATCGAGCTTTTAGAAGCATCAAGGAAGAGGAGCAACATTGTGGAGATCGCAAAATCCAACTTTTATCATTTTTTTTGACCACTCTAATTTTTTTGACCACTCTAATGTATATGTATTTGTAAACACTCACACACTTGTTCATTATTTATGGTTGTCCCATATTACAAATTAATTTTCCTGTTTTTTTTTTGCAAAATGTACGTTTTTTCCACTATGTGGTTTTGGGGATTTCTTCGAATTTTTTTTTTTTTTTCTTCTAAAACCAAAAAAAATATTACACGATTTGTATTCATTTAAGGCCTTGCATGTTTCTTCTTTTACCTTTTGGTGAAATTTTCCGTTTTAATGAACAACAATCTCAATGAAATTACAAATATGTGTGGAGAATACACACAAATATTTTTTAGTTTCACCTTTTCCATTTTCATATTCATCTTTCTTATGCTTTGTAGACATTTAACACGTATTTTTTCATGCTTAAAGTATTTTAGTTTAAGTACTTCATAATCGTAATGATTATATACCAGGAGTGGGCACGTTAATGGTTTGAAGGGCCGAAAATCCGCACTGAAAAGTCCTTAACCTAAATTTAAAGTCAAAAATGCTTTTACGTATTTAGTTTTTCAATTGTCGGTATTTCTTTCTTTAGAGAAAATATTTGTGTGAATATGAATTCCAGATAAAATTACTAAAATCTCGGACAAAAACTTGTAAACAACATGCCAAAATTTTGAATCCAATTTGTTTGACTGAAAATTTTTGATTTCAACTAAAAAGTTTTATTAGAAGTCTATGGAAATAAGAGATGTATTACATAACACGACTATTTGCTTTTAATTTAATAAATTCCATAATTAATCTTTTGGATTACATACGCGCACTAGATTTTGCCACGGACTCATAATAATACTTTTCAAATACCAATCTGAAACAAAAAACTCTCGATGTTATGAAATATAGAGCTAAAGTAGCATAAAAAGATTCCAAACATATTTTTCAAATATTCTGACAATCCACTTAATAAATTTGTAAATTTGTCATATGTAAGGGTTTCATAAATAAAATAAAGCTTTTTTTTAAGCTTTCCTTTAAATGTGTCCAAATGTTTTATCAAATTTAAATTTCAAGTTTCGTATTATTGAGAAATAAATTATTTTTCCTAGGGAAAAGTCAGAGACTTGGAAAAATTATTATTTTTTTTACTTCAGATTCATTGTATTCGTTTGTGGAGCAGTGTAATATTCTGTTGAGGCTCTATTTTTACTAATATTGTCAAATTCTGATCTTTAATACCGTTTATTTTTCTTACTCCTTAATTTTTAGTTTTTCTAAGTTTAAATTTATTTAATATTTGTTCATCAAAAATTTATTTGATTTATTTTTTTTTTTTTTAATTACTAAACGGCTTTTTGTTTTATTTTTCTGTTGGAGGATTTATTAGTTTTGGGTTTAGGGCCCCATGCGGCACCATAACGATCATATATAACTTTTTAATCATACCCAGTCAGAAACTGCCAGTGGTACAAAAAATCAAGCTCTGGCATACCACTGGCTAACCAAGGAATTATAAATTGATTAGTGCCAGAGCACTTGCTTGAGACGCTTTACCAGCGTTTCCAAAAATCTGTTTGCCAGTATTTGTTTTACTATAATTTCAGTGGTCTACAAAAAAAAACATAGGTAAACAATTGACCGAGACCACTATGCCAAGGTTGGCAAGAATTGGCTCAAAAGTCTAACTACTAGTACATCTTTTATTTTACAAAAATTATAAGTTCGATCCCAGTTTCAGGCATATTTTTGTGTTTTTTTTATACTTTTTAATACTTTTTGTGTATAAAATACATATTTTTTTTTGTTTCTGGAAAAGCTCTTTTAAGTAAAAGCTCGTGATCAAGTTGCTTCCTGCAAACCATATGCCAATGCTAACGTATTTGTGCATCCAACTGTTACCCAGCAGATATCATTCACTTACATTTTAAACACAATACCGGATATTTGCCGAATAGTTCTTTTATTAATTTAAATATAAAATGTATATAAAAATACACTCTATTTTACATATTGACGAAATTAAACTGAATTACAAAACTTTTTTATTTTGAAAAATTATCTTAAATCGCTATAAATAGCCTTGTTTGACAATTTAATGAAAAAAATTTTGCGAGAACGAAAAAATTTATTGTGAACTTTATTTTCAAAATAAAGATAAATAATAAAAAAATACAGACTTTTAAGTTATTCTCATTTGACCGAATAATTCGGTCGTATTGTGCCATTATTCGGTATTCAGTCGAATATTCAGAAGAAAACATATGTCGAATACCGAATAGTAGCCGAAAATTCGTGACATCTCTAGTTTTAAACTATCAAGTATTATGTTTGATTAGAGCTGTCGGCCAGTGCCTCGTATCTGTATCTAATGCGAGAAGTTTACGAATCGAGAAAGATGATCTGCTTTTCACAGGGTGAGTTAGAAGATGATAAAACCGTTAATTCCGTTTATTTTATATAGAAATTTTAGAATAATTTTGTGACAAAATTGTTTTTTTTTTCTTCTTTAAATGAATTTTGAATTTTCATTCAATATTTAATTCATTTTTTACTAACCAAATATTGTATTTATATTTATGTCCTAATTTTAGCGATTACTGTGCCTCGTTTCTGTGACTAATGCGAAAAGTTTAAGCATCGAGAAATATATGGTCACCCTGCTTTTCACAGGGTGAATTAAGAAATGATAAAATTGACTACATTTTTAGAGCTAAATTTTTCAGATCTTGTAACTTTTAAAACTGTTCACAACTGGATTTTATTAAAATACGTTATTAGAAAAGGAAACAATGTGAATAATGATGATATTTTATTGTCTGTGACTCACCCTATGTTAAGCAGAACAAGGTTGTATTTTACATTTTTTTTGAAAAACTTTGTTAGATGCGAAAGTTGCAGAAACGGAGTGCAGGATTCTAATTCCGGCGGGACCAAGAAAATTATAAAATTATAAATGAACTTTTTTAAATTTTGTTTTGCAAAATCTATTTTTGAACCACCTATTTCATGATTTTACTAACATTTTGCCAACGTTGGAAAATTTGTTTTCCCAGTGCTTGTCCGGCATTTTTTGAACAGACGGACCTTTTGTCCAATGAATTTATCATTTTGGGATTGGGAAAGCACTTGTTGCCGGCACTCAAATATGTCAGCACTTGGTGGAAACAACTTGTCAACGTTGGGAAAACAAACAAAACTTTACCAGAAACCAAAATAAAAATAAAAATTATTAAGAAAAAACACAAAAAATGTATGCCTGAAACCGGAATCGAGTTCGGAACCTTAACACTACAAACTTTTTTAAACAAGCCAATGTTTTTTTTTTTGGAGACCACTGAAATTATCGTAAAACATATACTGCCAAAAAGCTTTTTTGGAAACGCTGGTAAAGCGTATTAAACAAGTGTTCTGCCAGTACTAAATTTACAAATCTTCGGTTAGCCAGTAGTATGGTTTTTTTAGTACCACTGTCAGTTTCTGAATGGGTTGCTACAGTGATTTGCCAGCGGTGGTCCGTTTTTATTTTTCTGACTGGGTTCATTTAGTGGAGTATTGTAGTTTTTCAAAGTTTAATCAAAACAAAATTTATATAGGTTTGTATCAGTGTTGTCAAGTATTTCTTAAATAATCCCCCTGAATTGTTCAAAAAAAAATTCTAGATTTACTCTGCTAACCAAAAATCCCCCTAAAAATTATTTTTCCTGAAATCTGCTAAATTGTTTAGCTTTTATTTCAAATTCTTTGAATAAAAATTGTAAAATACACTAATTTCGTTAGAATTTTACTGTTTTCATAGCTAAAATCTGAAGTTTCTTTTAACAGCGCAGTAAAGTGTCTTCAATTTTACCAACAATCTACAATAAAGTTAAAATTATATAAAAAATTTGACAAAAATAATAATCGAACCGAAAATTTTATTTTTATAAAGGCAAAATTACACAGAAAAAACTAAAAACGGGTTTCAATTAAAAAAATTATTGAATCAATTAACATTTTAATTGATTTTGCACCTATCACGGCAATGATAACATTAATTAAAACTTTTATTGAAAATTAAAAAGAAAAAAAAGCTATAAATAACTATCTACAAAAAAAATTATGATACTCAAAAAAAAAAATTGTGTGAGCGATACATTGGTATGTGTGTTTTTCTTAATGTTGAGTCTGTTTGTTTGTTTGTGTGTGTGCTTGTTTTGTTTGTAAACTTCAAATGCATTTGGTAGTTTATACTAAAAATTTTCTATTTAAGCTACAGTGTATGAAAAAATAATTTGAGAATTATGTTTAAAATAAAATAAGTATTTATAGATTTACAAGTCAATTATAATATTAATTGATTCAATTAAATATTTGTTTAGAAACAAATTTAATTCAAATCAAATCTTTTATTAGATATTTCAGGTTGATAATTTTTTCTGTATACCTTCTTTAATCAGATTTTTACTCCCCAAAAATCCGCTTAACAAATTGTTATCCCTTAAAATCCCCCTAAACACTCACAAAATATTTTCCATAAAGACTACTGAATATACACATTAAATTAACAGAAAATCAGTTAAAAACAGGACTACTTACTTTTCGTTTAAAACAATTGTATTTCTAAGGATTATTTTCAACTGTTGAAAATTTAATTGACAAAATCCATAAAAACAATAGATTGTTTTCGTTTATTTCAATACTCAATATAATATAACAACTTTTTGTTTTAAATAGAAAATTTTAACTGAATATTTTAACTACTACCGAAAGTCCGTTTATTTGTTTAATTTGTTTATTGAATAACAGACAGAAAGTTAAAAATATATTTCTTTGGTAATTTAACTGTATATTCCATTGAAACAACTTTACCGATTTAATTTTTAAATAGCTGTTGACTTTTTATGGAAAAGTTCTTGTGAGTTGTGAACGACTAAAAACCCCCCAAATCTATGAGGAAACCCCCTAACTTGCCAACACTGGTTTGTATATAGCGATTTGTGTTTAATGTTGTAAAAAGAAAGTACTTAAGTCTTCTTTAGTATTTTTTTCTCGCTAATATTATTTGGTACGTACTTTATTTAAGCCATATAAAATATATATGTACGTTCTTTATTGGATTTTATTTACTTTTTGACTAGATGAAAGATAAAAGTATATATTTTTTATGATTTTGTGACCAAATTAAAACATTATAATTATATTTGATCATATCGCACAATTTCATATAATAAATGACTTTAATAAATGTGTAATAAAAATGTACTTAAAAATTATATACATTAAAACAACAGCATATACTACACTGTGCGACAGTTATTTTACTTTTTTAAGAAAACAGTTGTACTTTTTCAATTCCTTGCAATACCGGTACGATATGCTGAAACAAACACTCAATATACTCAAATAAAAGATAATTTTGTTTAGATTATATTCTTACAAAAAAAAATCATGAATTTGCGGTTAAATTTAGAAAAAAAATAAGCAAAATATACGAAAAAAAATCAAGTGAATAATGTAAATATAAAAACCGCAATATATTAAAAACTGCAAATGAGAAAAAAAAACAGATTTGGATTCAGCGTACCTAAATCTATTCAATAATATGTATTTCAAAGAAAGGTTCAGCAAAAAGTTGAAATTTGTTGAGTAGTGTTTTTGGTACATTAACATTTTATTTAAAAAAATTTTCTAATCTCGAATTTCCCGGGAATTTCGTCCCTGGAATTCCCGCGTTAAAAACCCTATTCGTGAGTGAGTGTACGTGAGACAAATTTTTGCGTGAGTAGAAGTTTCCAAAACCAAATTTTTTCTCTTTAAATAAATTCTATCATTTATTCGTTCAAAATAAATGATACACACGGAAAAAAATTTAGCTATTTGCCAACTGAAACTCGGCTACTACGACTCAAATTCGGTTATAATGAATTTCAGTCCGTGTGTACAACTGAACATTAGTTGTCGCAACGAAGTTCGGTTAATTCAACTGAATTTTAGTTGCTTCACCCAAAATTTTCAGAAATCATATGTTAATATCGTTGTACTAACTGAATTCAATGGTTGTTATCGTTAAATCACACTTTTCAATTCGGTTGGCACTTTATTTCTCTGCGTGTAGAATTACAAATTTACATTAATTTGTTTTCGGTTATATTTTGTCTCGTGAATTTTCTTGATTCACGTGAAGTAAAATCTGAATTTACTCACGTGAGCTAGAGTGAGTAGGAAAAAATGT
This sequence comes from Delia radicum, assembly GCA_021234595.1. NCBI lineage: Eukaryota > Metazoa > Arthropoda > Insecta > Diptera > Anthomyiidae > Delia > Delia radicum. The sequence goes on from CM037851.1 coordinate 253,704,936, forward strand.
TGTGACTGAGTGTAGGCCAAAATTCATTCACGTGCCCATCTCTAATGCTGATACCAACACCGATGATTATATGCAAATTAAAGATAATTGTGTGTAGATTTATTATGAAAAAAATCAGGAAACTTTTTTAGGAAGTTTCATGATTTTGCCATAAAATATCGAAAAAGTAAGCAAAATATACGAAAAATATGGTGAATGATGTAAATATAAAAACAGCGAATAGTGTAATTTGTTTCTAAATTTTACGTAATTTTTATGTTGACATTTTCTTGCTTTTAAACCGTGCACGGCACACCAAAAATTTTGTTCACAAAACCCTTAGTAAATTTTTGTTTATATCCAAATAAACGAATTTCTAAGAATAAAATACTCATTTGACGGGTAAAAGTAAGGCCCTAAAGCAGCCTTACCCGTTAATTACACACAGAAAAAAATTTAGCTATTTACCAACTGAAATTCGGTTACTACGACTCAACTTAGGTTATTACGAACTTCAGACGGTTGACGCAACTTAACATTAGTTTTCACACCAAAATACCGTTAATTCAACTGAATTTTAGTTGCAACACCCAAATATTCAGAAATCTAATGTAAATATCGTTGTAACACCTGAATTTATAAGTTGTTACAGTTAATATACACTTTTCAATTCGGTTGGCACTTTATTTCTCTGTGTGTACGAACCGAATCCTTTGAAGTTTGTTTTGGCAATTACAACTTACTTTGATTTAAAAAATATTGTAATTAATTACAAAAACTTAAAAAAGATATTTAATATAATCACTGAACACCATTTGCCGATTTATAATTAAACAAAAAATGATTTTTAATCAACGAAAATGTAATAATCAATGTAATATCCTTTGAAAACTGATGATTTGGAAAAATATATTTTTTTATGTTTATGTTACATATGTTTGTATAATGTTTGCTTAATGCAAAAATATTCAATCATACCTTCAATTGCAAGTATTCAACTACAGTTAGTCCCAAAATTATGCGAACACCTTAAATGTCGAATTACAAAATTTTCTTTTGTTTTTTTTAATTTAACCAATACTCTGGGGAAGCCCCCTACTCATGCAGTACATTGTATTGATCAAGAAAATAGGGTATGGGAAGGAGGAAAGTGGGAAGTAGTGTTTGTGGATATTTGATTTAAATTTTTCTAAATTGTAAGTAACAGGAAAGACTTCTGCGGGAAGTTTGTTCCACATACGAATCGTTCGACTAAAAAACGAATTTTCTCTGTAATGCGTTGTGCGAAACACAGGACAATCAACTACAAACGGATGTGCTCTACTAGATAAGCGAGTATTACGAATAAAAACTCGGGCTCGTGAAATTAGTTCACTTATCTCAGATGAGCACCTCCCATGGTAATATCGATAGAAAAGTGTCACACAACCCACATTCCGACGATGCTCCAATGAATCAATAGAGTTGGATACACTACTGTCATTGATAGGCTTCACCGCCCTCCCCTGAGCACGGTTCAGAAGCTTCAGAATAGACAGTGGAGCCCCTGCCCATATATGAGAGTTGTATTCCAACTCGATCTGCTAACTTTTGTAAAAATAAAAGCTTAACTGTAGTAACAAATATAAAATGTATATGAAAATAACTTGTATATGAAAATAACTTTGGTTACCGTTGAACTCTGTTTATTTTCTGAAAAAGCCAACCGTCCTTATTTTAAACCTCATTTTAGTTTAATTAAATGTGTTGAGTTGCTCAATTGTGTAAATATCTGTAAATGTATATAGTTTTTAGTAATTTTTAATTAACAAGTAACATAATTTACCCAGAGAGGTAAGCACCATTTTTAATATCAGTGCTGCCAACATACAACCAAAGAGTATATACAAATAGAGACACTACACTTCCCACGTCTCTCAGCAACAAAATACCGAACTCGGGCAAGTAAATGAAAACATTTTTTTTTGTACACTAAAAAATGATTGCAACATGTTGATAAAAAAAACTGTTGCTTAAAACATTTACTCTTATTTTGATAATACTTTGTTATTTTCTATTAAAAATTTATATATTTTAATTTTATCTTGCTGATTTTATCATTAATATTTGAAATAATTAAAAATTTTATTAAATTATTATTTAAAAACATGATAAAAATTAATTTAAACTTTTAAATTTCTGCAACATGTTTTCATTTGCTCGGTGCGAGTTTACGAACAAATAAAAAGAGAGCGGATTGAGCGACACTAATACAACGAAGTATTGTGTTGTGGCTAACGTAAGTGCATGCACCCAGGCATAACACCAAAAATATTTTTTTCCAAAAATTCAAACATAAATTTCCATAAATATGGAAACACAGTTTCGAATATATAATTCCCTAATTTCGTTATTAATGGGAATAAATTTGTTGACCAGAATTAAGGAATTAAATTGGTGTTTCCCACCAACTTTTGCTTCACGCACCCCTTGAGACACCTCTACTGGTTCACGGACCCACGAACAAATTTTTTATTAAAAAAAATGCAAAAGTAACGAAACGACCAAAATTGGATTTTTATTATCAAAATTAATAAAAAAAAAAACATTTTCATTAATAAAAACATTATTAAAACCAAATGCAGTAACACCCGATTAAGATTAACTCCGAAGGGCCAGAAAAATGAATTCGTTATAATCGATATTCGTATTTACTGGAGTAAAATTTCTCCACAATTTTGTTATTTTCCACAAAATATTAAACATTTTTATAAACTTTTTTAAATATGGTGGAATTTTTTCATTTGAAATTCTATAATTTCCGATACATTTGATAAAGAGTTTCTGTGTGTTCTTTTTAAAGTCTGATAAAATTCAAATAAATTTTTTAAAAATTTGAAAAATTTTGAGAATTTCGTATTGTGAATGGAAAATTTTATAAACATTTGTTTGTGGAACTGCCAAAGCATTGCATCTGATCCGAGGCTTTATCTTTGACAAGTTCGTATTAATAGATGTTACATTGAAATTATTACCAAAACGTCAGAACGTTTAAATAAGTTTGTAATAACCGAGGATTCATCGAAACCGATTTCGTCTCAAACGAGTAATATTGAAAGAATCATCAAAAATTTAATCATTTAAATTATTAATGAAATTGTAAAAGTGCTAGTGAATTTATTTTTATTTGTATTAAACAATTATTTTGTAGAAACTCTTCGCGGACCCCTTGGAATGCTCTTACGTACCCCTAGGGTTCACGGACCCCCATTTGGGAACTGTTGAACTAAACGGATTTGTTTTGCATTCGGTTTATCTCTAAAGAAATTTATAATTTTTTTTTATGATTACTTCATTAAATTCATTAACAAAGGAATTCATTTAAATATAATTATTTCAAGACCCCAAAAAATCGCTATTTTTGACAATTTTTCGACCAATAAATTATAAATTATATTCAAGTTATTTGTTATTCTCTGAAGTAGATTTCTGTTGAAAATTATCAAAATCGGTTTAGCGGTTAAAAATTGTGATTAAAAACGTGACAATCTCTAAAATATCCAAATAAAATAGGTATAAATTTCTAGGTGTCTTTATATTTTTACTCACAACTGTTCAGCGGGCTGAAACTATTTTGATAATTTTTAACAAAAAGCTGCTTAGAAGAGTAACAAATAATTTCTTAAAATTGCGTGTTTTGGGGTAATTTCGAATTTCAATATATATATTTTTAAAAGCTAATCCAGTAAAAGGGCTAGCAACACTAGATTCAGCGTATACGAATTAAGTTTACCATAAGTTTGCCCTTACAAATAAAGTCCCCCTGGAATTTTCGCCAGGGTTCATATGGTAGTTGGTATTGGTATATGATTTGCCTTGCTGATGTTTATAATGGGAATACACAGTTGCTGCTACTTGGTTGTTATTTTGTGGTAGTGTTTTTTTAAAAAAAGCAGCAAAATCTTACTCTAAAATCGCTAGAAATAGCTAAAATGTTTAGCTGGAAAAGTGAAAAAACTAGATAAATTTTAGAAAAAACCCGCTAAAACATTAAAAATATCAGGGTTGGCATGAAATACAGCTAAACTACCATTATCGATTTAAACCCCCTTTCAACTGACTATCGTTATCCCTAAAATACCGTTACCGAAATAATTGAAATACCGTTATCCGTAAAATACCGTTACCTATATTACTAAAATACCAATAACCTTAAAATACCGTTACCGAAATAATTGAAATAGCATTATCATTGTCCTTATTGAAATAGCGTTACCTTATCCCTAAAATATTGTTACCGAAACAATTAAAATAACGTTACCGCTACAATATAGAATCCGTTAACGCTAAAAACCCGTTACCGAAATAACGGAAATATAGTTACTCTTAAAATACCGTTGCCGAAATAAAGGAAAATAGCGTTACCCTTACCGGTTACCATCCATGAAAAACATACAAATTATTGGGTTTCTTTTGTTAAAATTTTGGTCTTAAAATTAACGAAATTTTTCAACTCACGGGAATCTGGAATTGTAAACTTAATTTGGAAATAAAGAACAAATTATCTATATATCTATCTAGTCCTTATATGAACAAATTTCTCAAATCTGAGCTTAATTTTAATGAAGATTCTTCGAGATTCAAAAAAAAAATCTATTTTTTTGTGTTTTTTTTTCTAATTGCCTGAAATCGATGTCAATATAAAATCAGATTGGTTAAAGTTTTGGCTTCTACTTACCAAGGACTTTCATTATATTTGATTTTGTTTTCAATTTTAGAAAGAATAACTTATATCCCTGTAATTGAACTTAAATTTTGAAATTTGTTGGTTTTTCACTTAAATTTAGCTTATTGAAATTTATTTCTTAATAAAAGTCTTATCTCACATAAGACGATATTCCACAGAAATTCATTCGCGCAAAATAGAAATTTTGACAGCAGTAAATTTATGAAAATTTTTTGATCAAAGCTAAACAATTTCAATTTTGCGAAATCCGCGACTCCGATTTTAATGCAGATTTCATATTCTTAACGCCCAAAAATGTATCAGACTTGATGTGTGGCGATCATAATAACTATTTTGAATTTTTTTTTATTTTTTAATTCACATAAAATAATACAACTTTAAAACTTCAACTTCGATCTGAATTCTCTAAACAGAACTTTTTGAGATTTTTTTAGCAGACAGTGTGTATTTTTATAATGGCATATTTTAAGGGTTGAATACCAACTTTGTTTTATTTGGTCCGCCTTGATGTCCATCTATGTGCAAATTATTTTGAAAGTATTCCAAAACTTTTATTTTTTTTTAATTTCTTTTGTTCGAAAAATCTTTATGTATATAAATTTAAATTTTTATTCGAGAGCCGTTATATTATTCTACCAGTATTTTAGTATAACCCCGCGTCTTCACTTGCATTAAAATGATAGCAAGCAATTGTCAAAATGATTTCAGCCTAATTAATTTCACATGAAAACACTTAATATCAATGTTATTGCAATATTAATATATCGCTGACGTCACTTTAAGTATAACGAAAACGAAAAGCCAACAAAATTTGGATACGTTTTTAATTGTTCATATATATTGACAATTCATTGGCCCTGAACCCTTCTGTGGCGTACCCAATGTCAGAGAGAGGCTCAGAAGATGGAGGGAGTCGGAGTTTGGGGCCTATTGGGCCAGATCGCCTGGGCAGCGACAGGCGAGGCTGTTTATATATCCCTCTGGGGAGAGGTCGCGGAAACTCTTGTCTATGACGAGGGGCGAACTAATGACCGTGACGGGTTACCTCACGGGACACTGTGGCCTTAGGTATCAATTGTAATCCTCTATGGATACGTGCAGGTTTTGTGAATTGGAACCCGAGACCTTAGAGCATGTTCTCTGCAAATGTCCGAGGCTCTCCGACAGGAGGGTGCGTTATTTTTTTGGACATTTGGAATTGTTTACCTGGTAGGATAGTTGGCTTCGTAGGGAGCCTGAACCTATAGGGTGTATTCGTTGGCAGCACAAAATACCAACTTCTGGTCGCGGTGCATAGTGCCACTCTAGTCTAATCTAATGGTTCATATTCTATGAGTCAAAAATTAATCAAATAGAACATATATTTTTAAAATTTCCAATTTTTTTTGTCAAAAATTATTAATTTTTTGGACAAAAATATGCGCCTTCCAAAGAGAATCATAAAAGATACAAAAATTTGAAGAAAATTATTTAATTCAAGAAATGGTTCAGAAGTGACTTAAAAATGTAATTGAATTTGAATATTTTGTAAACAATTCAAAAAAAGCTTCAAAAGGATTGATTTTTGAGCATATATTATTTTTTTATTTATAGTTTCTAAGTTAATTTTGAATCAAAAAGGAAAACTCTTTTGGATGAGCCACTTTCATACAAAAGTTTTAAATTTTAATAATATTGTTTGAGCCCATTTCTGACCCATTTTGCAGGGAAAAACTAAATTTTATTGTTTTTGAAAAAAATAGGACATTTAGCAATAAAATAAGTGTTCTCCAATAGTGGAGTGCACTACATTGCAATTGACATAATTTTGACGTTTCGCCTGCAATCGATTTGACATACTATCGTTTATTGCATTTGAGGACACCGTGTTAACAAAGAGTAGCAAAAAACTATTCACTTTACGTGATTGAAAATTCATACACGAAACAACAATAAATTGTACTTGTTTTTGTTGCTTAGAATATGTCTCATTTTTTTTATTTAAAATGTTGTGTTAATTTTGAAAACAATTTTTTTGAAGTACCAGCTAAAACCAGCCTTTCTAAGAAAAAAAATCCCTAGATTTCCAGCTAAAGGCAAATCACTTTTTTACCAGCTAAGGAAAAAAAAACCGTCAAATATAGCTGGAAAATCTCCAAATTGGTATCACTGGATGGATGTCAGTGCTAATGTTGTGTTGTTGGTGATGGTGCCAAAAATGATAAATGATGGTTGTTTAGTTAAAGTTGCTTGTTATATTGTGTCGTTTGGTTTATGGTGATGATGGTAGTACACGTTGGTTTCTAGTTGTTGTTTTTTTGCCAACAAATCTAGGTTAATTGATGGTACTCCAATATTGTAATGAATTTTCAGTTACGTAGAGGTGTTAAATAATGATAAACATGCAGTGCCATGTTTTCAAAATTCATTTCAATTATTTATTTAATTTTCATTTCATGTTTGTCTGCAGATTGATGGTGTAATATTGTTTTATTTGAAATAATGAAACACATGACAAATAATGTTTTTTTAATTAATGCACTCTATTTTATAAATTTTGATATAAACTACAACTAAACTGAGAAAAATAATAAGGCAGTGTTGACTAAAGTGATTTAGTCAACACTGCCTATATACCTGATTTTTGGGCTATATAAAAAAACTAAGTGGATTTTTTAAAATTCAAATACAGCGACTTATAGGCCAACTCTTTCATTTGAAAAATAGATTTTTGGATATTATCACTTTTTAGAAGGTTTTTGTATCAATAAAAATAATGGCGTATTTTTTTTTTTTTTAATTCCAACTCTTTCCCGTGACTATAGGCGACTCAAATCGCGGATTTTGGGTACCTTTGCCCATACAACAAAAACGGCTGAATATATGTCAAATCTGACTTCTCTATTCGATTCTACATATCTTTATTTTTAACTAAACACGAGTTGTTAAGGCGCGAAATTTTACCAACAAGTTATTCGGAGTGTGGTCCAAAAAAGTAATTTAAAAAAATAAGAAAATTTTTCTTTATATATACAATGAAAAAGTACTCCTAGCTGAGAAAAATTGTCACCGTTTGATTTTATTACTCTTCAAAGTTTAAAAACTCTGGTTAATTTTGGAATTAACATATCCTTGGTCCTTTTAACGCTTTTGAGTGGCCAGCCCAGAAAGGTTTTCTTAATGCAATCGAACAAGCTAAAAATATACAATCAACAAGTATTTACACCGAACAACTTGTTGGTAATATTTCGCGCCTGAACAACTCGTGTTTAGTTAAAAATAAAGATAATTTAAATTGTTTAGCTTTATCTGTTGTACAAAGGAATAGAATTAATTAGAATTGTTGTTATATATAAATTACAAAACCAATAAATTATTTTGTATTCACTAAAAAATTAAATTTTTAAACTTTAATAACTTTTGAACGGGTAAATACAAAATGAAAATTTTTGGACCATTTTTCTGAGATGTAAGTATTTTTTCATTGTATATTAACAAAAAAAATATTTTAATTTTTTTTTTTTTAAATTATTTTTTTGGACCACTCTAAATATGCATTCTGGTGCATTCCAAAAACTAAAAAAAAAGCATATGGGCCTAAGTTTTCCCGTAGAATCAAATACTGAAGTCAGATTTGACATATATTTAGCCGTTTTTGTTGTATGGGAAAAGGGACCCAAAATCCGCGATTTGAGTCGTCTAATAAATAATTTTCTTGTGTCAAGTAATATAAAAAAAGTAATGTAATTGGTCTTAAAGCAACTCAAAGGCTCACTTTAGCGAATATGCTTGATAAAGTGAGCCTGTAATAAAAAGCTTTGAAAATAGTGAGAAATTGAATACTAACACTTTAAAACTCATAAAAAATTAAAAAAATAAGTTAATGTATCTATGGCTAACTTTAGCGAGCAAAGGAGATAATTTTTTTTATTATTGTTTTTAAAGAATAAATTATATTTATTAATTGCGTATAAAATTCTCACCGTTTGCAACAATTCAATTTGAAAAATATCTTAAAATTTGTTTGTTATTCGTATTTTAGATTTAAAAATGTACACTTTATGTTGCATATTTGATGATAGCGGAAATTCGGTAGCTGTTAACAGTTTTGACCTTTTCACACGAAAAAAAATCGAATGGCTCACTTTAGCGAACATTTCCTTAACTAAAATTTAACATTCGAATAACTATCACTTATAATCAGTTCATTAAAAAGTATTTTTAATAACATTTAAACATTTTTTCTATAGAGAAACTTTTAGTTTCTAAAACGTTTTTCCTGCAGTAAAACGAACCACCTCAACGTTTTTTTTTATATAAGATATCGAAGAACATATTTTCCTTTTAAATTCCTTATATTCTTAATCGATTTTACATTCTTTTGGGTACACTGATGCCAGCTTTGACGATTTTAATATCAAAAATACCAACAAAAAAATAGGCTTATTGTGCTTAAAAATTCAAACTTTTTTTTCATAGGAAATTACAATTGTTTCGATGTTTTCAAAATGTAACAGATTTTTTATTATCGGAGCAAGAAAAAAACTTTGTTATAAAAAAAATGTTTTGCGAATGTTTGACAAGACATTCATGCGGGTGTTTTTTTTAACACTTACATTCCAATCTCTATACATTTCTGTGAACATACTAGGGTTGCCACTCGATTAAAAATTATTGGATTAATCGAACGAACAAAAAGAAAATTCGAGCAAACAATTTAAAAAACATGATTTTCGAATAACGAATAATTCGAATAAATTTTGACTAGTAATCGAATAAAAGAATAATTTAAAAAAATACTTTTTGGGAAAATTTGTATAAAAAATTATAATAGAATAAAACTCTATTGAAGAAATAACTGAAATTATAAAACTCTTATTACTCGTTTACCAAGACATGGACTCTTTAATAACGGATAAAGTTATATGATTTGAATTGTAAGCAAACAGTATGAAGGAATTCACAGATAAAGGAATATCGTTAAAATATAGCACGATTTTAAAAAATAGTTTAAACTTAAAAGTTTAAACTATACAAAACTATACAAATCTATCAAAAATATTACTATATTACAACGATAGCACATTAGCAATCAAACTTTGAATTCCACGCACAGAGAAATAAAGTGACAACCGAATTGAAATTTCTGAATATTTTGGGTGTTGCAACTAAAATTCAGTTGAATTAACAGAACTTCGTTGAGATATATAATATTAAGTTGTGCCAACCGTCTGAAATTCGTAATAACTTAATTTGAGTACACTCAGGGAACTTCTGCTTTAAAAATATGTAGTTGTTTGGGTTGTAATACAGTTTCTTTATTTTTAATCTAAATGTCAGTCATTTGTAGAACAAATTAAATTTTTTTACTAACCTTGTAGTTTACTTAAAAAAACAAACCACATCAAATGACTGTTTTATGATATTACATTAATTTTTTACAGTTGTTTTTTGTTATTTAAAAAATTAAAAAAAAAAAATAAATGTTTGTTTATTTTTTACTACACAGAAAAAACTAACAACGGGTTTCAATTAAAAAATTTATTGAATCAATTAATATTTTAATTGATTTTGCACCTATCACGGCAATGATACTGTCAATTAAGCCTTTTATTAAAATTAAGAAGGAAAAAAAGTTATAAATAACTTCTACAAAAAAAATATGATACTCACAACAAAAGTGTGTGATCTATACGTTGGTATGTGTGTTTTTTGCAATGCTGGGTCTGTTTGTGTGTGTGATTGTTTTGTTTGTTAACTGCAAATGTATTTGGTATTTTATACTGAACATTTTTTTTATTATTATTATTATTATTAATTAATAATCATATACAGTAGTAACTTGATTCTTGCACATACTTGATACTTGCACACCTCGATTCTTGCAACATAGGAATATTTTTCATTACGCACTCAGTACTTGCGACATCCGAAAATTTTGAACTCGATACTTGCAACATTTTTGTATTATGTATATATATCAGCGTTCAATATTTGCTTAGAATGGGCGGAGCAAAACAATGCTTCATTAGGCGATATTATGATGCTCCAGAGACTAAGAAGCAGTGTAGTACTGAACAAGCGACTTTGTAAAAAACAAACAAAAATTTTAAATTTCTTTAATTCCACATAAAATATGTATCTACTGTTATACGAATGCGTTGAACTTAAGTGTTTTGAATTGAAATATTAAACTTAGATTCTAAACAGATGTATGTGCCTTTTATTTTGTATGGGAAATTAATACTCGGTACTTGCGACAACCTCGAAACTTGCACCGAGCCCGGTTTTCATTACGTGCAAGAATCGAGTTTCTACTGTAATTACAAATTATGTACTATTTCCCTAACCGAGCACTATGGCCTTCGGCGCGTTGTAGCGAAAACAGGCCAGTGCCTCTTGTGAGAATCGAACCCACGACCCCCGCACAGATAAGCCAGCACGCTACCAACTAGCCTACCGGGGCGCACAAAAAATTTTCTATTTATGCATACAGTGTATGAAAAAATAATATGATAATTGTGCCTAAAAAAAAATATGTATTTATATATTTGAAAGTCAATTAAAATATTCATTGATTCAATTAAATATTTGTTTAGAAACAAATTAAATTCAAATCAAATCTTTAATTAGATATTTTAGGTTGATAATTTTTTCTGTGTACCATGTGGTTCATTTTTACTACAATTGTTAGTCATTTTTTGAACATTAAAAGACAAATGACAATGTTAGTTGAATTTACTGTAATGTAAGTCGTCCTTTCTTTAAGTGAAATTTTGTTTGTTTTCAACTACAATTGCAGTGGTCTTTACCTACATAGTATTCTAAGTGTAGTAGTAACCGAATGTCAGTGGGTAAATAGCTAAATTTTTCTCTGTGTGCATTTATGTAATTTCTACGTTTACTAAAATAAGATCTGAACAGCTCAATATACTAAAACTATAGCCCATATATATTTAAATTTTGAACGATTTTCAAAACTGTAGTTTTTTTTATCACGAGATAATGCCAAATGGCGTATGATTTAGAAATCTTTTGCTGATACTAAAATTATTGCGTTTGTGAATTGGTATTGTTGTAGTATTAAAATTGATTCCAAAATTCATTTAATTTTGAAATAATAGGATAAAATATTTCAATTATTTAAGTATTTTAAAAATTTTTTTTTTCGTTATTCGTTAGATTAATCGAATAAATTTTAAAAATGAATATTGTTTTGTATATTTGATCGTTCGATCAAAAATTGTTCGATTGTTTATTCGAACAAAATAAAAACTCGAATAAATGACAACCCTAGAACATACCCTTGTAAATGATTTAAATCCACTAATTTTTGGTAACACACATCCTGTTTATTTCCAAAACCAACCAAAAAAAAAAAAAAACATATTAAAAGTTGTATTTTGTATTGTTCGAAACATTTTCAACATCATGAATGACATAAATTTTCTAGTCTTAAATTCGTATCTTCATGGATACATAAACGGATGTGTTTTAGAACAACAAATCTATAAATACCAACAATAACAGATAATAGATGAATGATAAATCATTGTGGTTTAGAAGTACACTCAGCGAAAAAAGTTTCATCGTATTGATGAATTTGTTTCATAAATCGTTTGACATCAAACTTCATACATATGATGAGGAGTTTCATAGAAATGTATGACAAATGTTTCATAGACTTTCATTATTTCATAAAAAAGTTTCATAAACTTTGCGAAAATAAATGTTACCTTTTTATGGAAAATAGTGGAATTTAGAAACCATAAATTAAAATTTTTATTTTTGATTAGAAATATAGAAAATATCATTTGCAATTCAATTTTTAAAAACTCAAAATCTACTAGAAATTATTTCAAAATTCTGAAACATCAATAAAATATTGGTAGCGATTCCTATTCTCACTTTCACCATTCACCTCAGTTTTCGAACCTTATTTTCTCTCAAATAATACAAATTTATAAATTTTTTATTGTCCAATCGTCTTTACAATAAACAAATATTTATAAATCTGAAATCAAAATGGAACTAATAATTAACACTCGGGAAATAATGAGATTCGAAAATTGAGGTGAATGGTGAAAGTGAGAATAGGAATCGCTACTATTATTTAAGTTGTTCTGAATTTTAAACAAAATAAAAATTTTGGAATTTTAATTGATGTTTTTTAAATAGAAAATTATATTTAAATTTATTTTCATCGGGATAAACATTAATTGCATTTATAGTAATTAAATGTGCTAAAGTCCCAGAACTTATTTAACAAATTGTGAAAAGCAATCTGATGTAGGCGTGTCCCTATCCGGATTTCATTCCTGCCTAAGGAAATCTTCAGGGGACTTTGTTATTAGAATTTCTAGAGATTTCTTTATTTCTAGAGATTTCTTTATCGGCACCAAACTTCATATTAAATGTTTTTACATACAAAGGAACCAAACTAGCCCATATATTGACTTTATAGATCACTCTCATTTTTTTGGACACCTTTAATGAGAAAGTATGTCATCAATTAACTCTTTTATCACACAACTTCATCATATTTATAAAGTGTTACATTGGACGAAAATCATTGAAGTTTTTCTACATCTTTATGAAGTTTTTCATAAATTTGATGAAACTTTACGCTGAGTGTACAGTTGTATATATGATATTATTGCAGGGTTGGCATTCAAAACATTTTTATAGTAACGGAAAATTTTTAAATTTTCGAAATGAAAATTTTGAAAAAGCGATTCCACTAAAGACATGTGTCTTCATTTATAACCCGTTATAATTCGCTTTTTTACCAGTTGGATTTTGAAATATCGTAAAATACGAATAAAATAACGCTAAACTACCTAAAGGCCGATTTATAACGGTTTTTTGTAGATATAACAAAATTTAATGTGTAAAATTATAAAATAAACCCTGTGATATTAGAAGATACATGCCACTATTGGAATCGTAGTCTTAAATTTTTCATATCGGTAATGATGTGGCCGTGATAAGCAAAGTTCTTGTAACTAAAAGGTAGTGTTTGCCAACCATGCATTATAGCTTGAAAATCTAACATGTTTTTTATTACTATTTGATTTTTATGATCATTATTTTTTTTTAAATTAAAGAAACGAAATAAATCAAGTACAAGAATAATAATCACATATTTCAAGTCAGGGCCGTAGCTAGGGGTGGTTTTTAACTAATTTTTTGTACCTTTTTCTGCTATTTTTACAGGTAATAATTTTTTTTGTATAGAAAAATGTTCACAAAATTTGGAGATTTTTTTATTCATTAAAAAGTTATAAAAATTCTTATACGTTTTAAAAACTTTTATTCCGGCTTTAAGTTTTACAAAATTTTTAATAGGAAAAGACTTACAACTTTAAACCGCTTTTAGCAAGAACACACTTCAATTTTGTATGGTTTGCTATGACAAATATAATGGAAAGTTAAAAATTTTCATTTGAAATGTGGGAAAAATTAAACTCTTAAAATTTGGGATTTCTCTCAGGATTAAAAAAAATGCAAACAAAGCAAAGAATATTTTAAAAGCATTTTATTGAAAAATCGAAAACATTTTTATATGTAAAATAAATCAAATTATTTCTGAAACATTTATAAAATACAACTTATGTTAGAGAGAAAAATACCCAATTCTAAATGATATGAACTATCTTAATCGAACTATCTTAAATGCCATAGAAAAACTATTACTTTCTCATGATTTTCTTTCACAGAGAAATCTTAAAATTTTAAAAACTTGTATCTATAAAAAATGATTTAGGCTCTGAATTTTTTTTTTGTCATATACAATTTTTGATTCCGCTAATTGAAAATTAGATTTAAATGACATTTTCCTTCTTAAAAATATAGGTTTCTGATCATTTTATCCTACAGGAATTCGTAAAAATTTTAAAAAGTTTAGAAACTAATTGTTTCAGCTTTGAAACATTTTTACTGAAAATAATTGTGGAATTTTTCTATACATATTCCTATTTTTTTCCGAGCCTCTTAAAGGATAAAAACTCTGGTTTTTAGTTACTTTTTATGCAAAATAGAATCAACTAAATGTACTTGAAATCTTAATTTAACATTGAATTTTTAAGAATATAATGCTCTAGAATGTGTGATTTAGGTGTTAAATTGGCCAAAAGCATTATAATTTTTTTCTATTTTAAAAGCTCAACATATTTTAAAGAGGTCGCGATAAATCGGATAATTTTAAGACATTTTCTTCTTTTTGAATGTGTCAAAAATAAACATATTTTTAATATTACGTGAAAAGTTTCAACAAAATTATGATATCCCAAAGTTAAATTTTCCAAACGAACTCTTAATAACCAGGGCAGCCAGAAATATGCTATATCAAAAATGGATAAGAAATGTTTCCCTTTCATATCAATTGACAAATTCTGACACCGATTTGTTAGAGCATATTTTGCTCTTAATAGCATATGATTGCATATTTCGATAAAAAGTATTTTTTTATATTATATTTATAAAGCTTTTTAGATCAAATGCATGTCTTATGGACATATTTTTTCTTTATTGCAGTTCTCATAATAAAAATTGCATAATAAAAATTTCTGATTTTTTTAAATTCAAGCCATTTTTTAACAAGTATGTGTTTCAAGTTTTAAGACTGTACTGATTTAGGTATAATAAATGTATCTCCTCTCTGTGTTAGCAATTAAAATTAATTTCATGAATTTATTCAAACTGCTTTAAAATACGAATTTTTAATAAAAATGTGGTTTTAGAGCGTATAGAACATATTTTCGGTATTTTGGGCATTTTTTATGGTCATTAATCGATTTTTTAGAGCATACTTCTGGGTTCCCTGCTAATAACTATCTAGAATTGGTCGAAAATTGTCTCTTGTTCTACCTCAGGAAAGTTTATGAAGTTTTTCATAAATATGATGATGAACGAAAATCAATGAAAAACTTCATTGATTTCTTTATATTTCCGAAATTTTTCACATATATGATGAAGGTTCATGACTTTTTATGAAATACTTCATAAATGCCATGAAATGCTTCATAAATACTATCAAATATTTCATAAATGCTATAAAATGTTTTATAAAAAATATTACTTTAGCCAGAGTAAAACTAAAAATCTTTTTATTAAATAGAACATTTTTAGTCTTCCAAGTTTAATAACGTCATGATGCTTGTTAGGAAAAGACCCTAGCTACGTGTTTGATTGCTAAGAAGAAAAGAATGGAGCAAAATTGATGATTAATAGGTTTTTTGTTAAGGCTCTGCCTATTATGGAGGCTCTAACTTTTCTAAAACTTCGGATTCTGATGAAATCTTTAGCCAGATCGAAATAATGTATCAACCTAGCTAATATATGTAATATGCTATATTTTTGAAAATATACGCAGGTTGAAAGCTTGTTATAAATTAATATAGAATGAAGGAGTGTTCATAAATTTTTACGAAGTTTTTATAAATTTTTATCAAATGTTTCATAAATTTTTCATATTATGATTAAAATTAGTAACACATCAAATAATATTAAATTGATGTTTCACAATTTCTGATTGTTGTTGAGTTTGAAATGATGAAGGTCTATGAAACATTTGTCATACATTTTTATGAAAGTTTTTATCATATTTATGAAAACTTCAAAAATAATAGATGACAATCGATTTATGAAGCAATATCATCAATATGATGAAACGTTTTTCCATGAGTGTAGCAGAAAAACTCTGGAGACTCAACTTAAATTGTTTTTTTTTATCCTTAGCTTAAAATTGTTTGTCTTTGAAAATGTCCATACTTTTTTCGACTACTAATGCCAAATTTGCCTAAAGCAAAAAAAAATTTCTGGGTGCAAAATTCATTACAAAAAAAGAAAACGTTGGTTTCCCCCAAAATAAAATCCTGATTACGGACCTGTTTCTAGCACATAAATTTGTTTTTAAAATACGAGTACTAATACTCTTTATAAAAGCAAAACGTTTTCAAACTGATTTTATAAAAAATAATTATTAAGTGAAAGCTTTAGCTTCACTCTACTAGAATGAAAAATAGTTTGCATAAATATTATTCCATAGCAATGTTTGTTAGAGTGGACCAAGTATCAATAAATTTTGTTTTTAATTTTGAGAAACTCAAAACTTTTCAGAAATACTTTATTTCACAAAAATTATTTAAAATATTTGGTTTGAAAATTTGTTTTGCGTTTTAGAAAAACTAAAGTTTTTAAAGTTCGGCTCACTCTAATGTTCCTTAAAAACTCCCAAAATATTATGGAATATTTATGTACGTTAAAATGTTTGTGCTTACACAACTTAATGATGTTTAAGAAGACTTTATATTTAAATTGCAATTGCTTTTTCGTTGAGATGACTTGTAAAGTGATTTGCGTTTGTGCCGTTTCCAGAAATTTAAATGCATTTAAACAAAGAATATTTTTGAAACAAAAATCCCACGTAGAAAACATATTCGTGATGACAAAAGAAGATGTTGAATTTGAAGATACTGAATCTTAAATTAATTTTAAAGTTTTGAATAAAATTGTATAAGGTGTAATTCACACTTAATCCATTTATGTAAACCGATATCAAATATTTCCTAGTATTGGTGATAGCAATTGTAAATTCTCTTTAGAAAACTACATTTCGTGTCACTAATACTAAACTCAAAAAAAGTTTGTAAAGTCAGCAACATTTTTGCTAGGAGGAGCCCTGCAGAAAAATTGCTAATATCAGCAAAAAAATTTGCTAAATTCAGCAATTTTTTTTTTTGCTAATTTTGCTAATTTTTTTGCTGATATTAGCAATTATTCTGCAAAAATCCACCCAGCAAAAATGTTGCTGACTTTACAGATAACGATATTTCAGTTATTTCGGTAACGGTTTTTTTAGCGATAACGGCATTTAGTTATTTCGGTATTGGTATTTTTGGGGTAACGGTATTTTAGTTATTTAAGCAACGATATTTTTTTTTTTTTTTATGAGAAGCAACGCTCAGGAAATTCTTTTTATTAATTAATGTGGTGAAAGATGAAGGGCTTTAAACATGGCAACACTGTAATTGCGCGAGTAGATAAGTCTTAGAACAGTTGTTCTTCTCCACTTGATGTAGAGTTGGCGAATTTATTGATTTATTTATTTTACATATAAGTGATAGAAAACTCATACATATTATTTTTCTAAACTGATGTTGTCGTCACCGGGAATCGAACCCGGCACCATCTGTGTAACAGTCCAACGCGCTAACCATTACACCACAACGCCCACTAACTATAACGGTTTTTGAGTTATTTCGGTAACGGTATTAAAAGGGTAGCGTTATTTTACAAACGAAACAATTTTTTAATTATTTATATTATTTTATACTTATTTATCATGTAACGATATAAAAGGGGTAGGTAAAGTTAACAATAGAACTTAAATTATTGAAAATATACATGTATTGCTGTTTTAAAGAAAACGCTATTTTATGTTATTTCGGTAACGGTATTTTAGCGATAACGGTATTTCCTTTATTTCGGTAACGATATTTTAAGGATATCGGTATTTCAGTTATATCGGCAACGGTGTTTTACTGATAACGGTGTTTTACGGATAACAGTTTTTTAATTATTTCGGTAACGGTATTTTAGTAATAACGATTGTCAGTTGAAATTGTTTTGAATCAATAACGGTATTTTAGATAATAATATCTGCCAACCATGCTTGTAAGTCGAGATATTCGTTCGTCCATGTATTACACACAGAGAAAAGTTTTGCTATTTGCCAACTAAAATTTGGTTACTACGACTAAAATTCGGTTATTACGAATTTCAGTCGGTTGGTAAAACTGAACATTAGTATTCACAACAAAGTGCGGTTAATTCAACTGCATAATATTTAGAAATCTAATATAAATATCGTGGTACTAACTGAATTTATAAGTTGTTACCATACACTTTTCAATTCGGTTGGCACTTTATTTCTCTGTGTGTACTGTTCGCCGTATATACTGATAAAAATCCATACAAAAAATATGAAAAAAAGTCAAAATAACAAAAATGTTTGTAAATTAACGAAATTTTTTCACTTTTGTTTTTTTTGGTCTGTCCATTTTTAGACAAAGTGCCGTACATTTGCACGGCACTTCGTCCTCCCAATATAGGATTTAATTAGTGTTCCACCGATAAATGCTTTTTCTCTGTATTTTAAAGTGTCATGTCAAATTTTAAGAAAGGTCCATAGATAAGCAATGAATTAAAAAATTGGACGCCGATCAATCGGTCATATCGGAAAAACTTTGGAGGCCGATTATTTAAATTTTGTATTTAAAATCGTATTAAAACGGCTCAACAAATATGTTTTCATTATTCAAATACCAAAAAACCGGACAAATATCGTTTTTTGGCCGAAGACTTCGGTCAGACACTAGATTTTATGCTTATTCGTAACCTTCACTTATAAAAAAAAGCCCGTATAAATAATGGAAAATTCAGCTACGGCAACAGAAAATAGTACCTGAATTTGCGCCAGCAGAATCTAGAGAATTATGTTCTGCTAAATTTAGGTGAATTTAGAAGAAGTGTTTTTAAATGTAAATGAAAATAAATCTGTCGAAATCAGCACATATTTTCTGCTTAATTTTAGTTTATTACAAACATGTAAACAATTCAGTTAAATTTGCAACATTTTCTGCTGAAATTACTATCACTTTTAGTAATTATTAATTTAATAAAAACAAATTTATTTAATATTTTTCATTTAAATTTATTCTCGTATATATTACAAAACATTATATAAAAACACTGAATATCACTTTTATTATTTACTTTCCACTTTATTTTTCTTGATCATTCTTGTCATGTGTATGCAAAGGATGTTTGCATTATTGTTTGTGTGGTGTTTTCTTTCATGATGCCATATAGAAATTAAAGAGCTGGAAGAAGAAATAACAATATTAAATATTATTCACATTCATAAATATATAAAGGGTCCGCCAAATAACTTTTTTTTTTTGAACTCCTGAACCAATTGGACTTTGTATGGCGTCATACCAAGGTCTTTATGCAAAATTCGTCTCAATGATGTCTCCGAAATATTCAATTGTTGAGAACGACGGTGAATTGATGTTGATGGCACTTCACGCACACTTTCTGTTACAGCAGCAATATTCTCGGGTGAACGCACTGTTTTTGGCTTTTCACGCTTTGGTTTATCGATGAGGATGCCAGTTTCTTTCACTTTTTTCACAAGATAACAAACATACGGACCATATTCATTCAGCGGAAGGATAAAACTAATTATCTGTCAAATCAGACATGAGCTAAGAGTTACGAAATATTCACGAAATAAGCACTAGTTGAAAAAAAAAACGTTAGATGGCGGACCCTTTATTTATATAATTTTATTTATTTAATATTATTTGATATTGCTAAATTTTCTGTCTGCTTCCTTTCACTCGGGAAGTATCCCGAACCGGGCCATCAAATCTTAATAAAAATTGAAGGGCTTTTGTTTTTTTTTTTAGCTGCCCAATTTCATGTTTAGGGGTTACTAAGTGGGGTCACAAATTACACGATTTTACGTTTTGTTTCGGTATATTTGAAGTAACTATAGATACACGGTGTACAAATTATGTCTAACATTTTACAAGTATTTTTGTTATTCAATAAAAATTTGTTTGAGTAACATTTAATCTGGTGTTTTATTAAGCAATTGTATTAAGCTAAAAATAATGCATAGTAATGCCTATTATATTTAATTGAGCGGGTGTCTGGGCTTTTCCAATATTCGAAATCGTTCGATTGTTATGCGACTTTTCCTGAAGAGCATTTTTTCCCTATATTTCAAATAATTCAAAAATATGGCAACTCTGTGTCCACTAATTCAAAAATATGGCAACTCTGTGTCCACTATATAGGCAATATGGATATCATGTACACTAACAAAAAAAAAACACAAACGCATTCTACCTAAAGCCGTGTAGAATCGTTCGCACACTAAAAATACACAAATACCATCAAACGTTTATTAAAGAAATGACCGCAAACTTTAAAATACCACTACACACATTAAAATATATAATCCTTGCTTTGTAAAACACAGCCATTAAAAAAGTTACAAATAAATATTTCTATATTAACACACACAATATTTTTTCCGTAAAGACTACTGATTAAATTACATTAAATTAGCTGAAAATCAGTTAGAAACAGGACTACTTACTTTTCGTTTAAAACAATTGTATTTTTTTTAGATTATTTTCAACTATTGAAAATTTAATTGACAAAATCGATAAAAAACAATGAATTGTTTTCATTTATATCAATAACACAAGGCAACAATTTTGAAAAAATTTTAGGGGCTTTGAAAACCACTATACAATTTTGATGTATTGTGGTCCCAGTAGTACAAATATGGTTCAATTTTGAAATTCTATGGAGAGGTTTTTTTTTAAAAAATTTTTAAGTAAAATTATAAATTTTATTAGACGTTTCTCCACATAATTAATGATAACTAAAAAAAAATTAGTCCGATATTATTCAAATAAATTTAGAAAAACTGAAATTTACATATCCTTTAATCCGTTAATATATTGCGTTTCAATCGTCTCAGTAGTTTCGGAGTTATAATAAAAAATTGAGGGAAAAAATATTTTTTTTACGTGAAAATAGCAAATTTTTTTGTTTTAAAAAAATCATAAAAAATCGAAAACGGCAAAAATCGTTCAGATTTATTGCTTTATCGCAAAGCCACATGTAATAGGAACAAAATGAGATATCGATCATAAAAATCGATTGATTTTTTTCGCATTTATTCACAATTAAGTGAATTCGCTCATTTTCACCAAATTTTAGTTTTTTGTCTGATATACATAAAATTGAGTAGTTAATGTTGTTCTTTCGATTGATTGAATTTTGAAAACATTTTCCCCATGCTATGTACAAATTTTCACATCAAAAATGCATTACATAGTAACATTCGTGTATTTTTTGGCAAAACCCTACCTAGAATATACTGATTCTATTCTTCGGAAAGACATTTGTGTTGGATGAGCTTAAATGTAAATAAATAAATAAATTAAATAGTAGAAAATTTATATTTTATTATTCACATTTATTATAATAAATAAAACAAGAAAATAAATAAATAAATATGTATTATAAACTACAAACTCTGAAATTTTCTTTTAGTCGATTTTCTACTATTGTTGAATAACGAAGTGTTACTCTGAATACTCCAGCAAAAATCAGCCATCATGTGTGCATGGAATGCATATAGTACTCGGTGTCCAATGCTGGTTCAAATTGTGCGGATAGATATTATAGCAATCTTGATATGACTTTTGCAATGAAGTTAAGAAGCACTTCCGTTTTTTCCCGGTGATATTTTGGCCGCACACATAACAAAATAAATCTGGATCGTTTTTACATAAAAATGTTCTGGCTCATTTTTATTAATATTTGAAAATTGTTTTTAACTTCTAAGCTGTATGACTCTAATTTTTGTGTAGGTATTAAATGATGTTTGCGTTATCGCAAACACTTCTTGAATGAAATAAAAAGGGTCAAGGAGATCTTATAAATACTGATACTATAATTTGGGATAACCCTTTGTGTGGATACAGTTTGTGTGTGCTGCAAATTTTTTATTATTCCCAAGAATCCTAAAAAACATTAAGGACTTTTATGAAAAAAAAAAAATCATCCGTTACAGGTAGCTAACGGAAAATAAGAGCACTTCAGCGTACACGCACATTTATGAGCGTTTTATTACTATCCTACCGCAATCGTAAAAATTAAACAATCTTTTGTTTATTACTTATTTTTTTTTAATTATTAGAATCATAAAAATGTCATAGAGGTTTTTCCCAAAGGGGTTTTGCCAAAATGCGTGTCGTAAAATGCACCTGAGTTTTTATGTTCTGCATTTTCATTATATAGTAGGTACAATTTTCTACAGTGCTTGTAAATATGCGATACCTTCAATTAATTGTAAATAAAAATGTAAAGCATGCATCGATTTTTATGATCCATATCTAGTTTAATTCGCATGATATGTAGCTTTACTACAAAAAAATAAAAAGTAATAATTTTTGCAGTTTTCGATTTTTTCCAGATTTTTGTTTTTCAAATTTTTTTTTTTTTTAGCATTTTTTTTTTTTTTGCTAACAATTTGTTTCATAACTTTGAAACTATTGATCGCATTAAAAAAATTTCTACACGTTCTTTAAAGATATTGTAAACCTTAATTTTTGTAAATTTAATTTGACAAAATCGGACTAGTTGTTTTTGAGTTATGACAACATAAGTGGAGAAATGTCTCAAAATATTGTCAATTTTACTTAAAAAATTTTTAAAAAAAAAATTATCCATAGAATTGAAAAATTTTACCATTTTTGTACTTAGGCAGCCATGATGCATCAAATCTATATAGTGGTTAGTCAAGCCTTTTTTTGCTGTTGACCTGTGTAATCAATATAATATAAAAAACTTTTTGTTTTAAAGTCCGAAAGTCCGTTTATTTGTTTATTTTGTTTATTGAATAACAGACAGAAAGTTAAAAAATATATTTTTTTGGTAATTTAACTGTATATTTCATTGAAACAACTTTACCGATTAAACTTTTAAATAACTGTTGGTTTTTTTATGGAAAAGTTCTTGTGAGTGAACAGATGCGTTCTCAAAACCATCCAAAAACGAACTAAATATCAAAAGAAAATACTAGTTCAAACACGGCTTAAATTTGTTAATGTGTTAAAATGGGATAACTAATAACTTTAGTTAGATAACAGATTTAAACAAAAACAGCAGAAGAAATTAGCTCAACTGAATTGGAACACGTTTAATAGATTTTGAACTAACTTTTTTTTTTATTAGTGTACAGAACGAAAATACTAGGAAATTTTAATTAAATTCGGTACACCGACTTACATATATAGACCCAAGGCCAAAATCGTATTGATTTTAGTTAAAATCGATTCATGTGTGGACCTACACTCAAAAAAAAAAGTTTGTAAAGTTAGTAAAAAATTTTGCTGAGTCAGCAAAATTTTAGTCAGGAGGATGCTTGCAAAAAAGTTGCTAATCTCAGCAAAATCTTTTGCTGAAAATCAGCGAGCTGATTTTCAGCAACAAAATTTGTAGATTCAGCAAAAGTTTTGCTAACACTTAGTAAGCCTTGCTAAAAATTAATAAATTTTTTGCTGAATTTTAGTAGACTGAAAAAAACGCAAAAAATTTGTAGAAAAATTGTAATCCAAAAAATGACTTTTATACTTGCTCGAAAAAATAAAAATCAAAAAATAAGTTTTATTTTTGCTCGAAAAAATAAAAATCAAAAAATAACTTTTATTTTTGCTCGAAAAAATAAAAACCAAAAAAAAAACTTTTATTTTTGCTCGAAAAAATAAAAATCAAAAAATAACTTTTATTTTTGCTCGAAAAAATAAAAATCAAAAAATAACTTTTATTTTTGCTCGAAAAAATAAAAATCAAAAAATAACTTTAACTTTTGCTCGAAAAAATAAAAATCAAATAATAACTTTTATTTTTGCTCGAAAAAATAAAAATCAAAAAATAACTTTTATTTTTGATCGAAAAAATAAAAATCAAAAAATAACTTTTATTTTTGCTCGAAAAAATAAAAATCAAAAAATAACTTTTATCATCTGACTTTTATGAAAAAAGGAATAATTGTTACGGTCCCTGAAAAAAATACTTGACCCAAAAAAAGTTTTACCAAGAAACTGTATTTTATAATCATTGATCGAACTTATAAAACTTTTTTCGACACAAGTCCATTACGACCCACGTAAATTTAGGAACCAAAATTATATTGAATTTTACCCAGCTGCTTTATCTTATAAGTTGTTCATAGTTTTTGGCAGGTTTTAGTAAATTTTATTGGATTATGGTGGGTTATTTTCTAAACGTAATTTATAATATCCTTATTGGAAGGATATCTAATTTCCATATCGTCGCCAAAAATTCAAAATTGACTTTTTGATTGATTACGATATACGAGTAGTTAACAAAAGTACACCTTCCCACAAAATTTTAAATGTTTGCGTCTAAAAATACCGATTTTATTAAGGAAAATCAAATAACAGTAACTGCAATTTCAATGTATTCATTAACCAAAAAGTCGTGTAGTACTGTTTTTAGCCTTTTATGTAATGATTTATATTGGTTTTTGATTAAAAAATTTAATTTTTTTTTAATATTCTAGAAATAAATTAATTAATTTTTTTTATATAGTTCAAATGCGTTTTATTTAAAAAATACTAAAAATAAATAGATAAAAATTCCTAAGTCATCTAAAAAATTTTTTAATTACAAGCCAAAAAGCAGACATGGGCAACGTCAACTACATTTCATAATCATTCACTTGTGATATTTTTCAATATCATACATAATTTCATACCTACACTTGGTTACACTTGTAGGCTTAAACGCTTCCTTAGAAAATTTGTAAAATGTTTAATACCAAACATGGGTATTTAATCACAGGGCAATTACTCAATTACACCCAATTACATGTAATTTGACATAAAAAAGTAATTGGCCTGTAATTAAATACACAAATATTAGTATTATGTCCCATATATATCATTGACAAAATTGAAAATTTCCCAAGGAAGCGTTTAAGCCAACAATTGTGAGCGTAGGTCTGAAGTTATTAATTATATGACAAATTTCACAAGTGAATGGTTGTGAAATGTAATTGACGCCGCCCACGTCTGCCGAAAAGCAGTATTTTTATCTTAAAATTTTGTTTTATTTTATGTATAAATTTTTGTATTGGAGTTACGGCCTTTTGGTTTCAGAAAAATCAAGCACAAAAGGCCGTAACTACATTACTTAAAAACTACTATTTTTCTATGAAATTTTTTCTTAGAATCAAATCCGTCTTTGTTTCTGAAGGATAATTCTAAAATTTAGAAACTAAGCTTTATGTAGTTTTTTATTTATAATGTTCTTTGTCTCTCCTGTAAAAAACTAAAAAGTGTAGTTACGGCCTTTTGGATTTTATGTGACGATATGTAGTACTTGATTTTCTTTTATTATTTTATTTAGCTCAATAAAATTTACTGTCATTATATGAAATTGTCACATCTGCATGACGTGTACACAATAAAATATTTTTTATTCTTATTTTTTATTGATAAAAATTCTGATTTACATAATTGATAAAAATAATTTCAAAAAACGTATGACAAAACAAATGAAATAAAATTTGAATTATTATTTTTCTTTCTCTTTTAAAAAACCACAAAATTTTAAACAAAAATGGTTCATAATTCAATTGTTACTCGGCAGTGGACTCCAATGATGCTTCTGATTTAAGAGGCGTACCAAATGCACAGGCTTTAGCACAACCACGGTTACCGGTAGTGGCGTTTTTGGAACCGCTGCCGAGACCAACCAAAGCACCAAGTAGGTTTAATTCTAAATTGTTTTGAAACACAAAATCAAGTTGTTTTACTATTAGTTCTAGAGATTTACAAACAAATGTTTTTTTTATTATTTTTTAAGTTAAAAAAAGTGTAAAATTACTTAAGCTTATATATAACCAACACAAACATAGAAATTAGGGTGTCCCTTAACAATAGATTTGTCATTACACCCCCCAGTTATATTATTGCAAATGGTTCAAAATGGCAGAAATCGTTTCTTATCTTTTTTTTTAACGTTAACCAGTGCCGAATTTTGGCAGAAAATGGTACACTTATGAAAAAAGTGTATTTTGATTAAAAATTTCCAAATTCGAAATTTCTAAAAATTAAATTTTTCATTTCATTCATTTAATATGCTCAAGATTATTAAGATATGGAATTCGGACTTCATCGGAAAAAGTACACCTAGAATACTATGTAGGTAAAGACCACTGCAAATGTAGTTAAAAACAAATGAAATTTCACTTAAAGAAAGGACGACTTACATTTCAGTAAATTCAACTTACAATGTCATTAGTTTTTTGAACCACAATTGTAGTAAAAATTAACCACATTTATTTGTTTTATTTTTTCAAATAAAAAAAAAACTACTGTAGAAAACTAATGTAAAATCATAATACAGGAATTTGATGTGGTTTGTTTTTTTAAATGAACTACATATGTAGTCAAAAATTAAATTTCTTCTACATATGACTGTTTTTTTTTACTTAAAAATAAAGATTACTGTATTACAACTCAAACAACTACAAATATTTATAGCAGAAGTTCCCTGAGTGTTCGTGAATGGTAACACTTAGCTCATGTCTGATTTGACAGATAATTAGTTTTATCCTTCCGCTGAACGAATATGGTCCGTATGTTCGTTATCTTGTGAAAAAAGTGAATGAAACTGGCATCCTCATCGATGAACTAAAGCGTGAAAAGCCAAAAACAGTGCGTACACCCGAGAATATTGCTGATGTGGCAGAAAGTGAGCGTGAAGCTCCATCAACATCGATTCACCGTCGTTCTCAACAACTGAACATTTCGGAGACATCACTGAGACGAATTTTGCATAAAGACCTTGGTATGACGCCATACAAAGTCCAATTGGTTCAGGAGTTCAAAAAAAAAGAAGTTATTTGGCGGACCCTTTAGTTATAATTAAAGAAAAAATAAATAAATTGAAAAATGATTATAATTCACAAGACTTCTTTCCAGGACATTTTATATAAATTGATTATTTTGTAAAAAATTTAATAAAAGTTTGCACAATTTTTGGAAAATTATCACTTAAATTTTACCAGGATACCTCTATTTCAAAAATATTTAATCGTTAGTGGTCTGGGGACACAAAAGACCCACAAAATATAATTTATATTTAAATTAATAAGAAAAATTCCACTGGATACAAATAATTACACAGGAGGACAAAGTAATAACTTTTAAATATTAATAAGGTTAAGGCCACGAATTCTATATATTTCAGACACGTACTTTATTTTTCGATCAATGATACAGGTTTTCCACAAACTGACATTAAAGTTTTGGCACATGAAAAAAAAATATTAATACTGGTCTTGTCCTTAAATGTCAACAGAAAGAAATCAGATTTATTGCATTTGGAAATTTTTGTATATAAAAAACAGCATAAAGATGCGTCAAACTTTGAATTAATTTTGAGAAAAATCTGTACCATACATACATCAACAAATAAAGTACGCCACTGAAATCAGCATGCCTGAAATATATAAAATTGTTGGTCAGAACCCTATTAATTTTTTTGATGTCATGCTGCGTTATTTACATAACGTTATTTTAAAGATTTTGATTATATTTGAATATATGATAAACAGTACGAAACTAACGAACAAACGCAATTCTATATCGTATCAATCGAACTTTTAACGGTTAAAAAGTTGTGGTCAAAAATGTCTCCAGTTTTTTTTTTTTTTTCTTTTTTCACATTTATTCAAAAAAAAAAAACTATACGATTTACCAAAAGAATTTGTTTTCCCTGTGGTCATTTTGGAATTCATCTTTTCAATCCTTAAAAGTACAATAAAGAATTGTTCTTGTTCGTTAGTTTAGTAAATTTTTCAATATATTCAACTTTAATGAAAATCTGAAAGAAATTATTCTGTTAATTTCCAAGTGATTCGTTTTTTTTTTTTTTTTTTAATCGTTAGACCAACGCTCAGGGGATGCCCCCTATAATGCAATACATTGTGTTGATATCAGGAAATTAGGTTATGGGGAGGAGGAAAGAGGGAGTAGTGTTTGTGAATATTTGTAATGCGTTGTGCGGTTCACTGGACAATCGACTACAAACGGATGAGCTCTGCTAGATAAGCCAGTGTTTCGAATGAAAATACGGGCCCTGGGGATAAGTTCACTTATCTCAGCAGAACAATTTCCATGGTAATATCGATAGAACAATGTTACACAACCCACATTCCGACGATGCTCCAATGAGTCAATATAGCTTGATACCCTCTCGTCATTGATGAGCGCCGACGCCCTCCTTTGCACACGGTCCAGAAGCTCCAAAATAGACTTTGAAGCCCCTGCCCATATATGGGAGTTGTATTCCATTTTCGGTCGGATATAGGTGGTATAAATATTAAGTAAATCGGAAGGAGTGAAGTACTTCTTACACCTTCGCAGGAAACCGAGACACTTGAATGCTTCTTTCGACACCTGGAAAACGTGCTTATTCCAACGGACATCAGACTGAATCCTCATGCCCAGAACATCAAGAGTATCCGATTCTTCAATATTAATAGCACCCAATTGAACAGGTGACAGCGTTAAATCCACGGACCTATGGGTTAACATACAACATTGGGTCTTGTGCGCATAAAATTCTACCAAATTCGCACGACCCCACTCAGAGATTGTAGAAAGATCATAATTGAGTGTTTCAAAAGTGGAAACATCAACGCTAAGTGAATCAAATTCCTTTAAATCAGTGTTTCTCAACCTTTTTTGGGCCGTGCTCCACTTTTGTGTTAAAAAATTGTCCATGTCCCTCTTTTTTTTTGTACAATAGAGAGTACTTTAAATAAAAAACACACCTAACAGTTTGTTTAATTAAATTTATGTATGTACATATATATTTGTTATAAAGATAGAATTAATAATAAATACTCTAAAAATTAATGAGATCCTTGAGCTTGGCTGCAAAGGGTTTTTAAATCAGGTTCTAATTTTGTTAATTTTAATCGTAAGTCTCCGCGATTTGTGATTTCCAGACGATTTCTTTTTTTTTTAATAACAAATCACTAATGACACTAAATCCGGTTTATACTAAATATGACGATGGAAATGGTAAAAGTATTTGCTGTGCAACGCTTGTTATATTGGGATATTTTTTTTTTAATCCAAAGAAAGCCACGCCCTCGTATTTTGTATGTTAAAAAGTGTTTTAAAAGATATATCATTCTGCAATTCTAAAAGCTCTTCTTGATATTTCATAGCCACTTGAGAAATATCTATCAGTAAAGGTTGCGTTATCCATGGAGGAAAATCCATCTTTTTTAAATCTGAAAATCTCTCATTGAATTCACAAGCCATTTTATCCAAATGATCCACAATGACGAGAACAGCAGAATTATTTGCCTTGCACTTATTTAACCAAAATGTTAAAATTGCCCCTCTAAAATGTTGAAATTGCCCCCAGTGGGGCGAGCGCCCCACGTTGAGAAACACTGCTTTAAATAATTTTTTTTATCAAGTGGGGAACTTTTTTGACCAATTTTAAAGCTTTGCAAACTTGAAGTTATAATTGAAATTACGTTTAATGGGTCTTTTTTTGTCCCCAGGCCACTAAGAGAGCTAACAATTATTTTAAACAAAATTAAATTTAATTATAGTCTAGTAAAATTAAGGTGATGTTTTTCCGAAAATTATGCAAACTTTGATGAAAACATTCAAATTTGCTTTAAATTTTAACAAAATTATTATTTTTCGTAAAATGTCCTGAAAAAGAGTCGGTCCACACACAAACACGTATTATAATTTTTTCAATTTATTTTCTCCAAATTAGGCATTTTAAAAAATCTTTAAATTAATTAAAAAAAAAAAACACCTTTTTTGAATTTTAATAAAAGTTGTAAGTCAATTTTGATTTCAGGCTAAAGTATGTTAATGATATCCGATGAGGTCTGAATTTCATATCGAAATAATTCTGAGCATATTTAAGAAAGAAATGAAATTAAATATTGAATTTTTAATAATTTCGAATGTTGGTAATTTTTAATAAAAATACACATTTTTCACAAATGGACCATTTTTGGCCGAAACGTTTAAAAAATCGTTTTTTTTTTCATTCGGTACAACTTGCAATAATACTGGGGGTGTAACTAACGAAAATCGACAAATCATTTTTTAAGGGGCATCCTAATAGATATATTATTCCATATATTTAATACATAATACATATAGAATGATGAGTGAACTTTTCCTTTTCCTCCTCATTATATACATTAAATATCAATTTCCAATTACACTTTACATTATTGTCTTTTAAATGGCTGTAATACATATTTAAGTTATAAACCTGGTAGTGTTTTAAGTTCCATTAAATAATTAATAATGTTCTTCTATTAATAAATGTTGTTAATTTAATAAATGTATTTGATCGATTTTTTCTTAATATATTTTCACATTTTTCTTTTCATTAATTCCAGAATGCGATCAAACTTTTGTCTCCCGTATTGGTGGTCCACAAAATGGCACTTTCTCTGCTCCCCTGTTGCACAATCATAAAAATCATTCACGTCAATGTTTATACACTTTCCTAGCAGGACCTGGACAACGAGTTGAAGTAGTTTTTAAATCATTTAATCTAAGAGGAAATCCACCTGAGTATGTATAGTTATTTTATCATTTACAATTAATTGTTAATAAAAAATATATTCATTTTATAATTGTTTAAATATTAACACAATTTCTTTTTCCTCTTTTTTTCAATTATAATTTTTTAGCGGTTCTGCCGTCGGTGAATTACCATCGTAAGTATATTTTGTATTTTTAATAAATTAATTCTGTTGAAATTATATAATTAACCACAATTCAATATCATTATTTTAACGTCCATTTATTTTATATTAACACAATTAACATATCGCACACCTAGTTCAAAAGTGACTCAACTCAAAATTTTTAATTTTTTTTTATTAATTAATAATCATATAATTAGAAATTATATAATGCCTATGGTGGGAATTGAACCCACGACCCCCGCACTGATAAGTCAGCACGCTACCAACTAGCCTACCGGGGCGCACTTAAAATTTTTAGTTTTTCAGAAATCGAAAAAAATATTTGCAACTGTGGTGTAATGGTTAGCGCGTTGGACTGTTACACAGATGGTCCCGGGTTCGATTCCCGTTGACGGCAACATCAATTTAGAAAAATAATATGTATGAGTTTTATATCTCTCATATTTATCGCAGCTCCCACCTTCGGTGTTCCCATAGCACTTAACCCCACCGAAGTAAAATAATAAATCAGGGCTATGAACTAAAAAAGCTGCAATAAGTTTCGCCAACTCTCCATCAGGTGGCGAGCAACAACTGTTCTAAGACTTATCATCTCGCGCAATTACAGTGTTGCCATGTTTGAAGCCCTTCATCTTTCACCACCACATTTCATCTCTCCACTATCCAATTTCCAAAGAAAGCATCACATTAATAAATAGGAAGAATTTCCTGAGAGTTGCTTCTCTTTTAAAAAAAAAATGAAACATAAAGAAAGACATAAAAACAACAAATTACACTGATATTTTTTTTATAGATAAACAAGTGTTTTGTGCATAGTTTAAGCATATAAACCCGAAAAATTAGAATTTTGAGTTGAGTCACTTTTGAACTAGGTGTGCGATATATTGATTATATCATTAATTATATAAAAAGTAATGTTACTGAAATCAGGCGCGGATCCAGTGGGGTCTGGGAAATAGGACATTAATTTCATTGTGTGTGTGTTAAAAAAAATATTTTTATTATTTTTTTCAAAATTAGTACCGTACCATTATTCTCAGTTGGTAATACATTTTTATTGTGTGTGATTAAAAAATTTATTTTAAAAAGTTTTTAAAAAAACAGAGTTTTCCGTCCACTCTATTGACTAACGGTGCACTTTAAAAACCGGCAAAAAAATTGTTTTAATAATATTTGATGTAGAATCGAATGTCAGGTTCAAATTTCATATAGTTTATCCCCTTTTTGCTCTGTAGTCAAAGAAATCCTAAATTAGTTTTTTTGGCCACAGCTCACCAGTGGAAGAAGTTGAAATTTTAAAAAAATAATAACGCCACTTTTTTTATTCAGGCAAAAACCGTAAAAAAAGAGATGATATCCTAAAATCAAAATTTTGTGACGAACTCTAGTGAGCAACCTTATTCAAATAAAAATACAAAGCAAATCGTATAATAAACTTTCCAGGACTGACAAAACATTAAAGATATTAATTGTATAAAAATACAATGTTTTGCACTATATACGACATTAAATGAATCCGGTTAATATATTTTTACAAAAATAGTTTGTTTAAATTTAAAACTATTTCAATTGAATTTACAAGAAATTCAAACATAACAAACATACAAAAAAATACAAACATTATTAGCAGGTGCCTACATTCAAAATTAAAATTTTCTAACTTTAGCGATTTAAAGGGATTTTTTTTTTTTGAGCCGCAATTTTTACTACAATCCTCGCGAAAATTCAAAAAAAAAATGTTATCTCTGAATTATATATATAATGTAATATGGTTCCTTAAGAGGAGCAAAGGGCCTCTGAATTAATACATACACATTATTAAAAATTATTTTTTAGAAAAAACAATGTAGGCAGACCGTCAAATGCTCCTCCGTTTCTGTTCCTCCCGAAGTAGTATCCAATAATCCCGTCTAGGAGATATCTACGTGAGAGGAGAAACACAAACACCGTACTTATAATGAATGCCTTTAACAGGCCATTAATTGGTAGATTTTTCCCCTTCGTACCCCTCTTAGTAGACATTTAAAGTTATAAAAATCCCGTCTAAGTGATGTCTAAGCGGTATTAGGAACACACATACCAAATTTTAAGTTCATTGATATAGCGGTTTAACCAGGCCGCCAAGTGGAAAACTTTTCCCAATCATCCCCCTCCCCTTAGGAATTTCTGAAAATCCAGTATAGGCGTGATTAGGAACCCACACAACAAATTTCAAGTTCCTAGCTTCAGTGGTTTATCGAGGCCGTCAAGGGGGAAATTTTCCCCTTAATGACCCTTCGGGAAGAAATTTCCGAAAATTTAATCAGAGCTGATGTCTATGTGGGATAAGGAATCCACATACCAAATTTCGAGTTCCTAACTTCAGCTGTTTGTCCAGGCCGCCAAAGGGGAGAATTTTCCCTTTAATGCCCCTCTCAGAAGAAATTTCCAAAAATATCATCTGTGCTGATGTCTATATGGGATAAGTAACCCACATATCAAATTTCCTAACTTCAGCAGTCTGGCATTTATAAAATACTAAAAAACTGTACTAATCAGAAAACTTTTATTTTATTTTTGTCGTTCTAAATAGGCACACATTTTTCGAACAGCAAAAATACTCCAAAGTTACACAGGCCAATAAGTTTTCTAACCCTGACACTAGAATAATATTTTCTGACCTCAGAACATCACCATTTTAAAAACCCTGGTTTTCGCTATATTCGTTACTTTATAACATCGCGAGTTAAGCTTTATTCATAAAACTTTTTTATGTCATCTGAAAGCCAACAGATGCTTTCAAATATCCAATATCTTATTCCTTCTCGGAGAAATCGTCCATTGTAATTCATTGATATGGTATTTTCGCTATTATTGCGATACACAATAAATAAGATGTATATGAAAAATTTAAAAAGATTTTTGATGGAAAAATTTTTACAATCAAATGCTGATGCTACTAATTTTAAACTGATAAAAAACACGATTTTTCGTTTATAGTGGATGTGCATACTAGCATGCCAATGAATTTCAACGGACAATTTATACAAGAACGAATAAAATATTGGAAAGGTTAAACACATGGATGGTAACCGATTCCAAGCTGGTATCGGTAAGGGAAACCCTATTTTCTATTATTTCGGTAACGGTATTTTATGGGTAACGCTATTTCCGATATTTCGGTAACGGTTTTTTAGCTTTAACGGTATTTTACTCGTTTCGGTAAGGGTATTTTAGCGGTAACGAAATTTAAATTATTTCGGTAACGTTATTTTAAGGATACCGGTTTTTATGATATTTCGATTTTAGTTATTCAGGTGATGTCAATGGGCTCCGAAATTTTTAGTCCCATTAGACTGTCTGGTTTATAATCATACTTTGGGAAAATTGATATCTTTGCAGCGATTATATTTTTTTATCTTGTCAGATTATTTCGATAACGGTATTTTAGGGATAACGCTAATTTTTTTTTTTTTTTTTTTTTTTAAAGAGAGACAACACTCAGGAATTACTTCCTATATTTAGTGTGTTGCTTTCTTTGGAAAGGGATAGTATAGAGATGAAAGGTAGGGAAAGGAAAGATGAAGGGCTTCAGACATGGCAACACTGTAATTGCGCGAGATGATAAGTCTTAGAACAGTTGTTGCTCGCCACCTGATGGAGAGTTGGCGAACTTATTGAAGCTTTTTGGTTCATAGCCCTGATTCATTATTTTACTTCGGTGGGGTTAATTGCTATGGGAACACCGAAGGTGGACATTGCGATACGTATGAGGGATAGAAAAAACTCATACATATTATTTTGATGTTGCCGGCACCGGGGATCGAACCCGGGACCTTCTGTGTAAAAGTCCAACGCGCTAACCATTACACCACAACGCCCACTGAACTAGTTCGGTAACGGTTTTTTTAGCGATAACGGTGTTTCAATTATTTCGGTAACGGTATTTTAGGGTTAATGATAACCAATTGAAAGGGTTTTGAATCGATAACGGTATTTAAGAGGCAGTCGAAATTCTATTGTTGTGAGAAAATTTCGGTTGTTTTAATTGAATGATTGAAAAATACACCCGAAAAATTCGGTCGCAGCAACTGGAACATTCGATTGGCAACAAAACCGCTAGGCACGACCGAGTCCATTTTCTGCGTGTAGGTTTTTTAAACTTTAGATTGGTAGGGAAATTCTGAGGTTGTAGTCGGACTCAACGCACATCAACCCTTTAGAAAAGTAATCTCTAGTCCCAGGCTCTTGACTTTTTTATATTTTATAGGCATGTGTTTTCAAAAATTTCTCGTATACCAGTTAATGCGTTTCCAAATGAGCTTTAGTACGAAATAAATCGAAAATACGAAAAATGGGGCAATTTTTTACATATAACACATTAACATTACTTTGGACCTCTAAGCACAATAAGTGTTCTTTATTTTTTTTTTTTCTCTATCACATACCAGAATTTCGTTAAGATCTGGGAGCACACATTAAGAGTATCTCCTATTTGGTGTAGATCTGAATGATATCAAAGTTTAAGACTTTATGTTGTCATTTAAAATTTTTTAATTAATTTAATAAACTTATTGAAAGTAAAAAGTTGTGTCTAATATTTTCTTTCTCTCTCTCTCTCTCTCTCTCTCTCCTCTCTCTCTCTCTCTCTCTCTCTCTCTCTCTCTCTCTCTCTCTCTCTCTCTCTCTCTTTTAGATGTGTTCATGAGTATATGGATATATACTCAGAAGTGCAATCATCGGAACCAGCAGAACTGATAAATTCACCATTTGGTGGCCGTTATTGTGGTGCAATACCACCCAGACAACGCATTTCCATGTATCGTGCCATAGCCATTTCATTTTTTACAAATAAAAATATCACAACACCAGATCTATTCGAAGGCACATTTCGATTTATAAATGCATGTAAGTAGACTCACAGACTCACTCAATCATTCCGAATACTTCTTTTATAACCTTCAATAACATTTGAAAAATATTCACTATTAACATATTTACTTTTTTTGTTAACTTCTCTCGATTAATTTCATTAGCGGAATATGAAATTGGTATACCAATAGCTGGTTCACCGTGTTCCTATACAATAACACCCAGTTTGAGTATAAATAAAACGGGCGTTTTAATATCGCCCACATACCCGGGTGCCTATCCCAAGGATATGTCATGTACATATCAATTTTTGGGTGAATCAAATCAAAGAGTTAGACTAGAGTTTCGTGATTTTGATCTTTTTTTTGGTGGACCACAGTGAGTACCATTAATAGCTGTCGTAAAAAATGTTACTATATCAAAAAAAAAAAAAAAAACAAGAAAGCTACCTCAAAGTATGTTAATATGACAAAAAAATACATACTTTAAGGTCCTTAAAAGCATTCTTCATTTATCCTTTTAATATATTTGCAAAAAAAACAAAATTACTCAAAATTTTTAACCCTATTCCCCCCAAACTTTTTTTCAAAATTAGCTGCCCATTCGATTATGTTAAAGTCTATGATGGTCCTGATAATTCATCAGCATTAATTGGTACATATTGCGGACAACAAAGAAATTTAGTTTTATATTCTAGCGAATCAAGTCTATTTGTGCATTTTTTTACATTATCGCGTACGGCTAATACCCAAAATCGAGGTTTTAAAGGAATTTATGAATTTAGTGAAAGTTTTGTTAAATTAGATTTTATACGTAAGTAAACCACATTGATTTTTCTTTTAATTGTTATTATTGTTGTATTTTAAACGTATTACGATAAATAATTTCTAAAGTTAATTCAAAACACTGTGCTCGAGTAGTAGATTTTAGAGGGGTCCAAACTTTTTAACCGCTGAACAAATTTTGATAATTTTTAACAAATGCTGCTCAGAAGAGTAACAATTAAAAATGATTGGTGGAAAAATCTTAAAAGTCAACATTTTTCGGGGTCCTGAGAAATATAATATTAAAATTTAATATTTACGCTTCAGCGTACCTGAAGTCATGTTTATCCACCGGGTGCCCCACTTGTTAAATTTTTCAACTTGCACAGTGTAATGAATTAAATTATTTACGCTTCCATTTTTTAGGCGCTACGAAAAAACCCCCAATGAAATAACCCCCAACGGCCAAAAATGAAATAACCCCCAAAAAAATTGTGTAAAATTGTTTGGGGGTTTTTTCATTTTTTTTTTGGGATTATTTCATCTTACGGTTTGGAGATTATTTCATTAACCCCCAATGAAATAAAGCCCAAAATTTAAATTCTTTGGAGATTATTTCATATGCAATTATTTTGGGGGTTATTTCATATTTTTTGGGGGATATTTCATTTTGCTAAAAGTGAAATTTTTTTAATATTTGTTAGTTTTTCTGCGTGGCGGCCTGCGGCCGCTCTTACTGGTTTTCTCCTCCATGGGACGCGGCAGGTGGCTTCGCTGAATAAAGTTTCCCTGCGCGCGTCACACTAGGGAAGATAAAGACGCGCGCAGGAAAACTGTATTCAGCGAAACCACCTGCCGCGTCCTATGGAGGAGAAAACCCCTAAGATCGGCCGCAGGCCGCCACGCAGAAAAACTGAACAGTGTAACAAAAGAATCAAAAATATGAAAACAAAAAATAAAAACAATTTGGGACATATTTCATTTCTTTGGAGCTTATTTCATTGGGGGTTATTTCCTTTGGGAGTTATTTCATTACGAAACAACCCCCAAATTTTGGGTGTTATTTCATTTTCACCTTTGGGAAATATTTCATTTCTTTTGGGTATTATTTCATTTTTTTTTTTTGTTGGGACTTATTTTATTTTTTTTTTGGATTTATTTCATTGGGGGTTATTTCATTTTGTCGTTTGGGTGTTATTTCATTGGGGGTTATTTCGTAGCGCCCATTTTTTATGGTAATACTAACTTTGTATTACGGCCATTCTACGCAAGATTGGCCAAAATCTGACCTTTGGTCTTCCGATTTAAATTATAATTTGGAAACTCTACGGAGCCACTTAAAAATTTGTCGTTTTTATTTACTCGAAATTCTAAAAAACCATTGGTTTATTCGCAATTTTCGTTTTTTTTTTTTAATAAAAAATATGCTAAAAGTGACCAAGTTTCAACATTTTTCGTTTTTTTTAATATATATCGGATCATTATTATTTTAAAATACATTGGAATGATACACTCCTCCACTTTTTTTTCAGCGTCAAAACCATCTGCACTTTTTAGGCAATCTATGTTTAAAATTATTTTTTCTAAAATTTGGCCACTCTCGATTTAAAAGAAAGAATGAATATTTGCAAAATATTTAATTTTTACCATGCAGTTACACTTTCACCTTTTTTGTGTTTAACTATTTTTAATGATTTCTTGAAAAAAAAAACTTATAGCATTTTTACATAGAAAAATAAAATTTTTATTTTTCAGATATGAGTTCAGAAAAAATGTTCCCTCACTCAGTTGTGATTTTTTGTTTTATTTTTCAAAGCAACCCGTGATCTTCAAATTATTTTATAAAATATAAAGGGTGATTAGAAAATGAAAATAAAAATATAAAAAAAAGTCAGAATAATAAAAATATAAAGAAACAAATTATAAAATCTTAAAATGTTTTCCATTAAGCAACGGCAATTTATAGTTCAAAAATATTATGAACTACAAGGAAATATTAAAAATGTGATCCGGGCATTCCAAGAAAAATTTCATATCTTCGCTCCATGGAAAAAGTCAATTCGGAAAATGGTTTAGAAATTTGAATTGAAGGGTAATCTGTTAAATCAACATAAAGGCAATAGTGGCAGAAAGGTAACAGCAACTACTGAAGAGAATGTTATGAAAATTCGCGATTTTTTTGTTCAAGAACCTGGTCAGTCTATTAAAGCAGCTGCACAACATGGAAACATTGGAAAATCATCGGTACATACCATATTGCACAAGAAGCTTAAAATGAAGGCGTACAAAATCCACCCTGTTCAAATGCTGAGCGATTTGGCCAAGAGGAATAAGCTTGAGTCTGCACATATCTTGCTTGACCTAATTAATGATGAGGAACAGATTGATGCCCTGGATGATATTTGGTTCACGGACGAAGCCCACTTTTACCTGTCAGGATATTGCAACAAGCAAAATCAGAGGTACTGGACCAATGAAAACCCACATCATTTAAATCCATCGCCTCTGTTTCCACAGAGAATCACTCTATGGTGTGCTTTGTCATCTAAGGGACTTTTTTTGAGGTTACGTCGGAAAGATATTTAGAATTGCTACAACATTACTTTGTACCTTTTTTGGAAGCTAAAAGAGAGATTAAAAACGCTTGGATAATGCAAGATGGGGCTCGGCCACATACCGCTAACATTGTTCTAGATTATTTGGCTGAAAAATTTGATGAAAAGGTTATATCGAATCTCTATGTCCAACGTCACCAAAAAGGGTTTCTTTGGCCACCGTACTCACCGGACCTAAATCCATGTGATTTCTTCTTATGGGGTTATTTAAAAGATAGGGTGTGTGTGACAGTTCCGAAAACACTTGCAGAATTTTAAATAGCTATAACTGAAGAGATAAGAAGAATTCCTATTAGTATTCTTGTCAATACAGTTGATTCTTTTCCAAAACGTCTTCAACGGGTAATTGATGTTAATGAAGGTCACTTTCAACAATTTTTGTTATATAACTGCTAAATCAATAAACTATACTGATATTTTTTAATCACTTATTATTTTATTAAATATTTTGAATGGTACCCATTCGCGAAGTCCGAAAAACCACTCCGAAAGTAATATTGGTTTTTGCGCTAGAAAAAAAAAATTGGGGTGAAAATTGATAAAACCTTGAGCACCACTTTATAGTCCGGACATAGGGCCATCGAATCCATTATTAAAATTGTATAGGTCCTATTCCGGAAGCCCAAATAATATCCTCTACAGGGGTAATTGATGTAGGTCACTTTGAAAAATTTTTGAAATAGAATTGCTAAATTATTAAACAATACTGATATTTTTTAATCACCCATTATTATTTTATAAAATAATTTGAATTTTACGGGTTGCTTAAAAAAAACAAAAACACAAAAAATTACAACTGAGTGAGGGAACATTTTTTCTGAATTCCTTGTATTAGGATTAAATTTTAAAATATAGTGTTAAGGCGCATATTTAAACGTCTCTGTTTTGAAAGAAACATGGGGTTTGAAGGGTTAAAAATCAAATTCTTAGAACATAATATTTTAATAGATTCGTTTATCTTTCAAGTACAGAAAAAATATTAAAAATTAAATTTATGGTTTTTAAAAGAGAGACATTGAAAAATAAAATAAAAATAAAAAATTTTTGTTTTTTTTTTTTAAATAAAAACATCATGCAAGCTTTTTTTAATAACTCATTAATAATAGATAAGCCCCGGGACCCAAAAAACCGAAAGTGTTGTTTTATAGTAAAAATCCCATATTTTGCAAATGTGCATCTTTCCCTCCAATCGAGAGTGGCCAAATTTGTGAAAAGTGCATTTAAAAAACAAATTGCATAAAAAAATGCATTTATGTTTGACGCTGAAAAAACATATTCCGAAAGAAAGTAGGCTAGTGAGGATTCGGTGAATTCTAAAGAAAATACGAATATTCAAGCGTACACACATTTTGCATATTTCTCATTTTTTATTAAAACTAAATCGCTCAAAAAACCGTTAATTTTTCGAAATTTAAAAAACTGAAAACGCCAGTCTTTAAATGGCTCCATAGAGTTTGGGAATGCAACATTTAATTGCAATCGGAAGACGAAAGATCGAAAAATACAATTTTTTGGCCTGCCTTCGGTGGAATGGCCGATATATTTATTTTAACTACTTAAGTATTTTCTAGAATTCTTAAATTATTTTATTTATTATGTTATTAGTTTGAGAATCTTAGCCACAAAGTATTTTTATTAGAAAAATTGGTACAAGAAGTTTTAAAATTTTAGTAACCCAAGTTATTTGAATTTGACTCAATTCTAAAATTGTATCATTCAAAATTGATAAACTATTAAAAATTTAGAATTTTTGAACAGAATTTACCATTTTTTGTAAAAAAAAAAATCGGCTTAAAAGTGAGAAATAATAAAAATCAAAATTCCAGTTGTGGTTGATACCAAAACCAAGAAGAGAATTAGGCAAGGGAGATGGAGCCCGAGTTATCTTACAATCTTTCACATCCGTCTACCCACGTTTCCCTATGTGGTATATCTAGGCTGACTATTCATACTGATTTGATCAGTACATGTACTGATTTTTGGTAACGTGAACTGATGAAAAAATCGTGTATTGATATGTACAGATGTTTTAAAATTTCTACTGATTGTACTGATTACTGTTACTGATTTTCATGTGTTCTAAGAAGCAATAAATACATGCCTTCTTAGGCAATAAAAAACGTTCTTTTGTGTATTGACAACATCAATGCTTCATTGTTTGCATTCTTTACTGCTTCATTGTATGCATTATTCACTGCTGCAAAGAAGGCATTTAGGAAAGCACAAGATAATGACCTCCCTAATTGCTTTATTGTATGCAAGAGGCGGTTAAGCTCTATTTTGGAAGCACATAAATGTAGTTACTGCTGACCAAATCAAGATAATTTTTTGCTGGGTCGTCTATAAGGAAATCTGCTTTTCAAGCCGAAGCCGACGCTGAATCTGTCGGTTAAGCCGGCTGACAAATACGAAAAGATCAAAAAAAACTGATTTTTTCAAATATTTCTTTAATTGAATTATTTAATCTTAAATAAAATGGATAGTACAAAGATCCGTCTATCTAAAAAAACCTTAAGGCTCAAGCCACCGCAGCATCTCTGACCCTCAACTTTGGTTTATCCGTAGGGTATGTATCCCGGAGCCAGACTACCTGTAACAATGGCATAAAAATATCTCAGAACTCCCTCAAAAGCAGCAGCAAAACGCGGTTTACATTCGTAAACTATTATTGAATCGCGGTTAGTGAGAGTATATCCAACGCGACACTACATCTCGTCTCTGCAACCCGGAAAGTGAGTATCCATTGAAAGTTCCAAAGTTTTTGAAATGCTCTCCAAGAAGGTACTGGCTAGGCGTCAGAAGGTGAACCTGGTGAACTGTGTTCTAAGAATGAACTTTGTGAAGTCTCGCAGTTTCGGTAGTGAAGTCTCGCAGTTTGATAATCTTATATGTATATCAAACAATTATTTCATTGATTTTATAAATGGCGTATGAGTAATTTAATATAATGTTTTAAGAGTCAGTAATAGGATTTCGAAATTTCTGGTAATTTTTTTAATAATGCAAAGAAAATCTCAATTTTAATCCCGATTATTTTGTATAAAAAAATATCTGTTTTTACTAGTAACGTTTATTGAGATTTTTTTATGATAAAAATTTTAAAAAATACACATGTTTTTATGAAAAATTTTAAAAAACAATATGCATAAAATATTAGTATATTCCACACAAAAGTTTTAAAAAATTGCTATATTTATTATATTTTTCATTAAAAATACTTAAATACTCAAATTTTACTGACCACTGACTGTTTAGTGCCCTCCGATTGCCATACAAATTGGATTTTTTTACATTTCCCACTTTTAACCCCTTTTTAACCAAAGACTTCCCATTTTTGAGACTTTTCCAATTTGCGGATTTCTACGCCGGACTAGGAACCCACATTCCAAGTTTAAAGTTCCTTGCTAAAGCGGTTTGGCTAG
This sequence comes from Delia radicum, assembly GCA_021234595.1. Lineage (NCBI taxonomy): Eukaryota > Metazoa > Arthropoda > Insecta > Diptera > Anthomyiidae > Delia > Delia radicum. The sequence goes on from CM037851.1 coordinate 253,747,664, forward strand.
GCCGCATTGTTCCTCACTTGAGAGGTTTGTACAGGCCGCCAAATGGCAGAATTTTTCCCTTCATGCCCCTCCCAGAGGAAATTTTCAAAAATTCCACCTGCGCTGATGTCCATACGGAATAAGGAACCCACATCAGTGATGCATTTTGAGTTTTTTTGTTTTGGGCCAAATTGACAATTTAAAAGGGCCAAAATAACATTGATAGGGCCACAGGAATGATAAAGTTAGTACTATAGTACTTTTTTTGGTACTAGTTGATCCGGAAAAGTACCATGGTACTCCTTTGACTCTTTTAGTACTATTTAGATAAAAATAAAAATTAAAGATTGAGTTTGAATTTTAACGTCTTTTTTAGACAATTGCAATTAATACTATAATTAATATGCAATTTTATTTAATTTTAATTGTGAAAGACATGGTAGAGAAGAATGAGTGTATTTTCTAAAAATCATAACAACATTGTAAATTTTTCAATTTTCCTGAATCAGACTGCGCAGTTTCTGGTATTGAACATTCGTCAGTGACCCTGTTTTTTGAATAACGTAATATTTGTTATGTTTTTATTTGTTCGATTGCGTCTATATGAAATTTTCTGTGCAATCACTGACCGTGGTATAGATACACTGATTTCTAATGCCACATGCACTCGCACCACACGTTAGACAGAGCGCTTTAGCGCACTGATCTATTGTCAGGTCGAGTTTTGTTGTGATTAAAACTAGTTTTATTCAATACACGGTGTTTTTGTTCTTGCATATATAATCTCAAAAGTACAACTCCAACAACACAACAGTTCTATTTTTAGAAACTTCAGAGAAACTTCAAGATTCAACATTTAATTCAATTACAAATTCATAAATTAACATTTATCAAATGTATTTATTTGGATCCAATCGTTGTAAATGGAATTGATTAAAGATGATTTTATTTGAATTCGAGTAAAAAAAAAGTGTTCGAAAAGTGAAAAATAAATATCTTGAAAAAGTACAATTGAAAAAAGGCCATTGCAAACATCTTCAAATTTGCATTGTGATTCTAAAATCGAATGAGTAATGAAATAGATTTCCTTGCAAAAAAAGGTGAATTTAAGAAATAGTCTGACAATTTTTATAAATTCTGTAACTAAAATCAACTACTTTTGTTTTTATATACAAATAAATTTTAAAAACGTTAATTTATAATAAAAACTTGTATTTAGTACTAGGAGGGTCGAAAAAGTACTATTTTTTATGCTGGTTGGTACTATTTGAAAATCCCATTTATCATCCCTGTAGGGCCATATTTTTTAAAAAATTCGATTATTAGATTTTTACTAAAATAAAAATAATATTAATTTGTTAATTAGAGTTCGTCATTTTAATACTTTTTAAAAAAAACCCCTCTGACAATAAAGTTTAACATATTTTATGAATTCTCATAAATTATTTCCCTCTTGCGATAACATAACATTTTTAAAAAGCATTTAAAAACACATTTTTTAATAAAAAAATGAATTGCGGCACTTCTTTTAAAAATTTGGACATATATAAAAAGATTTAAAAATGTTATCGTCCTGCATTCATAAATTTTAAAACCTGACCTCCTGGTACGAAAATATATTATTTTGAATGCGATTTTTATAAAAAATTAAACAACTCCCCGTTTTTCATTCTCTAAGGAACTAGCATATGCTCTCATCGAATAAAAAAAATCAGGCAAATTTCATAAAAATCTGAAATAAACGGTTTAAAGTAGTTAGTTCAATTTTGAGCTGAAAGGGCCAAAATAGATAAGAAGGTACCACAGGGCCATCAAGCAGTCAAAAGTGTCTCAAATGGCCCTATTGTGCCACGTTTTGCATCACTGACCCACATACCGAATTTCAAGTTCCTAGCTTCATCAGTTTGGCCAAGCCGGCAAAGGGGTGACTTTTGCCCTCTTCTAGACCCTATTTTACCACGTCCCTGGATAAAATGTCCAAAAGTAACATATCAGTCAGTTAGGTCTTATTTATAGAGAACACATATTTCTAAGTAAATTCGTTTGGACAGGCCGCCAAGGCTAGACTTTTCCCCTTAATGCCCTCCCAGCAGGAATATCCAAAAGACCCGTCTTATTGAGCGCCTTATTATGCAGAACTGTGAAACAAATTATTAAAATATAATTAAACGAACTAGTTTACCAATGGAAATGAATAAAATGATCTAATAAAAATTGTTTTTTCCGACCCTTAATTGTTATAAGAAAAAAAAAATGTGGGTATTTCCTTATTTTCCTTGCAAACATTTTTAAATACCTAAAAGCAAATCAGCCAACCACAATACTTACTAACCAAAGTGTTAAATTTGAAATGAAAGCCAATTTTAATTTTGTCTTTAGTACGGTTGATCGATATTTAAGTGATTATTTTTTAAAACATTAAAGTATATCGTTATTACAAAACTTCTTTACCAATTGTTCTTCTTTGGTCAAGTATTATAAATAATTTTAACATTTTAACATTTTATATTTATTTTTGATTAACTATAATTTTTAAAGTTTTCAGCTGTTAAAATATTTTAATTTGCATTTAATAGCCTCATGTATGTGTTTGTTATATTTAAGAGATAAAAAAACAGAGCGAGGACTATTGATGCATTATTTAAAATTTATTTATAATTTATTTGTTAATGTCTTAAGTTTAAATTGGTTAAAAAAAAAACATTCTTTAATTCTATGAAAACTAATTCCTAAACAAAATTTAATCTCTTTCCTAAACCACAAAACAAAAACTATCTACAAAAACTATTGGATTTTCCAACCAAAACTACTCAATATACACAATTGAAACAACTTTGAACAACTCAAATTAAATCCTATTAAATCAAAAAAATTTACTAAAATGCAACAACACTTCGCTCGTTGTGAAATGAACAAATAAATATAATTAATTTCACTATTTTGCCATCTCAAAAAGGAGAAAATGATGGCATTCACATACGTGGCTCAGAATGTGATCAAAAGATATTATCGCGGAAGGAATCAACAGGTTTTGTACTATCACCCAACTATCCTTATCCTTATATACCAAAAACCGTCTGCAGGTAAGAATGAACTTAACTTATTTAATTAATTGGTATCAAGTGTTAAATAATTAAAACTTTTCTCTTTACCTATCCCAATGTTAATGCTATTTTGAAGATATTTTATTTATGGTATGCAAGATGCTCAGCATTTAGAACGTGTACGTTTAGAATTTACAGCATTTAATATACCAAGAGTTGAAAGTAAAGATAAGGATAAAGAGTAAGTTTATTATTGAGAAATGTTATCGAGTTTATTAATTAATTTTTTATTCAAAATGAAAACTTTTCATTATTTTCATAGAACCAATTGTTCTGATGGTTATTTGAAAATATATCTTAAGGGTCAAGAAACTGCCGATGCCTACGATAAATTCGATTATGAATTGTGCGGCAATGAAACTCAACGTGTTGTTAGTGATGGTCCCCGTCTGGCGATGGTATTTAGTTCGGGCGAACTTCAGGGTCGTGGTTTCAAGGGTAAATACATCTTTGAAACCGAATATAAAATACCGGGAACAGCTGCACCCGACGGCAGTTGTAGTTTCACTTATGTTAGTTCATCAAAGAAACGTGGCGAATTGAATAGTCCCCGCTATCCATCCAACTATCCGTCGGATACGAATTGTTCATATTTGTTCTTGGCCGAACCCAATGAACAGGTGACAATCGTATTTGATCATTTCAAAATTAAAGCGGATGGTAATTCAAATGTTACAGCAGGGGCGTATGGGTAAGTAAAAAGAATATTTTAAATTATTGATATTTATTGATATTTAAATCCATGAGCGGCACCAGCAATTAATATAAAGGGAAATTTCATACGCCTCAGTGTGTGTGTAAAAAACAACAAACACATGCAATTGTACATCATGGCCAGTGTTACCATATTGCCAGTTTTAACTGTTTTTTAGAGTTTTTTAGGATGCGTTACAGTTTTCCAGTTTTTCATGAAAAAAAAACAGTTTTTGTTTAATTTCAGCCTTTTTTTCCAGTTTTTAACAGTTTACCTGCTCGATTTACTTTCTTTTACTTGAATTTATAAATTTAATATAAAAGTTGCACAAAATGTTTCAATAAAAAATAATACTACACATTGAATGCAACTGTGTAGTAAGTTTTAATTCCCTTTTTAGCATTTGTTTGTGTTAAAATTTTGTGGAATCAAACGAAATGAAAATGAAGTTTAATCAAAAAATGTATAACTGATATTTTTATGTAATTATGTAAGATCTCAAAATGTGATGAACTATTTTGTTTTTTTATGGTTTTGTAGCTATTTTTTGCTATATGTTAAATAATTAATATAAATATAAATATGTTTTTTTATATTATGTTTTTTTTTTACTTTAAACAAGTACACATAAAAAAAAAACATATTATTCCTATTGTTAATTGAAATGTAGTTTTATAACAGAGCACAACTTGTGATCCGTAACAACATAAATTTGAAAATATTTTTTTTTGTTAGTATAATTAAAAGTTAGTCTACAAAACAAAAATATTTTTTTTCTGTGTATATAAATATGTTATGTGTTTAATGTTTTTTATGTTGTTTTATGTTTAAATAAAATGCAATTGAATTCAAAATGCACATATTAACGGTTTTTCCTACTTTTTTTATTGAAAAAAAAAAAAGTTTTTTCTCACAGTTTTTTGAAAAAAATACATGGCAACACTGATCATAGCGTATGAAATTTCCCTGTATGTTAATCGATGGAGCCGCGCATGCTTAAATCTCTACTAAGAGAATTTTTTCACAGCACTGAGAGCATTTTAGTTTAAGAAAAATTAAAAAAAAAAATTCAGTAAACTAATGAAATTTTTTTCATAAAATTCTTAAAATTAATAATTTTTATGAAACTAGTTTTTAAATAAAATTTCTTCATTGATTGAATAAAACTTGCAATAGACGCTTTCCATATAAAACCACTTTAAATTAAGAGCGTGATAATAGCAATACGACTGAGAGAATCGTACATATAGGACCCACTGTTGCCAGGTTTGACGATTTATCGTCATTTTGACGATTTTTAGTACCTAAATTACTAAATGACGATTGGACGATTTTTGCTTCCAAAATGACGATTTCTTTACAAACGTTTAATATGTCAGCAAAACATGTTTATTTGCTATTATTAAAAAATCACCGGATCTATTTTTGGTTTTTTATTATTTCGTTTAAATTAAAAACAAATTAAAAGCAAAAAAGGTATTTTATGGATTCATGTTAGGTTTATTTTAATAAAGGTAAAGACCACTGCAAATGTAGCTAAAAACAAATGAAATTTCACTTGAAAAAAGAACGACTTGCAGTTTAGTAAATTCAACTAACATAGTCATTTCTTTTTTACTGTTCAAAAAAAATAACTGCAATTGTATTACTAATGAGTGTTTCAGTCAGTGCAGTAAAAATTAAACAAACATTAATTTGTTTTATTGTTTTAAAAAAAAAAAAAAAAATACTGTATAAAATGAATGTAAAATCAGGGTTTATTTCAAAATTCTACCCATTAAATTTTGTTACATCAGCAAAATAACGTTATAAATCATCGTTTCGGTATTTTAGCGTTATTTTGACTTTAACTAGTTCAAGATATTTCAAAATCAAACAGGTTAAATAGAAAACTAAAACCGTTTACATAAGAAGAAACATGTCTTTAATGGAATCGCTTTTTTTAAATTTCCATTCCGCTATTAGTGTTACTGTGATAGCCAATCGTTATTATGAAAAGTTATTGAAAGCCAACCCTGCTTTTTTTAATATTTGAGCAATTCCATATGAAAACGATCAAAATTGGCAATTTTAAAATAAATAGTCTCAATCGATTGCCCAGCAAAAAATAATGTACCTACATATTTTTTTTTTTTATAGTGACTGGTTTAGTGGTGGTGTGCACCACTGTCATGTGACAAAATTGAAGAATTCTTCATAAGGGACCTCATTGAAAGTTGTTTTTAAAAAACTACTAAAGCGATCGCAACGAGTGATAGCTCGTTGGAAAGGTATTGAATCAGGCTTTAATTGAAAAATAAAATTTAGGAGACCACCTTGTTCTCATTGTTTTTATATTTTTTATAATTGAATTATTTTTAATTATTTAACAAGAAAAGAATTCTTCAATTTTGTCACATGTCATATGGAATTGCTCTATAGTGACTGGTTTAGTGGTGGTGTGCACCACTGTCATGTGACAAAATTGAAGAATTCTTCATAAGGGACCTCATTGAAAGCCTGATTCAATACCTTTCCAACGAGCTATCACTCGTTGCGATCGCTTTAGTAGTTTTTTTTTAAACAACTTTCAATGAGGTCCCTTATGAAGAATTCTTGAATTTTGTCACATGACAGTGGTGCACACCACCACTAAACCAGTCACTATAAAAAAAAAAAAAAAATATATAGGTACATTATTTTTTGCTGGGCAATCGATTGAGACTATTTATTTTAAAATCGAGAGGGGTCGTCCAAAAGGTGATCGCTTTCATATGGAATTGCTCATTTATATTTTTATAAAGTTTAATTAGTGTAAAATTGAGATAAAAATAAAATATTTTTTATATTAAAAAAAAACATCCAAGTTTTTGCGAAACAAACATCGAGTTCGAATATTCTGATTTATAAATCCAAAAATAAATCCGCTGCTTAAAAAACAGGCCTAATAATAATATAAATAAAGTGTTTCAAACTGAAACTACAGATATTCACAATTTATATTTGAAAATGGAAAAACATGCAGTAATAAACAATATTTAAATAAAAATAAATAATAATATAAATAATAAATAAAATAATAAATAATTTTTAGCAATATTAAAAACCAACCCAAAATGAAAAATATGAAATAATCAAAAATTTCACAATTTATTGTATTAAACTATGTCATCACATGTAATGCAATTTGAAACTTTTATTCGTTAATGGAAGTCCAAATTTAATAATTAAAGAAAATAACATTGTTAAAGAATTTCTAAACTATGTAAAAGAATTTAAGATTTAAAAATTGTGCTACTGAATTGGTGTTTACAGAATTATGTAGAAGGAATTTACAGTTAAAGTGGTAAAGTTATAAAATAACTATCGTTATAAAATATCATGATTTTCGAAGTTTAAATTACAGAAAAGTGTAAATAATCGTATTATATTACACCGATAGCACATGAGCACTTGAAATGTGAATTACATTATTATTCTTTTTTTTATTAAAACTTTATCCCACTTGTAACAAATATTTTTTGTTTTGACGATTTTTTGACGATTTTTGAAAATATAATGACGATTTTTATTGGAAAATTGGACGATTTTATGCTCAACATACCTGGCAACACTGATAGGACCGCATCAAGAAAAGAGTACTCTCAGTCGTATTTCTATTGACACGCGCGGCTCTATACAATAAGTCCCAGGTGCAAAAAGTCCCAGTGCAAAAGCTCCCAATGAAATAAATTGTAAAAAAATGAAATAAGTCCCGTCTCGAAAAAGTGAAATAAATTCTAAAAAAATGAAATAATTTCCAAAACAAAAATGAAACATATCCTAGGTTTTGGTTGATATTTCATCATGAAATAATTTCCAAAGAATAAAAATTAAATAACTCTCAAAAATAGTCCATGCAACACAAATGAAGTAAGGGCGTACCGTTATATTTCACAAAGTCGTATTGCCCAAAAACCAAAATGACATATTGCCCAAATGTCCGCATATCCCCAAAAATTGTGGATGTTAATATGTTATAACGACCAAATCAATGACAGAAAATCCAAAACTTTTTTTTGGGTGCTATGGCATTTTATTTTGAAAAAACTTTTTTTTTTGGGAGCTATGACGGTAAAAAATAAGAAGTTATTGCCAAAATACATAATTTTTTTTTCTAAATGTCATAACACATAATGTCTTTTGTGTTGCACGGAGAAAAAACTTTATTTAGCGAAGCCGCCTGCCGCGAGCTGCCGAAGGCCTCCACCCAGAAGAACTTGTTTTTCAAATCAGATGTCGAATCCGTTGAAATCTTATATTTTTAAGACATCAAGTAACATTTATTTGACCTTTCATAACTTTTTATGTCCCAAACTACCAATCCACACCAAGATGTATTGTTTTTTAAAAGTCTGTTTTATTCAAAATTTTACGTATATATTAGTGTCTAAACGTTAAATAAACAGAAGGCCAATGCTCTACTCTTTTATTTAAGATAAAAAACAACCAATTAGCTGTGACAAAGCTATGACTGGTCAAATTATATTACTTATTGTCTTAAAAATACACTCACAATATTTTTTCCGTAAAGACTACTGAATATACACATTAAATTAACTGAAAATCAGTTAAAAACAGGACTACTTACTTTTCGTTTAAAACAATTGTATTTTTTAGTTTATTTTCAACTGTTGAAAAATTAATTGACAAAATCCATAAAAACAATAGATTAGTTTCGTTTATTTCAATACTCAATATAATATAACAACTTTTTGTTTTAAATAGAAAATTTTAACTGAATATTTTAACTATTACCGAAAGTCCGTTTTTTTGTAAATTTTGTTTATTGAATAACAGATAGAAAGTTTAAAAATATATTTCTTTGGTAATTTAACTGTATATTCCATTTAAACAACTTTACCGATTAAACTTTTAAATAACTGTTGATTTTTTATGGAAAAGTTCTTGTGAGTGTAAGACTTCAACGGATTCGACATTGGATTTGTAAAAACAAGTTTTTCTGTGTGGCGGCCTTCGGCCGCTCTTAGGGTTTTTTTCCTCCGTAGAACGCGGCAAGCGGCTACGCGAAATAAAGTTTTTTCTGCGTGCGACACAAAAAATAAAATTGAAGCAATTTTTTTAAGTTTCCTTAAAACTCTTTTGTTTGATTTCATGAATCAGCCTTAACATTTAAGGTCTTATGACATTAAAAAAAATAAATAAATTATGATTTTGTTCAATAACTTTTTTTTTACCGTCATAGCACCCAAATTTATTTTGGCCAAACAAAAAACCGTCATAGCGCCCAACAAAAAATGTTATTTCGTCCAAATTAGTGTCGTACTGCCCAAAAACAAGAAAATTTTTACAACAACAATTTACATATAATTTTTTTGGGCGCTATGTCCCACGCTAAGTTCTGTTGGGACTTATTTCATTTCGGAATTACTGCATTATGAAATAACTTCTAAAAAAATGAAATAACTGCAAAAGAACTGGGTATTATTTCATTTGAAACTACTCCCAAATTTGTATGAAAAATTTTTGGGACTTATTTAATTTTTTTTTGGGACTTTTTTCGCCTGGGAGTTATTGCAGAGAGCCGACACGCGCTCATATGTTACATTATATTGTATGTGGCTATGTATATTTGTATGTATTGTATGTAATATTAAAAAAAAAATATTAAATCAGCCGATTTGTTTTTTATTACCTACTAAAAAACATAAAAATAAAAGTTGGGAAAAAGTAAAAAAAAAAATAATTTGGGCGTCTCGAAAATGATTTTTTTGATATGTCGTAGTGGAACTTTTTTTCCTCATGCCAAAAGCTATCTGAAAATCGATGGCACAATATTGATTGCAAAATCAACCCACCCTAATATATATATATATTAATTTCAGAAAAGATTTTTAAATTATCTTCAATAGTTTAGCGTTGAAAATTGGTCAAAGTCAAATTACGCATTTCTTAGAACTTTGTTAATAATTATAATTATTTTGTAACCGTTTCTAAAAAAAATGGACTTTAAGAAAGGCTGTGAATTTATTCACTTCTGGATTTAATGCACTTCTGGACATGCACTCTACACCCAGCATTGGTCGAAAATGGTAAATTTTTTAACGAAAATTTGACTTTGCAAGTGTGCCCAAGTTTTGCCTGTGGATTTTTATTTTTTTTTTAATTTGAAATAATAGGTCAATATGTTTTGAGCAACTTCTCAAAAAAAAAACTGACCCTTCGCATAATTCAGAGCAAGAGAGCAGATTTTATGAAAAAAGTACTGTTTTTATGATACTATTTTGTTATCTTAAAAAATCATATTTAAAATAATATTTTTTAAACTCATCTTTATTGTTTTAAATTAACGACACTTTGAGCTATAAAAATTGTTGCAATCATTTCAATATCTGTAATAGATAAAAACTTATTTAACTTCAAAATTTTAAAAGGTAATTAGAGAAAAACATTTTTTTATATTCTGCTTGTTTTTCGGCAAAAGTGTTAAAAACAATTTAAATATTAATTTTTTTTATAAATTTTTAAAAAGAAGAAGTATTTACCTATTCATCGATATAAAGGGTCCGCCAAATAACATAAAATTGTTATTTTACGTGTGTTTTTTTTTTACCTCTTAATACATTTTGGGAAAAAAAATTATCACTCAGAAACCACAAATTTACCTGAAAGAATTCTATCAATTAAACATGTTATATTTCAGTTATTTCGGTAACGGTTTTTTTGCATTAACGGTATTTTACTTATTTAGTTAATGGTATTTTAGCGGTAATGGTATTTCAGTTATTTCGGTATCGTTATTTTGAGGATAACGGGTTTTCAGTTATTTCGATAACGGCATTTTAAGGGTAACGTTATTTTAGTTATTCAGGTAATGTCAAGAATTCCAGGTTTATGTTGAAAATTGGGGAAAATATATTTGTTTACCGCGATAATTTTTTCTGATCTTGTCCGATTATTTCGGTAACGATATTTTAAGGATAACGCCATTTCAATTATTTCGGTAGTTTAGCGTTAACGGTAATTTAGTTATTTCGATAACGGTATTGGTATTTTGGTTATATCGGTAACGGCATTTTACGGATAACGGTATTTCAATATTTTCTGTAACAGATAGTTAGTTGAAAGGCTATTGAATCGATAACGGTATTTCAAATGGGTGACAGCTATTGATTAAAATCAAAGGCAATATGGGTATTAAAATGTTTAATTTTCTAAAATTCTGTTTGTTTTATCCTCTTCTACCTAAACATGAGATTGGGCCGCTAAAAACATATGCTTTCATTAATTTTGTGTTCTATACCACATTTCCTAACTTAAGCGAAATCGGAATTCTCACTGGGGAGAGCGACGAAAAAGCTTTAAAACTTTTCGTAAAACTCGAAAATCCATTAAAGTTCTTCTCAGAGGTGGGTTTTTTCGTAGTTAACATAGGAACTGTAGTTTAAAGATTTATTTGCAGTGAAAATTTAATAAAATGTTTTTATGAAAAAAGTCCTTGAAAATTTTAAATTTTTATTGTTAATTTTTCTACTTTCAGTTCGGTTATTTGCTTTGAAGATTGGTTGGAAATGTACGTCGTCTATCGTGATAATAATGATCGTTTTCTTGGTCGCTACTGCGGTATGACAGCACCCGGCCCTGTTGAGAGCCCAAGGGGTGCAGTGGGTCTGCGTATTACATTGCATACCGATCAAGAAAATGTGGCAAGCGGTTTCAAGGCTCGTTACTTTTTCGAAACCGCCAAAAGTGAAATAGGCGATTGTGGAGGCAACTTTTCCAATGAAGATTCAGGCATTATAACCTCACCCAACTATCCAGCCGGTTATAAAGCGCCCGGTCGTGGTTTGGCATCAATGGCCTGCAATTGGTTAATGACCGCTAGACCCGGTTATAAGTTATCAATACACTTTGAACATTTCTCATTGGAGGGTGATCCAGCTAGTAAGTTTTTGGAGAGAAAACAAAAAACTTTAAAAGATTATTAAAAATGGTTTATTTTTAGATCGTGGTTGCCCTGCTGCTGTTTTACGTCTTTGGGTTAATGTTGATTCCGATCAGCCGCCTTTAGAATTGTGTGGTGAAAAACCACCCATAGAACAATGGCATTATATTTCTACGGGACAAACGGCTCGTATTAGTTTTACCACCAGTGATAAAACTGTTGGTGCACAGGTAAGTTTAAAAGTATTTTAGCCAACATTTATGTTAATGGATGTGAGCTACAGTAATAATTCATTGTTAAATGGTGGATTTTCTAAATGTTCTACTCTCTCAATTATACTTATTAAAACATGATGTTGAAAATTAGGAAGAAGAAATTTCAGCGAATGATGTAATTAAAAATGTATTTAACATAAAAAAATGTATTTAACTCAATCTAATTGGCATCCAACCAAATCGTTCGTTCGCCACAAGCGAAAAAGTGTTGAGACCAGGGGTCCCTGCTTTCGAGTAGTCGAGTTGGTCCAGCTAATCAAGTAGCTCGACTAGTTAACGAGTAGCTCGACCCCTTCGAGTAGCTCGAGTAGTGAAAGTGCACTTTTCGTTCGTTTGAACTCAAGTAAAAAGGTAAATATTTAAGATAAGTAAAGATTAATTTCCGAAAAATATTTCGTCCGGTTTTTTTCGAGTAGTAATTCACCTATCCCAAAATCTTCATCGGATTGCCACGAAATTGTCAAAATATAAAAGTTTGTACCATGTTTTTTAAATTTTTTTTTATAAAATGACATCAAACTTTTTAAAAAAGCATATTTCTACAATTTTGTATGGAAATGGTCTACATTTTTTTGAGTAGTTGTTCACCGACTGCGCAGTTTTGATCGGAACACTTTAAAATGAGCTATCTGTTAATATCGTCAATTCATAAAAGTGGTATATTTCGAAAAAAAAAATAAAATTTTTTTTAATTTATCCGATTAAAGTGAGATTTGATATAAATATTCTTTGGAAATTTAGCTTTCCAAAAAGTATACATTTGTTATACATCTTTATCTTTAACATATACATTTTTACATCAGTTCAAACGAACAAAAAGTGCACTTTCACTACTCGAGGTACTCGACGAGTAGTTCGAACTCGCGAACTACTAGAGTATCGAGTTTCATGGTGTACTCCAACTACTCGAGTTTTATCGTTTGCACTGATTGGAAACAGAGATACAAGCCGCCGGTCATATGCCGCTTAGCCTACGCCGACCCTACCAGCTGGCACCTAATCCGTCTGTCAAAGTAATCATACCCACAAAGAAAAATTTAGCTAATTGCCAACTGAAATTCGGTTACTACGTCTCAAATTTGGTTATTACGAATTTCAGTCGGTTGGCACAACTTAACATTAGTTTTCATATCAAAGTTCGTTTAATTTAACAGAATTTTAGTTGCAACTCCCAAAATATTCAGAAATCTAATATAAACATCGTTATGCTAACTAAATTTATAGGTTGTTACCATTCAAATACACTTTTCAACTCGGTTGGCACTTTATTACTCTGTGTGTATAATAAATCAATTATTTTCCCAAAAGTTTATTTAACTTAATTCTTTAATTTTAAATAAGTTGGTGTACTAGCCAACCGCGAATTGAAAAAAACATTACGGCTCAAGCCCTCGCTCGTTTTTTTGCTCTATCCGCCTTTGCCGCAATGTTTGCCTTGGCTTGAATCTCTGGTTGGGACAACCGATTCGATTGATTATAATTTAGATTTTCCGATTTACCAAAAAAAAAAGAAAATGTTTTATTTCTCTTTTTGCCGAAATTTTGCTCTGCTTGCTTACTAATATATATTCTCTTTTCCTATTCTTTTTTATTTCTCTTTCTCTCTTTTAGGGCTTCCGTATTGTATGGACTGAAATACAAGACTCTGGACCCGGACCACCATCTATCGGTTTATTATGTGAGTCCACTTATCATTTTCAATGTGAAGTGGGCTATTGCATTTCGGATAAGTTGCGTTGTGATGGTGTCAAAAACTGTGGTCCCAATGATGATAGTGACGAATTGCACTGTGAGTCGTGAGTGAGTCGAACGGTTCAGTTCATTTTTTTCCTTTTTATTAATTTTTTTTTTTTTTAATTATTTTTAAGTTATTTTTGTTTTTTATTCTTCTTTTTGTTCTTGTGTTTCATTAAAGTTTTCAGTTGATTTCCTGACTTGATTTCCTTGTTACCAAAAGAGAAAGTTTTGGAAATTTTTAGCTGAATCTTTATAAAAAGAAGAAGATTAAACAATTGCGTTGTAACTTAAACAAAGCAAAAATTGTTTGCCGTTTCATTGGAAACAATTTCAAAATTTTTAATGTTTCCTTTAAAAATGTTACAACAATTTTAAATGGAAACCGTTCTTATTCATTTTTAGTTTGTAAGTTTTATCTAATTTTTATTTTTTATCTAATTTTTTTTATAATTTATTTATTCAATCAAAACCTATGAAACTTGAACCCGACGATATACACTTTTTCCAAACATATTTAAAAGAAAAACTTTAAACTTATCTTTAATAACATAACTAAATTTAAAACTATTTACTAAAACAAAACTATGTATTAACTGAAAATTTTCTAAGTCTTTACTAACCACTTATTAAAAAACGAGAGAAAAGTAAACAACTTTTAATTAAAATTTATTTTACCGCCTACAGCCTTTTTTCACAAATTTGTTGTTGGAATTAACCCTAGAATGCTACCGTGGGGTACATTCGTTATTCACATTCATTTACTACTCTGGTAACTCAAATGTTTTTATCAAGCATACAAATGTTAAAGTCGTTAAAATAAAAAAAAATACGATACGATTCCACGTTAAGTGGTTGAATATATGTTTTAAAATTTGCCTACAAGGAAACATCGTTGTTGGGTTCCCTCCGATTGCGATAAAATTTCGCGATTAAAGGTTAAAAGTTGGGGTAAAAAATTATTTTTGGTTATAAAGGATGTTTTTTATACAGGTATAGAACTTTAAGTTGGCAACACTTTTTTAACTGGCTGCCATTTTGTCAGCCGTCAAGTGATTTATGTTTAGTTTGGTTTGTCATTTTAACATGAATAGACTGACGCCTGTACAACGCTTTCAAATTGTGCAAATTTATTTTAAAAATCATGGTTCTGTTCGAAATTCGCGAATTATGCGAATTTTATTTAGCAAGGAAGCTAACTTTTGGTTAAATGGATACGTCAATAAACAAAACTGACGTATTTGGAGTGATGATAATCCTCAAGTGCATGTTGAGACACCGTTACATCCAGAAAAACTGACTGTTTGGTGTGCTTTATGGGCTGGTGGAATCATTGGTCCATACTTCTTTAAAAACGATGCTGGTCAGAACGTTAGAGTCACTGGTGACCGCTATAGAGCCATGATTACTGACTTGTTCGTTCGTCAATTGAACAACCATGATATGTAGGAGCTGTGGTTTCAACAAGACGGCGCAACATATCACACAGCTCGTGCCACAATTGATTTATTGAAGTTAAACGTTTGGTAATCGCATAGTTTCACGTTTTGGACCCGTGAATTGGTCTCCAAGATTGTCGCTGGACTATTTTCTGTGGGGATATATGAAGTCGCTAGTCTACACCGATAAACCCGAAACGATTGACCACTTGGAGGACAACATTCGCGCCGTTATTGCCAATATACGGCCACAAATGTTGGAAAAAGTCATCGAAAATTGGACCACCAGATTAGACTACTATAATGCCAGAAAGTTATATTTCGAATAAAGTAAATTTCATGTCAATTTAAAAAATTCATATTTGTTTTTTCCATTTCAAAGTTCTATACCTCTATAAAAAAAACAACCTTTACATAAATAAAATAAGTTTTTAAACAAAAAAGTTTCGAACAACTTTAAAACCCATTTTATCCAACTAAGTATGCAATTGGGCCGGTATGTTTCTTAACAATTTTTTATTACTTTTATCTCCTTAATCCCCTTCCCGAATTTTATCTTCTATATACAGAAAATATATCATCGAAGTGTATTTTCTGCGTGTATTTATTATTGAATAACGTTACTGACTGGTGCTTGATATTGGTATATATCTTTTTACAGTTGTAGGCAGGAACATATTGAAATGGGAAAAACGTTTCCCATAACATAATAATCCATGCTAAAAGGACGAACAAAATGTCAAAGCAACGGAAACTGTAGTAAAATAAACAAATTATCTAAATTTATTTTCATCGGGATAAACATTAATTGCATTTATAGTAATTAAATGTGCTAAAATCCCAAAACTTATTTAACAAATTGTGAAAAGCAATCTGATGTAGGCGTGTCCCTATCCGGATTTCATTCCTGCCTAAGGAATGAAATCAGGGGACTTTGTTATTAGAATTTCTAGAGATATTTGTTATATTAAATCACAAACTCAATGAGAATTTCTTGTCCTCGTCTAGGAGCGAGATTCAAAATTTAAAATATCAAAGAAAAACCAAAACAACAACAAAAAATTGTCACAATTGGCTTTGTCATCTTCCAAATACTACTCTGTTTTTTATCGTTTATTTTACGAAAGTTTATGTTGTTTTGAATTTTTTCGTATTTTTATAAATAGAATATTATCAGTGTGCTATAAAGGAAAAAATAATTTAACAAATTTGATCTTCTATCCATTCCCATGAACGGGATCTTTGGAAATTCCTGCTGGAAGGCGTGAAAACTGGAAAGTATTTTCCTTGACGCCATTCCTATACCCTTTCAGGTAGCAACCTTAAATTTTAAATATTTTTTCACTGTTGCACTCTGTTATTCCTGGTAAGGTATAATTTAGAACTTTTGTGGAAAGTCTCCCCCTCAATGGACTGGCAATGCTGCCAATTTAATAAACTTAAAATTTGGTTTGGAAACGCGGTTCAAAAGCGAAAAAGTCTTCAGCTTATGCACACAGAATAAGCTGTTGAAGCTACGATCTTTTTATTCTTTAATTTAGTTTTATTTTAGCATCCGCTAAAACTGGGTCTTAGAAAATGTTTACGTGGAGGTACAAAAAGAGGAAGTCATCCCCTTAAAGTCGTGCACAAACAATTATTGCTAAAAGCCTGTTTTTTTTTTGAGGTAAGGGTTAATTCACTGAATATACTTTTTGTGTTTTTATAAAATCTAAGTATAATCGGTGTTTAAAAGGAAGAAATTTCACCTTTTTTGGCCTGAGGTAGAAGTCTGTAACTTAAAATTACAAAAACATCCACTTATAAAAGATAAACAAATTTATTAAAAGAAGAAATTCCTTAACCTTTTCACCACCGACTTTATATTATATTTCTATTTGGACTTCAGATTCTTGTTTAGTGTCCTTAAATTAGAAAGAAAATGGTTGACATGTAAGCCCCTTCCCACTTCTACCCACCAAAAAATGGGTCCGAAAATCGAACTTATCAGCCCATTTTTGTCACTAAAACATTGGAATATCCAAAAATGCTTCATTTGATTTCGTTCTGGTCAATAGATGAAGCTACATGCTATTTTCGAGATTCTAGCTTTACTAGTTTAGGAGATACTTAAAACACCCAAAATCGAACTTTGTTAACAAATATTGCGACTATATTTCCCTGATGAACAGATAACGCATATAAGGATTTTTTCAATAACCAATATCCTAGTGAACATATTTAAACCAAAAAATAAACTCTTATTGCATTATCGAATTTTTTAATTTTTTTTAAAAATGTGTACACTGTAGTGTACAATGGTAGTGAAAGGGTTAAAAAAATAATTCCTTTTCCATCCTTCCATTCCAGATAAAAAAATTGATTTTAAAAATTCTGTGCCCGAGTAAAAAAAATTATATATGGTCTTATGTTTTTTCATTTTAAACTATATTATAATATGTGATTATATACGGTGTCATGCATATCCATATATTATTATATATATTATGTGGTAACATATATAACGATGTATTGTTTACTATTAACCTTTAAAACATAAGATATTAAGCACATACGCTATACATAATAGAATATGATAGATCTATTGTCATATTTAATAATAAATACTCATATATAACACAATATGTAATCATATATGGTAACATAGAAGCTATATAATTTAAGCTATAATAATATATGATATATTATAAAAAATATTTGTGTGTGTTATATATGATATACATATTAGATGTGGGGCGAATTCGATTTCGGCGAAAGGCGGGATCGGATTAAAAAGACATTAACAGATTACGTGTGAAATTATGGACAGATCGCACTTCAATAATTGAATTTTTACTATCTCGAGGGACCCTGAAGATGAAATGCGATCTGTCTAAAATTTCACACATTATATTTTGATGTTTGTTTCAACGGATACCGCCTTTCGCCTATCGCCGAAGTCGAGTTCCGCTTTTTTAATGGCTCCACTCTAATGAGATATGAATAATGCAATATGAATAATGCAATTCAAGATATATTTATATATGACATTAATATTAACAGTTTAGTAACATCATTAATATTTTCCATGCGTATAAAACACTTTTTTTAATTATATATTTCAATATATAACCCCATATATAATTATATATGCGCAGATGACCAAATTATTTTTCTATAAGTTTTTCTTATGTTTTTATTAAAAATAATAATAATGCAATTTAGTCTCAAAATATCTCATTATATCCACTAAAAATTACATAGTTTTTTGGATATAATTAGACGCAAGTATATCTAAATTTATTCCACGGGATATTTTTGGATCCATCAGGATCTTTAATTAGATATTTTTGGATCCCCCAATATTGAGATCGACTTTGATCTAACTTAATCCGGTAATATATTTAAGGAATCCAATCGGATATTACTGGATACCCCAATTTTGAGGAAACTTGGATAAGAATAAATATCTGTGTATCAATTATGTATCTTGTTTACTACACACGACAATGAAATTACATCTAAATCATTCTCGTTTTAATCTGCGCATAATTATATATGCGCAGATGACCAAATTATTTTTCTATAAGTTTTTCTTATGTTTTTATTAAAAATAATAATAATGCAATTTAGTCTCAAAATATCTCATTATATCCACTAAAAATTACATAGTTTTTTGGATATAATTAGACGCAAGTATATCTAAATTTATTCCACGGGATATTTTTGGATCCATCAGGATCTTTAATTAGATATTTTTGGATCCCCCAATATTGAGATCGACTTTGATCTAACTTAATCCGGTAATATATTTAAGGAATCCAATCGGATATTACTGGATACCCCAATTTTGAGGAAACTTGGATAAGAATAAATATCTGTGTATCAATTATGTATCTTGTTTACTACACACGACAATGAAATTACATCTAAATCATTCTCGTTTTAATAGCGTAAATGTAAAAATTTTTGTTGCATCGGTTTCATATGACATTTATAAGACATGAGATGAATAAACAAAATTAGTTCCATCCCCGAAACGATAATGATCCAGGTGTCATTTCATTGTTGTGTGTCGTAAAAAGATATAAAATTGATGCCCTGATTTTGTATTTGAGATGTAACCTTTTTTGACGGGGTGAAGAAATATTTGGCAACATATTTTTAAAGAAGTCACCTGCAAAACTTTAGGCAATATCTGATTTCAATATGGAAAATTAATTCGGAATCACTTTTCAGCACTTTCTTGTTCGTTAAAGGGTTAAAATACTATATCGTTTAAAATGTTTGATATTATGAAAAGCACAGTTACCAAAACAATAAACTTAATTACCGTTAAATTGAATTCAAATAAATGTTTACAAAATTAAAAAAAAATCCATTGATAATTACATATTTATTAAAATTGTGAAATTGGGTTAAAGGTTATTTGTTACTCGTTTTCTAAATGTGTTAATTTAAAATTAGTTAATTAATTGTCATAATAATGCATGTTTTCCTTTTTATTTAAATGTTTTATCTTGAAAGTTGTTTACTTTTTCCTCTTACAAGGTGAGTTTGTTCATGGGTTCCCTCCGATTGCGATGAAATTTGAATGTGTTATAAAAAATCAAATATTTAAAAGACCCATATATGTTTTTTAAGCTTCCCAATCTCACATTTATGGGTTAAAAAGTGGGGTAAAAAATTACCCCATTTTCTGTTTTTTGCGTTTTTTTTCTTCTTCCAATAAAAAAACTATACATAAATTTGTTATCTAATGAAAAGTATTGGAAATGCTCATCTCCAGTATAAAGTAGCATGTCCGAACATGCTCAACTTTTCGGGGTATTAGAAAAAACACATACATTTTTGGGCATTTTGTACTAGGAAGTATAGTCGGTTTAGGTTCAAACTCACATACGTATTTTTTCGTTTTTCGATATTCGATATTCGTGAGTTTTTGGATTCAAGATGAAGTTTCCCGAAGCACTATATTTTGCCACATGCTGACAACTGTATGGACAAAACATAGACAATATGGGTATCAGACTTCATATTTTTGAAAATAATTTCAAAAATAGCTCAGGTTTGAGACATGCTGCCATACTAAGTTTTATGAAAATAGTGTGTTTTTAAATTTTTTTTTTTGTATTGAACTACATAAAGGGTCCGCCAATTAACTTTTTTTTTTTTGAAAATGCTATAAAAAGAAAACTACTGAATATTTTCTCAAATTTCTTTTTTTATTTAAAAGTACAATCCTTCCGGCTAATAATGGAAAATAATTTCATTCAAATTGCTGCCTCGGCTGGCCATGCAGTAGCCTACACGATCGGTCCAATTTTTAAGCACATTATCGATTGTGTGCAGCTGTATTTCCTCCTCTTCAATTTTTGTGAACAAAAATTCGTTCAACATCGCCCGATAACGATCGCCATTGACTGTACCGGCCACTCCTTGCTCATTTTCGAAGAAAAATGGCCCAATTATGCCTCTGGACCAAAATCCGCACCAAACAGTGACTCGTTTTGGGTGTATTGGTACACATTCTGCAACATTACCATGCTTTTCAAAGTAATGTCGCAATATTTCCCAGCGTTGTTCAAGCGTATACACAACCATATTCGTTCAGCGGAAGGATAAAACTAATTATCTGTCAAATCAGACATGAGCTAAGTGTTACCATTCACGAAATAAGCACTAGTTGAAAAAAAAAAACGTTAGATGGCGGACCCTTTATTATAAATTCGATTTTATTTATGCGAACTTCAAAAGCCTTATGCGAACTTCAAAAGCCTTTCCAGCGATATATAATGCTATACACATTTAACAAACAAAAACGCGATAAAAGGTAAGAACTTGTTTTGAAAGCACTTTGTATAGAAAAGTTATTAAATGTCTAAAACAAATAGTCCCTTTTAAGGTAAAATGTTCGCTATTTCATATCCGTACAACCGATTTTGATAATTTATGTCTCTTTTAAAAGGAGGGAAAACCTAGTTTAAAAATTACACAAAAGATTTTGAAAACATATGTCAAGCATTATTTAATTTTTATCATCATGTAGTTAAATAAAATTTTTATTAAAATTTAAAATTTTCTTATAAAAGTTCCTTTAAAATGATTTATAAAATGTTGCACAAATAACTAACGCACTAATTGAAAAAAATCAAATGTGTTCTTTTAATTGTCTAGCTAAGGATTACCAATATAAAAACATTGACAAAGTAAATTATGGAACATCATTTTTGCCCATGTGGTAGTTTTTAAACAAATAAAAAAACATTTATTTCTACATTTAAGAAACTTTCCAGTTATGAGTTTTAGATTTAGATTGTTTTGAAAGATATTTTTAACGTGCAGGTCAAAGACATACAATTCTTGTATTTACTTTTAATATTATAGACAATTAAAAGAACTTATTTGATTTTCTATAATTAGTACGTAAGTTATTTGTACCACATTTCATTTCAAAGAAAATTTTATTAGAAAATTTTAGATTTTAATAATAATTTTATTTAACCAAAATAACAACATTATATTCTGAAATACATATCGCACTTGATCAACAAGAGGGTATTAACTCAAAATTTTAAAATTTTCAGTAGAGTCAAAAAACTGTTAATGGCCACATTTTAACAGAATTTAAAAATTCAAGCATATCATAATAAGGGAATTCCATTTGAAAATATATATACATTGTTTTTGTTTTAAATTTTACCAATTATTGCAAAAAAAAAAATAAATTTTTTGAGTTAATACCATTTTTTTGAAATTTTATCGATTTAAATTTATAGAATAAAACAAATTTTATCAACAAAACAGTATCAACTCAAAATACAACCAAATATAAATAAAACAGTTTGATTATTTTTAACATAAATAAAGGCTCAAATCAAAATAATACATTTTTTATGAAAATATACGATTCATTTCTATTTGAACTTTTGTATTAACTCAAAATAATACCTTTTTGTTGAAATAAAGGTAATCACTACATTATCATGAAAATGGTATCAAAAGTGGTTTTCGAGATGAAAGAGTAATCGGAATACGTTGAAATTTTTACAATAGATAGATATTGATGTTGTTAGTTGATTTCTTGAAAAAAGTGATATTTTAAAAATTTTGAGTTAATTCCCTCTTGTTGATCGAGTGCGATATATTCAAAATGATAACTTGATGAAAAAAGTTAAATAATAAATACATGTTATAAATTTTTCAAATTTTTTTGCATAATTTTAAAACTATCCTTTAAAAATATATATAAATGATCAAAATCGGTTATATGGTTTTTTTTGATGCAAAGTGCTTTAAAAATAAGTTTTTAGCTTTTATCGCGTTTATGTTTTTTTTTTTATTTATTTATTTAATTAAGTCTATGGAATAAATCCTTACAGACTAGAAACATACAACTTGCAATAACATAACTAACATAATGTTAACAAAAATATAATAATATTGCGTTTCATTTGATTAATGTTTGTTGAAAAATCTATTAAATTATATAGTTCGTTAAAATTAGTACACATTAGGCGGGTCGATTTAAAAATCGCTCAACGTTCAAGGAAAATCGTATTCTAGGGATCAAAATAAGAAACTTTGCCGAAGGAACCATACCTCTAAAACGAATTCTGATGTCCCGACTTTTGACCCGTAGGGTCAAATTTTGAAAAAGCCCACTGGATAAAATTAAGTTTAACATCTAATAGAATTCCAAGATCTAAAAATACATCAACTAGTTCCAATTGGTAGCCACCTAACACATAGTAATTAGAAGCATCACATCTCCTGGAGAAATGCATGTGTTTACATTTATTTAAATTTAAATCCATTAAATTTAGATTACACCAGGAAAAAAAACTATCAAGGTCACTTTGCAGAAGAACTTGATCAAAAGAATTTTTAGAACTTAGAAAAAGTTTTACGTCGTCAGCGTACATTAATACATTGCAGTCAGTATTTGATGACTTCTTTCAGATCATTAATGTATAATAGAAATAAAATAGGTCCAAGATGGCTACCTTGCGGTACTCCAGAATTTACCAAGATATTCCTTGAAGTAGCATCAATGTATCGGACAGATTGCGTACTGAATTGAAGATATGACTTTAACCAACTTAAAATGAGACCATTAAAACCCATTAAGTGCAATTTTTCGAGCAAAAGTTTATGATTGACTTTGTCAAACGCTTTGCTAAAGTCCGTAAAGATAACATCGGTAAATTGGCCATTTGAAAATCCTCGGTTTACTAAGGTTGTTAGTTGTAGAACATTAGTCATTGTTGATCGGCCTTTACGGAAACCATGTTGAAAAGGTGTGAGCAACAATGATACTGGGTGTACTAGAAAATCGGTAATACATTTTTCGAAAAGTTTTGGAATCGTACTTAATTTAGCAATGCCTCTATCAGGCATGTAGCTAGGAATTTGTTTCGGGGGGGGCTTTTCAATTTTTTATTTTGATTATATACATACATATATATATTTTTTTTTTTTTTTTGCACACTAGAGTAACAGCTTTTTTTTTTTTTTTGTTTCCTAAATTTTTGTTAAATTTTTACACGTAATAATGGGCAATCATGTATTAATAATAGAAATCGCTTTCTCAGGTCATTTTGCAACAAAAACCTCCCGCATAATGGATACGAAATTTAATATGAGTCTTAATACAGTTTTATCCGAGAAATGGGCATAATAATTAAATAACATCCGAATAATGACGCGGTTTTTGATTATAAAACGTCATGAAAATCTGAAATATCTATTAATCCTTTTAGACTTTAGCCACTTGCAAAAGGTTTACAACTTTATAATTTGTAACAAATTCCATAGCATTTGGAAATTTTATTATATTTAAAAATAAAAAATAATATAATGAAAATGAAGATTTTGTGGAATTTATTAACTTACACCATTGAATAACAAACACGGAAAAAACGTTGAAACTAAATTTAGAGTTTTAGATTGAAAAAAATCTTACACTAAATTACGAACTCATAATGGTACAAATGAAACAAATTCTTTTTTTAGGGTTAAGAACCAGAAAGAAATCAATTCAAAAGACAAAAATTGGGGTAAATTTTGTGTATAAAATTATACACAAAATTATGCAATTAATTGTACTATTGTATTGATGTAATACATATTAACATCCAAAATATAATTGACAAATTTTCTAGTGTGACTCTGCATGGGGTAATATACAATTTTATCTAAAATAAAATTGTGTTTTTTAAAATATGATATAATATCAAAATATATATTATTTTGCAATGTCTAGGTATATAAATATAACGTAATTATTAATTGGATTAGTTTTAGCGTATTCTAAATGCAATATATAATTATACGTAACTATATTTGACATCATATTAAATTTTTTCTACGAAATTAATTTTATATATGAATTTATATAATTATGTCCGGTTAAATGCACTGGCAGACAAAACCTTATAAGTGTATATAAAATAATGTATTATTTTATGCAAACGTTTTTACTCGGGAAATTAAAGATTTATAACCGTCCAAAAAACAAATTAAAAGCAAATATCTTATATAATTTGCCTGAAATTCGGATAGGTGATAAAGCAGCAAAAATATATGAAAAACGTATCTATTTTTAAAATTGGTGGTGAAATTTAACACATCTTTGTATGAAAATATGTTTAAAGTTTAGGAAATTTAGACTTATTTAAAAACAGCGTTAAAATGCTCGAGAAAACATACATTTTGAAAACCATTTTTAAACTATGTCGTGGACCCCGGCTGCCACTTATTTGAATTATTTTAACAAATTATTCACTATTTTTTCCCCTTTTTCATATATCCGACTTCATGTCTTGTATTAAAAAAATCGCAAATTTTACAAGCAAGCGTGATTGTAGTCTGAAAGAAATAATAATAAAGAAAAAATATAAAATTGGAAAATTTAAAAATATACCTGACATCGCCTAGGTCTTATTTAAACTAAATTATGTATTTCCAATTCACTTTGATATTTTGGAGAATTTCAAACGCTTTTCAAATTGTTTTTAATCAATTTTTTAAATAAAAACGCTTTAAAATGTCAAAAAAAAAAACCACATCGTTATAACACAAAGACTGGTTTAGCTGCTTGATTTTAAAATGTCGCATTTCAAGGAGCGCCGATAGAAATTTGTTTACATTTAGTCTAAAAAAAATTGAGAAAATTTGAGTCACATTGGACCACGTTAACACATTATGCATATCGATCAAAGTTTGAGGCTTAAATTTGTTTCAAAAAATATATGAGATATCGTAATATATATCGTAAAAAAAATACTGAAAACTATGTTACCAGATGCGTGCGTAGCAAACCAAATTTAAATAAAAAGATTGCACTGTAATTAAAGTAACGACTTTCACGGCACAAGTAAACTTAATTTTGAGTCTTAGTGGTATCTCCATTTTAAAAGATTATGTCAAAATACACAGAAAAAATCATTGTAAAAAAAATATCAATTAAACTTTTGTTCGATTTCAAACTTACTTTCAATTAACTGTTTAATTGAAAATGAATTTGGTATAAAAAAAAATTTCAGTTTTTATAACGTATAATAGTAAACAATATTCAATTAAATTTTTAATAGATGTGAATAAAACTATATGTAATTGAAAATAATATTAATTAAATAGATACAAATTATTTTAGTTGTTACTACAATTGCATAAACACGACCGAATTCAGTTAAACTTTTGCTGAATCAACAAATATTTTAATTAAAACTCAATTTTAGTTTTTTCTGTGTAGACATTTAATTTTTAGTTTGCATTGTCTCAAACAGTTTTTTGATTATATTTTAAGTCAAAGACTTTGAAATCTCTTATGAAATGATATTATTTATTGCTTTTTGTCGAAAATCAACTCTAACAATGATAGCCGCCCATTTTCAGGCGATGTTTTCTAACGAAATTTTAAGATTTGAATCATATAAAACTATTTCCTATTTGATCCAAGTCAAAAATAAATATTTTCATATTAAATTTATCAATAACATTGTTACTTTCTAACGAATTGTATTAAGTTTTTAAATTTGTGAAATCATTTCGGGGGGGGGGGGGGGGCTCTAGCCCCCAAGCCCACCCCCCTAGCTACGTGCCTGGCCTCTATAGTTAATTACGTTAGACTTATTTCCTGATTTAAAAAGGGGAATGATGTAAGATTCCTTCCAAAATTTGGGGAAATAACCATGCTTTATTGATATGTTGAAAATAATAGATAAAGGTATATCAACAGCTGGAGCACAATTAGTAAGTATACAGCTTGGTACGTTATCAGGCCCACTATAAAATGATGATTTAAAACCTTTCAAACAAGTAATAATGTGCGAAGTATCAATGGGAGACAATGATATTGATTGGTTAGAGTTAATGTTGAATGGATAGTCAGCAGAATTGTTATATTGGGCATCTGAATATGTGGTTGCGAAAAAATCTGCAAACATGTTATTAGCAACAAGATTATCAGAAGATTCCTGATTTATATGTTTCATGACGGTTGGAAAACCAGTAGAAATATTTCAAATTATTATTACACAGCAGTAAAGTATTTTTACAATTATTAAGTTTAATAGCAATATTGGCTATGTTTTGGCCATATAGTTGCCACCCTGGGGCAAAATATAGTGCTTTGCGCAGGAATATCGAAAAAAGAAAAAATACATGTATACTAAAACTTAATATGTAAGTTTGGACCTGAACCGACTACAACTTCTGGTACAAAAACCCCAAAAATGTATGTGTTTTTTCGAATACCACGAAAAGTTGAGCATGCTCGGAAATTCTACTTTATTCCGGTGATAGATACCAAATTTATATATAGTTTCTCTAAAATAAGTATGAAAAAAACAAAAAACAGAAAATGGGTTTATTTTTTACCCCACTTTTTAAACCCTAAATATGAGATTGGAGACCTAAAAAAATAAGGGTCTGTTAACTTTTGATTCATTATAACATATTCAAATTTCGTCACAATCGACGGGAATGCATGAACGGACTCTCCTTATTAGAAATATTTTATATTTGAAATCCTTTTATTGCACTCAATATATTTATGTAACTAAAATTTTGATTTTTGATTTAGTTGTAGGATTTACGACTCATTTAGATTGTGTTTTTTGTTATAACTGAAAAGAAAATATTTGAAGAGTGTATTTAGGTTTAAATATTATTGAGTCAAATAATTTCATCTGAGATTCTCCCCATTTTATAGGGAGTTTAGACAGCGAAATTGATCTACTTAGCTTATTTACTTAATTAAAGACAAGAGGAACAAGGAAAATGTCGGCGTTAGCTAAAATTTTATCGGCAGCTACAACATTTTTTTGCGGCATCGTTTTAACGTTAATTTTTACCTGACTTTATATGTATGTTTTTTAGTGTGGCCAACCGAAGTTATATTAAAACTCAGAGTTGCAAACAATTAGTAGTATGAATACAGAATCGCTTAGAAATACATAGTAGTGAGATAATAAGTTGGGTTAACTGTTAATCACAAAGATGAATATACTGTTTAATCTACTTGTTAACTGCTTGATTAAGTAGTTAATTCCATAATTGGTAGATTAACTTTTCTGTGTAAACTATGTATTAACGAAATGTCCCTTAATATGCTACAAACAAATTTGTTTCATAAATTTAAAACCTCAGCCAAAACTAACTGAACAGAAGTACCATGATTATTCTTTTGCGTGTATTTGAATAACTAACGCTGATATTCATATTCTGTAAATGCTTGTCGATAGAAAACATGATGTTTTTAATAAAATGTTTTGGGTTATTTAACTTACGTAAATATTAAATATTTAAGAAAATACAAAGTATTAGGAAATATCGAATAAACTATTTTTTGAAAAATCCATTTTTTTCGCTAAAATAATGAAATTTTTGTTGAAACATAGAACAGAGAATCTCTAAAAGTTATACTTATGTTAAAAAACATTAATTTTGGATTAAGATCTTTGAATATAAGAAATTTAAATTTTTTATACGTTCCGTTTTTAGTTTTCGTTAAACTGGATTTTCTAACCGAGTTTTTCAAAAGAGGTTTGTATCGACGGAGAATCGTTATAGTTTTCAGAACTTATCAACCTCTTAGATTAATATAATATCAATATGGTCTCAGAACTATAGAATAGGATTACCTCAACATATAAGAAAACATTATTTTGGTTGCATGGACATGGACGAGTCCTTCAAGTTTTCAGAAACATCTTATTTGGAATCCATTGATTAAATTTCCTACAGGACGCTGAAAAAAAATAACATATATATATATTGGTTATTTCAAATGGCGGAAGGCGAAATGAAGCGTCTCAGACCTCAACTCACAAAACCACATAAGTGTCCGATTGACATTCTGGCAAGTGGCCCTTTTGTTACCTCGTGGCCAGGAATCCACCCTAGTGTAATCTTATTGCCTTTACAAAGTGGATTGAGATTCCGAATGCATTATGTGATTATTCCACATGGAACATTTAATAGGTCAGGAAACATATACCTAAATTTTAATTTTCTAACTTCAGCTGATTGGGCTGGTGAAAATTATAAAAAGTTAGTCCATATATGAAGGAACATACACACAGAGAAATAAAGTGCCAACCGAATTAAAAAGTGTATTTTAATGGTAACAACCTACAAATTTAATTAGTACGACGATATTTACTTTAGATTTCTAAATATTTTAGGAGTTGCAACTAAAATTATTTGGAATTAACCGAACTTTGTTGTGAAAACTTATTTTAAGTTGTGCCAACCAACTGAAATTCGTAATATCCGAGTTCGAGTAGTCGTAACCGAATTTCAGTTGGCAAATAGCTAAATTTTTCTCTGTGTGTATATTTAAAATTTCAAATGTAAAGCCTAAGAGGTTTGGGAAAGGCGACATGGGGTAGATTTTTCCCTTTTTGCCCCTCCGCGTAGGAATTTTTAAAAATCCCATCTAAACAGATTGGAAATTTTAATATCCTAGCCAAATCTTTTAAAACCCTTTTTACCATTTTCCTGGCCAGACCACCAAAAAAGTATCATATCAGTGAGCTAGATCATATTCGAAGAAACATATATTTTAAATTCTAACCATTTTAGGAATTTAAAAAAATCTCTTCTACGCGAGATCAATAACCCACATACCAAATTACAAAATCCTGAGTTTTGAGGTTTTATCAGGCCGCCAAGGGGTGATATTACTCTTTCTGCCTCTCCCCGTAGTAATTTTTAAGGATCCGGTCTAAGCGGCTGTTTAAGCAGGATACCAAACTTCAAGTTTCCTGCTTAACGACGCGTATGGAGTGAACTTATCACACCATGCCCTTTCATATTGGAGTTTAGGAATTCAATAGAAATTTTCAAAAAACCCCGTCTAAGCGGATATATAAGCAGGATTAGAAACTCTAATTCCAAAATTCAAGGAGTGCGTTTCCATAGTACTCAGTGTCGCTCAATCTGCTCTCTTTTTATTTGTTCGCGAATTCGCACCAAGCAAATAGAAACATGTTGCAGAAATTTAAAAGTTTAAATTAATTTTTATCATGTTTTTAAATAATAATTTAATAAAATTTTTGATTATTTCAAATATTAATTATTTATAAAATCGAATAACGATTTTTAAACCACATATTAAAAATCGAGAGCTTTCTTTGCCTTAGGAGTTGAGTAATACACCCCCGTTCTGAGTTCCGAAACTTTTCGATTAGAGTGAATTTAAAAATTCAATTAAAAATTTCAAAAATTTGCTGTTGTGAAAAAATTTTTAAATTTAGTTATAGACTATATATAAAAGTGAGAGGTATAAAATCGAAAATAATCCCCGAAACCGAAACGGAGAAAACGAGTCGAAATTTGTATAGTCTGATTTATAATTTGAAACTAATTTTCTTGTTTTAGCTCCCATAATTTCTGTGATTTTTATTAACGTGCATTTTTGAATAATTAGTTAATCTGAAAGTACAGCTGCGGTCATTAATATAGTAGTGCTTTAACCATTGTTCTCTGATATTGTGCCATACATTCGTCACCCTTTGAAATTTCCTGTTGAATAATTTCGATTTTGCATTCTTGGCGTGGATAGAAATTTTTTGATGACTTATGATCGGCTGACTTCATACCTTATGTTGCAACATAAATTTTAAATTACATTGAGTTTGAATGGCGGAATTTTCGATTAATTAAATTGACCCCCTTATCAGAAAGTTGATTTTTTTACCAATTAACAGACATGTATTGAGTAACTATATGTCCTTTGGGAATCTCCAATGTTGTGTATCTATTAGGGTATTCAATCGGTTAACCGTTACTCGATTAATCGATGAAATGATGTCGAACAATTGTTCGAGTAATTCGAAGTGGCCAATTTCGAGTAAAGAATAACTCGAACAATTTTGGTCGATTAATCGAGTAACTCGAGTAATTTAAAAATATGAACTATTTTATATTTTTTTAATATTTTGTATAAAATAATGTGACTGTTATAGTGAATATTTAAATGTTAAGTGTATTTTTATATTAAGTGAGCACTGTTAAAGAAATTATATTACGAAAAACGAAGAACTTAATGCGAAAAGCTCCGATATCGAAGAAACTTGGATATTTTTTAAAGAAACAAGTTCTAAGACTGGGGTGTTTAAGATTATTGGTGCGGATTTGAGGGTTAAAAGTGGGATCAAACATTATTTTTTTTTTTAATTTAGTTGGTATTTGATCTAAAGAAACTACATAAAAATACTATATTTTCAAAAAGGAATTTTTAAATGTCATTTACTAAAAACTTTTTGTTGGTCCCTTTTATGTCGTTGTAACAAGCCAATTTTAGAAGCCCTATATGGAAATACATAGCGGTCCTACGCAAAATTTCCACATATTAAAATTTACATATAGATTTAATGAAGTTTTCATTAATATGATGAAAATCTTCTTAAATATTCATGAAAGTTGTTTCAAACTTCTTTATAATTTTTGTAGAAAAATTACATATCTCAAAATCCCAAAATGATAGGACAAAATGGACTATTTTTTCGTTTAGTACTAACACACTAATATAACAAAACTGTGTCAAGTCTGAGTGAAATTACAAAACGGATCACCTTACAAATATTTTTATAAAACAGTTTCATACATATTTATGAACCAATTATATTGAAAGAAAATCAATGAAGATTTCAACATATTTATAAAGAATTTCATTGATATAATAACGCTTTTGCTTTGAGTGTACTGAGACAAAACTGTCGCAATAATAAATGATCTTAGCAAATGTTTTTCTCTTTTAGATATACTTTTTACTAACATTTTTAATTAATTTGTTAATTTTTATATATATGTTATATTAGTACTAATAAAATATAAAAACTTACAAAAATGTGAGTTTTTGGAAAATAAAATTAAAGTATTAAAATTGTTCGAGTTACTCGAGTTATTCGAGCAATTTTAAAATCTTACTCGCCTACTCGAATAAATTAAAAACCTCAAAATCGAGTTACTCGATTACTCGAACAAAAGCAAACCCGAGTAAATTGAATACCCTAGTATCTATACATTCAGATTGCAGAAACTTACTAACAAAAATTACTAAAAACTATTAAAAACCCGTTCGAAGTACTTAAGTGAGCTTTGACCGATATTGGAAGTCTGTTTGTGACCTTCACATACTCAATTATATAGGCCGATCAATATATACTAGGGTGACCGAGTCGATTTTTCAAAATCGGTTTCAGCCGGTTTTTTGTGTGTTGTCGGTTTCGGTTAAATTTTCGTATATTGAATAAACCGGTTTTTTTGCTGTTGAATAACATTTTTTTTCTTAACTATTATTTTTTAGCTTCAATATATTAAATTTACAAACTTCATTATTAAAAACGCAATGTTCTAACAATTTTTCTTAAAAATCAGTTTTTTTTTATTTTATGACTATATTAACAAATGCAAACAAAAAATATTTATTTTTTTGTAAATAAAAAACACAATACTTCTTTTTATTAATACATTTTTGAACAATATTTATATATTAAAATTTTTTCTTTAAAATATGTTTTATTTAAATCGTTTTCAATGATCAGCTGTTCTTAATAAATTGTTTTGTTTGTTATTTAAACTTATAAAAAAAAAATCAATTTTTATTATAATTGCATAACATTTAAAACCGGTTTAACCGTTTTTTTTTTTTTTTAATTCCAAAAACCGGTTTAACCGTTCTTTTTTTTTAATTCTATAAACCGAAACTGGGTTTTTTAAATTGTAACTATTCTGCAAATCCAAAAACCGGTTATCGAAAAATATCGAATAATTGATAACCCTAATATATACAATTCGAAGGCAAATATGTATCATTTTCATGTCTTTTATTTAGCATTAAGTTTATGTACAAAAAAGTGTAGTTTAACACGCCTTTTAAAACGATCAGTGATGACAGCGCCCTCTTGCGATTAAAAATAATAATAATAATATCCTTGCATTTATAAATAAAAAAGAAAATCCTACGATTTAATTTTACACTATTCGACTTTATAGTTACTTTTTTTAAAAGATTATTAGAATCACTACTATTTTTGTTACCGACTAAATATATGAGAATTTTGAAAAAAATTGCTATTAAAAAAAGTTGCGGGAAGATTGAAAAATAATTTGCAGGTCAAATAAATACTAAATTACTCTATTCGCGGATATAACATTTGTTTTGATAGTAAAATAATTCGGGTAGATTTTTCAGCTTCTTCTTTAATTCATTATGGGCACTACTATTTTTATGACCGCAACTGTATATCGATGGCTTAATGTAGAAAGGCCCTAACTCCCTTATTCCCTTATACTACATTTAGGCCAAGCCATATGCTAGTAGTTTTTGAAAACTTTACTTTTCAAATTCCATACGAATATTAAATCAAAATTTATCAACTTACTTATTTCTTTTAATAAAGGGTCCACCAAATAACTTTTTTTTTTTGAAAATGCTATAAAAAAAAACTACTGAATATTTTCTCAAATTTCTTTTTTATTTAAACGTACAATCCTTCCGGTTAATAATGGAAAATAATTTCATTCAAATGGCTGCCTCGGCTGGCCATGCAGTATGAGCTTCATCTGAAAAGATGATTTTTTTTGGCAAAATCGGCATCGGAAAAAAAAGTTATATGGCGGACCCTTTATTTGGGGTAAAAGTAGTTTAATGTTTTGTCATAGTAAAACAACTGCTATTACAGTTAAAAACAACCACAATTGTTTACTACACAAATAACTGACGTGCATAAACTTGGAAACATTATTTGTAATCGAATTTTTATTTTCATCCAAAATAAAGTTTATAAAGAAAAAAAAACGGCATATTTGTGGATTTGTAATCCAAGTATTGAGCAAAAAATGTGAAAAATGGGGGAAAATGGTAATTTTTGCGATTTTTAAGGCACCGGATGCACTTTTTTCGTATAGGTAGGTTCCGCATTTTTTTTTCTCCTATTCAATATCTACAACTTTGCTTCAGACACAAAAGAGATATTCCATACGGTATACCGACATATAACAGTGTTAAAATATAGAAAAAGTGCTAAAAATCCGCCTTGAGCCAAAAAATTCGTATGGCCATTAAATTATTACTATAGCCAACTTGACAAAACGAATGATGCAGAAGTTCTTATTTTTGGGGCTACTTTCACGTGCAATTCTCACAATTGAGTCCCAAAATCATGTGTCGTACTGTGTTATAGGTGCGCTAACATCAACTTGGTATAGCTCAAACTTTATAAAATTACACCTCTTTTTAAATACTGTTCTCAAAACTCAATTCCATTAAATGCAAACGTTTAAAATTCGGACAATTTTGGTTTCACTTGTAAACCACCATACAACTTTCCACCAAGCAGCGATATGGCAAAATTTGTTTTTTAGTGAATGTATTTCCCAAGTCTAGGGACTCCATTTTGTATTCGTTTGGATCTGAAAGTTAAAAACTATGAGAAAAAAAAATTAAATAAATGAAAACACTTCTGTAAGTTTCAAGTAATTTTTTTAATTTTTTGACTTTTCAATGGCCATCAATTCTTTATTCTTTAATTCTTTCAACGTGAAACTTTGAAAAAATATGATTGAGCATGATTGCGGACACGAAATAATTATATTATGATTCTGTTTAGTATTAATATGTTTCTGGCTAATCATATTATGATTACCGAGAACGATTTCATCTTCATTTAAGTTCATAATAGCATTACTACGATCTCGATATGATTATTAGGTATTGTAATTAAAATGTGATGCTCTTAAACTAACATAGTATGATGTTTTTTTCCTTGCTCGTATTCTTCCAAACCACGTTCAACGTTTCTCTCAGTTCAGAAAACCTTGAGAAATAAAAGGCATATAATGTCGGTGTCAATAGGTGTCGAGAATTTTTGAAGTAGCCCATATATTGAAAAATTAAAAGTAGTTTTTAAGATTTTTTATAAACAATTATTTATAAAATTATTAACGTACATTCGTTTTTGGACTATATAATAGAGTGTGTAGTAGATATTAGTTAAATATTTTCTAAATAAAATCATCTTTTATTTAATTTGAAAAAAAAAAAACAAAAAAAAATCAAACTCATGTCCTACTTTTATCTTTTAATTTCTTTCCCTCTATCCAAAAATCTTTTTCTTCCCTGCTACATACAATAAAATGTATATTCTTTTACTTTTCTTGTTCTTCTATTCTTATTCTTCTACTTTTTTTCCTACCAAAACAATTAATCATAATTAAAAATAATTTGTTTTATAAAAAAATTAAACAATACGCCATTTAAATAATAAAAAAACACAGGTGACGGAACAATTTCAAATCATTCAATATCAATATTATTACAAATTATTAATTTAGCAATATGTTTTTACAAATTCATTTAATTGGAATAATTTTTAATATTTAAAAATTGAACAAAAAATCAAATTAAAACTAAATATTGCTAAAGTAATAAACAATTTTTAAAACAAATTCATTTCAATATATACTTATCACTACAAAATAATGTTTTAAACACGTGAGTCTCTATCTCTCTCTCTCTCTCTCTCTTTTAAAACAATATTTAAAAAAATAATTTATTTTTATATTTTTGTTTAATTTAAACAACCACTACACAGAGTGGATTTATGTAAAGGTCGTATACTAAGCAAACTGTGTAATGTTGATTTTTACATAAATCTTATGAACTTTCTAACTTTTTAAACTATACACAATTTACGAGGCCTTACATGAATCCCCTTATAAATTTGTACATTACAAATACATTTTAATACTCGCAATCATTTAACACTGCTGTATCAGCCTCTTCAGTAATATGGCATTCACACCTAAATGCTGAACACGTATTTTGTCGAAACGAGTGTAAAAGAGTAAGGAATTTTAGTAATAGAATAAAGAGCTTTAATACCCCAGCTTAGAATAGCATTACCATATAAGTGGTTATATAAGAACATATTTGGTAATTTCAAGTATTTAAAATTATCATTACAAATCTCATTACTTTTATATGGGGATGTGGCGCAAAATAATGATGGTTATCTAAACACTGGGAATTAAGAAGGTGGAAACGGTTAAGAAGTACACTTAAAACAACTACAATTGTAATTAAAAAGGCGATGACTACATTTTTTTTTTTTATGTTGAACCAACACTCAGGGGATGCCCCTACTAATTGCGCTGATATCAGGAAAATAGGTTATGGGGAGGAGGAAAGAGGGAGTAGTGTTTGTGGACATTTGACTTGAATTTTTCTAAATTGTAATTTGCAGGGAAGACTTCCGCAGAGAGACAATTCCACATACGGCTAGTGCGACTGAAAAACGAATTTTCTCTGTAATGCGTTGTGCGATGGGTGAAGTATTTCTTGCAGGGTGAAGTATTTCTTACACCGGTTTAGAAAACCAAGACACTTGAAAGCTTCTTTCGATACTTGAATAATGTGATCTGTCCAACGGACATCACACTGTATTCTCATGCCCAGAACATCAAGAGTATCTGAATCCTCAATAACGATCCCATCCATATACACAGATGACGTAGTTGAGTCCACAGACCTATGGGTCAACATACAACATTGAGTCTTACGAGCATTAAAATCGACCCTGTTCGCACGACCACACTCTGAGATTGTCGAAAGGTCATGATTGAGTGTGTCATTCATAATCTGTCTTTTGCCCCCGACCTCCACAAGGCTTGGCCTACGATCGAAGGAAAAAGAATGACAAATGTTGCTGTCATCTGCTAAGGAGTAAATAGGATTGATAGTTCGACCAAGGAGGTCATTAAGAAAGATGAGAAAAAGAGATGGAGAAAGAACAGAGCCCTGTGGTACCCCTGAACATTACTGAAGCTCGTCGGATGAGACCCCATCTATAACAACACGTATAGTACGATCTCTGAGAAAACTCGAGATAAATCGAGAGAAATCATTACCTACACCAAAGGCAATTAGTTTTGATAACAGTGCGCCGTGCCACACACGATCGAACGCCTTGGAAATATCTAGAGCAACTACCTTGTTCTCACCAAACATGTGAATAGACCGACTCCAACATTCAGAAAGGAACGCCAACAGATCCACGAAAGCCATACTGTCGATCACTAATAACTGAGTTGGCCTCCAGATAATTTACAAGATGGTAGTTGACCATGCTCTCCATCACCTTCGAGAGCGCAGAACATATTGCAATTGGGCGTTAATCTTCAGGATTATTAGCCGCACCCTTTTTGGGGATTGGTTGAACATTGGCAACCTTATATCACGAAGGGAAGACACCTGCACGGTATGAAGAGCTGAACAGGTTAGCTTATGGACGAGCTAGCGTCGAAGAGCACTGTTTCAGTAGCAGTGCTGGTATGCCATCCGGTACCGGTGAATTGTTTACGTTGAAATCCGCAAGAACCCTTTTCACTTGAACATTCTTCATAAAATGTTTGACCAGTTTTTTAATATAATTAATAATTTTGAGGTTTTTTAATGTTTTTACTATTTTTTGTAATCAAAAAAATATAACAATCAAAACATTTAAAACTTACTTATACACGCATTTCATTATTTTTTGCAGCTGTTTACAAGGTTGCCAAAATAACTACGCAAAACAACTGTTACTAATGTACGGTATTTTTGATTAGTCATTTTCAGTTATTAACTCTCAAAAATAGTTAGTTTACATTTTCCCAAATTAAAATTACTAATACCGATTACTACACGAATGACTAACAGTTTGGACAAAAATATGAGTCAAAGTAAAAATTTAAAAAAAAATTTTATAAAAAAAAAAAACAACTTTTTTATTAAAACATTGCGTTTAATAAAATTTGCCCACATGCGATTCGAACCTGGGACTATAGTTTGTCAGTTAACCGCTCTACTATCTGAGCTATCTCGACATATTATACTTGATGGATAAAAACAAAAATGACTTGTCATTTCTTTCCAGCTTACAAAAAATAAAAAATAAGTAGTTATATATGTAATTACTAGAGTTGAAAAAAAAACGATTTTAAAAAAATTTATAGATCATTACCAGGGCACCGACTTCTATGCACTAAATAATCAAAATATGCACTAAAAACCAAAAAATATGCACTAAAAATCCGAAAATATGTCTTAGAATCAAAAAAATTTGCACTTAAAATGTGTGGATTTTTAAAACTCGATTTATTACTTGAGACCGTTGGTTTAAAAATTAAATCCGAAATAAAATGTCAAACAAGTGACCACTATGCTATGTTAAGGGGTTACAAATGCTTTTGTTTTTTTTTTTTGATTATTTGTAACTACATCATAATTTAAATTTTAACAAAATGTGCAATTAAATTGAACATATGCTAAATATCAGGCGCGGAAGCAGGGGGAGGGAAAAAGGGACATTTCCTACCCCAAAATTAAATTGTTCAATACAAAAGTTTAAAAGAAATTAGCAAATGTAATAAAAACTACTCTAATTTCCCTCCCCAAAATCTTTTTCTGGATCCGCGCATGTAAATATGCAACAAAAATGCAAAAATTTGCATTTAAATATGCATTTATAGCAAAATATACAAAAACATGCATTTATAACAAAATATGCAACAACAAATCAATGCCATTTTCGTGAATTTTCTTTGATTTGTAAAAGTATTTGATCATAGTCGATTTTGGGCTACTAACTACAAACAAGCATGTGCATGAAAGTCGCTGCCCTGAGCATTACGTTATATTTAAAATGATGATAAAAATAAGAACTTATGGGTAAGGCATTATTTATTGTAGTAAAGTAATGGGAAAATTAACTGGTTATTAGTAAGTCTTTATTATTTATTGTTTGTATTAAAGTAATGCAGAGAGTAACCTGGAGTCTTTACTGGTAGTCCAAAAAATAATGATATATTTACGTTTCTACACTGGGACGTATTTTGAAAAAACAAAAACCTTGTTTAGCATTTTGGTGTGAACGCCATATAATTGTACACATTCCCTTTTGGCTTATAATTTTCCATTTACATTATATACTCTGAACATAAAATCAGCAAATATACTTAACGAAGCTTTTGATCTAGTAAATTGACAGCTTATGAGCTTTCCAATCTTATTCTTATTCTGAGACTTGTTTAAAACCTTTAAACTTATAATACCTCTTCGCAACTGGTTGTACATTTGTTTTAAGACTTTCAAACCCTAAATTGTTATTGTTTTATTCAAATTTCATTGATTTGAATGACTTTTACTAAAAAAAAAGCTTCTTAAAGCTATATATTTTTATAAATAAAAATTGTTCTTAAGCTTTTATATGCACCACCACCAATAGAATAGTGTTAACATTTTATATATAATTCGTTTTATAGTACAGTTCCTCTTTTTAAAGACATTTTTTTCTTGTTATTTATCCACTTTTTATAAAGCTATTAAATTTTGTTCTTATTAAATAAGACTGAAAACATATAAAATCAACCACTCGATTTCCTCCACCCCTTCTGATTTCAACAAAACTTGGTATAGAAGATGTACATCACATAACTATAACCTCGTCCAAATGTAGGACAGCTAATCCCAGTGGATCTTGAAATTTCGCGTTTCAAAATTTTAAAAATATTCAAACGTTTTAAAAAAGTAGTTGTACATAATATTCCATATCTTAACTCCTAAATTGTGATTTTACTAGTACACAAAAATTATTTTCGTCTTCACGAAAAAATTCATTGTTTTTAAAAACCGCTTTTTCAAAAAGCTGTATTTAAAAAAAAAACAGTTTTTTTAATTTTTTAAAAAATATATGTTAATTATAAATTACTTTCCTTTGTCGTGTCCAAATCCCTATGTGGGGCTCTTGCGGTATCCTGAGTTATGAATAAAAATGTAAAAAAATTGAACTAAAAAGAATTTTGAAAAAAATGCATTTTACCGTCAAGAAGTGTGTTATTTTTGTGAACCAGTAAAACCCCGATCTTAAATTAAGGTACCAATGACTCTTGTAGCTTAAACCGTTGAAAAGATATGGGCAATTATATGCAACCTTTTTTATTTAAATTTATTTTCATCGGGATAAACGTTAATTGCATTTATAGTAATTAAATGTGCTAAAGTTCCAAAACTTATTTAACAAATTTTTTTTTTTTTTTATTTATTAAATATAATTACAACTGAGTAAAACTCATTTAGTAATATTACAATATGAGGTAAATAGTGTGACGAGTGATAATTCATTAATTATCCTCAAAAAAAATTATAAATTGATGTACTTGTGTACATATTTCTAGTTGACCAGATCCATTGGAAGGGTCCTCTGTAGTCTTCTATATGGGTTGTGAGAGAAGAAGATTTCATTAAGATCTTCATTTGTATGAAGCTGAAGTTTTGTAGCGTGCTTTTGTGCATGACGTTGTGTCTCCTCAGTTACAGTGTTTATCCCCAGATCTCTATGCAGGTCATCATTGCGAATGAACCATGGAATTTAACAAATTGTGAAAAGCAATCTGATGTAGGCGTGTCCCTATCCGGATTTCATTCCTGCCTAAGGAAATCTTCAGGGGACTTTGTTATTAGAATTTCTAGAGATATTTGTTATGTTAAATCACAAACTCAATGAGAATTTCTTGTCCTCGTCTAGGAGCGAGATTCAAAATTTAAAATATCAAAGAAAAAACAAAAACAACAACAAAAAATTGTCACAATTGGCTTTGTCATCTTCCAAAAACTTTTATTCGTATTTTCTTCAATTAATTATTTTTTTTATGTAAATCTTTTTTTCTACTATAATTAGTATCTTTTTTGCATTTTTATCCATAACTTTGAATCCAGTAAGAGCTCCACATATTAATTTGGCAACGGCATAGTGGAATAAATTTTAATTAACATAACCCTTTTTCTTAAATACAGCGTTTTAAACCGCGGATTTTGAAAAAACTGCATTTTACCTTTTATACGGCACGACAACAGTGGATTATAAATGAGGTATCAATGACTTTCGTAGCTTTAACAGTTAAAAAGATATGAACGATTAAGTATGAATACTATTGTTAAATTTTTTTTTTTTCATTTTTAAAAACCCGATATTTCCACAACCGTTAGAGCTAACAACCCAAAACTTCTACGATGGCATATTTTATAGGCCACTTACCTTCCATACCAAGTTTGTTTGAAATTGGAGGGGGAAGAGGTCGAAAATTGTACATTTTTTTTTGTTTTATATGAAATGAGTCATAATGCTTTTTATCAATATTACTCAGAGAATTTTAATCCAATATAACTTTATATTAAATTTATAATTTAAAAAAAAATAATGAAAATTTTCTTAATATTATTGAAAAGCTTTGAAATTGTTATGGAATATTTTTAAAAGCTTTTTTGAAAAAACATTGGAAAATCGAAGAGGTTCTTTATCAATAATTATTTTTCCGAAAATAAAGCTTTTTAAAAGCTTTAAAGATGTTGCCCCTTATATACCCATTCGGATTTACCTTAAAAAACGATTTATCGATTTTTGTTCATTACACCCCCAGTTTTATTTCAAATGGTTCCAAATGAACGAATTCGGTTTACTTTTTTTTAGAAATGATAACCCGTGCCGAAGAAGTGTATTATTTTTAAAAGCATTTTACTTTTTATTTCTTTTGGTATTCTCACAATTGTTCAGATATTGAATTCTGACTGGAATCTAAAATGACCCATGAATTTGAAAAAACGTATTTTTTTAATTAGTTTTA
The DNA here is from genome assembly GCA_021234595.1 of Delia radicum. NCBI lineage: Eukaryota > Metazoa > Arthropoda > Insecta > Diptera > Anthomyiidae > Delia > Delia radicum. The sequence continues at coordinate 253,788,967 of CM037851.1, forward strand.
AAGAGTTTTTGAAATGACATTTTTGGAGATGTCTATTGCTATTTTTGTAATATCCACTCCTTTCCAGGACATTTTATGAAAATTTATTATTTTGTCAAAAGTTGAAAAAAATTGTAATGTTTTTATCAAAGTTTGCAGAACTTTCGCAAAAATATCACTTAAATTTGATATGAAATTTGGCTTACGTTTATGTTAAAAATATTTAACCCTTAGTGGCCTGGGGATAAAAAAAACCATATATCTTAAATAAAATTATGACTATAAATCTTAAAGCTTTTAAATTGGCAACAAAAAAATTTCCACTTAATCAAAAAATAATTTTATATAATTTGATACATGTGGGGTTAATGTTTCCACTTTTGATTTTAAAAAAGAACTAGGAAATTTACAGAATAATTTCCTTCAGATTTTGACTAAATTTGGATGTGTGATAAAGGGTACTAAACTAAACTAAAGTGCAACTCTTTATCGTCCCAAACTTTTTTTTTAAGGACTTAAAAGGTGTGTTAAAGTGCTAATAAACATATAGCACTTTAATGTTATTTTTTTTGCGAATTGATCGATAGAATTAGAAGGTCTAGCTAATCTTTAAAGTACATTTAATACCCATTTTTGTATAGTTTCTTTTGAAGAAATGTGAAAAAAAGGAAACTGGATCCATTGTTGACCCCAACTTATAGAATTGCTTTTGTTCGTTTGTTTAGTACTCTTTATCACATGTCCAAATTAATTCTGTAAATTTCCTAGAGAGCATTTTTTGTACAAAAGGGAAAACATTAACCTATATGTATTAAATTGCATAAAAAAAAAAATATTTGTATCAAGAGAAATTTTGTTTTATGAATTTAAAAGCTTTAAAATCCAGTAGTAATAATATAAAATACGTTTTATGGGTCTTTTATGTTTAAGTATAGGCAAAGACAATTAAAGTGTAATCAAATTTAAGTGACATTTTTGCAATATTTGATGAAAACATAAATATTTTGTTTAATAAGTTTGTTATAATTTTTATTAAAAATAAAAATTATGTTTTTTTCGACCTTTAATTGTGCAATGAAAATGAAAATTATTCAAGTTCGAGGCCATATACTCTATATTTCTTCATTAGGATATTGTCCTAACAAATAATCTATAGAGTTTTTGTTTTCAAATTTATTATTTGACCCTTTCAGGAATGTGTTGATAGATCTATTTCGGGAATTTTCTAGGTTCCCATCATCAGAACACATTTTAAAAGCGGTAACAATCCCATGCCAAACCTCAAGCATTTATATGAACTAGTTTACTCACTACATGAGAACTAATATACATATCAGTTTGAAATTAAAGATTATAACCATTGATCAAAAAATAAATTGAAAACTTGTTTGATGTGCAAGATCCACCTCTGGTGGATATTCAATACACGTTTTTTTTTTGTTTCTCTCTCCTTTTTTATATTTTGTTAAGTTATGCTATAAACACATAGACCACAGCAGACTGCAGAGCTACACGACTACAAATGCCGTTCACTGCAATCGTCGCCGTGTGGCCAGCTACTTATTATTTTGGAAACGACAGCAACATAGTAAACAGCTGTTTTTTATACAAATGAATTTTTATTTTAGTAGTGCCAATCACATCTTTTTTTTTGCTTTATTAAAATAGAACAATATGAATGGTTGTAGACACGTACATGTATATAAAGTTGACTTAAAACTACAATTACTTATTTATAACACATTATTATAACGTAAAAATAAATTTATCTAACCCCTCTTGAATATTAATCCAATTATACCATTTAATGTTGCGACGTTTTTTGTGTTTAACAAAATAAAGTATTTTTAAGCACTAATTTGTTACATATATTGTTTTATTGTCAACACTATTTTTGTTTTGCAGCCAACAAAAATAGAAATTATCCTAAGTTGACTACAGCGGCAAAAGTAGTCGGGTAGCCGTGTAGTTGTGTTGGTGTCAAAATAATCGTTTTCATATAAACGTGTGTATTTTATTTTTGACAGGCTGTAGTCGTGTAGCTGCAGTCGTCTATGTGTTTATAGCATTAGTTAACAAAACAGGGAAAGTAAACTAGGCGGTACTTTGCCTTTTTTCACAAGTTTGTTATAATTTTTATTAAAAATAAAAATTATGTTTTTTCGACCTTTAATTGTGCAATGAAAATGAAAATTATTCAAGTTCGAGGCCATATACTCTATAGTTCTTCATTAGGATATTGTCCTAACAAATAATCTATAGAGTTTTTGTTTTCAAATTTATTAACAAAAACTCTATAGATTATTTGTTAGGACAATATCCTAATGAAGAAATATAGAGTATATGGCCTCGAACTTGAATAATTTTCATTTTCATTTTATTTTGTTTAATTTTTGGCAAAATAATCAATTTTTATAAAATTTCCTGGAAAGTAGTCGCTCCGCTCCACACTCAAACACGAATAACACAAGGGAACAATGGTTCTGTTGATTAAGAACTGAATACTGTTTTAAAGGTTATTTGGGACGCTGAATCCAAATCTGCACTTGGTTTTTTTCTATCAGCTCGACTTTTCGAGATATACCGTTATGTTCAAAATTAAGGCACTTCCGCTACATATATTGGAATAACTTGAAAACGGTTCACCATATTAAATTAAAAAAAAAAACCGAAACTCGCCAACAATATTCTCTTTAAGCCGTGCTTACATTGTTTTTAAATTTTCCAAGTAGTTTTAGAGATATCGTTCAAGTTTTGCAAAAAAAATTAAAATTTTTTAAAAAAAAAAAAAAATTTTGTTCTTTAAAAATTCCTAAAAAATAAAAATGGGACAAAAATCACAGTTTTGGTCTAGAAACAGTTAGTTAAATATATTTCGAATGAAATGAGCTTTATTTCATTGCAATCGGTGCACAACTTTTGATTTTGTTCAAGATTTACTGAATTGATATAAATCGCGATTTCCATACAAAATAACAACTTTTGATTTTGTTCATTTCTATCAGCTATACTTTTTAATTTAACACAAAAAAAAATTTTTTAAAGAAAAATAAAAAATTTTAATACACAAATATTACAATGTAATTACAACTCATCGAAAAATTTTCTTTTATAAGATTTTCTAAAATAATTTTGTTTAGAGGGATTATTTGTAATGCTCCAGCAATAGTCCGCCATCATATGCTTATCCCAGTGGCCCTGGTACCGCTCCTCTATAGTGCGGATATCTTGATGGAGACGTTCACCTTGTTCTTCACTGAAGTCTCCAAGATTTTCAGGGAAACAATCCAAATGACTGTGTAGGTAGTGCACCTTAATGCTCATATTACAACCAAGCTGCTTGAAATGTGACAACATGTTATCCACGTGGTCCGAGTAGTGCTCACCCTTTTTGTTTCCCAGGAAATTGCGCACTATCCAAACAAATTCATTCCAAGCATTTCTTTCAATATCTGTCATGGAAGTACTAAAATTTTCATCATTGATTAATTTTTTGATTTGAGGGCCATCAAAAATGCCAGCTTTCAGTTTCTCCGAACTCAAATTGTTGAACTTTCTACTGATATATCTAAAACAATCACCGTCCTTGTTGAGAGCTTTGACAAATTGTTTCATAAGACCTAACTTGATATGGAGAGGTGGCAGTATTATGCGATCCCTGGGCACAAGTGGTTGATTAACTATATTGTGGTTTCCTGGAACCATAGCTTCCCTCGAAGGCCAGTCTTTCTTACTCCAGTGTTCAGATCTGGCTCTGCTATCCCATAAACAAATAAAACACGGATATTTTGTGTAGCCATCTTGTTGGCCTAGAATGAAATTGACCATTTTTAGATCCACACAAATTAGCCAGCGGTGTTCGTTGTACTTTATTTTGTTTATAACTGAGGCAATTGTAGAATATTCTTCTTTAGCTTTAGTTGAATGTGCAATCGGCAACGAACCCAATTTATTACCGTTATGCAGAAGTACACATTATCGGCTGCGTTTAGAAGAATCTATAAATAGTCGCCAGTCATTTGGATCATACTCCTCTAATCCCATCGCTGTTACTAAACCAGGAACATCTGAACAATTTCCACAATTCCATCCACAATTTTATTGACAGTCACTTATGAATGAACACATGTGTTAAGGGAAATTTCTTTAAAAAATCATCCGTTACCAACGATAAACCACACATCAATAAAAACAAGTGCACTTTTCTTTTTTCTCTTTAATTGACTGTGATCTGACTAGGTGTCATAAAGGAACAATAAAATTTATAGGCGTTATGAGTTTGCTACCGCAACCATAAAAATGAAATAATCTTTTTTTATTACTTAATTTTTTTAATTCTTAGAATCATAAAAAACTAACTTCCCAGGAAAAAATTACACATTCCAAAAAGAAGGTGATGCCCACACTTGCTTACATATCTCAATGCCAAATTTAGTAACTGCAATACCAAACTCATTCCAACGATAGAGTCAAAAAAGCAAGTAGTATTGTAATCAATTCTTTAAATTTAAACCAGAAAGCATGAACTGAATAACAAAGTAACTATTTATTTAAAAGATAATAACAATGTTATTAACTTGCAATTACTGACGTTATCGTGAGTGAGTGTAAAAAAATTTTCGAGGGTGATTGTGCGTGAATCATATTTTTGTTTTTCAATTTTGAATTGTTCTTTTTTTTTTGAAAAATTTATATTTTCGTGGTTTATAGCTCCAAAATTATGACAAACCCATGTTATCATAACAATTTGATGTTTCACTTTTTAGGATTTTATTTCCGTATGAGTTCGTTATATTGAGTTATATTTGAGTGACCTAGGAGAATCACGTGTGAGTAAAAGTTATATTTACTTATGGAACTACTTCTTTTTTTTTAAATGTAAGTACTTCTTATTTTTTCTAGAGAACTATTTATTTTTTTTGTGTAAGTACTTCGTTGTTTTATAATGGAACTATTTCTTTATAAAAAAATGTATGTAGTTCTTAAAAATATAAGTAAATGGTTTTTCGGAAAAAAATATAAGTAAATGGTTCTTCGGTAAAAAAAAAATCAATTCTAAAGAATCAATTATTTTAGTCCCACGCCCTGTTAAAAGAATCGAGTAGGTAATCTAGTATGGAATGCGTTCTGCCCAAAATGCTTGATTACAAACCCGCTTACCTTTTTGGAAATTTTTTGCTGGGTTATTACATACAAACACTTACACATTAGAAAATGTTATTTTTGTATGGAGTTCGCGATTTATATCAATTCAGTAAATCGTGAACAAAATCAAAAGTTGTGCACCGATTGCAATGAAATAAAGCTCATTTCATTCGAAGTATATTTAACTAACTGTTTCTAGACCAAAACTGTGATTTTTGTCCATTTTTGTTTTTTAGGAATTTTTAAAGAACAAAAATTTTTTTTTTTTTTTAAAAATTTTAATTTTTTTTTCAAAACTTGAACGATATCTCTAAAACTACTTGGAAAATTTAAAAACAATGTAAGCACGGCTTAAAGAGAATATTGTTGGCGAGTTTCGGTTTTTTTTTTTAATTTAATATGGTGAACCGTTTTCAAGTTATTCCAATATATGTAGCGGAAGTGCCTTAATTTTGAACATAACGGTATATCTCGAAAAGTCGAGCTGATAGAGAAAAACCAAGTGCAGATTTGAAATCAGCGACCCCAAATTAGTAAAAATTTGCTATAAATTTCAAATCAACACAAAAAAAGTTCAATTTTGTTCCCTTGTGTAATCTTTTTTTCAATTTATTTTAAAAATAGCAGTCCCCATCTCCAAGTTACAAATTTTTCAATTATAATTCAGTAAATTTCAATTAAAATTCAGAATTTCCATTTAAAATTCAGAAAATATCAATTGAAATTCAGAATATCCATTTAAAGTTAGAAAATATCATTTAAAATTCGGAAAACATCATTTGAAATTTTGAAAATATTAATTAAAATTCAGAAACTTATCAATTGTAATTCAGAAAATATCAATTGAAATTCAGAAAATATTATTTGAAAATCAGAATACAACAATTGAAATTCAGAAAACTTTCGTTTCAATATCATTTAATATTTTCTGAATTTCAAATGATATTGTCTGAATTTCAATTGAAATTTTCGGAATTGCAATTGATTTTTTCTAAATATTAATTGATGTATTCTGAATTTCATTTGATGTGTTTCTGAATTTCAATTAGTATTTTATAATTTCAAATGATATTTACTTTCAATTGATATTTTCTGAATTTTTAATAATGTTTTCTGAATTTCAATTGATGTTTTCTGTATTGCATATGGAAAATCTAAATTTCAATTGATATTTTCTGAATTACAGTTGCAAAAGGTATAGTAATTTTCAAATATCTTTAAAATTAATTTGAAAACAACTCGTTTTTGCATTTACCTAATTTGTGCTTAATTTTTCATTTCACGATAAAGTGTGTCAATTAGGGTGATCGAGTTGGTTTTTTATGTGTTGTCGGGTTCGGATTTTCTAAACTACATTTTTGACGATCGAATAAACCGTTTTTTTTTTCTGTCGGTTTTTTTCTTAACTGTCCTTGTTTAGCTTTAATATATTAAATTTAAACTTCATTGTTAAAAACGCAATGTTCAGAAAAATTTTCTTAAAAATCCTTTTTTTTTATTGAAGTTGTTCATGCAATGCTCCTTTTTACTTAAAAAAAAAAAATGCTCCTTTTTACTTAAAAAAATTTACTCATATAATATAGGAGTTTTCATAATTCCAAAAATTATTATATTTCTGTGTCATTTTTTAATTTATCCAATGGTACTATTCGGTCATTTTATATTTGACTATATTAAAAAAAAAAACAAAAAAAAACAATATTTTTTTGTAAATAGACATTTTTCAACGATATTTGTATTATAAATTTTTTCCGTAAAATATATTTTAGTTAAGTCGCTTTCAATGATGAACAGTTCTTAATAAATTGTTTAGAGTGCAAATGGTGTATTACATATATCAAAATTTGAAATAATTTGTAAAAGTTATAATTGTTTTTTGAAAACCATCGAAAAAAAATTTTCAATCTAATTAAAAATTAATAATATTTTTTCAAAAAAAAAACTTAAATTATTCAAATTTATCAAAAAACAATCTTTTTAGAGTATAATTGTATAACATTTAAAACCCGCTTAACCGTTTTTTTTTTCAAATTCCCGAAACCGGTTTTTTTCAAATTTGAACTATTCGGAAAAAAATGAAAACCAATTTTCGAAAAATGTTGAATAATCGATCACCCCTAGTGTTAATGAAATCCAAAGAAGTCAGAATTCCACATCTGAATAATTTTGAGTGTATTTATTGAAAAATTAAATGAAAAGAAAAATTTGATTTTTCGGAATTTGGAATTTTGAGAATTTTTAATTAAAAATACACTTTTTTAAAAAATGCGACATTTTGACCGAAATTCGCTACGATTCAACGTTTTCCTAAAAAAAAAATCGATCTCTTTCGTTTAGAACCATTTGCAATAATACTGGGTGTGTAATAGGGCGGGTCGATTTAAAAATCGCTCAACGTTCAAGGAAAATCGTAGTCTACTGATCAAAATAAGAAACTTTGCCGAAGAAACCATACCTCTAAAACGAATTCTGATGTACCGACTTTTGACCCGTAGGGTGAAATTTTGAAAAATCCTACTTTGACCCATTTAGAGCGCCCCAATCGAATATACTCTATTGCTTCCGGAGAAGAAATAGAGACCCTAATCTTGGAAAGACTCCTCCTACTTTCTGAAATATCTCTATCCCGAGATTGGTACATTTTGCTAAAAAAACACGACTAAAAAGGCCCTCTTTCAACTTAAATTTTAACCCCTAGAATGATGATTTATGCATTAATCTGCTAGCGCGTCTCCCGGAGAAGAAGTATCTACCATAGTCTTGGAGAGATTCCTCCTACTTTCTGAAATATCAAAGTGGGCTTTTTCAAAATTTGACCCTACGGGTCAAAAGTCGGGACATCAGAATTCGTTTTAGAGGTATGGTTCCTTCGGCAAAGTTTCTTATTTTGATCCCTAGAATACGATTTTCCTTGAACGTTGAGCAATTTTTTTGCCTCCATACAAATCGACCCGGCCTAGTATGTAATGAATGAAAATCATCAAATTGTGTTTAAGAAACATCCTAATAAACATAGAAAAGCTTTAACATTTTTAAAAGTTTTCTTAACTAATAAAAGCCTTATTAAAACAATATCTAGATCAATTGCTATTTAAAAAACGTTCAAAATTCTCATCTCAATTTGTTATCGAAAGCACCTGAATTTTCAAGTAAAAGCTTCTTAAAACACAGGCAAACAAAAAAATTCATTAAAATATCAATCATGAAAAATAAAGTTTTGGTAGTTTAGTCAATTCTTAAATAGTTTAGAAATTTCCTATTTCGTGCTCATAAAACCATTGCTACAACATTTAAATTAAAACTATCGAAATAAGTTAGAATTCGTTTTAGAGTAGTTGTCATTGTTAAACGTTTTTTGTTGGAAAAATATATATTTTTCAAGCACGTGATTGCTGTACTTAATTGCACCAATTATAAAAAGTTGAATTTCTCAGTATTGAAACTTAAAATAAAGCACTATCTGTATTTTAAATCTAGTATAGAATCTAATAAAACTACTATAGTCTTGCTTCTCTTTTAACATAACCTTAAAAAAAATATAAAAAGCTCAAATTTAAAAAAAAAAAAATTCAAACAATTAAAATAAAAATTTTCAAAATACTTTAACAGCACCTTTTAAATACTTCAAAATTGAACATAAAAAAATACTACAAGATTATACTGAAAAAAAAAACATTTTATTTTCATATGTAAAATATTATTTTTAAGATTTATAAATATTTATCTCAATAAGTTATCTATGTAATATAATAAATAATAATTTTCGATATTTATTTCATTCAAAATAATAATCAATTTTTTTCTCTTATTTTATTTTTCTTCAATACTTTTTTGTTTTTTTTTTTTCTTATTTAATAAAATTTAAAAATCCTTTTAAATTCATCATATAAAGGTATCACAAAAGCGCAAGCGGAGGATCACGGCGTTCTAATTATAACAACACTTCTCGTCGTCTCGTTCCTAATTTGTCTCCTATGCATACTCTATCACTCCAGAAGAAAACGTAGACAACAAATGCATCAACTGGGTTTACATCGTAATGCTCATTATGATTCGCAAACAAGTGCTACAGGTATGATTTGATTTTATATGATTTCAGTGGGTGATACTTTGTATTGACCGATTTCAAGGTTTTACTGTTATACACTGCGTTGCAAAACTATAATTACACATTAATTTCCCTAACTTTCGTAAAGTAGAAGAGTTTAATAGAAATAAATGTAAAACCAATGGAAAAATAATAATATTTCACAAAAAAAACTTATTTTGCTATTTAAGAATGAATAACAAAATCAATTAGTGTTTCATAACTCGAAAATTCGATCCGACCTACAGTCTACCAGATTTATTCAAAGTTCTTCCGTTATATATCTCCATTCATCAACAACTGCTTCTTTTAGACGAAAAACGCTTTACTATTGACGAGTTTTCTGCGTAAACTCGACGGGTTAATACTCGCCAAATATTCTCAATGGGGTTTTGATCCGTAAAACAAGCGGGCCATTTCTTATATTTATGATGATAGCCATTCCATCGTCTGACAACTTAGTTACATGTACTGAGGCATTGTCTTGTTGGAAACTGAACTCTTCTTCGTTGCTATTTTCAATAAATGGCACCAATTAATTTTCTAATACTGCAGAATTCATCCTTGTGCTTGGAAATGCCAAATCAACCATATAGTTGAAACAAAAAGCTCCCCAAACCATTAAGGATCCGCCTCCGAAATTTCTTCTTGAGAAATATTGTGGTTCCTACAATAGCTGTTAAAACCATCTCAACCATCATGATTTAACTTTTTCTCATCAGAAAAAAACACATTTAAAAGATATTTAGTTTAAACTGTGCTACCAACGGCGATTATTGACTTACCGCCCTCCAGTAGGTTTGTAAATTCCTTTTAGCGAATTCAAGTCGAGTAGTTTTGTGGCGGGGTAATAACCTTGGCACAGACATCAGCTTTTGGCGAGTAATTCTCTGGGAATCCTTTAAGAGCCTACTTATGGTTGATCTGGACACATTTAAATACCTTACAATCGTCGATTATCTGAGTAAGGCTAGTTATTCATTGTGTTGTTGGCACAGTTGATTATTTTACTCCGGTCCAGATCAGAAAGTTTTTTCAGGGCGACTGTTTTGTTTTTACCATAAGTACTCGGATCATTTGAAAATTTGTGACAACCACATGTGAACGGTTTATTTTTCCAGAAACTTTCCTTATGCCACTTTTTAAATCGGCTGACATTTTTACTTTCTTAAAATCACTTAGATATGAACCACATGGCATTTTGTTGCAAATTGATTTAATTTGCATTATAAACAAAAAATAATTCTTTAATTTGTCTGTATTTGCTATATTTCTTTGTTTACCGCTATATGTAATTATAGTTATGAAACAATTTTTCTCTTAAATCAATTAATTAAACTCTTAAATGTTACATAATAAGAGATCAGTTATCACACTTTTAAAAACAGTTATAAGTTTTATAAAAATGTTTGTAATATTAGAAAAAAATAGCAAAAATCATTTGTAGTTATAGTTATGCAACGCAGTGTATGGCGTTCACACTTAAATGCTAAACACGTGTTTTACCAAAACGAGTTTAATACTGTTTCCAGTTACGTGTTCTGAGCAAAACATAAATTTTGATGAATAAAAATGTGTGGGAAAACATGTGCAAAACAAGTTTTAACATGTTTTAACTTGTCCAAAAACGTTTAGTGTAAACTTAAGTCTAAATACGTGTTTTGGCAAAATGCGTGTTAGCAAAGAGATGTGTGAGCATCATATTACAAAATTTTTAATATTTTGTTTTTTATTTTTTATTATTTCAGTTTTTAGAAGATTTTAAGTTTGAGTTTAAAATTATATTTCCTTCTGTTTCATATTTAAGGTAAATTTTGTTTAACACAAATCTTTTATCAATTCTTCAAAAATTTAAGTTTTAAACCTATTTTAAAAAAAATTTAACTCAAAATTAAAACGATGCAATTTAATTTTAAACGAGAATCCTAATATTTTTAGATTTCCAACAGAGATAAACTATCCGTCTCTGATGATTTTATTGCAATACTGCCGACATTTCTAAAGATTACACTCATAAAAAAAGTTAGTACAGAAGTCTGTTAAACGGGTTCTAATTCAGTTGAACTAATTCTTTCTGTTACCGTTTAAATCAGTTATTTAGCTAAAGTTATTAGTTATATTATTTCAACACAAGAAAACAAAATCACCCATATTTTAACTATTTTGCCAACTTAATATTTAGTAATTCGTGGTTCTCTAATTTACAAATTTGCCAGTTAATTTAAATCAATATTATTTCCAAAAAATATTTTTTTGTGTCTCCGCTACCAGTCTCACTTTTAGAAGACGTTATTTTCTTATTATTTTTTTTATATAACCGGATAAAAATAGTTATATCTTGTCATATATAATATGATTAAGACATATCAGACTTTGAATGGAGTCCCACTACGGCTTATATCATTATATACAAATACATCTGATAATTTTTATTGACAGACTATTTTATATGTTACTTGATATTATTATATGTCTCCAAATTTTACTCCATATGTAACTGCATAAGCCATATAATAATAATCCAAATATATGTAGTGATCGATATGATTATATATGGTCCGATGGTTAGTTTTATTAAAGTATAAGTAGCGTCATACTGAAAATGTTTTCCTTATAATTTTATATAGCTTTTTATATATGTAATTCCATACATATTTTCGTAAAGTTCAATATCAAATTAAGTTATCTGCAAGTTAGACTTTATTTCATATGGCTTCACATGTAACTCAATTAATTTTAGAACGAAATCATGTTCAAGTAATTTCTTTTATATAATTTCAAATAAAAAAATTAGTATATTTTATAAGATAAGACTTTGTGGCCCTTTGTTCCTCTTAAGGAACCATAGGACATTATATATATATATATATATATAAGATAACACTAATACTAACAATAAACACTTAATTTTATCTTTATAATTTTTAAACTTTTCGTTGTTTCATTTAAACAAAAATGGGTCTTTAGAAAAGTTGGTTTCTGGAATTTTCAACTTAAATACTTTTAAGCATAACTTCATGTCATAAAAAGCATACATACTATCGCCTAAAATATATAAAATCAGAGATATATTTATATCCAATTAGATATAATTTAATGTCCCGGATATGGACAAATCTCGCATAAAAAGGTATAAAATTATATATAATTTAATATAATTAGATACATGTAGATGACCCATTTTTCGGATCAATTTCTATGTGTTTATATATGGGAACTTATCAAATGAGATATAATTATATTAGACTCCATATTAAAATATTTACCAGGGTAATCATCAAATAGGCTTTATCTCGGAAACTAATCGAGATAGAGCAAAATAGGACAAAACTACCTTTTCAGTACCTATTAAGTACCCTATATTAAGCACTTCTATTCCCGGTAATATATATGGACCAGCCTCTGGTCAGATCCGGGGATACACTTTTACCAGAAATTTTCTATTGATTTGACTTAAGAATTCTGTTGGTTTAGCTAAATTCTTAGCTAATTTAACTAGTATTGTCAATGTATTAAACAGTCTAGTTAGTAAACATTTTTAACTAACTTTTTTAGCTGAAATGTAGGTCACCTAAATTTGACAGGACACGATTCTCAACTTCATTAAAAATTCTGCTGCCGCAAATTCAGTTACTCATTTCTGTTGCCGTAGCTGGGATTTTTTCTATGAGTGTAGTTTTAATAGGAAAACTCTCTTGAAATTTAGGAATCTTAGTATGTTTCAATTACATTACTCTCAGAATATAGTTTATATTAGATTCAAGAAGGGAATGCTGATTTCGAAAATGTTGGGATTTAAAAGTCCCAAAATCCAATTTTTTTTATATATTGTTGCTTTTTGTGTATATGGGATCCAGAAAATCTGAACTCTTACTTTATAAAAATTTAAATCCCGCGAGTTGTAAAATCTACTTCCGTTTGGCATCACATGATGAATATCAAACTAGATTTTGAGCAAAAAATAAATTTCAGACTTACTGAGCTGAGAAATATATTCACATTGCAATGACTTTTCTAAAAAACAAGCTTAAAAGTCCGATACTTCGTTACCGGTAGTTTTATACAGTGCTGGTCATCAAATTAGCCCACCTAGTACAAATTATTTTTTTTAAAGTTAATTCTCAATTTAAAATCTTTAAAAAAAAAAATAAAAATATGACCACCTCCTATGCGATAGTCAGTTTAGTGGCTTCGCTGAATAGAGTTTTTCTGCGTAACCTTACATAGGGGTTTAGTGTCTTCACTGAGTAAAGTTTTTTTGCCTGACCGGCCTTCGGCCTGACCTAAGGGTTTAGGCAGTTTAGTGACTTCGCTGAGTAAAGTTTTCCCATTTTACGATTTTATCAAAAAAATGTATTTCGTTATATTTTCGATGTATTTGTAAGTGTTTTCGAAAATAGCGCCGCAGGCAAAATTTGTAAACGCTACACAGAAAAAATTATGAGCCAAAAATATCTAATTAATCGATTGTTTGAATATCAATGGCAATTTAAACAATTTTTTTAATTGCTTCAATTAAAAAATTTATTGAATTTTCTAATATATCCATACAGTGTTGACAACATGTAAACAAAATTTTTAAAAATTTGGCAAACTATTTTTTTTATTTTATTTAGATTAAATAATCAAACAAAGGTTTAATTATATCAATATATTATTTAATTTGTAAAAAAAAAATCGCAAATGATTAACTTTTAATAAGTTGAATAGTTTACCGATTTCAAATACACGCGAAATCGTAGTTATTTCACTAGAGTTTGCAACACTCTTTTTGTTGAGATATTCGTGTACGCACGAAAACTTAATTTAGTTTCTTGTTTTATCTGTGAAAATAAAAGTGCACATGTGGATTTAAATAAACCTTATCGAAAAAGGACAATTAAACTATTATTTTTGTAAATAATTAAATTTTCAATAAGTATAAGTGTCATTAAACTATAATTTTAAAGTTGTGTGTGATTTTTTTAAGAAAGCAATTCAATTACAAGAAAAAGTTTAAGACAAGACAAGCAAAACAATAATACATTTTTATATTAAAAAGCTTTAATTTTATTATAAATAAAATGTCAATTTAATTAACAAACCTACATTTCTTTTTTTAATTAATGGGGGTTTTCAATTAAAACTACCATTGTTTTCTTCTCAAGTTTCAATTAAAGTTTTAATCAATTTAACGAAACTTTTTAATTGAGGTTGTAAAGAAAAACAATAAATCTTTTAATTGATATTATTATTATATTAATTGAAAGAGTTTTAATAAACTGTCTGCAAATTTTCTTAGTTAATACTATTATTTCAGTGGTAGGTGCAAAATCAATTAAAATATTAATTGATTTAATAAAATTTTTAATTGAAACCCGTTTTTAGTTTTTTCTGTGTACGTATCGTAGATCCTAAAAATATTATTTTTAGAATCCTGAAGAAATTTTCTTGTATTAGAGTACCCACACTTGTATGTTACTACTAGTACCGGTTTTTAGGCCCTGGGGGGCCAAGGCCGAAAATCTTGTTTTAATTCTGGAGAGAACCACCTACATTTTTTGAGAATCCCCCATAGTGTGCAGTTTAGCCAAACAATATTTTTTTAACTGTTTTAAAAATTACTAAAATTTTCAAACTACACCTACACTATATTCTAAATTTAAATACCTTTTAAATTCATAAAAATTAATAATTAAATAAATTATATTAATATGCCGTTGAATAAAACCACTCCGTTAAAATTCTACCGCCTTAGAGGCCACATTTTTGCGCTGGCTCGTTGGCGTGCTTGCTCAATCACAAGCACGTAGCAAACAGAACTGCTAATCCTGGTTTATATTATCCTTGGTATATAGTCCGGTCAAAATAGACATTTCATATAATAGAGCTGAATTTTGCTACAGACCTTGGGTAAACCATTCATTACAAATATAATACCAATAGTCTCCTCCAATCCATGCCTGAAAAAAAAAGTTATTTAAGGTCAAAATGTTCTTTATTTTCTCCTAAACGGTAAGGTTTATCAAAAAAAAGTTTTTTTTTGTAAGAGTCACCATTTCTGAGATATCGCTATTATGAAAGTTGAATTAGTTATGTTTGGAATTCTTCAACACGTCACAAATTCTTTACTTTTTAATTTTTTTTATTATGAATTCTACGTTTTGATAAATAAACATTTATAACAAAATATTTTGTCTTTTAGTAAATATTTCTTGAATTTTTTCTAACATCAGCCCGTATTTTGTATTACTATTATAATTACGATTATAAGTTAGTAAATTTGCAAAAATTGTTGCGTAAAATTTAAAGTTATATACTCTATATAAAGTTTTACGCACATCATGTTTAATTATAAACACATAATGTATAAAGTTTTAATATGTGTGTTATATTGTACATAAAAGTGTGTACAAAATAATTTTAAGCACTTATTATAATTTTTTTTTTTTTTTTTAAAGAGAAGCAACACTCAGGAAATTCTTCCTATTAATTAATGTGTTGCTTTCTTTGGAAAGGGGATAGTGGAGAGATGAAAGGTGGTGGAAGATGAAGGGCTTCAAACATGGCAACACTGTAATTGCGCGAGATGATAAGTCTTAGAATAGTTGTTGCTCACCACCTGTAGATGTAATGTAGAGTTGGCAAAATTTATTGAAGCTTTTTGTTTCATAGCTCTGATTCATTATTTTACTTCGTTGGGGTTAACTGCTATGGGAACACCGAAGGTGGGCGCAGCGATACATATAAGTGATAGAAAACTCATACATATTATTTTTCTAAATTGATGTTGTCGTCACCGGGAATCGAACCCGGGACCATCCGTGTAACAGTCCAACGCGCTAACCATTACACCACAACGCCCACAATTATTTATATTTGCTAAATATGCGTAACATTAAACAAAAATTTATTTAGTAGTAATTTTACAAACATTTTTTGAGTGTTTGTTGCTCATTTTAAAAATTTGTTTTGCTTGTGATCCAGCTCATCGAAGTTTTTGCATAAGTTTTTTAAAATATCACCAATTTAATCCATAAAAACAATTTTTGCTTTTGATCAATAATTTTAATTCCTATAATACCCCTTAAATTCAAAAACCGAAAAATTTTAATTCAAAATAAGGAATTTTTTTTTTTTTTTTGTACATCGGTATACTATTGATTTCCAAATTTTCTCTTGTGAGAGTTTTTTTTTATTATGTACTCATCTGAAGGATAGAAGAAAGTTTTAAAATATGTTAAGAAACAGTTTTTTTTAAAAAAAATTTGCACAAAAAGTTGTGAATATCTCAAGATTGGCTTCGATCGACAATAATTATTTTACTCATTTTTTTCCCCATAATATATCATTTAAATGTTTTTTAATCATCTTTTAAACTCATTATTAAAATTAGTATTTCCAACAGGTTTAAATTCGAGTCGTCGTCATCTACAAAGTGGTGGGGCCAGTATAGCCGGTAGTTTACATGGCATTAATAGTGGAAATCTAATTATACCTCCAGCACCATTACCACCCCGAGCCATGCATCAACCACCACATATCTGTATTTCAGGTTCAAGTCTAGACTTAGGTCCTGGCAATTATCCGGGTATAATGATAAATGCCGATTCACTCGATGATTCATCAACAACATCTAACGATTCTATAGGTAGTATACCATTTTTAAATGAATGTGAAACAGATACTATGGGTCATATGATGCTGCAACATGGAGAAAATGTTTAACAATTAAGAAAATGTTATAAACTAATTTTAAAATTTTAAAAAAACAAGCAACCAAAAAAAAAAACAACAGATAGTAAACCAAAAAAAAATTATGATAAATGATGAAAAAGATTTCCTATAAAAGGAAAATTTTGCACAAATTTTTAATTTTAACCCAGCTAAAAGAAATAAAGAATTTTCAAAAAAAAACCCCCCCATTCAAAATTTCTAGGTTTAGCTGAATTATATAGACAAAATAAGTGAAAAATGAAAGAAATTATGAAAAAAATGCTAAGATTATTAAATTTTTTTTTTTTTTTTAAATTAATGAATTATATAATTATAATTATATAAATGTATAAACAGAAATATGTTTTTTTAACATATTTTTAAGTATAAAAATTTTTAAGCCTAAGCCGAGAAGATGATTAAAAAAAATTTATGAGAAATAAAACAATTCAAAAGTTAACAATACCCAAAAGACAAAAAATAAATTAATAATAACAAACAAAAAATAGAATATTTAACAAAAATGCATATAAAACAGATTCTATATATTAAAAATATAAACGAATTGAAATGAAGAAAAAGTTGAAAAAAAAGAATAATTTTAAAATTTAAAATAAAAACCATTAAAAAAAAACATAAATAAACAAACAGGAGTCAAGTAGAGAATGTTAAAGAAAATTAAAAAAAAAAATTCGAATAGTAAATCAAAAATTCAAAATACGTATTAAAAATTAAACATCACTCAATTTTGCCAAAAACAAAAAAATAAAAAAAAAAACTCCAAATAAAATGTTTCATTGCATTAATGAAACCCCCCAAAAAAATATTAATAATAAAACAAAACTTGTTGATTTTTATATTTGATACAAATAATATTCTTATATCTTTAGGAGAAATAAAGTAAAAAAAAAAAAATTAAAGTAAAACAAAAAATTCCATAAAAATGAAATAATGTTTTTGAACAAACTAGAAAAACAAACTACAATTAAAAAAATAAAACTAAATACCTTATTTTATAATTTTTTATTTTAAAATTCGTTTGAAATCATTTTAAATTCATTACAAAATTTTTAATGTTGTTATAAGTTTCAATAGAAATTTTAAATAATTTCAAACGAAATTGAAAACACAAAATTATAGAATAAAATTTTAAATGAATAAAAAGTAATAGGGACATCAACATTAAAGAAAAAATTGTTTTAAGTTTTTCAATAATTTCTGTTTTTGCTATAGATACACTGATAGAATTCTCCTTCATAGTATTAATGAAACGATTTCATTAAAATCGATTCATTGGTTTAATGAAAAATTTCATTAACTGAATGAAAAATCATTAATATTGGTATTTTTTTCATTAACATTTTTTATGATTTTTTCATAATTTCATAAAAAAAAATTCATTAAATCAATGAAAAATTTTCCAATTTTTTTCAATAAAAATTTTGACTTGTACACTAGCGCGTCCCGAATAAATTTTGTTTAGCTTGCCCCCGCCCCAAATGATGGGGATTTAGGAGCCTTTTACGGGAAAAATAGCAAAAAAATTTTGAACAAAAAACCAGATTTAAGATTTAGGAGCCTTTTACGGGAAAAATAGCAAAAAAAATTTTTGAACAAAAAACCAGATGGCTACCGGATCCTAAAGATTGCAATCCTAGTGCATTTTGAAAAAAAAAAAATATTTTTGATTTTTAAAAAATTGACGCCAAAAGTTGCGCAATACAGAGTACATTCCGGGAAAAATATTAAAAAAATTTCCGTAGAGCAATTTTGGTGCAGCGTTGCATCTTTAAGATTAAAATGTGAAAAAAAGAAAATTTTACAAAAAAGTACATCTCGTTCCACTGTGCGCTGGACCAAAAAAGCTCTATCACATTTTTTGAAATAGTTTTAACTAATATCCTCTAGTTTGCGCAGCTTTTGTGATTAATTTAGCTTGAAAGAAAGAAAGAAAAAAAAAAAACATATACTCACTTTCCATCTTTAAGATGCAACGCTGCACCAAAATTGCTCTACGGAAATTTTTTTAATATTTTTCCCGGAATGTACTCTGTATTGCGCAACTTTTGGCGTCAATTTTTTTAAAATCTAAAATATTTTTTTTTTTTTCAAAATGCACTAGGATTGCAATCTTTAGGATCCGGTAGCCATCTGGTTTTTAGTCCAAAAATTTTTTTGTTATTTTTCTCGTAAAATGGTCCTAAATCCCCATCATTTGAGGGGGCAAGCATTTTCAAATTCGAAAAAAAGCCAAATTCGGGACGCGCTATTGTACACTGATAGAATTCTCCTTCATAGTATTAATGAAACGATTTCATTAAAATCGATTCATTGGTTTAATGAAAAATTTCATTAACTGAATGAAAAATGATTAATATTGGTATTTTTTTCATTAAAATTTTTTATGATTTTTTCATAATTTCATAAAAAAAAATTCATTAAATCAAATGAAAAATTTTCAAATTTTTTTCAATAAAAATTTTGACTTGTAATAAGAAAAAAAAATTTTTTTTTGTACTATCATTTTGAAATAAAAAAAACTGAATAATTTCTTTTAAACAGAATTAACCAAAACTTTGATATAAATAGTTTTTTTATTAAATTTGCCTAGAGCTAACAGTTTTTGACGAATTTGAATAGTTCAGGTCACTAAATTCCAGGGAACAGATTCTCCAAGAAAAACGATATAGTTTTGTTCAAAACGAGACCTAAATTGTTATCGTTTTGACGATGTTACACAAAAACGTTATGCTAAACGATAAAACATATTTGTTGTTAACAACATGGTTAACCATATTTAACATTTTTATCTAATATGGTCGTAATTTAACTACAACAAGTGGACTATAATCGTCGATCGTTCTACAGATTTCCAAGCCAGATCGATAAAAAATTACATATTTTGTACCGACATATAAGAAAATATGTCATCTTTTAACACAAATTATAAAAAATGTAAAGAAAGATTGAACAATTTTGTAAAAATAAAACAATAAAAACAGAAATAAATTAAAATTGGTTTAAATATTTCTTTTTTATGGGTAAAAAAAATTTTATTTTCAAAATTTGTAATTTGTTGCTAAAATAATCATAAAAATGCAAATTATTAAATACCAACGAAAATATTTCATACAAACTATGAATTTTATTCATTAAACACATGAAACTTTCATTACGATTAGGCTAGGATTAATGAAAAAAATTTCATATACTTTATGAAATTTTCATTGGGTCAATGAAAACATTCATTCAAATTGATTTAATGAAACACCTTTCATTGACTCAATTTGAATGAAACGTTTCTTTGGGGACGTTTTTATGAAAAAATTCATTGGAGTAATGCAGGAATTCATTAATACTACGCACAAATTTCTATCAGTGTAATATATTTTAAAAAAATATAAACATAATAATTTTTAATAAACATTAATCTAAGGACCCAGAACTTAAAAATTTAATTTGAAACCGATTAATTTCAGAACAGTAACAATTTTGAATTTCAAATTTTAATATACGATTTTTTGACTCAATTTTTGATTTGATTTTTCGTAAGAAAACTTATGTTTCCAAAAACTTCTCCGAGGCTATAATATTTTAATCGTTTTAAAACGTAATCTCGTTTAAAACCGATTATGGCAGTAATTACCCGTTAAAAATAAAATTTTATAATCTTGGAGATTGGTAATAACAATTTAGCATTTAAAAGGCGCTAAAAAAATTATCGTATAAGTAATAACAATTTAGCTTATAAAAAAGCGATAAAAAAATTGATCGATTGAAAAAAAAACGTCGAATATTTATTCTGTTAAATTTTTTTTATTGAATTTTTTTTTTCCTTCAATTTAATTTTAAAATAATGTTTTTTATGTGAATTTATGGAGGGCATACAAAACACTGCTTTCACTTGTTTTAACCGGCAAGTCCGCCTCCAGGCGTGGTATATTGAATTTGCCAAAACGCTCCAAATGCGTATTTTATAATAAAAAAATAAGTTTTTGCAATAGAAAACAAAATTTACGAAATTTTTTGTGAATTTGTTTTTCGTTTACATTTTACAGTTTGGAAACAAGAAAGTGTTGAAATTAAAATTTTGTAAAATTTCGAAAAGAAATACTTTGATACAAATTTAGTTTTCAAAAATACACACAAAAAAATCCCCAAAACCCATTTCAATCACGAAAACCACCGATTCAATAACTTTAATTTCTGAAATTCCGCCAACAACGAGAATTGCTAATTAAATTAGAAATTGATAGCTCTATAATTGAATTATTTTTCAATTAAATATTAATTCATTTGATTAAAAATTTATTAATATTGTATATCTTCTCAAAAAGCAAAAAACAATTGGATAACGTGTTTTTTATAGCTCGAATTTTATAACATTGCATTTAAACCGGCTTATAATTCTCGTTTAGTTGGCATATTTATTTATACTTAAGTGAATAAATTCACACAAAAATTTGTTTTTTCTTTCTATTGCAGCGTAGTTGTTTTCGTTGCAGAAATTAGGCCTTTGGTTGAAATCAGAGTTTTTTGTTTCAAATAACTTTTAATTTATTTTTAGCATATTTTTGTTTTAAAAATTTTTGTTAAACAAAATTAAAAATTTAAAAATTACATTATCAACTTAATGATAATGTTTCAGAATAAATAAATATTCAGATTTAAAAAACTGCAACGAAATTATTTAACTTAATAAAGTAATAAACCTAATAAGAATTAAAATCTAATCTAATTGAAATGAATTTAAAATATTTATTACTAATACATAAACATTTAAAAAAAACAACAACAAGAATATGTTTATGTTATCTTGTTTTTTTAAAGATGCTTTTGAGCGGTAGTATAAAAAAGTGTCAATCAAGTTGCGAATTTGAGCAAATATTTAACTGATTCTATTAATATTTATTTGACAGCTTTTTGAATTTTCAACAAATCGATTTAATTGAAAGCACCCTGCAACAAATTTCAACTTTTTTTCTCACATATCTAAAAATCGATATGTACGAGAAACTATAGACCACATATAGTCTAACTGCGTTTTCAGTTTTTCGCCATCATGTCAAAAAAGACCTTAATTTTTTAAGAAAATATTAAAATTCTTGTACTCATTTTAGGATCCCAATGTAGTCAAGAATCTTAGCTGTTTTTGAAAAATTATTGTTTATAAATTTTCGAAATTTCAAAATTTCCTTTTAAAAAGTTAGTTCTTCAATGTCGTTGAGAATTCTGAAATTGGAACGAGCTCTCAAGAGCCGTAAATTAGTTTTACCTAGATTTATAGACATCTTTCCTAACATTTTGGTAGAAAAAATCCTCAAAACCGGTTCAGAGGTTAAAAAGTTACACACAGAGGAAAATTTTTTCCATTTGCCAACTGAAATTCGGTTACTACGACTCAGATTCAGTTACTACAACTGGAATTGGTTGGTACAACTGAATATTGGTTTTCACAACAAAGTTCGGTTAATATCACAAAATTTTAGTTGCAACAACCAAAATATTCAGAAAACTAATTTGAATATGGTTGTTCTAAACGAATTTATTGGTGGTTAACACCAAAATACAGTTTCTAATTCGGTTGGCACTTTATTTCTCTGTGTGTATGAATACAAATATAGAGGTACATCTCTCTAAATGTTGAAGTACAAATTCATCTCTCGGCGTCTAGTGAATAAAATATTGTGTTAGCAGGCGGCAGAGGTGAATTTTATTTACCACATCAGTTTTTTTTTTTTTTTTTTGATAAATAAAACGGTGTTACTTAAATATTTTGGATAATATCTCCACATGGGTTTGATAAAAGTATAAACATGTGTATATTTTTGGAAAGCTTAACTATACGACTTTCTAATACCGTTCAAAACTTTAAAATCGATTAAAAACTGACTTACTAGGGGAGTCTCCAGATGGGTTCTCTAAAATCTTAATGAAATTTGGATATGCTATAAGGAAAAAAAAAAGACACGAAGAGTGTCTGAGCTTTTTTCGATTTTTGTAATCGTTCGACTTTGAGACGACTTATCCCGAATAGCTTTTATACCGCTTATTATTAATATTTCAAATAAGTGATAACCCTGGGTCCATAACATTGGCAATATGGGCATCAAAATTTAAATATGTAATGTAAAATTTAAAATGTAATTATCTTTAAGAAAACTAAAAATGTTATTATTTTTAACTGTTCAACAAATAAAACAACTGTAGTTAAAATCGCTAATCATGTCGTAAAAATAACTGGCAACTACAAATATTTTGAAACAACTGAAACTAACCACTACTCATTACTACATTAACAACTGTCATGTAGTAAGCATAAAACTGTTTTGAGTGCTAACATTTTGTTTCGCTAGTTTAAAACAAAACAATTTTATATTTGCATAAGTACACTCACAGAAATAAATTTGTAGAAATAGTAAATAAGCTACTAAAAATAAGTTAAAAATTAAGTTGCAGAAAAACTGCTAAAATTATCAGTTTTATTTTTTTTTTTTGCTAAATAATTATAAAATAAGAATAGCAAATATAAAACTGTTAACTTGACAAAATATTAATTATATACGAGTTGAATTTCAGTTAATTCAAAATAGCAATTTACTCAGATAAAATTAGTAAAAACGTTTACTAAATATTTGTAGACTAAAAACAGCAATCAACAGAAATGTTTGCTAAAAAATTTTAGATTATTGATTTTGCATTAAAAAAATTTATTAATTAACTAGAATTTAGCTCAAATATAACTAAATACATTTAGATTCAACATATTTATTTTTGCTATTCTTATCTTACTAATATTTAGCAAAAAAAAAAATCAGCTAATTTTAGCATTTTTTCTTAATTTTTAAATAATTTTTAGTAGTTTTAACAAACATTTTTACTGGTTTTTTCTATTTGTGTACAAATAATGAATTTCTAAAGAATTTATATTTTAAATTTAACTTGGGTCCTTAAGATTAATCTCAAAACCATTTACAACATTAAAAATTCAATAAATCAAAAACATTAAAAACATTAAAAATAAACTTGAATTTACAAAATTTCAACATATTAACACAAAAACACAAAAACACACCGAATAAGAAAATTAATTAACAACAATAAAAAAAATGAAAAAATAAAAAATAATAATTAGTGACTATCAAAATTGCATCTTCCAAATTAATAAAAAAAAAATTAAATGTAAAATTAAAAACAATTTTATATAAAAAAAAAACAAATTTAAAAAAACACAAAACATTTGTTTGTAGTTTCAACAAAATAAAATCTACGAGAAAATGATGAAAATTTAAGCCTCATTTTCAGAATATCCCGTTAGCTAATAACTGGGACTTTAACTAACATATTTTATGTGATTTTTTAAATAAAAATTTAATTTAACTGAAAAATTTGATCTAAATATTTTAAAATTTAAAAATTGGAAAACATTAATAATTTCTAAAATATCAATGGAAATTTAGAAATTCCATTTTAAAATTCACAAAACATCAATTGAGTTTCTGAATTTAAATTTGAAATTTAGAAAACATCAATTGAAATTCAGTTTTTACATTTGAAATTCAGAAAATATCAAATGAAATCCAGAAAACATCAATTGAAATTCAGAAAATATCAAATGAAATTCAAAAAATACTAATTGGAATTCAGAAACACATCAATTGAAATTCAGAATACATCAATTGATATTTAAAAAATATCACTTAAGATTCAGAAAATTTAAATTGAAATTCAGAAAACATCAATTGAAATTCAGAAAATACTAATTGGAATTCAGAAACACATCAATTGAAATTCAGAATACATCAATTGATATTTAAAAAATATCACTTAAGATTCAGAAAATTTCAATTGAAATTCAGAAAATATTAAATGAAAATATATGAAATGTTTTCTGAATTTCAATTGAAATTTGTGAATTTTAAATTTCAATTGATATTTTCTGAATTCCAAATGTATATTCTAAATTTAAATTGATATTTTCTGAATTTCAAATGGAAATTGTAAATTTCAATTGATATTTCTGAACTACAATTGTAAAAAGTGTACACACTACGAATAAATAATATAATGAAATCTCTGCTATTTAATTTTTGTTTTCAAATATGCGAACATATTTGAGTATTTTTCAAAAATTTTAAATTACTGGTTTTGAGAAAACTTTAGTGCACAGAGAGAATTCATTGGACGTGTTTCAATGTACTAATGAATAAACTACTTCACTAAACTAATGAAGTTTTCTTCACAATGTCAACAAAAAATTCTTAAACTGTATGAAAAAGTTTCATAGTTTAAATGAAACTATTTGTAATGAAACTTTTGCATTAGTCGTATGAAATTTTTAATAAATAATATGAAATTTTTCATTAAATGTATTAAATCTAATGAAAAGCTTCAATGGACGAGTTCCAGTAACAATTCAAAGATAGAATGCAAAAATTCATTGATAACATGCAGATAGTTCTCTCAGTGTGGGTTTGAAGTCTTACCATCTGACCTGTTGAAAATATTACAATTGAAACCAACTACTAATTTCCAATTAAATTTGTTTACATAAAAAATTCCTTAAAATCTGTATAAAATTTTCTCGTAGAATATTTGTTAAACATTTTATTTTCAATCAATTTCTCAACATTTTAAAAAACAAAACACTAAAATAAATTTTTAGATAAAAACAAAATTTAATACGTTAATTACAATTAAATGTTGGTAGTAATTAAAAAAAAATATAAATTTAACAAAAAAAAATGAAATTAAAAAAAATACACGTTTTAAAACACTTTTATAATTATTTTTTATAAGTTTCTAAACAGTTTTTTTTTTTATTAATTTTTTAATTCGAAAAAATATAAAAAAATAAATTTATTGGTTTCATAGAGCACTTACGTTTTGCAATAAAAAAAGAAAATTAAATAAGAAAGATAAACATAAAAAAATAAAAAATAAAGTTAAAATTGTTGTTAAAAAATGATAAAAAAAAATTAAAAATTCTAAAATAAGTATTAAACCAAATAAAATAAATAATTAAAATTTTATAATAATAATTTTTAATTATAAATTATGACAATTATAATTTTGTGTTTAAGTTTGTAAAAAATGAAAACGGTTTACATTTTTGTAACCGTTGAAAATAATTAAATAAAATAATAATAAACATAAAATCATGTATTGTTAGTAAATTTAAGAAAATGGTACGAATGAAATATTTAAAAACAAAAAATCAAGTTTAACGAAAATAACAATTTAAGACAACTGCTAAAATAGAAAATAATACAAAAAAAAATTAATTCAAAATTAAAATCCAAAAATTAAAATAAAACAATAAAATCCCCCTCCCCCTCCCCCTCAGCAAAAATAAGCGTATATATTGAAAAACAAAACTCCCACCCCGCCCCCCCCCCCCCCCCCTCCAACACAAATTCATGTTAACATTAATTATAATGAATAAAAAATTAATAATAAAAAAAGATCATATTAAAAGCAAACCAATAAAAAAAAAAAATTACATAAATGTTTAGAAATGGTTTTTATTTTTAAAAACAAAATGTTTGTCAATATTATGTTATTTATATATCGAAAGAAAAAATTAAAAAAAAAATGTATCTATGTGTAATGTTATTATATCGTTTTAAATATTATTACATATAATTTTTTATTTTATTAATTATTTTATGTTAGATTAATAAATAATTTTATTTGAAACAAGTGCTTGCCAATGAAAAAAAAAAACAAACAATTTAGCAAGTATTTTGAGTAAAATTCATTTTAAATAAAAAATTATTAAATTGAAGAATACCCGTGATATTTATTTATGAAAGTAAAACGTAAAACGTAAGTAAATATTCAAAAATTAATTCAAATTTATAAAAATTTTAACCAAAATCGGCTTACTATTTTCTGGAGTATGTATTTCGATATTATAGTCAGATGAAAGGGCATCAGTAGGGCTATCGAAAAAAAATGAACTCAGGAGGGATCTAACTTTCTTTTTTATGAATAATAGTTTTTAAAAGTTTCATCTTATCAAAGTCAATATTTATTTTGAAAATTTTCCGAATTTGGTGTAAAGAAGCTTAAAATCGATTTTCTCAAAATCAAAAAAGAATTTATCGATATCGATATTTTTGAACTCATGCAGTCGAACTTCCATAACTCGAATCATCATTATCCCAAAAAAAAAACATCGACTTACGGAGACTTCGAGTTACAGAAACAAATTTTAAAAAAATAATCAATTGCAAGCATGTGTTTATAGTTTGAATTTTTTATTTAAAACAGGAAACTGAAAACTGAAAACTACATACCAAGTTACAATGAAGTAAAATATTTTGAAATTAGTGACTGAAAATTTATTTTTTTTTTATTATTTTCAGTAAAAAATTACTAACTCGTTTAAAGCCTTATAGTGCTCATCAGTTGTAGTGTCATTCGTATTTAAATATAAATTCAATGTTCGGAAAGAATTTTCTATATCATTTCTGGAAGGCTGATAAATAGTTTCTCCAGATATAGGCATGTTTTGACTTCTAGCTGCTGTAAACCAATCGAGGACTGCTTTGTCAATATTTTTGAATATTGGGGTCTTAACTCGTTTACATGTAGACGAAATCCAGAAAGAGTTGATAATTGATTATCTATTTTTAAAAATCGTTGAGACCGTACTAGCCGGGATACCATATTTATCAGCTGCATTCTTTTTCTTTAATCCACCTTTGACATCTTTTATTAGTTTGTATTTTTCTTCAATTGAACAACATTTTAAAACACGTTTAGTTGCCATGATAATAAAATAATATGCGATTTTAACATTTATCATTTAAGGCAGCTATGCCCAACGTCAATGTATGCGATTTGTTCGAGTGTGTTGGGTACGCGTAAAAGCTCTTTTATTGTTACTTCCCTGCAGGAAGCTTGGGGTCAAGTGTCTCCAAGTCTCCACTTTTGTCTACTATTTTGTTGACATTGTCAACTAAGCGTCTACACTTTTTACTTTATTAACTCACTAGTAAATTTTTGGTTCCAATGTCTACATATGGTCCCATTAGAACTAATTAGTCACTAGTGAATCTATAGTTCTTATGTCTACATGTGGTCCCTTAAGAACTAACGAGTCACTAGTGAATCTTTGGTCCAATGTCTGCATATGGTCCCATAAGAACTACCTAATCACTAGTGAACCTATGTTTCTAATGGGTACATATGGTGCCATAAGAACTACCTAGTCACTAGTGAATCTTTGGTTTCAATGTCTACATATGGTCCCATAAGAACTACCTATTCACTACCTAGTCAATAGTTCTAATGTCACTAGTGATTTTCAACGACACGTACATGTTAAATGTCTATAGCAAAGTACATTGCCTGGGGAATATTTAGTAAGTAGTACTGGTGACACAGTCAATAGTGAATCAATACTTTTTCACTATTGACATTTCCTGCAGGGTTTTGTTTATTAGGATGGGCCGAAATATCCGCTTTTGTAGAACTTTTGTAGAACATAGAGCGAAATATTTACAATTTTTATGTCTGTTCTTGGTGAGGGAAAAAATATACGAACTAATTTCTTCTGTCCTACGGGTAATTGTGTTCCTTGATAATGGTACCAAACATACTGGCTCGCCAACGCTGTTTTGTGTAAACAAAAAATCATTTTCCCAAACCTCATTAAACATTTTGAGCAGTACTGTACTTCACTTTCTGATTTGCGTGTACTACCTTCTCGCATGAAGTCTGCATGACAACTGATCAACAGTCGTTAAAAAAACAAAACCAAACGCAAGCATTGCACAAATGTTTTCTAGCTGACCCGATTGATTACTAGGTTTCGAGTACACAAAGCTCTTTATGTGTGCATTTCGGCCCATCCTATTGTTTATCACTACACCCAAAATATTTCTTAGTTGATTTATAATTTAACCATACTAGTAGTAACAAATACTCATTTAAATGTTGCATCCATTGTTTATAGTATAAACAATGGATGTATAAGATAAGTATAAACTTTATACTTATAATTTCTTCAAAATTTAAGTTTTTTCAATTAAAATATTTTAAATTTAAATTTAAAGTTTACAATTTTTAAGACAAAAGTCAAATTTTCTATGCTTACGAAAATTCGTTATATTTATTAAGACAATTAAAAATTTTTGACACAAAAAACAAATATTTATTAATGATCAAGATAGTTAAAATTAATTTATTTAAAATGAACTAAGAATTTTTTTAACTATGCGACTATTCAATTTTATCGGTGTAGATTTCGCGTATGTGTGAAAGCACAAAGCTCTTTATGTGTACATGTGAAAGCACAAAAAGCTGTTTTCGCTCGCGGGCATATGGGGTGGGCATAGCTGATTTAAGGCGAATGACATTTATGCAAAGTACTGATACTTACGCAAACAAAAAGAAGCACATGTACAAAAAGGGATTTCCCCGAAAAAAAGCAAAATATACAAACCAGCTAAACAAGCAAAAGAAAGCAAAATAAACAAACCAACTCAAAAAAGCAAAATCAATAAACCAGTAAACCAAGCAAAAAAATTCGAGTTATAGAATTCGTATGTATGTATTTCGTTCGAGATTTCCGAAAAAAAGCAAAATATACAAACCAGCTAAACAAGCAAAAGAAAGCAAAATAAACAAACCAACTCAAAAAAGCAAAATCAATAAACCAGTAAACCAAGCAAAAAAATTCGAGTTATAGAATTCGTATGTATGTATTTCGTTCGAGTTATGGAGAACTTTGAGTTGTGGAAGTTCGAGTTACAGAAGAAGAATTGTATGTTATTCATTCTCTTAACGCTACTGCCAACCTAATTAGTTCGAGTTAGAGAAAATTCGAGTTAGAGAAGTTCGAGTTATGGAAGTTCGACTGTATTTGAAACAGCCCAGCCAGAAATTCATGATGGTTAAAAAAACTAAGTACTATCAAAGCATACAATATACCAAATCCAAAACGTTCTGAGAACGTTTGAAAAAAAACATATTTAAATTACTTTAATAGCACTTTTTAAACAAACTTTACTGATGTTTATTGAAATAAAAATGATATCTGTGGAATTTTGATAAAATAGTGTAGTCAATAAAACTTTTAAATGTGGATACACTCAAAAAGTTTTACAGTTACTACATGACAGTTGTTTGTGTAGTAATCAGTAGTAGTTGTTTTTAACTGTAATTACAGTTGTTTTTGTATGAAATAATGCAGTGTTGTTTTCATCTAAATTTTTCACATTATATATTCCTATTTCCTTTGATGAGATTGGGTAGTCAAAAAAATTTTTAGTTTCCTTAAAACAGTTGCCTTTTATATATATATCACCACATTTGTATTTAGAATATCTTGTACTAAAAATTTCATTTACTACCATAATATTTCCATTGTGTAGTAAACAGACATTGTTAGGATGAAGAGATGTAATTCGAAATCCATAAATATTTACAAAAGAAAAAACAACTCTTGATTTAGAAGTGTGTAAAGGTTCCCCAAGAGAGTATTTGTTGCTCTTATTGAGGGGATATACTAATGGAATATTATTTGGGGAAATGGTATTAAAAATATGCAATTTTCTTTGTATTTGGGAAATGGGGTTGGTCGGCGAATTTACAATGGATTTTATAAAACAAATGCTGAAAACTGTGCACACAGAGAAATAAAGTGCCAACCGAATTGAAAAGTTTATTTTGGTGTTAACAACTAATATATTAGGTTAGTACAAAAATATTCAAATTTGATTTCTGAATATTTTGGTCGATGCAACTAAAATTCGGTTGTATTAACCGAATTTTGTTGTGGTAACCAATATTCAGTTGTACCAATCGATTTCAGTTGTAGTAACCGAATTTGAGTCGTAGTAACAGAATTTCAGTTGGCAAATGGCTAAATTTTTCTCTGTGTGTGATATAGGTGTCCCCATATTATTTACATCATCTGATATATGTATAAGATTATGGATATTCATTGTCACCGAGCTTGGACCATAAAAATGTGTCATAAGTTCCACAAATTTTCTTAAAATCGTTTTAACATAATGTGTTCTTACGGCACGATGTATATAAAATAAGAAAATGTTTGTATTGTTCCACATCCAATACATGCTGTAAAATAATACCACCGCCATACAGTAAAAAAAAAAAAACGGAATTGTGTTGCCTTCCAGTTTGTCAGATCCGCTAAATCAAATGATTATCTCTGAAATTCCTTTGGTACATCCTTTGATATGTTCATTAAATGTTTCTGAAGAAGTGAAACTTTTTCTCTGATATATACGAACTAATAAAATATAAAAAAATAATTAATGTGTTTTTAGCACTTTCTTTTCGGTATTTGGAGTACTGGAAAATTATTCCACATTTTGTATTTAAAATTCTATGAAAGCAGTCAATTTTTGCATTAAATGCACTTTAAAATCATTATACTTTTGAGTTTTCAAATGTTTTGGAAGCGTTTTAAAAACAAAAGACGTAGCGCTTTACAACTACTTTATGTTTGGTTTTTGTAACGTTTTAAGAATACTCTAAAATACCAACATGAGACCGTAAATCTGGGTTATCATTTGAGTGCCCTGAGAACACTATAATCATTAAAAACATGTTGCTTTGGTAACGTTTCAACTATCATACGTAGTGCTTTCAGAATACTTCTATGTTTGTTAATTTCTGGCTGGGAGTGTTCCTTTTTCGACCCAGTACTTTTAAGCGGCTATATTTTTTGACTGGAGAAAGATAATTTAGTGATTTAAAAACCTTTAAATTTTTACACATCTTCACTGCAATCGTGAATAAAAAAAATTGTGGAAATTGTTATCCAGAGTTGCCAAATAATTGTTTGAAAAAACCAATTTTCGATCTTTTTTGATGGAACTTTTTTTAAAAATTATTTTAAAATATTTTTTTATAATATTTTATATTTTTGATTGCTATGTTGATGAAAAAATATGAAAATGTATTTCTCTTCTATAATTGTATATAATTTCTGAAAATCTGACCGATCAATCGATGAACTTTTCAAATACACAAAGTCTAAAATATTCCAAAATTTAGTGTCCGACCGAATAATCGGCTTCGGAGTTCGGCCAAGTTCGATGTTCGGCCAAATTTTGGCCGAACTACCGAACTTTTTATGATTATTTATAAAAAGCACAAATAAATAACAACTGTGGTTATATTTACTTTTCTGAATTTACAAAAAAAACTACATAAAAAATACTAACTTTTTTTTTTGAACTCCTGAACCAATTGGACTTTGTATGGCGTCATACCAAGGTCTTTATGCAAAATTCGTCTCAATGATGTCTCCGAAATGATCAATTGTTGAGAACGACGGTGAATTGATGTTGATGGCGCTTCACGCACAATTTCTGCCACAGCAGCAATATTCTCGGGTGTACGCACTGTTTTTGGCTTTTCACGCTTTGGTTTATCGATGAGGATGCCAGTTTCTTTCACTTTTTTCACAAGATAACGAACATACGGACCATATTAGTTCAGCGGAAGGATAAAACTAATTATCTGTCAAATCAGACATGAGCTAAGTGTTACCATTCACGAAATAAGCACTAGTTGAAAAAAAAACGTTAGATGGCGGACCCTTTACGTTGAATACGATAGAACACCAAAAAAAAAACAACGATATTTAAATATCAATGTGTGTGAAAAAATTATAAATATTATAAATTATGAAAAAATATAAATATATTTGAGTATTGGAATTCAAGTCCATTTACAAATATAAAAGCTGTAGATATAAAATTTTATCAGCCTCACCAACTAGTGTAGCTAGCGAACAGCTGTATTCTGATAGACGAAGCAATTCACAGGTGTGAATGCGGAAAAATTACTTTTCTGTCATTACAATATCAAACTTTTTAATTTTAAATATTAAAGTTTAAGTTTTTTTTTTCTATATCAACTTAAAAATCGATCAACTATTTTTCTTTGACTATAAAATATAGTACAATAATTGTATTCTTTTTTTGTACTTACAATAGTGCAACTATTTTCCAAATATGATTTTTTAAAAAAATATACCTATAAATTTTTATTTTTGTTTAAGTTTAATAACATTTTGGTTTAAATTTATTGATCTTAAGAAACAATTTATTTTTTTTTTTGATATTATGGCCGAAGTCGAAGCCGAAAAAAATGATCACAAAATTTTTGGAAATAATTCGGCCATTTCTTACTTAATAGTACGATTGCAATGAAAACAGGTTTAAGTGGCGAAATGTCAAGCTTAAGTTTTAATTTTGAACCTTGAAGAACCGCCGCGAGCGTCAATATGAACACCCAAAATAGGGAACTTTTATCATAGAAAGTTTTGAGTGCTCGTCATTTTTTTGTTTCTAATCCGATTTTTAAAAAATAAACATATTTGTAATGTGCTAGTAGAGACTAACAAAAAAGATTTTCTGTAACGGAGTT
Source organism: Delia radicum (assembly GCA_021234595.1). Lineage (NCBI taxonomy): Eukaryota > Metazoa > Arthropoda > Insecta > Diptera > Anthomyiidae > Delia > Delia radicum. Next base: position 253,822,292 of record CM037851.1, read on the forward strand.
ATTAATACATCACTCAAGTGTTTGCCGTCGTTGGAAAGGAAATTGCCTGTATCTTACGGTATCTCACAATCCATTAAAGCGACTTGCGTTCAGCACACAGTTTATTTTTTTTTAATTTTTCGAAATAAATGTATACCTCAAACTTTGATCGATTTGTTAATACAAGACATGGAGTATAGCCACAATGGGCTCCCTCCGATCTTAAAAAGTCGGATATATTAAAAAAGGAGCAAAAATGTTGAATAATTTATTCACCAATATTTAAAATAATTCAAATATTTGGCAGCCTGGGTCCACGACATAGTGTCAAAATGGTTTTGAAAATGTTTTTTTTTCTCGAGTATTTTAACGCTGCTTTTAAATAAGTCTAAATTTTCTAAACTTTAAACATAGTTTCATACGAAGATTGTTAAATTTCACCGCCACTATTAAACCCCAATATTTGGGATTGGCCCGCTGAAAAATACGTTTATCACCTATCCGAATTTTATTAAATTCAAAGGGAACCCTTCGTAAAACCTTCCTTGTAAATGGCTGGCAATTTATATATGTTATTTGTCTTTTAATTTGTCGGCAAAATCTGAAACTTGAGTACACGAATAAAAAATACGTAGTTTTTTTGGACGGTTACAAATCTTTAATATCACGAGTTAAAACGTTTGCATAAAATAATAAATTATTTTATATTGTACACTTATAATATAATATGATGTCTATATAGAGCAATTCCATATGAAAGCGATCACTTTTGGACGACCCCTCTCCGATTTTAAAATAAATAGTCTCAATCGATTGCCCAGCAAAAAATAATGTACCTACATATTTTTTTTTTTTTTATAGTGACTGGTTTAGTGGTGGTGTGCACCACTGTCATGTGACAAAATTGAAGAATTCTTCATAAGGGACCTCATTGAAAGTTGTTTAAAGCGATCGCAACGAGTGATAGCTCGTTGGAAAGGTATTGAATCAGGCTTTAAATGAAAAATAAAATTTTCCTAATTTTTCTCAGAAATTTACCTTTTTTCCCATGAAAATTAAATTTTCCGATTTTCCACAGAAGCTCCTAAATTTTCCGGCTAATTTTATTTTTTTTGTATTCCTCATAATTTTTGCTTTAAGAATCAGCAATAAAAAAATGGGCCCCGACTCCTTGTTTGGACAGGAGAAGAGCATTTAAGAGACCACCTTGTTCTCATTGTTTTTATATTTTTTATAATTGAATTATTTTTAATTATTTAACAAGAAAAATTAGGAAAATTGTATTTTTCAATTAAAGCCTGATTCAATACCTTTCCAACGAGCTATCACTCGTTGCGATCGCTTTTTTTAAAACAACTTTCAATGAGGTCCCTTATGAAGAATTCTTCAATTTTGTCACATGACAGTGGTGCGCACCACCACTAAACCAGTCACTATAAAAAAAAAAAAAATATGTAGGTACATTATTTTTTGCTGGGCAATCGATTGAGACTATTTATTTTAAAATCGGAGAGGGGTCGTCCAAAAATTTGCCAATTTTGATCGTTTTCATATGGAATTGCTCTATAGTTGAGTCTTATCGCATCTCGCTCAATATATAATTGTATATTGCATTTAGAATACGCTAAAACTAAATTAGATTTTATATCTTATTTAAAAAAACACAATTTAATTTTGGACAAAACTGTATATTAACCCATGCAGAGTCAAACTAGAAAATTTGTCAATCATATTTTGGATATAAATATGTATTACATCAATACAATAGTAAAATTAATTGCCTATCTCATATTGTGTATAATTTTATATACAAAAATTACCCCAATTCGTATCTTTTAAATTGATTTCTTTCCGGTTCTTAAATTTCTACACCTTATACACGAAAGATGTACACTCAGGGAACTTCTGCTGTAAATATTTGTAGTTGTTTGAGTTGTTATACAGTATCTTTATTTTTAAGTGAAAAAACAGTCATTTGTATAAGAAATTTCATTTAAAAAAACAAACCTCATCAAATTACTGAATTATGATTTTACATTTATTTGATGCAGTATTTTTTTTTTATTTAAAAAAATAAAACAAATAAATGTTTTTTTTATTTTTTTTCATTTTTACCACAACTGTGGTTGATTTTTTGAAACAAAAATCAATGTTTGAGTTTTAATTTTAACGTCTTTTTCAGACAATTGCAATTAATACTATAATTAATATGCAATTTTATTTAATTTTAATTGTGAAAGGCGTGGTAGAGAAAAATGAGTGTATTTTCTAAAAATCATAACTACATTGTAAATTTTCGATTTTCTGAATCAGACTGCGCAGTTTCTGGTATTGAACCTTCGTCAGTGACCCTGTTTTTTTTAATAATGTAATATTTGTTATGTTTTTATTTGTTCGATTGCGTCTATATGAAATTTTCTGTGCAATCACTGACCGTGGTATAGATATACTGATTTATAATGCTACATGCACTCGCACTACACGTTAGACAGAGCGCTTTAGTGCACTGATCTATCGTCAGGTCGAGTTTTGTTGTGATTAAAACTAGTTTTATTCAATACACGGTGTTTTCTGTTCTTGCATACATAATCTCAGAAGTACAACTCCAACAACACAGCAGTTCTATTTTTAGAAACTTACTTCACTCTAATGTCCACTGTTTTCCCATATGTTGTAAGTGATGCCACATCTATGATATATTCTTTGTATATTCGATAGATGGCGCTTAGTTGAATTTACTGAAATGTAAGTCGTCCTTTCTGTAAGTGAAATTTCATTTGTTTTTAACTACATATGCAGTGGTCTATATCTACATAGTATTCGAAGTTTAGGAACCCTAAAAAATAACATATTTCATTTGGAACATTAGGAGTTTTTAATTTAGTTTAAAATTTTTTTTTTTTTTCAACGTTAAAAGCTAAATTAAGTTGTAGTTTTCCGTTTTAGGTAATTTCAAGAGAATTTTTTGAATAAAATAAAATGTCCAAATGGAAAGGAATTTCCTACAAATTATAAAGTTGTAATCTTTTTGCAAGTGTCTAAAGTCTAAAAGGATTAATAACGTTGATGTATTTGACTGAAACTATTTCCGCAAATATTTCGGATTTTAATGAAGTTTTTAAATCCAAAAACGCATACGACTATAGCTTATTGTATTGTATATGATAGTATTAGTTCAGATATAAATTAATACCGCTATATAAAATCGGATTAAATTGTATAGCACCATTATTCGGATGTAATTTAATCTGATATTATCAAATTAAAACTAAACTAATGCAAACTATATAATTATATGGGCCCATTTCCCCAATAAAACTGTATTAAGACTCATATTAAATTTCGTATGTTTTTATAAAGCAGCATATTAATTTTTTTTAATCGGGTTATTAGAAGTTTCTGTGTGCTCCAGGGTTATAACTTTTGACTTTTTTTGCAATTATCAAATTTTAGCTACCCTAGCCGTATATAAGTCCATAAAATAGAAAGTAACGCAATTTTATTTCCTCGCGATTTTCAAAAAGGTTTCCGCATAATCTTCCTTTTGTTTAATTAAACTAAAAATTAATATATAGCTAAAAATTTTAACGTAATTAGACAATAACGATGCATATTCAACTTAAAGGACACAAACGTTTTCAAATTTGACATGTTTCGCGGATATTGATAAAAACCGATTAAAATGCTGTTTCGCGATATAGACATCAAAATTCGCAAAATAACAAACACAATAAAATATGTTGTGCAGTATTATTGGTCAACTAGTACAACTTTAATGTTAAAAACTTGAAAAAAAATACATGTTAAGGAAATGCTCTTTATGAGGAAGGTTTTTGTTTCCAAATGACCTGAAAACCGATTTATAGTATTAATAAAAAATAGAAAAAGCCCCCCGAAACAAATTCATTGCTACGGGCCTGAACCTGATTATTATTTAAAAATGCTTTTAAAGCTTTAAATTAAAATTCACGTCATGCTATTCAGTGGAGTACATGCGTTAAATATTATTGATCAATTTTAAGTTGTTTGCAAAAAAATTTAATTAATCAATCAATCAAATTGAAATATCAAAATGATTTGAATTTTTGTTTTTTATCAGTTACATATTATTGAAAAGTGTGTGGGCAATATTGAAATATTATTTTTTTTTAATTTGTTTTATTTATTATATGAAAATTAATAAATTAAATTAAAAAAGCATAACATTATTGCAAAATAAAAAATAATCAAAATAAATTTTGTAAATCTTTTAACAAATGGAAAGTATAGATCAAGATTTTTTTTATTTGAAATTTTTCAATAATATTGAAAGTGTATGTGCAAAGATCAATAAAATGTAAATCAAATTATATTGACCTACTGTGCTCGTCTTCATATTAAAAATATTGCAACGACTTTGCCCTGAAATCGAAGCTGTCGATAACATTATAATGCCAATTGCAACTAGACTGCGGCCAGCTATTTCCGATAAACACAGTGAAAGATCAAATATTGAAGAGCGTAACGATATTAACTCCATAGAAAAACAGGAATAACGTTCAAAACAGGAATTAAGTTTATATGAGGTTTACGACAAGAGATGCAAATACTTACAGATAATTTACGATTTCTTGCTCACCATACCACCCTTCAGTATTGAACCGGAAAGGGCATTTTCATTGGACGAGGAATTTGCAAACAGATTAGCCGTAGGATGGATTATTATTTCTCGTCTTTATTCAACCTTACTCTATACTCTATAGATTATTTGTTAAGACAATATCCTAATAAAGAAATATAGAGTATGACCTTGAACTTGAATAAATTTTCATTTTCATTAAAATATATGTAAAAAAAAACAGTTTTAAATTAAAAAATATAAATACCGAAAATTCCGATGTTTTAAAACCCTAGTAAAGGTGCAACGCGATAAATGTTCACAACAAAAAAGTCTTGCCACTCCTAATAAAAGAAATAAAAAGCAATAAATATTTTAATCATCACACGTAGAAAAAAACTGGGTGATTATTATCGAAGTGCTTAGCAATAATACAATTACAGTCGACCCTCGGTTAACGAACGCCTCGCTTAACGAACACTTCGCACAACGAACACATTTAAAAAAAAATGTTTCGCTTAACGAACAAAGTTTCGTATAACGACCAACGCAAAATGGGAAATACCGAATACATGTTCATTATTTGATTTTGTTAAAAAAGGGGAACTACCGAATTGCGCATAAAACTTCTCTGTTTGGGTTTAGCTTTAGCATCACTTGTGTTCATACAATTAACAAGACGTGTTGTTATTTTTTGTGAAAGTGTAACGTAACATTAAAAAGCATCACCCCAATCAGACAGTGGCTAAACGCGCAACAGATTTATTCAATGATAATGCTGTGTCGCATTGTCAACAAATTTTGAAGCGTCGCCAAAAACAAACGACTCTAGACAGTTTTTTGTTAAAGAAGAACTAGGTATGCGTCCAGGTATCATACAAAATTATTTTTTTTTTGTAATTTTTTCGTTTTTTCCATTGCAGATTGTCTCATTTCGTCCTATATTCAGTTCCTTAAAAATGTTGATAAATATATGTTATATTACTTTCAATAAATATTGATGTTGAAATATGTTAGTGTGTACTTTTTCCGACTTGGAACGCATTATTTTATTTTGCACTGATATATATGGAAATAATGGTTTTGCTTAACGAACGTTTCGCATAACGACCACGCTTCTGGAACGAATTGTGTTAGTTAACCGAGGGCCCACTGTATACAACTTTAAGTTAGTATTACAAAGTTCTAGTAAAATATTTACAAATTTTTGTAAAATATATACAAGCATAGTAAAAAATTTCTATAAATTGTCATATATTTTAAAAGAAATTTGTAAAACTAGCTTGAAACTTCTGTAGTTGTATAATTACTTAGCATTTCGATAATATTCCCAACAGTTTTTTTCTGCGTGCATGTCTTAGAGCTTTGTCTTATGCTGTTCCTGTAGGATTTCCATATTAACACAAAATGTTTAAAAACCCTTTTAGTAAAATAAATTTATTAGAACTTGTTAAAATTTATTTTAGTTTTATAATTACTTTATTTGTTATTTTTATTTAAACTACATTCACACTAAATCCCATAGTACGTATTTTAATTTTTTTTTAAATTTTCGATACAAATTTAAAAATCGAAAACTTGGAAAAAACGAAAATACGTATTTTGGGGCTCAATATGAACTTAGTCTTAATGATATTTCATGCAAAAAATATAGTTTTTTCTTGTGAACTGGTTAAAGTAATTTTAAACTTTAATTAAATTTTCAATTTTCAAATCAATTTTTAATATGCTTGTGTTTTTTTTTTCACAAATAACTTTTTCGTTTTTGATTTTTACGTTTAAAATTATTTTTAACAAATTCGTTAACATTTTTAAAACTATTCTACTTATATAAATCAATATAATTATTACACAGTCCTTTTATGTTAAAAAAAACTTAATAAAATTATTCGTTTTTAGAATTTAAACGAATTTTCTCTACCATTTTATTAAAAGCTTCTTTATCTCCTTCAACTTTGACCTTGTTCTAAAATAAAAATAAAAAATCAAATAAATCTTATTGAGAATATTTTGTAAAATTTAAATTTATATACTTCCGCTATAAGATCATCAAATGTTGTTTGTTTAGAACCAACCATATAAAAATTTTCATCACTAACGGTGATTTCAGCATCCGGCTCCGTACAATTGCCCTCATATATATTCAATTCTTTAAAATCAAAAACTAATAAATATGAATTAACAGATTATAAAAACTTAAAAATCCGTTGATAATAAGGAATATTAAAAAAAAATGTGCATAAATACAAATTTAATAAACTGATGCCAAAGTTAATTAAAATTAACAAATTTAAAAAATAAAGGGTGGAAACGAAACAAATTTACCATTTTGAAATCTTTATATTATTAAAAAAAATAAAACCCAAAAGTGTGCGAAAATAGAGCAAAATGAGCTCAAAGCCCACAAGAAGTTATAATAAACATGAATTTTTTAAACTACAGTTCCGATTTGGATAAAATTTCGGCTTTTGAAAAATAAATTGTGTAGTCACCCATTTTATTACCGGTGAGCATCAGTACACTAAAGTTGAATAACTCAAGTGTAAAAATACATTCGGAACTTTAAATTTCTTTAAATATGTGCAGATTTAAATGAGATCAGTCTTATGCACCATTTTCAATTGTATTTCAGAATTTATACGTTCTATTTCAGATTTTGTTTTTTTTTATTTCATTCATTTGCAATACAATAAGCCTTAAAGGCCAAAGACGTATTGCTAGTGTGCTACATAAATTCAAGAATATATTTACAAATTGCTTAGATTAAATTCAATAAACAGTATATATATATATAAAAAAAACGAAAATATCCTTAGAACAGGATAGCAATAACTATAAAATTGTACACTTTATATTTGGATATGGTTCAGCTGTTTCAACATCACTAAGAAAATGTAGAAAGTCCATACTAGAGAAAGCCTGACCTAAAACAATTTGAAAACACTCATTCATACAGTGTCCCGGAAATATGACAAAAGTCTGTTCCTAAAAACATTATACGATAATGTAAAAGTACGTAAATTCAAAGGCAAAAAATTCCAGCTTCTAGCAGTTCTAATAAGTAAAGATCGTTCAAAGATTGTGTAGTTTATAAGTGGTTCAACAATCTGAGGGTTTCTCTCAGACCTAGAAAATATAAATTCAGAACGTAAGTAATTGGGTACACCAGATCTAATGACCTTATAAAAGAACAATAAATTGCGAAGTTCTATATACTGTGTTAAGGGGCAACCGAGAAAGTTAATAACTGCACTAGATACGTGATCACGAAATATTTCAGAAATTATAACTATTATTAATTAATTCGTTATTATTAACAATAAAGCACAAATTCTACGCTCAGATGCTAATTGTTTGACCCCAAAACAATCTAAAAATGTGTTTTTTCGGGAATTATAAATTGTCAAACAAAAAATCGATTAATCAATCGACTTTTATTTAAAAGAAATTCAAAAGGTCGAAAGGTCGAAAAGTCGTAAAATCGACTTTTAAAATTTTTACAAAAGTCGAAAAGTCGACTTTTTGTTGCAATTGCAGATTTCAAACAATGAAGACGCATTAAAATAAAGTCGCTTGTCTTTTATTTTAAAAACTAAATAAAGACAAAATAAATAAAGACCCAGAAATACTACTGTGACTAGCTAAATCTGAGGGCGAACACTGGCGTTTACACCGCCTTGTTCGAACAAGAAAATAATCAAATAATTTAATAAAATTGAATAAGTTAATAAAGTAAGACTACTTTATTACAATTGGTCAATTGTAATAAAGTATTTTAAGTTGATATCCGTTAAGAATGGATATCAACTTAAAATTTCCGAATTGTAAATTTTTTTTCCAATTGTATTATGTAATTCAATTCACCAGAATTAGTTGTTTTTAATGCAATTACAGTTGTTTTTCTATAAAATAATACACAATAGCTATTATGACAGTTATTTAAAAAAACAATTGAAGAAAGTTACTGTACTTTTGCAACAGTTGTTTGAAGTAGTTATTTTAAGTAATTTTGCAGTAAACACACGACGAAAAAAGTTTATATACAGGCATATATAGCTTTATATAATTATATATAATTACATATGTAACGATAAATAAAAAGTTGCGAGTTTGGCGACTTGTGGGCTTAAGATCGGTATCGTATTCGAATATACTATCGAGGGGCCATTTTTTACGAAGGGAGGGTAGCATACTTTGTTTCAGTATTACACAGTATTTAATGACATTCACATTTCCTTCAATTTAAGTTATGGAAAAATATATTTTCCAAAAGAAAATTACAAAGATTATTTATATTTTTCGGGTTTTCCGGGATTAGAACACCGGCCCCCGGCATACGTAAGCCTCCAATGTTTATGGAATACAGGGCAAAAATTAGGCAGTCAGAAATATAACCGGACCACCATTGGCAAAGCACTTTAACGGTGGTACAGTGCTTTCCGTATTTTTAGACAACATATGGGATGCTTTTATACACATGTCTAAAATAGCATCCAACCAACACGCACAAGCTAGATAAAAATATTCATAATGCAAGATACAAATATCCACAATAGCAGCTAAATTACAATCTGCTTTTGGATATTTAGATGGATAAATATCGTTTGTTGTACAGAAACAAGCAAGAAAGCTGCTAAAAGCAGATAATGCAACAGAAATATCAATAAAAAAAATATGCGTATACCAGTGAGAGCAAAGCAACAGCCGAACATTCATAATCGTTAGCCACACGAAGATGCTTATAGTGAACGAGTGCCTACGTCGCGCAAGCAGAATTTTGTAGTCTAACCCCGCGTGGGTTGGAAATTGAGAGAAAGCCCTTCACTGATCTAGACTCTAGAGTACTGTTTAATATCAGCACTTTGCAGTTTTTTAGGATAGCCACAAGAAATTAAAAATATGATATATTATCGATATTGAACTCTAGCGTAAAGCATGATTTTAAGTCAAAAATAATTTTTTGAAACACCACAGAATTTGAAAAAGAATTTTAAGAAAGCACAATTTAAGGAACCACATTTCCATGAAAACGCCAAAATAAAATGTATCATGTATTAATTTGAAATCATTAAAAAAAATGTAGTTTTGATAATTTTTAAAATTTTAAGTATTAAACAGCTTTAAGTTTTAGGCCCCTTGTCGAAATTAATTAACATTTTGCTATAAAAACACGGCTAAAAAGGCCCTCTTTCAACTTAAATTTAAACCCCTTAACGGTCACCTAGAATGATGGTTTATGCATTAATCTGCCAGCGCGTCTCCCGGAGAAGAAGTAGCTTCAATAATCTTGGAGAGATTCCTCCTACCTTCTGAAATATCAAAGTTTCTTATTTTGATCCCTAGAATACGATTTTCCTTGAACGTTGATCGATTTTTAAATCGACCCGCCCTAATATATATACATTTTTCTTTATCTTTTAACTTAGGTCAAGTTATAATAAAAATATATATTTTTTAATGTTAAAATTTTTGGCTAAAACTTTTAATTTTGGAATGAAAAAGTTCTCTAAAAATCAGTCAATTAACATTGCAGCTAACTATTTCTCATTTTTTATAAAAGAACAATGGCAACAAAAAAACATAGGATAAAATTGGATTTTGACAGTTTTTTGCTTGAAATAGGACATTTTACCTATTCATTTTCTTCCTTTCATAAATCAGTAAAAAAATGTCTTATTTCAATCAAAAAAACTCTCCGAATCCAATGTTCTCCTAATTTATGTTTGTAGCTGCAAAATTATAAAAAAAAATTTTAATAGCACAATGCCTTAAAGGTTTGTACTGTTATAAAGATTAAATATCAGAGAACTAAGAAAAGTTCAACTTCCTCCGTAGCGATTATAGCTTTTGCGCAAGTCGCATTTGAAAATGCTAATTTATTTTTAATTCCACCCTTTATATTAAAATTGTTTTAAATAAATTGCAATTTTTATGATATTTTTTAGATTAAGATCGATGTGATACTAATTTTATTGTGCTCAATATTTTACGTACCCACACTTTTAATAAGTTGTCCCTCAGAATCGGTAAAATGAAATTGAAATATATTCATGACTGTACGTTTTGAAGGATCCGATTCCTTTAGTTTATTTCGTATTTTTTCGATAATTTGATCACTTTGCATCTTGAAAAATTAACTCTTTTTTAATAATAAATACAGCTTAGTACGTGTTTCTTTGTTTGATGTCAATTTATAACTGAAGATATATTTTTTCCACAAACAATCAATGTGGATTATATGATTTAATGATACGTATATATCTATTGTCATCAATTAAAGATGTTTTTTCATGGATGGTAACCGATTCGATGGGGTTTTCGGTAAGGGTAACGCTATTTTCGTTTATTTCGGTAGCGGTATTTTAGGGCTAACGATATTTCAGCTATTTTGGTATCGATATTTTAGCGTTAATGGTCTTTTACTTATTTCGGTACCGGTATTTTAGCGGTAACGGTATTTTAGTTATTTAGGCAACGACACCGATATTTTTAAGCCCTATTATGCCCGAATTCCAATGACTGGGTAGTTTACGGTTAAACTTTTTCAAGATATGTACAAGGTGGCGCAAAAATAACCTTCCGATGTTTTTTGGCTGTAATTTAAAAAAAAAAAATGAAAAACTTTGATTCTTCTTGTGGATTATTTTTATTTGGTATTTTAATTTTTTTTACATCAAGTCGAGAATATGATGTCATGTAAATGGCCGCCGCCACAGTTGATTGTCATGTGAGCCCTTTCCATCACTTTGGCCAAAACTTCCGGCGATAGGTCCTCACATTCTTGACGGATATTGTCTTTAAGAGCTGCAGGAGTCTGAGGCTTGTTGACATAATCCCGCGACTTCAAAAAGCCCCACAAAAATAAGTCTGGAGCGGTCAAATCAGGCGATCTTGCTGGCCAGTGCAAATCGTAAAAACGGGAGATTAGGCGCCCGGGAAATGCATCCTTCAGCATATCGGTTGTGGCACGTGCAGTGTGTGCCGTTGCACCGTCCTGTTGGAACCACATGTTTTCCAATCCCAATTCATCAAGTTGCGGCAAAAAGAACTCGTTGATCATTGCTCTGTAGCGCTCACCATTCACAGTAACCGTTTAGCCCGCGACGTCTTCGAAGAAAAAAGGTCCGATGACTCCTCCAGCGAAAACAGCACACCATACAGTGACTTTGAGCAGGTGTAATGGCTCTTCGTGGGTTACACGCGGATTTTCAGTGCCCCAGAAGCGTAAATTTTGCTTATTTACGTACCCGCTAAGATGGAAATGGGCCTCATCACTCATAATTATTTTCGTATGAAAAATCATCTTCCTCTTGGTGGTGATTAAGGATGGCTTGAGCGTATGTTACACGCGATTGGCGGTCAGCAGCTAACAGCTGATGCACCGTCTGGACTTTGTACGGAAACATCTTCAAATCTTGTACCAAAATTCGCTGTAAAGACCGTCGACTGATACCCATTTGCGTGGCACGTCGTCTGGTCGATGTCGACGGCGCTTCCATGACATCCTCGGCTACAGCAGCAATATTCTCTGCAGAACGGCTACTCCGGGGTCTGCCACGCCTGGCAGCATCTCGTGTTGTGCCAGTCTCTTCGAGGCGAGCGGCTAAACGTCGCAGTGTTTCACCACTAGGCGTTGGACGGCCAGGAAATCTGCGACGAAATTCACGTTGTGCCAAAGTCACCGACCGATTATTGGTCAAATAAATAGTCACCAATATTCCGCGTTCTGGAGCAGTGTAGCGTAACATTGTTTGTTAACGTGTATTTCGCATGTGTTTACTACACAAATGTCAAAACAGAACTGACATTAGGGGCCAATCGCAAAATTTATAGCATTTTCTGATAGGAGGATTACTTTTGCGCCACCTTGTATATATGTTAACAGAGATTATTTCTTTATCATTTCAAATTATTTCGGCACACGATCAAGATTTTCTTGATAGTCTTTTACATATACTGTTTGTCAAAATATGTAAAAATTGACAGATGTGACGTAGGCTGCACGCAAGTTGAAAGCAATTTCAATATTTGTGAAAGGAAAAACAAAAACAATTTCAAAAGAATTGTAATCAGCTGTTTTCTTGAACGTATTGATACACTACACTTGAAAGAAAAATCTGAAGCAAGTTCGTTTCAATTTTAGAAAGTGTGCGTGTATTGGTAAAAAAGTGTGAGTATATTAAAACTTGATAGGCAAAACTTGCTCGTGTAACCATCAAGTAACAGTATTTTACGGATAACGATATTTTAATTATTTCGGTAACGATATTTAAGTTATTTCGGTAACGGTATTTTAAGGATATTGCTATTTAAGTCATATCGGTAACGGTATTTTACGGATAACGACATTTCAATTATTTTGGTAACGGTATTTTAGGAATAGCGATAGTCAGTTAAAAGGGTCTTGAATCAATAACTGTATTTTAGCGGTATTGCCTGCCATCCTTGTTTTTTTTTTTCTTCTTATTATTTCATTTTACTTAAACCAGAGTATTTTTAGCTGCAACAAATTTATTTTGCATAATTTTTAATTAAATCCAATTTGTTGTAAGATTTTACGTACGTATTTATTATCATTCTTATAAATTGCTATGAGAATTAAAAAGCAAGACGTCAATAAAGAGTTGTAGTTGTTTAAAGGGAGAGCAAGAATAGTCTTATTATAATAATGTTTTAACTAAAAGTTTGATTATGGTTTCCATAATTTTAATAAACCATCTTCACTGTAGGTGGCCAATAAATTTTGATGGGGATGATGTGATAAACCAATTACATCTTTTTCATGTACCTTAAGTCATAAAAAAAGAAATTTTAAACTATAATTCTGTACAGGAAAAAATCAACTTACATTTAATGTTCTTTCCAATTTGCCAGATGATACGGAAAAACAATACAACACTTGATCTTCACCAGCACAATAAATAAATTCTCCTCTCGGCGATAAAGTGGCCGATATAAATGCACCTCCTTCTCTTTTACCCGAACTGAATGATCTTACAATTTGTCCTGCCATATTCATAATGACCACAGTATTCGAACGATTACAAACAATAAAATGTTCTGGATTTTTGGGTAATATCAGTACAGTATTTACGGCCAACTCATTACCCAATGGTTTGTAGGTAGATAAACATTCGGTTGTTTTTAAAGACCACACTTTAACAGTACCATCAGATGAAGCACTTAATATACTATGACCATCCGGAGTAAACGTCACTTCATTTACAAACGATGTGTGACCTTTGAATTCTTTTAACATTTTGCCAGATTTTAATCCATGTAAACGTATGCTATGATCAAATGAGGCACTTAATACCTGACTATTGTCTCGTGCAAATTGCAGGCAAGTAATGCCCTTTGTATGCGCCTTATCAAATTTTCTTAGGCACTGCCCTGTCATGATACGCCATACCTTAATTTGGCCATCTTGTGAACCAGAGGCAACCATTTCGGAATCTCTTGAAAATGAGAGCGCCAATACGGCCTGTTCCATCATCATAAATTGATCTTGTGCCTGGTATTTTAAATCTTTACGTATTTTTCCCGTAGTAAAATTCCATACCTCTAGAAAACCATCTACACTACCGGTAATTAAATATTGACCATCCGGTGAAAACTGTGCACATTCCACATGAGATTTTTGCCCAAATTTAATTTGTCGATACATTTGTGTGGGATACATTTCCTCTTCTTGATCTTTCATGGCTGCCTTACCACGGAACAAATCAATGGTGGTACCAGGTGGTAATAATCCTTGATGCTGTTGCCATTTTAAAGCCTGACCCAATAGAGCCAATAAACGTGAAGAGGGTACAACGTGTACTTCACCACTTAACTCTAGCGATATAATAGCACGACGTTTTTCTTTGCTACTGCCTTCAGGATAAGCTTCACGAGGGTCAAAGTAGGCACGTTGTAACATGTTTTCTGGAAACAAAATATTTTTTATTTTTTTTTTTTTTATTTTATTAATTAATAATCATATAATTACAAATTATATACTATTACCCTAACCGAGCACTAGCTACTATGGCCTTCGGCGCGTTGTAGTGAAAACAGACCAGTGCCTCTGGTGGGAATCGAACCCACGACCCCCGCACTGATAAGCCAGCACGCTACCAACTAGCCTACCGGGGCGCACAACAAAATATTTAAAATAAAACAACACTTTAAATGGTACAGAAAATATTCATTGGCAAAACACTGGTTGATTGTGATAGTAAAACGATTGTAAAAGTACTTTGCCAGTACAAGTTTTACAAAATTTACGAATGAAAAGAACAATGGATTAAATTACTATGTTAAAATTGACAAACAGCACTCTCTCAGTACTTTTTTTGGAAAATAGTTTACTTTCAAGTGCTTTAAGTATACGATGTTTATTAAGCAAAAAAAAAAAATAAATAATAAATCGAAAATGGTCTACATTTTCTCAGAAAAGTTTTAGACCCATACACAGTGGGAAAAATTAGAATTTATTGAGTAAATTTTGCTTACAATTCACAGTTTTAGACAAATATAAATTTTGAAAATTATCTGACATAATTGCAGATCGATTCCTCATTCACCGATCTAAAAAAATGTTTATTGAATATTCATATTTTGTTTTGTATAATCAAATTAATTTCGAAAGATATCCATTCATCACAACATCTTCAAAAGTTTACCTATTGCAGTCACGTATTCTTCAGTACAAATACATGTTTCTAATTTTATAACTGAACCATTTATTTTGAAAGTGCTATGAGTCCGTTTGTTTTTAAATTGAGATACAAAAGGTTTTGCATTTAAACGAGTTTAAAAATCTGGTTGCAATTGTTTAAGAATTTTTACATGCATTTGTTATCACATATAGTTAAATTTGCCATATCACAAAGAACTTTTTTATAGATGTTGCTTAATTACGTGTTTTTTTAACTGCAAGTGGACTCATAACACTTTAAAAATTAACATTTTTATCATTTTGTTATTTTCAGTTGGACTTAACTTAACTTTTTTGTTTGATATATTTTATTAGCTAAAATATTAAAGTTCGCTGATTTAACCAAAATGAATACAACCAATTTATTATTTTATAAGTTTTGTGATGTAATTTTGATCCACTATAGGTGTACTAAATGTCTTAAAATGTGAAAATTCGTAAGATTATTATTCTATTAAATCTGCCAGATAAAAAGTACAAAAATAAACTCTTATTAACCAAAAATTCTTCTAGAAATGTTTAAGAATACGTGTCTTTACAAGATATTTCAAAGTTGAATAACAGATAAAACAATTTTCAATAAAAAACTATAAATTTTTTTTTTCAAAATTTCCGCGAATTTCAACTTAAACGCGGATATTGGTAATAATTTTTTTTTTAACATTAGTTTATTACTTTGCCATACAAAATTAATTCCAATATTCTTGTTTATTTGCGTTTTTATTTTTTTCTTTTAACAAAAAAAGGAGGACTGATACCACTTTCAAAATAAACATTTTTTTCAAATCGTTAACTTAAATTTTTCCTCAATATTTCTATAGTTTTTAAAATTATTTATTTTTTGTTTTATAAAAAAGATCGTCTTGTGTTGTACCCGATTCCATTCTTTAGTCGTTTTTTAAACGGCTTATACCGATTTGCAAAACAAAAAATTTGCAAATAATCTATCATTGTTAACCAAAATAACATGTTGAAATATTTTAAAATTAGTCGTTTCATAATGATTTCGACATTGAATAATAGTTGAGACAATTTGAAAGAAAAAAACTTAAGATTTGTGCTTTCAAAATCTTGCGCGAATTTCAACTTTCAACACAAACAGTGGTCCATAATAATTTCAATATTGTTTATTTAAGTATTTTTATATAAACAAAAAAAAACAGGACTCATATCACTTTCATAATATACATTTTTATAAATCGTTTACTTTTAAAAATTCTCTCTTAATATTTCTATAGTTTTAAAATTATTTAATTTATGTTTTATATAAAAAGATCGTCTTGTGTTATACACACTTCTATACGTAACTCGTTTTTTTTTTAAAAAGCTCACACCTATTTGCAAAAAATCTATCATGTTAACCAAAATTATTTCATAAGATATTTAAAAATCAGTCGTTGAATAATCGTCAATATAATCGTCGACATTGAATAATCGTCAATATAATTTGCCATAAAAAAAATCTGTGTTTTCCAACTTTTCCGGAATTTCCACATTCATCAAACATATTGGTAATAAATATTGTTCAAACATTATTTTATTACTTTCCCGTGCAAATATAATATTCTTGTTTATTTAAGGTGTTTTCTATTAAGAATAAATGAGGACTCATAGCACTTTCAAACTAACTTGGACAAATTCAATCATCATTATCTTAGTCGTTTTCGAAATTTTTTCTTTTACATATAAAAAGCTCCCCTTATAGTGTTCCTAATACCACTCTTAACTATTTTTTTTTTTTTTTTTTTGAAAATGGACTCATACCACTTTTAAAATAAATGGTTGAACTAATGTTGATCACTTTTTACTCTTTTAATTATGTCAATGTAATTAAATAATTTTTCTGTTCAGAATATTTTCAAACTGAAAACAATTAACTTTTATTTTATAAAATAAAATTGATTCAAAACATAAATTGTCCAAAAATCATATCCATTTTAGATTCTGCCAGGAGCAAGGATTATTAATTCGACTAATTTTCATAATTAAGATTAATCTCAAGTTATTTTAACACAAAATGTTTGCATCATTTTAACACAATTGTGTAACAATTTATTTATTTATTTATTTAATGTCAATACAAAGGAAGCCTTCATGGGCAATTATATATGTATTGTAAAATAAATAACTATGTACAGTAATAATAAAAACCTTAAATATTAAATGCAAAAATGCATATTATCCTAGCGTGTAATTGGCTCCCCAGCCACATAAACATTACGAATATATATTAAATATAAAAGTCCCATTTAGCCAAAGATACAAATAAACGTAGAGAGAAGAAAAACAATTTTTTGTTTTATTATTCCGTCCAAAAAACTATCATGTCTGCACATTATTAAAAAAAAAATAAGAGTTTTCCCTTATAATTAGGATAAGAATACGAAAATAGCCTAAGTAGAGTCGGAAGAAAGAAGAAAAAACGAACGATCAAATATTGTGAGATGACCCAGAGGTACACATCAATTTGAATATTACGTGTTGAATTTATAAATGTAAATTCATTTACAAGAAATTGAGGTTGTCCACATTTCATGATTTTATAAAAATGAAGTAATAGACGTAGTTTTAGATAATCATGGAAAGAACACCTCAAAAACTCAGGGACAAGTTCAGAAACACGAATATGATCCTGTATTCTCACGTCGAATATGTAACGAACAACTTTTCTAATAACTCTTTGAAGTCTATCTACATTACAAGAAAAAGTTCCAGAAAACACCTTAAGGCCGTAATTAAATTGTGACATTAGTAAAGAATTAGCCAAAAGATATCTTACATATATTGGTGTGTACGCTCTCAAAGAGTATAGTCTTTTTAAAGTAAGACAAACCCTATTTGACAGAGAATCAATATGATCATCAAAATTTAGATACGAATCCAAAATAACACCAAGGCATATAAGAGAATTCACATAGTCAATTAACTGACCATTAATACTAATCTTAGAAAACAAGCAATTCTGATTTTGCAACTGAAAATATACAATTGTAACAATTGGAAAGAATGTTCGTGAGTATATGCGTAAATTTAATCAATTCCGAATGCTATTTATAAGTTAAATACAAAATATACAAAATTGTGTCGTGATTTTAAAATTTGAATGCCGGATTTGGAATCAGGGCATCAAAGAGTATATGAATAACATATCGGCATTCAAAAAAAGGAAGCTTGTCGAGATGTGTAATTTATCATAATCCCGATAAATTTTTTTCATTCATCATCAATTAACTGCAACCCAAATCATCAACCATTGCTGAATATTTATGTACTTCAATTAATACAATAATTTTATTATAAAGTTGTGCAAGTTCAAGATTTGTGGCAAGATTCAATAATTGTATTTGGCTCCAAGGATTCAAACGATAAGTTTTGATTTATATAATTTTTTTGTTTACATAGATTTAATTTTTTTTTTTTATTATTTCGTTAAGTATATCTTTCCTTTTTGAATTTGTAAACATCATTACACTATTCTAATATGAGTTCCCCAAATCGTCCTTGGATAGTCAATCCTCAATATTCTGGTAATGGTAGTACCATTAGTAATAGCTCATCTTCTAGTGCTACGTTGGCTAGTAACAATAAATTCTCAGTTAGAAGTTTGTGTAACATCGGTAAAGTTGCCTTCATTTTGGGTATACCACCCGGAAGATTGCTTTATTCACGTTCAAATCTTGTTTAGTGCTAAAGGTATTACACGAGATAACACAAAGTATGAACATCTCATTGATTCTCTTCCACAGGAAGTAATTATGTCTTTATTTAAATCATAAACGTAAACTTCTTGAAGGTCATTCTCTTAGCGAAAATAGAAAACCCTATAGACTATTTTCGGACTCTGAAATAGGAGATGGTAAACCGTCCGAATTTTTTAGATATATCATTCAGTTAGCTGGGCGTAATATTAATTCGTATTTTGTTAAAGGATAATGCTTAGGAAATTACCTAGATATCTAAATATAGCGTAAGTTGGTTCCAATGTTGTTAATATCGAGGATTTATTGAAGTTAGATAACATTTGGGAAATTTCAAATAAATCAGAATTGTGTCCAAGCAAACTTGGAGACTGTTGTTGATAATTTAGCAAAGGATACGTCGGCCCTTTGTGAACGGTTTGACGAACTAGCTATTGAAATTTCGGAAGGAAGACAAGCGGATAGTACTTTCCGTTCTAGAACACCGTTTAGAAATAGGAATAGATCTAGGTGACGTTTTTTGTGTCGTAATTGGCTTTGCCGGTTTCATTACCGCTTCGGTAGCAAAGCCAGGAGATGTGAACAACCGTATTCATTTGTTCGACCTAATGAGAAAAACTAGATACTCCAGTTATTGCGACGACTGATAAAAGGAAAAGTTTTTTCACACATCGTATTTTTGATCGTGATAACAAATTACAATATTTGATTTATAGTGGAGCTGAAATTTCTGTATTACCTTATAATGTGAGCGAGATTACCTTAATCTAAATTTAAGGAATTTAAATGAGCATCGGATAGTATTTAAACTTATGGTAGAAAACTTGTTAAGATCAATTAAGGACTAAGAAGAGATTAGAGATGGGCACTTGAGTGAAATTTGACTCGCACTCATGAGAGAAAAATTCTACTCACGCACAATCACTCACGAGAATATTTTTACTACTCACACTCACTCACGTGATCACGCGTGATTCACGTGAATCACGCAAATTCCCAAAACTAAATCTAGCCGGAAAAAAATAAAAATAAATTAAGTTAAAATTACAATGTTTAACTCAAAATTGCTCTGTATTGACATTTTATTCGTATTTTAAAATCTGAAAAATATTAAATCGGCGATAAAACTAAAGAAAATATATATTTCGAGAGAATTTTTTATAAAATTCTAATCACACACGAAAAAGTTTGGCTTACGCACACTCCTCACGAAGAATTTTTTCCTACTTACACACACTCACGCTCATGCGTGATTCACGTGAATCACGCAATGTTCCGCTCACGTGCCCATCTCTAGACGAGATTTTCCTTTTATATTCACTATAGCGAATATTTTTTAAAACCAATAATAGGAGCTTACTTTCTCAATAAATATGGATATCCGTTGACGAATTTGTTAAAATCTAAGGTGGTTCGGACACGTCAGACTGCCGAGACATGTGCTGGCGGTAAAATTCGAAAGTACTAGACCCAGGGGTAGAAGACGATTGACGTAGGACAAATCGGTGAAGACCTCACTAAAAAGGCGAGGTATTAACCCAAGAATAGCCAGATTGCTGGCAGAGGACAGAACTGAATGGCGAAAACGTTGTAGGTAGAAGGGGATGGATTAAGTAAGTAAGATAATAAATATATGAATCCCTTTAGTTACTACATCACCGGATTACAATAAAAAAGTTAAACATTCCACAGTTCACAGAATAGAAACTTGTGGCCACCTACCCGCTTTCTAAACCAAGAAGATAAGATGCAATCAAATATAAAATAGCTAAAAAGGATTTGATTTGTTAGTTACTTCAGGTATTTGTAGACCTTCTAGCTCCCATGCGGCTTCTCCATTGCATCTTGTTCCCAAGAAAGAGCCCAATGATTGGCGTTCTTGTGGAGATTACCAAAGACTAAATTGTGTTACTATTCCGAACAGATACCCACTTCCACATATACATGATATTGGTATAGACCACTGGACAAATATGTTTTCTCTTAATTAGATTTGATTTCAGCGTATCATCCGATCCCGTAAAATTACGCAAAAAAGTCAAAATAACAAAAATTTTCGTAAAATAAACGAAAATTTTTACATTTTACAAAAAGTTTTTGTAGATTTGACAATAACTTCGTATTTTTAAGCATAGTTTATTATGAGTGTACATAAGACTGCTATTAGTTACAACCCTTTTTGGTTGATTTGAATTTGTAAGAATGCCTTTCGAACTTAGGAATGGAGCACAGACGTTTCAGTGATTTATAAACGAAGTACTTTCTGGTTTAGATTTCATTTTTGTGTATGTAGTCGACGTATTAATTGAAACATTGAAGTTTTAAACTGTGCAAATATAGATTTTTTGGGCTATAACATTTCTCACGATATCATTAAGTCGTCTGATGAAAAGGTTAATGCGATTCGTTAATATGATAAACCGAAATCAGTAAAACAGTTGACGAAATTGGTTGGAATGGTTAATTAATACCAAAGATATATTTCCAAAATTGCTGAATTGTTAAGTCCTATCTATTCACAAGATTACGAGTATAAATGAGGCTCTTAAAAGAAAGGATAAGTTTTTGATTTGGTCAGAAGAAGCAAAAAATTCGTTTACGAAGGTTAAGGAAAATTTTGATTGTAATATAATGTTGAATCATCATACTAAACGGTACACAGGTGCGAATTCGTACTTATCGAACTTTCTCATGTCAATTTCTTGGCTTTGCGCAAGGGAATGGACATCTGTGTATGTGTGGTGAATTTTAAGGAGTGCAGACATATTTAACGTAAAGGGGAGAAACATTAAAAGTACTTGTAGAAAAAGTTACAACGTTTTGAAGTTTTCGTGGGTGCGATTTCGCACCAGCGTACCGTTTGAGGTTAAATGAATGACACTAACAAATTTTTTATTTTTTTATTTGCAATGCAATAAGCCACATTATATTGAGAACATTTAAATAAGAAATTCATTCAATACCAATTAAAGCATGAAGCTAATGAATGAATTCTTAGGGAACTATCAATTAATGAAAAAACTATCAATTTACAAAATATCGCGATTAATTTTCCGATGTCAAAGGGGTAGTGGAAAATTATGAAACAAAGAATAGAAGTGGAAAAAATCCAAGTTGTCGAATTGCGATACACGCAGAATTTTTAACGCTGCAAGTAATTCTAAAATAACCTGCAGATCTCAGTGCCCTAGTCTCCCCTTCTATGAGCTTAGTTTTAAATGCATCCGAAAATATTGTGCGAAGTAAAATGAACGTAGTGCCACGACTTTTAGAAAGACATAAAATCAAACGTATGGAAATCGAGAGTTAAATATGACAACAAATTGGAACACGGTGTGCCAAAATTAATCATAAATTAAAAATTTCTTTCACTCAAGGTAATATTTTCGGAAGAAAAAAATGGAGTTTGGATGGACCAGAAGTAAATATCCTCTATTCGCGCTCCCTACGTAAAGAAAAACGATACACCTCACGTCGCAATTTTGGTGGCGGTAATGTCATGATATGGGGAGCGTTTTCTTCAGGAGGTACGCTGGAAGTTCAGTTCGCATCATCAAGAATGAATAGTTTTTAAGAGACCACCACACCATTGGAAACTGATTCTGAAGAATTCATACCAGCAACGAAACTAAAATGTCGTTTCGCATAAGAAACATTCCACTTCTTGACTGGCCTGCATGCTCACCAGATCTGAAACTCTTAGAAATCTATGGGGTATATTGGTTCGTAAGGTTTACACCAATGAAAGGCAATTTAACACTGTTGAGGAGCTAAAATCCGTCATTTTCACAGAGTGGTAAAAAAAACAAAATTTTTTTTGTGACATTTAAGATTCTTCTTCGTCCTGCATTCATTATGAATTAATTTTTTTATTATCTTATTTAATTTGAAATATATAATTGTGTGAAATGATCTCTACAAATGTTAATTTATTTAGTATTTACAGAATTACTTTACTTATACTTTATATTATATATAAGCAGGGATGGCAGGCAATACCGCTAAAATACCGTTATCGATTCAAAACCCTTTCAACTGACTAACGTTATCCCTAAGATACCGTTACCGAAACAATTGAAATACCGTTATCCGTAAAATACCATTACCGATATAACTGAAATACCGATATCCTTAAAATACCGTTACCGAAATAACTTAAATACCGCTAAAATACTGTTAGCGATATAATTAAAATAGCGTTATCCTTAAAAACCGTTACCAAAATAATCGGACAAGATAAGAAAACATAATCGCTGGAAATATTAGTTATAGAGATTCTTGCAAGATGGGGCTTAAAATATCGGTGTGCATTCACGCATCTTCCGAAATAACTAAAATAACGTTAGCCTTAAAATACCGTTACCGAAACAACTGAAATACCGATATCCTTAATTTTCGCGAATTCTACCTCTAAGTAATTAATCGAGCCAATGAAATGTTCACACAGTGGAAAGGCATTTAAGAGGAGTTATATTTGTAAGAAAAAAGTTATTTTATCAAAGCGTGTTTTAAGCAAATTTCACGATTTATATACAATTGTACATGCCACCATAGCTTTCTAGGATGACCCCAAGGTCCAACTTTGACTATAATGTGTAAATACATTTCAAAAGTATGTTTCCAAATTTCCAGCTAAAAATGTTTACATTTGCAAAAGTTTTCCTTACAAAAATCTCCGTTTTAGTACATATTTGTCAGAAGAACGTAGTAGTAGTTGGCTACCACAGTTACATCAAGACTGAAATGAAAATTTTATAAAAGTGATTCCATTAAATATATGTTTGTTCTTGTATAACCGGCCTTGTTTCGCTATTTTAACGGTTTGATTTTGAAATATCTTGAACTAAAGTCAAAATAACGCTAAAACACCGATTCGGTATATAACGGTATTTTGAAGATATAACAAAATTTAATGGGAAAAATTTTGATATCAACCCTGTAATATTCGAAGACACATAACTTCCGATTCTGTTTGGGGCACTTAAATTAGAAAGAAAAATGTTTACACATTTGCCCCCACCTACCCACCAAAAAATGGGTACGAAATAGATTTTTTGGAGCTTCTCATACTATTTTGACCACTAAAACATTCAAATAAACAAAAATACTTGACAAATTTCGAGGTTCTAGCTTTGTTAGTGTACTAGATACACCAAACGCCCCTTTTTCGGAGATAAAGACTGATCAAAAAAATCTGACTTTGCTAACAAATATCACCACTATATAGCCCTGATGAACAGTTGATACATATTATTTTTTGTTTTCAATGACCAATATCCTAATGAGCATACTCAAACAAAAATGTAGTTATTTTCACTGTCATATTTTTTATATTTTTTAAAGGGCAGTGAAAGCGTTAAGAACTTAAATATTTTTTTATTGGAAAGGCGCCTTAAATATAAAGGTAATACATTAGAAATCCCTAAGGGTTATTTATAGTAATCCAAAAGCAAATCCTCGATTTAGTCCCTTATTTTCTTATCACTGTTCTCCTTGCCGCTAGAACTCACATAAAAACTCACCTAAATGTATATATCTTTCGGGTTCATGTTGTTTTAACATTATCATTGGATCAGTCTGCCTGAGAAGTGAACGTGCTGCACCCAACTCCCTCAGCTCAATCAATTCCAAAACGATTTGTTCATATAAATTTAATAGCTTTTTATCCGGCAACTTAAGACTCTGTGTTACTTTCAACACTGTGTCCCAATGGCCATTTGTTATGTCCTGCACAAAACCATCAACACTGTCGACTGTATTTAGTGAAACTCCTGTTTCTTCCTGCAGTGTTTGTAAAGTCTTATACAAATTCGATTCCTTAAGATATTGTTGGATCAAGCGAATAACACTAAAATGGAAAAAAAAATAACTCTCCGCATTCCTTATATTAAAGCAAAACCACTTACTCGGCCGATTCAATTTCAATAGACATATTGAGTTTTAATTATATTTATTAATATAATAAATTAAATTATTATTTTATTTATAATTTTTACAAAAAATTATGTGAATTTGTTAAGTTTAGTGTTCTTGCTGTATTTGTTTTGTGTTTAGAATCAGGGATGCCAGATGTGCAAATTTTGACGATTTTTATTACAGAAATTTTGATAAATGACGAAGTTTTTTTTTGATTTCAAGGCATACAAAACACAACTTTTCGTTTTTTTTTTTTATTTATTCTATTACCATTTGTTGTAATAGATTAAAGATCAAAATCAAAATATTGTGTATGGCTACCTACACCCGTATTCATAAAAAATCTTAACCCAGATTTCAAAAACATTTTAGCCTAAACGAATATTAGCCTATTTTAAACCTTGTTTAAAAGTTCATATTCCTTTATGAATACAGTTTTAAGGCTAAAATTTGTGTTTTAACTAAACTGTATTTGAAATGCTGTTTAATATTTTTATGAATATGGGGGTTAACATTTTGTCATTCAATTTTAAAAAATGGAACTTTCCAAATTGTTTTTTATTTTATTTTCAAATAGAAAAATTGGAAAATTTTCTCAAATTTTACATATCTTGCACAATATTATTGCTTGAGGTATTTTGAAAAACTTTTTTGGGAGAGTATTTTCATTTAGAAAAATAATTAGTAGGTGCGCGTGTGATAAGAAAATTTCGTGAGTCACATGATTCAGTAAAAATAAGTGGAAGAATTGTTTTTCAATTTTTTCGTTTTTTCTTTTTTCCGTTTTTTTCCGGATTTTTTAAATTTTGATTTGCATTAAAATGGTACGAAGCTAAACTCTAAAATTAAAAAGACAAAAAAATCTGTTTTTTTATTTTAAAAAACTAAAAAAAAATATTTCTACTGATCTGTAATAGGTCAACCCGTTAAGGCTGCACAGTGGCACCCGATTTTCAATATGTTTTAAGAAAAAGCATTTAAAGTAGAGATGGGTACGCAATTACGAACAATTTTTTTATACTCCCACTCACCTACGCTCACTTGAGCAAATTCAGATTTTATTCACTCTCACGTGTGGTTCACGTGAACCACGATAATTCACGAAAAATCTTACCTGAAAAAGTAAAATGTTAAAATTAAGACAACTTGTAAGTGTTTAACTCAAAATTGCGCTGATTATGACATTTTGCCTTTTTCCTGTATTTTGTATTTTAAAAATCAAAAAAATATAAAATCGGCTAAAGATTAAGAAAATATTTAGTAAAAGCAAAACATTTTGTTAAAATTCTACTCAAAACAAGAAAGCATTGACTCACGCACACTCGGTCACCAAAATTTGTTTCCTATTCACACTCACTCAAGTTCACGTAAGTAAAATAAGGTTTCACTCACACGTAATATCGTGTGATTCGCGTGAATAATTCAAAATTATTTTCTCTTGTCCACCTCTAATTTAAAGTAAATATCGCTCAAGGATATAGCTCAAAATATAGGGCAAGAATGGCAAGATTTTTTTGTTGCGTGTCAAAACCGGACATATTCTGTTGTAAAAAATTTTGTAAAGCCTTTTTCTAGTTATTCTTTTAAATTCGAAAAAATTGCTTTTATAAATGTAATCACCAGAGAAGAAGAATTTATAGTTTTTGCTTTTATTTTTTTATACTAAATTTGTAGTTAGATTTTCTTCTTCATCTCATGGCTTATAAATGTCATATGAAATCATTCTCGTTTTTACGCTGTTAAAACGAGAATGATTTAGATGTCATTGTCGTGTGTCGTAAAAAAGATACATAATTGATATCCTGGCTTTAAAATTTTTTCAACTTTGTTGTTTTTAAATGATTTTTCAACCTTTTATACACGCAAAAAAAAACTGGTGGAATATTATCGAAGTGCTTAGTAATTATACAACTACAGAAGTTTCAAGTTAGTTCTAAAAAGTTATAGTAAAATATTTACAAATGCTTGTAAAATATATACAAGCCTAGTAAAACAATTTCTAAAAAAAATTATATATTTTACAAGAATTTCGTAAAACTAACTTGAAACTCGTGAAGTCATGCATTTCGATAGCTTTTTACTGAGAAAATTAAAGTATTTGAAAACGTTTCTGCGAATTTTTCTTCAAAATTACTACCGAAATGTGAAATAGAAAAATCACTAAATTTTTCACAGTTATATTAGTTTTTTGTTTTTATATACATCGAGATTATTTTTATGTTATTTTTAATTTATAACGAGCTTTCAAAATCCGTATATTTACAAAAATAAAGCAAATCAAACATATTAGCTAGGTTGATACTAGTATTTCGATCTGGCTAAAGATCTCATCAGAACCCGAAGTTTTAGAAAAGCTAGAGCCTATATAATAGGCAGAACTTTAACAAAAAACCTATTAATAATCAATTTTGCTCCATTCTTGTCTTCTTTATTTTTCTTTTGACGATTTTTGTTTAAAAGTATGGCACCTCTATTTAGAGTCGGCCATATGTTTGCTTAAACACAGGGTTGGTATTCTAAATGTTATTGCCAAGAGATAAATTTTAAATTACACTTGATGGCTATTAAAATTACACAAAAAAACAATTTTAGAACAGAGCTTCGAAAGAATTAATTGAATTTGAGCTTAATTCACACAAACATTTATTTAAGGATTGACTCACTTATTTGTGAGCATCATTACTAAAGTTTTAATTGTTATTGAATGGATTCCTAACATGAATTACTAAATGTGCACTTTCAACATTTTACTAATTGAATGAAAGAAAATGTTAGCACCATTCTTTTAATATACAGTGAAGTTTGACAATATGACTGAAGTCAATTCTTTCATTCAGTTTTTTATTAAATGAATTTAAAAATGCAATTTGAGTGAAGGAAAAGAAAAGGAATTTTCATCTACAAACTCAATAATGCTGCTGGTCATTAAAAATGTGTAATAAAAAATGGTTCGGTTATCTATTGTATTAATTTCACAATTTTATTACACTTTTATGTTTTTAATATTTTTAGGAATTTGCAATTATGAGGTTATTTATGCAGCTTTAGTTATTTGTTCATACAATAGAAAACACATATTAATTTTTAAATACAATAAATATATATATATATTTTTAATACAACAAAACAAAAAAATCGAAAAAATAGAAATGGAATTGATGTAAGGAAGGAATAATAACACATTTTTAAATAAAAATACCCAGCAGAAAGACCCCATATCCTTCTGTTTGAAATATTTTTTAAATATCAAATAATACTTAAAATAAGCTTATAATTATTAAATGTATTTAATTAAACTACAAATTATTTGTTGCTGTTGTCACTGTTATAGATGTCTTATAAAGTTGATGGTATTTAGAATTATTTTTAAAGTAATCATTGTTTTTAAACAAAAGTAAAGAAAAAAATAAACAAAAAAATGTTAAGGCCGTTAGCATTTATGATTTTGTTTGACTTATAAACAGCCCTTAGGATTACAGAAAAATAGATATTAAATGACATAATTTAATTATCTTTCTTCATTCTGGTAGAGGTCATGCGATAGATTATTGAATCACGACCAGGATCCATTGAACCGATGGCATAACAGATGGCCAATAAAGCAAAAGCAAATACAACCATGAACCATAAAATAATGTTGAAAATCACGGGATAATCCTCATTATAGTATTCGGCCAAATTATAGGGATTCTAAATAAAGAAAAAAAAAGTATTTTAATAAATTTGTAGAATAAAATAAACTCAATTGTTCTTTATACAGTTTCGGTAACTTTTCTTAAAATAATATGGGGTCAGTGCTTAACTGCAATAATTTGTCAAATATGTATTAAAACCGCTAAGGTTAACATTAGATATTTCAGAAAAAGTTACCTGATTCAACAAGGAGTCTGTCAATGAGTTCTCTCCGATGAAATTCGGGCATGTAATAGAGGAGAAAAAATAAGGGACACGTATTTTTTAGAGGCTCAATCTCACATTTTTTTATTAACTGGTATATGAACTATGTACGATAAATTTCAAGTATTTTTGTTATTCAAAGATCCGCTGTACATTTTTTAGCCGAACTTTGCAGATTAATAGAAAAATGCTTATTAATAAATTTTTGTAATTTGTTTTCATTAAAGCGCCCTCTACTGTAAGTATTAGCAACAGAATAAAAAACCTAAACGGTTAAAGATATCTTAAAAGTTGAAATTTTGTAAAAAAATTTTTAAAAAATATATGAAAAATTGTTATTTTTAAGTTAGCCGGTTTTTAAAATTTTTTGAAAAAATTCGTAGTTTTTGACGGCGCTACAAAACTAACCCCAATTAAATAACACCCAAAAATAAAAATTTAACAGCTCCCAATGAAATAAAAACCCCAAAAAATAAACGGTTTTTAAAATTTTTTGGAAAATATTGTGGTTTTTGACGGCGCTACGAAACTAAACCCAATGAAATAACCCCCAAAGATAATAATGAAGTAACTCCCAAATGCTATAACCCCTAAACAGGAAATGAAATAAAGTTCAAATATTTGATATTATTTCATAATGAAAAAACTTAAAATTTTTTTTTTTAAATAACCCCAATGTAATTTGCCCCGATAAAATGAATGTTAAAAAACTTATTTTATTAAAACTTTTTATCATTTTATCAAAAATCATGACAAATCTGACAAAGGGTCTTCCAATTTGTCATTATAGTTGTTGTGATCAGCAATAACCATAATGACAAAAATAGCTGGCAGTGTTTCCATTTTAATTTTTTAAACATCGCCGCGATTTTAAATACAAAATTTTCCAATTTAATTTAATTTTTAATACCAAATTTTCGGATGCAGTTCCTTTGTCTTTTATTTTTTATGGGTTTTCAAGCGTTGTAGTCGAAAATTTGGTATACAAAATCTACACGATTTTTGTATTTCATTATCTATATATTCCAAATTTAGAAATCCACTTCTTTAATTATTATTTTAGTGAAATCCTAACGATTTTGGGGTTCAGTGTGAATGTACCCTTACAAAAATACACGAACAAAATAAGCTTTAAAATATTTCGAAACTTCGAACCAAAAAAATGAAATAATCCCCAAACATATAGAAAATGAAAAAAACCGAAACTTAAATTTTTGATATCTTTTTCATTTGCAGTTTTTATATTTTAGAATCAAAAAACAATTTCAAAATCATCAATGAAAAAATTACATAAAAAAATTGTTTAAGTTTTGGAGCCATGTAATGTCGGTTTCAACAGGGTTCCAGAATTTTTGAAGTAGCCCGTATAAGGTATTTTACAAAATATGTATAAGTGTGCATTCCATGTTCTTATTTAAAATACAAAACTTTACAATTTTCTTAAAATTGTATTAATGATGAGCATTTGTGGAGCAGAATATTGGTTTTTAATTAAAGAAAAGTTCAACGATTTTGGCAAGATAGTCAAGATGTTGCAATGAAAGCAAAAAAGTGAATATGTATTTGAAATTTTATTTGATTACTAACCAGAAACTAAAATTGTGACCGAGAATTTAACAAAAAGTATCAATAGAAAAAATATAAATATCTTTAATTTGAGATACATTGCGTTTGTATCACACAATAATTTGAAATTTCGTAGATTTTGACGATTTAATAATAATATAAAAGAAATTACTTTTAAAAATCGGATATGAGGAATCGATTTGGAATTAAGTCAGCTTTGTTAAATAATTTCAAATTCATTTAAAACTTTGGGCTGTAGGCAAATTTGCAAAAAAAAAAAAAAAACATTTCTTAGGCCGCTTAAAAAATACGTGTTCTTTATTTTTGTTTTCTTTTTTTATCCTTTATCACATATCCGAGTCTCATTCAGGGCGAAGAGAATAAATCGGGAGACCTGCCTTGTAAGTAAAATTAAGCTTAAAACAATAACATATACTAACCTTAGCATCAGGTCCAACAGCGTCACGTTTAGCGCGACTAATTCCATCAGCCTTATTAACAATAGCAACAACTAAAGCATTATTGCTGCTAGATTTTTGAGCAGATGCATTAAGATCTTTAATACATTTTCCATAAAGTTGAACTGCTTCAGTTACGGCTTCCGAATTTTCACCATGAGCCTTGGCAATATCATCAACGGACAAACGGATTGAAACGAAAATGCAAGATTTTTGCATAGTTGCCAAATTTTCAGCAATAGCATTGCAATATGAAATACTTTCCAAATATTGTTTATCGGCCTCATGGAGGTCACCATTTAAATATTGTGTCTTGGTAATGGCAGGAATTTCAACATCACCAATGACATTCTTAAAACTGGCAACACCATCTTCAAACTGTTCAAAGTTAATATCACAAACGGGCTCATTGTCAGCTTCTAACTGAGCACTTAAACCATTCAAGGATTGTTCGACTGTATTACCTTCAAGCTTGTAAGTCTTACCAGCCGATGATACTTTGCTACTTTCGACCCCATTCAAGACACAGACAATAGAACCCTTGGCTGGATTAAAGGGATCTTCAATTATCAAACCTGGCCACTTTGAATCTCCAGCCACAGAGTTTCCCATTGAGGCAGCAATAACATCGCCAACATCACTGCTTTCCAAGGGCGCATTGCCTTTAAATAACAGTGATTTGGGTGAACTCAAAATGGTGAATTCACCCGTAGCTTTAACTAAAAAGAAAGAAAATTGTAGATATTGAAGTATATTATAAAAATGTTGCCATTTTTCTTAAGATTACACTTTTTTTGGGTACACTTTTGGAGCACTCTTCATTTTTTTGCATGACACATACACATTCAGCTGACTTTTAAAAATCAATAACACGGAAATTGCGAATCACGAATTGCAACATTTTCACTTGATTTTTTACAAATTCATGGTAATTTTAATTTCTTTACACGGTTTTTGTTATTATAAATAATATTACTTACTTGCCACTACGCAAAAAGAGAAAATTAATAAATTTTTCAACATTTTCGTTCGTCCGATGAAAAATTGATCATATGACAAACGGGGAGACCACAGTGTAGTTTTTCTTCACTGTTAATGGCAGAGCTGTATTTGAAATGGGTGGCTTGTCACATGATAAACGTCAACTGTCAGTTGTAAAGCTGTGTTTAGTTGGAATAAGTTTATTAAGGCACGGGTTACAGAAAATTTTAGAAATCTTTAAATTATTATTGCTGCTATTCTTTTATTGAAATTTTTATCCAATTTTTTTTCAAATGTACACTTTATATTTCAACAGGGTACCGATTTTGAATTGTTAGCGAAGCTGTGAAGTGCCGAAAAACTATTATTAATTAAATGATGGTGATAGATTATTCGACATTTTTTGAAAGCCGATTTTGGTTTTCCCAAATAGTTAAAAAAAAAATCGGTTAAGGAAAAAGCCCGTTTTTGAAATATTACTCAATTATACTTATGGAAATAAATTTTCTTATGAATTTAAATAATTATAGGCGCTTTTTGTAAAGTGAGACAATTTTTTCGATGGTTTCCAAGAAAAAATAATAATTTTTAAAATCATTTAAAAATCTTTATTATTAGCGCGGAAACTGTTATCTGAGAAGCACGTTTTGAAAACATTAAGTACAAACAAGAAAAAACTTGGTAAAATGCTATTAGTTATCATAGAATTTTTATAAATAAACTTTATTAGTTGAAATGCTCCTAATTACTTAGCAACGATTTTTGTGTGTGTAATTATTTATTTATTTATAAATTAATCAATAATTAAGTAGAAACAAGTAAAAACTTCTTAAAATGTTACAGTTTTCTTATAACTTTTGTGAATATTTTATTTTGGCATTATTTATTTTAAATTTTTGGGACTAAAAAGAATTTTTTTTGAAGATTTTTGAGCTTCAACATTTTCTTTGTCAGATATTCTTCTGTGGCTCATTAGTTGTGCTTTGTAGTTATTCTTCTAAAGATATATTCTGATCAAAAAAAATACTGAACGACTGTTTTCATAAAAAGGTTTTAAGATCTAATTCATTTAAATGTAATGCGGAATGTTTATATTAGCCTTAAATTTTCTAGATTTTTTCTTAGATTATAAATTTTCAATTGCATTACAACAGTTTTTAATTTTTTGTTTGCTTTTTTTTATAATTTTGCTTTTCTTTTTTCTAATTCTTACTATTTTATTTTTTCCTTTTCTGATTCCTGAAAAAAAAACGCCGATTCATACATAAAATAGCTAAGATAGCCATATATGTTATTGTTTTGATTTAGAATCCAGCACCCTAGTTCGTAGATTCTATGGCCTAGTTGTTCAGTTTAACAAATGAATTCCTTGGAGAACTTAAATGATTTAATAAAATCTTGTTTATTACCGGAACTTAAAAATGATCTAGATAGCATACCTATAGAAAAAGAACATTTCAAACCCTATCATGAGTGTTTGCATGTACAATTGCCACTTTTGTACGATTGGATACAACAGCAGCCCGGTGAACGCGATGAAGGGTTAAATCAAGATGTAGTATTTATAATATAAATTCTCTTTAAAAGTTTAAACAAATATTAAATTTCTTCCCAGGCTCAAGCTTATCTTATTGTGCTCTTGTGTGAAATAGCATCTCCCGAAGCAATTTTCAAATTGGACAGACCGGAACTGATGAAAAATGCTGAAAGAATTTTGGAAAACTACAGAAGTTCAACAAAAGAAGTGGATAAATTAGTATTTAATTATTATGAAGAAAAATTACATAAACAAAATTGGAAACGACAATTGGGTGCTATTCATGGCTTTGCAAAATATTTAGAAGTATGTTTTAATATTCCACACGTCCTGGTGGTTTTTATTTAAAATTGTCTTTAACTTTTAGCTACGCTTTACGGATGACCGAGATTATGAGCATAATATGAGCCATAAATTTCTTACATTTTGTTTGTCGGTAGCTTTAAATGTTAGATCCTGCTATGAGACACATTATAAATGTTTAAGTACAAGCATATTTTTGATAATGCTTCACAATGGGGTAATTATTTGTACATTAAAATTATTATTAGACCCTACAGTTCTTATCTTTTTTTCAGTCTTATGATGATATATTAACAATTAATATTCACAGCGTTGTTTATGATGCCGTTTTTAATGATATCCATATTATGGATTCTTTACCCTTTGTGATTAAACAATGGGACTGTTTGATTAAATGCTTGGATTTTTATAAGGATTTTGATAGTTTTACGGTAAATATTACAAATAACATTTTTATCGAATTTTTTTAAAAAAAATTTATTTCATGAGTCAGTAGGTATTCCAAATTATACATGCAATTAAAAACAAATGTATTGTTCTATAAGTTTGTTCGCTTACGCAAAAATTTGTACAAATTTGTAAAAGTTTTTACTGGAAAGTGTTCGTTTGTACAAATACTCAGTAAAAAATAGTAAAAAGAAAGAGTAAAGTGACAGGTTGAAGTAAAAACAACTTACAAGTTTTTGCTGGATACATTTTTGCAAGTAAGAATTTGTAAGAAGAAAAAAACATGATTGAAAAAATATGCTTGTATTTTTAGTAAACAAAAACAAATATTAAATTATAATGGTTTATGGATTTAAAGTGAAAAATATTAGAGAATTAACTATGGAAGAAGTTAAAAAACATTTTAAATTGTTTCTGGTCGACAATTTCAATTAACTTTTATCTCTTCCATAATGACCAGTTGATTTATTTTTTATTATTTGGAATTTAAAATCAGCTATTTTATCTATTTTACCAATTCTTACACATTTTCCGTTCGTTTATTTTTTTGTAAAACTTTCTCTGTCTCTGTAATTTTGTTACTAAGTAATTTTTACTGGACTTTACTGGGAAAGTAATCGAACAGACTTAATATAACTACCAACATTTTATTTCAACAAACATTAAAAAATTTATTTGTATATTTGTACAAATGTTGGGTTTTGACTATATTTTATAGAATTTTTTACTAAATTCTAACAAATCACAAAAATTTAATTTGTACAAAACCATTTAATAAATGACATTTAATTACAAAATCCAAAAAAAACATGCCCTAGTTATAAGATATGTTCTGTGTTATAATATTCTAGAGTAATCCAGTTTTTCTAATAAAAACCTTCAAGGTTCTGACAGTGTTACCATTTTGAAAATGTGCTAGTTTCCATGAACTGCTTTAAGAACAACTTATTTTTTCTTAAAACTCTTTCCAGTGTCGGTTACCGATGATTTTTGTTTAAATTATTATAAAAGCAACAGAGTAAATGTGCTCCAAAATAGAAGAGGCACTCTAAACGGAATTAACACAACTTCTGCATGGAATTAATATATAAATTCTGACATCGATTTAAAACAATTTCAACCTGGCCTTGAAATACATGGAAATATCAAGTTTTATTAATTTGAAGTTTCCAAAGAATTAAAACAGATAGTTAAAATGTTCTATCTAAATTTCTAAAGCCGATATAGCACATGATTTAAGTTGCTTAAAAAATATCGATTTTAAAAGAATTTGATGATGTTTTATATAGCGTTCCATTTTTTTTGGAGCTTTCTTTTCCCAAAGTTGAGGAAACTAAAAAGTAGTGTCCGACCGAACAGTTCGGAAAAAAAACTATATTTGCTCGGTTTTTTGGTATATAGAGGCAATGAGGACAAATTTTGGTATTAGGAACATGTTTGTTGAGCCGTCCTTATTCGATTTTGTGTATAAAATTTAAGGAAAAAGCCGAAGTTTAGCTATAAAGTTAAAAGTTCGGCCGCCGAACTATTTTCTATTTGGCCGAACTTTTGGAGGACGAACAGTGAATTCATTGCTTAAATACGGACTTTTATTTAAATTTGACACTCAAAATCGCATCTAATCAGCCTAATAAACATTTTTCCATTCTCCAAATTTGCCCATAATCCTTAAAAATACCGAATACTGACCAAATGCATTTTCTGGTCGAACTGTTCGGTCGGACACTACTAAAAAGTTTTGGAAAAAATAAAGAGAAAAATTCATGTAAAAAATGTAACCGGTTAATCGAACTATTTTAACCGATTATTCGGGTCGAATAATTATTTGTGTACTGATGTGCGCTGATCTAAACGAGATGACCTCTGTGTCTACTTTAAAGGGGTATTGCGGGAGATGAGGAAATTTTTTTTAGTTCAGCAGCTCTATAGTTAAAATGTGTTAATTATAATTACTCGCCCATAAGTAATTATAATTATTAGAGTTAGGGTAAAATAAAAAAAGACAACACCAAATTAGTTTTATGTACAAAAGGGTTTATGTTTATTCAACATAAATGTGTGCTCACCGTTCAAGAGTAAAAGTCCGAGTGATTTTAAACTAGATCGGTTAGCTGCAGCTAACAGCGGTTTTTTTATAAAACTTCAAAAACATCGATTTTAAGTACAAATTTTAGGACTACAAATGTATCTTTTGTAATAGAGTAAATTCATTTTATTAACTTAGGATACAAATATTCACAATAATTCAATATTTCCGTTAAATGTAAATGCAAATTCATAAAATAATATATATTTTAAATCCAATTTAATATACTTTTATAAATTATTGTATAAAATAATTGTATTTTATACAATTTGAATTTTCAATAATTTGATTCGACATTAACCGAAGTAGAGGTGATTAATCGAGAAATCGGTTAATCGATTAACCGAATTGTAAACACTACCAAAAATATACACCAATTTGTATGGACAATTTAGATGTACCCTCACATTTTCAGTTATAATTTTTAAACCACTGGGCCGATTTAACTCATTTTCAATACCAAACTTTTGAGCAGTCTCCATTGTGTGTTCGCTCCGTGATCACCATTTCAACAGACAGACAGACGGAAATTGCTAAATCGCCTTAAAATTTAATAAGGATCAAGATTATATATACTTTATAGGGTTTTAGACCTATGTTTCGATGCGTTACAAACGGAATGACAAATTTATATATACTCTCATGAAGGGTATAATAACAGATACACATTTTAGTATTACAACTCTTTATAAAACAAGTTTAGGATGCCCAGCTTAAGAATTAAGAAATAGTATGAAAACTAAGTTCAACGTCATAAAAATTACAATCTATTAAATTCTGAATAGCCATTAACTTTATTATTACAAAAAACTAATGGAAAATGGTTGAAAAGCTATGATACGAATTGTCAAATTATTGTAAATTCTCTTTTGAAAATGTCATTAATACTGTGAAATAGTAGATATGGGTGGACAGGGGTGGATAGCGTGTGAATCAAGCTTAAATTAAACGTCTAGGATTTATATTCAGTCAAAGTTTCAACTTTGGCTGCTAATGTTTCCACTAAAAAAAAATACAAATTTTTTTAATGAAGCATTGTTCTATATATCTGCAAAGTTTGGCTTAAAAACGTCCAGCGGATCAATGACGTGTCTTTAATGAGTTAATAGGTACACGAAGATAAAAAAAACTGAAATACTTTCTTTCATGATTAACGATAATAATGTAAAAACGTATAAAAACAGTAATAAATGGATATTTTTAAAGTTTTAAGAGCATATTTTACGATTTTTAATGTATATTTTATGTAGGTTAGGTTAGGAAGGGTTATGTGCCCAGGGGCACAACTCCACTCGGAGACCAATACGGTCCATTGTGAATCCCTTCAGAGAAAAAACGGTGAGAAAGAATAGAAATAGACAGAAACATAGATATAAAGAAAGATAGAAAGAATATATATACTCCCCAGAAACCAGCTCCTATCGTCCCCTTGTTAGAAACAGCCGTCCTATCTCCCTGACAAATCTCAGCAAATCTACTGGATTGTATCCAGCGACACACCCGAGTTCGTCGTGAAATCTATCTCCTAGCCATTTCTGTCTGAGACCCTGCAACCTAGGATATGGGCACATTATATGCTCAACTGTCTCCAGTTCCTCAACGTCCTCGCACAACCTGCTAAAATCCGGTATGTCCCTGTCCCATCTGCTTGTGAAAGCCCTGACAGAACAATGACCGGTCAGGAACCCCGTAAGGGTCCTGAGACCTTCCCTGTCCAGTCCCAAAAGAACCTTGGTTGTCCCTGCGTCCAATGCGG
Source organism: Delia radicum (assembly GCA_021234595.1). Classification (NCBI taxonomy): domain Eukaryota; kingdom Metazoa; phylum Arthropoda; class Insecta; order Diptera; family Anthomyiidae; genus Delia; species Delia radicum. The sequence goes on from CM037851.1 coordinate 253,860,215, forward strand.
GCCATAACGCCCTAGACACCCTGCAGTCCATTCTGTCCCTCCATGATTGGTTAACGGTTTCGCGGAATCCCTTCCGTATATATTTTTTTATGTAAATAAAACACGATTATAAATACATTAACTCCCGAGTGATAATTATTATACTATAAACAAATTTTTATCTCAATTTGGTACAATTTAAATATAAAATTTAGAAATATAAAAGATTTTTTTCTGTTTATTTTTTAGTGGAACTATTTAGATGATATGATGGAAGTTTTGCTACGAAATATATCTTTAGCGCCAACTAGTTTAACCTGTATAAGTCTGATGAAATATCTTAACAAATTAATTGTATATTTTACCATAAATCGTAAAGAATTTGAAGAAAAACTCAACACTGACTTGACACAATTGGATATTAAAGAGTGTCGTTTACTAAGCAGTACAAATACTAGTTACACCAACTATAGATGTGCTAAAAGTATTTTGCAAATGTTTATCATAGAATCGTATAGATTAATGCAAACCTCTGAAATATGCCAACAAATGCTAACGGTAAGAACTTAATTTATAAATTAGAATATATGAGAATTAGTATTTAATTTTAGGAAATCCACCGTTGTTATGTCGTTGCCATGTTACCCATAGATTTAGCTATTTTAGAACCACATTTAACTATATTTTTGGAAAAATTTATAGCCGTGTTAATGGAAGTGGTCAAAGTACAAAAATATGATGAACATATAATACAGGTACGTATTTTGCAAATATTTTTACTTATAATTAGATAGTAATTAAACATTATTTTTTAGGTCATTACTTGCTTATTGGAAACATTTTACTGTCATTTACAAAATTGTAACGAAACTTCGAAACTGTTTAAGTTTAAATCGGCTATTTATAGTCTTATAACAATGGATCCATTTAAAAATTACTCTTCAATTTAGTAAATTCTGAGGTTAAGAATAATATTTTTTTATTAATAAAATTGTAAAAAATAAAAATATAGTTTTCTATTATGTTACTCCTGTTGTGGATTATAATACATTTCAGATTGATTAGTTACATCCGTGTATTGTCCAACAAAACATTCTGCTAGGCCATTTGGTATTTCATTCTTGATATTTTGATTCTGTTCTTCAGATCTAGGTTGATCATTCGTTAGTTCTTTACTCGTGTTAGCTCCTAAATTACGAGCTGTTATTATCATATCTTCTTCAAATTCATAGCAAGTATTTAATTTTTTATGTTTATGATTCTCTGGTAAAACTTCATCATTATTTGAATTATTTAAAGCACTTAAATTATCTACAACTGATTGAACTATGTTCATTTTATAAGATTCTCTTTCCTTTTCAATTTCAGTTTTTAAAATTAACATTTCATCTTGTAATTTTTTTCGTCGATCTTCTAATTCCAATAATTTAGCCTGTTCAATTTCCAGAGTTTTACTTAATTCTCGAAATGTATTGTTAGCCATTTCTGCCAGAGATTGTTGTTTATCGTACATTTCACTTGTTGTTAGCTCTACTGATGACGAAGTACAGTCTGATGATGCTAATATATCATCATTTGCCAAATTATTTGACTCAATTCCACACATTTGTAAATTATTATTGGACATGTTTATATTTTGGTATTAGCAATTATTATAAAAATGTTTGTTTTGTTTATAAAAATATAAAAATATTTTTGTTTATTAATAAAATATATTTATAATTTTTCTTCTGCTTTTTTCTAGACAATTAAAAATTTTTGAATTTTGTTGACAAATGTTTCTATGAACATCCGATAATTTAATACGATTGAAATATTGTTAGAATAATTAACGACCGATATAGGCACACTACTTTTATTATGAAATACACGTAATCTGAGAATTTTTCTCAGCGAATATTTTTATTTAAAAAATATTGTAGTATATGGAAATTCATTTATTTGAAAAAATATTCAGAATATGTAAAATGTTCTAACTTAATAAGAACTCAGAATCAGAATTTAATGAAAAAGTCTTCTTTTACAATTGCGCCAAATGAGTGTTTTATAATAAGAAATTAAGATATTTTGATGGAAAACCAAATTTACGAAATTTGTTGCAAAGAAACTTTTTGTGTTAAATTCAAATTTCAAAAAATAAATGTCTTAATGCAACTATACAAGATCAATATTATTTTTGAATCTATCCACCAAAAATCAACTAGTTTATTTTTAAAAACTTTGTTCTGTTTGTTTAATTTAAAAAAAATTATCAATAATAAATAAATAAATATTGATCCCCACTTTAATATGAACACGATTTTCAAAAATCTTAAAAACATATTTATGTCGACTAAAAACTGTTGGTAGTCAACACAAAGTAATATTAAAGTTTCAGCTTAAAAAATGTGCTCATTTTAGTCCAAGGACATCCATGATTCCAATATTATGCATTTAAAGGATATCGTTTTAACTTGAAAACGAATGGAGAATTTTTATAAAATATGGCAGAAAGATTATATTTGGTGTTAGTAGCAATGTGTTGAAGTTTGGGCGATATAACATTAAGTGAAGGTGCATTTTCGATTAATTAATTTCTAAACCAATTCATTTATATGCATTAGTTTTTGAAATGCACTATAAACTTTTTTTTGGCCCATATCGCCTTTGCAAGATTATTGCAAATATTATTACCTGTATTAATGTAATTTTGACCTACACAGTGCAATAAGACGTTCCAATTCTTTTGCACAAAATATGGCACCACTATTTTGTTCTGTTGTAGAGGGATATAAAAATTGCACAATTAAAAAAAAAAAAAGGATTTATACATATGGGGAAAAAAGAGAGAAATAGAATTTTGATAATATTTAAACAGAATTTAAAATAAAAAAAAAACAGAAAGAAAATAAATTAAAATAAAATAACAATTTAAAAATAAAAAAAGGAGGAAAATAAAAAAATAATAGTGCAAAAGGTTTAATAATATTAACAGAAATTATGGAAAAGAAAAAAATATAATGATTATAATTTCAGATTTTTGAACTGGGACATCCTGGCAGGCTGTGTGTTCTTTATTTTAGACACTGCTAAATTTTTTTACACTCAGTCGAAAAAAAATATAAATTGCACAGTTGGCCAGCACACTAAAATATTTTTCACATCTCTTGGTTGCGCAATAAGAATCAAAACCCTTTTGATTTTTTTGTACAACCTTCCAATATGACATACACATTGGTAATATTTTGAACAATAGCAAAAGTTGCACAAGAATATTGCGTAGTGTATAGTTACCTTCAACTGGGCAACGAGAAAAATAATGATATAAATTTCATTGCACAAAAAATTTTTAAAAAAACTTGTTAAAATTTGTGTTAATACTCTCCAGAATTTTCTTGTGAATAAGATGCTTTTAACAAATAATGTTTTACATATACAGTGTCGACCAAAAACTAACTGTACAAAACCCCACAAGTTTTCTTTAGAGTGCATTTTAAAAACTAGGCTCGTATTCATGTTTTGTAAACTCCATTCGATAAAAGGATAATTATTTTAAATAACATGCATAAGGTCAGTCGCCCTCTCGGAGTAGAGCCGATTGTTCAGCTTACAGGTTGCTAGGGGAACACCAGCTCCAGCAAATTCCGCAGGAACTTGCAGGGTGGTTCCTAGCCTTGCAAGCTCATCAGCTCTACTAATACTAATATAACGAATATTCTATTTTTTTTTGCAAAAATAAAATTTTTTTGGTTAATTAATAAAATTATTTGTTGAATCGGCAATGATCTTCAAAAATTGTAATTCTGTGCAAAAAATACATTTATACTGATATATAAGAAATTTTATAATTTTTAAAAGTATGAATTATAAAAAAAGTTTTTATTTAAATTTTTAATAAAAAAATATTTCTTAAAATAAAATCAAAACTCTTATATTTTACGACCAAATAAATTATTGCGTTAGTTTCATAAAACTGCAAAAGAAGTTATTGATTTTTTTTTAGTTTAAAGAAAGAAAATCAGAATTTGATTTCTTATTGGTTTTTATTTATTGAGGACAATAATTAAACTCTTTGGCCAAAGTACAAAAATGTTTTATGTATTAAAATATTTTTATAAAATTTTCTTTACAATTCAATTAAAAATACTTATCAAACTATTAAAGGTCTTATTTAAAATTTAAAAAGCAATTGGTCGTCCTGTTCTAGTTCCGAAACTTTTGTAATCAAAGTGGATTTGTTAAATCACTCGGAATTAAACATTTAAGAAACTTTCAATTTATAGACAATTTTTAAAATAATTTTTTTATATATTAATAGTTGCAAAAAATATCGTTTTACTTTCATCAAACTTTTTCTACACAAAAAAAAAACTATTTGGATGTGGATCTTTGAACATCAAAAAATTCCACATATTTTACTTTAGAATTTTTGGCAAAAGTGCACTTTAGCGGTCACACGTAAAAAAAATATTACCCCTTCAGGAATAAAAAAAAAAAAACGAAATTTAAAATTAGCGACGCAGGGGTTCGGATATTTACATACAAGTATGGAGCTTAAATAAAAAAAAAAATCCTCACGATTTCAAAAATTATCCAGTTTTCCGGATCCATTAAATGTGGCCCGAAGAGCAATTTTAGTAAATTTTAGATCCTTTAAGGGGACGAAAAACTGTAAACTTTTTTTATATATGTAAAAACGTTGTTCAAATGAAGGGAAATTACAAAAATAGTATAAAATAAAGTACTAGGGCTATTAAAGTAAATTTTAGATTCTTCACTAAGAAAATTATGTAGGTAAAATAAAATTAACTGCAAATGACAGTTAAAATAACTAAAATGTGTACACTACATTTGCATTTAAATCAACTGCAATGTGTAGTTATTTTTAACAGTTAAAAATTAACTGTAGAATGTAATAAAAACAACTACAAATGCAGTTACCACAACTTTACCAGCATTTAAAAAAAATCTTAATAAAACACTTTTTAGTAAATATTCTTAATCTGGGGCCGAATTACGGCATTCGTGATCGAGTGAGATCGTTCGAAATCAGGTTTTTTAATGATTAACTACAAAACTACTAATAAAGAAAACAACGTTTTTAATTTATTTCTAATCAATGGCCGAACTACAACATCCCTTATCAAAAAATTTTGTTAATATGTTTTACTTTCGAAAATAGAAAATTAATTTCGATCGAAAAATTACGATCACGAATGCCGTAATTCGGCCCCTGATTTTATTATTTAATAATTTATATAATATATTACTTTAAATATTCCCGTTTCACGCTATTTTTCCAAATCATTTCTACCACATGTCTGTCTTCAAGAGATGGAATATTGTTTCTTTCTTATTAAAGAGCTACAAGAAAAGAAATACAACACTTAAGTAAATACATTTATTTTCTATTCCAAATCTTACTTTAATGTTTTATTCATTTAATAAAATTTTACAGCGTTTTCATTTTATTTGTCTATTTTCTTAGATCAACCCTTAAAAACATTTCAATTTATTTTTCTAAGTAAAACAACTGCAATTACAGTCAAAACAACTACAAACACATTACTGCACAAATAACTGTCATGTAGAGGAACTGTAGAACTTTTCAGAGTGTTTAGGGTGATTTAGATTTTGAATAATTGAGGAAACTTACTTTCATTTGAGTACCCATACTTGCATGTAAATTCGCGTTTCCATTTGTTGGACCCAAAGTGCCTATCGGACACCGGCGCCACTCATATTTATTTTCGGTTTTTTCTTTTTTTATAGAGGGGGTCATGTATTTTGTTTTTTTTTTTAATTTCTGTGTACAATTTTTTAATGTTAATTCGGAACTCAGAACAGACCCGTATGTTAAATTATTTAAACTAAACTAGGATTCATTGGTAAGTTTTTCTATTTCTAATTGCAATTTACGTGATTTTAGTAACATCAAAGTTCTTTTGATTTTTGAATTCTCAGTAAGTTTTGCAAAATATGCTGCCTTATTTCGATAATATTCAGCTTCTACTCTACATAATTCATTTTGTAATTGCAAGGATTCTTTAGAACGTGGCATTAACGTTTGTATAACGTCTAATTCCTCTTCAATATTTATTAAATCCTCATCGTCAACTTCTTCGATTACATTGTCAATATCGACTGCTGATGTTGTGGTATAAGACTCAAAAGGATCTGGCTGTTGCTGCTGCTGTTGTTGTGGAGTAGCAGGGGAGGATATAGGATTTTCATTTTGTTGGGAGTTGATGGTAAAATACTAACAAACATTATTTGTTTTATAAATTGTTAATGAAATTAATAAGTTATTGATTTTTATGAATTACCTCTGCTGATTTTTTCAAATCACTGCTAGTTCTTAGCATTTCTTCATCATGTATTAAAGTTTTTCGATGTCTTTTTGGTTGATTTGGAGCCTTTTATATATGAATTAAATTAAATTTTTCATGTTTCAACAATATTTTAAAGTTTTTTTTAAATATTTTGTTTAAATAAATTATTGTTAACCTAACAAAAAAACCCACCTTAACTAATAAATTGCGTTTTTTAATATTGCAATAATTTCTAGAAAAAAAAAATGTACAATGTACCGTTATACTTTTAGTTAAACAAATGAGTGCTTTGAGTATTTGGATTCTCAAACACTCACCTGTGCTCCAATAAATGTAAATTATTACAATTAGCAAAAATTTTTTTACATTGCAAACAAATTGCTACATTTTTCTGTTGATTTTTAATTACTCTAAAACCATCGTGTAATAAATAATTAAAATTTTCCATTTCTTTACATTAATATTTAAGTACGTAAAGCTTTTGTTAAAACGTTTTTAACTTTGAAAATAATATTATTCTAGTTTGAGTTCTTTTAACTTTATCTTGTAACTAAAAACTACCCAGAGTTGTAAAATTTTTCATTATTTTTTAACCCTGCAGTACTATCGTTTGGGTGAAATCTACCCATAAGGTTGAATTTTTGTTTTTTTTTTCAAGAGAGGTGTACATTAACATAATCACCCATGTTACAGCTTTTAAATCAGAGCGAAAGTGAAAATTTTAGAATTTTTCGGTGTTCTTGCGATTAAATCAGAACGTTTTTCCCTATTTTTTATTCGTTTTAATTCGTGTCAAAAAGCCTGGTCGAAAGTTAAACGAATGCCCTTTTTTTCTAATAAATTACAATTTAGGGTTAAAATTGGTGCTTAATATTAAAAATTTAGAACTTTTTTTAGTTATTTCTGATTTTATTGTATTTTTGGCTGTATTGTTTATACTCTAAAATACTGTTTCGAAAAAACATTTTTTTGTTTTGATATTCTAGAAAACACTCAAACAAATTGCCAACAATGTTAGAAGCATTTCTTAAAAGCATTTTACTTTCCATATGTTTTTTATTTTCCATAAAACCATATGATTTTGTCACTTCGATAATAATTTCGAAAAAATTCGAGTTTTCGAAAGCTTTTAGGATTTGAGAACACCAAATTTCAATTTCGTGTGATTACACAAATTCGTTCCAATTGCAAAACGTTCCAAAGTAGGGACATGGGCGAATATTATTTAAAATAAATGAATTGTCAAACTTATAAAATTAATTTTTTTTCTGTATTTTGGAGTTCAATATTGGAAAAAAAAATATTATTTGCATAATTGAATTTTACTGATATGAATGACAGATACTTATAAGTAGGGGTGGAGTACACCCAACGATTTTAGATTAGATTATAGTGGCACTATGCACCGCGACCAGAAATTGGTATTTTGTGCTGCCAGCGAATACACCCTATAGGTTCAGGCTCCCTACGAAGCCAATTATCCTACCAGGTGAACAGTTCCAAACGTCCGCACATACACACCCAACGATAGTAATGGCATAAGTTGAATAACGATAGTACTGCAGGGTTAATAAAAACCCAGCCAGCAATTGTGAAAGGCGTGGTAGAGAAGAATGAGTGTATTTTCTAAAAATCATAACTACATTGTAAATTTTCAATTTTCTGAATCAGACTGCGCAGTTTCTGGTATTGAAAATTCGTGAGTGACCCTGTTTTTTGAAAAAAAAAATTTGGATACTTTTTTGAGGGTAATTATTGTATGAGTAGAAAACGAATCAAATTTTAAAATTTTATTTTCAAAAATTACTAATTTTTTGTACGAAAATATGAGCCTTCTAAAAACATTATTAAAGGCACAAAAATTTGAAGAAAATTATTAAATTTAAAATATGGTTCAGAGTAGACTCAGAAATGTGATTGAATTTGAATATTTTGTAAACAATTCAAAAAATATACTTTTTTAAAATATCCTTTCTGAGTCATTTTTTTAATCAGAAAAGAAGACTCTTTAGGATGAACCACATTCATACAAAAAATTTTAAATTTTAATAATATATTTTGAGACCCATTTCTGAATCATTTTGGAGCTTGTTTGCTGGCAGGGAAATATTAAATTCACTTAGTTTTACTGCTTAATTGTCCATTTCTAATTGATTTATTTCTAATCTTAATTTTTTAACTTCTAAAACCATCATTGTTTTTTCTATTTTTAAATTGTTCATTTCACTAATAAAATATTTGGATTTTTCTTTAAAATATTGTATTTTAGCTTTTATCTTATCATCAGTTTTATTATCCTTTTTTATTGTAGATTTAAGTGATGGTATATAATCTTGTAAATTCTAAAACAAAATAAACAAATATTGTCGGGTCACTTTATGGAGAGTTTTAATAATAAATTGAACGATTATCGCTTTTTAATTTGTGGTATTTAACTATTTAAAGTTCTAGCTATATATAAAATTTTAAAAATAAATACAAATGTACTTACATCAATGGCTTCGTCATATGTATTCTCAGGATTTGAATCTTCAAATTCAATATTCATTTGTTCCGTTTTAACATTAGAATTTACATTTTCAATTTGTTGTATTGATTCAATGGTTGGTGTTGCATGAAGCTGTAATTAAAAAAAAAAATTAGGGTAAAATTAACACAGGAACACAGGAACTTCATTCACTAAAAAAGTGTATTTTAGTCGCCTATACTATGCATAAAAAAAACTTAATTAAACTCAGTGAATTATAGTGGATAGTTAAATGTGTGCTTATTAATTATTTTAAATTAAATTTATGTAATTTCATACTGTTTTATATAAATTGTAAACTTTTATTACTGTAATAGTGAAGAAAACTTTACAATAATATAAAAAATTTAATTATTAATTTAAATAAATTAATGTGTTGTGTAAATGTAATGTTTCATGTGTTCTTCAAAAATTGTTATAATTATAATTTTTAATTTTATTATTTTTTTAATATACTAACCAAAGACGTATTTTATTAAACATTTAAATTTATAAAATAAAAAAGATAAAGAAATATAAAATTAAAATTTAATAATAATAAATCGACAAAATACGAATAGATTAAACAAACGCCAAACAATACATTTACTAAACAATTTGTTTAAATTACTGAAAGGTTTTATTGGTTGTATAATGATCACACATTCATCAATTTAACATGGTATTTAGTTGATTTCACCGCTATTTTTGGTTCAGTGTAGTTGGCAAAAATTAATTATTCAATTAAAATATTAAGGGCACTCGCGATGGTGATTTGCACAGGATGCAAATCTTCGATGAAAACATTAAAATTTTGTTAAATTTTTGCCAAAATAATAAATTTTCATAAAATATCCTGGAAAGGAGTCTCTCCCCACACAAATATTTCTGTATCTTATGCAAGAAATTTTCGAGAAAATGCAACTCTCCCACATTTAGAACAGGATGAGTCACATAAGCCAATTTTTTTATCATATTGGGAAAAATATTTTCCTATTGGTAAATTTGATATTACGTGACTTACCCTGTCATTTTTTTTTTTTTTTTTTTTTTTTTTTATTTATTTCAAATTTAAGAACCAAGCCTATAAGGCCAAATATGGTTCAAATACTACTCCATTATCAAAAATTACAAATCAAAAGAAAAAAAAAGTATATATATAAAAAAAACAATTTCTTAAAACTAAAAAGTTATATAATTAACCTAAATACTAAAAACTAAAGGCCCTAACTAGCTTATAACAGAAATTTATATATAAGAAATTATAGTCAGTGATGGAAACCCTCGTAAAAGAACAGGGGGTAAATTAATCAATTAAAGAGCATCAAAATGTTGTTTAAGTTTACGCTTAAAGGTGGTATCTGTGAATGCAAATAATTTTAAATCTATGGGAAGGATATTCCACACCCTAGTTATACGTACATGAAAAGATCTTTCATATATAGATGAGGATATACGGTGACATATTATCTGAGGGTTTCTACTTGATCTAGAAAATCTAAAATCATCTCTAATGTACTCAGGACAATTTCGCATAACGACCTTTCGAAAAAGTAACAAAATTCTCAATTTAATAAAATTCTCAAAAGAAAATCCAACAAAGTCCATTACAAAGGGAGACACATGATCCCTTAATCTCAGTTTATAAATATATCTAATAATACGGTAAAAAGTAAGATGCAGCCTTCTTAGAACAACACTGTTTGTACCTGAAAATACTTCCATAGCATAAATAATCTGCGACATGAGCAGTGAACTGGCAACATGCTTCCTCACGCGGAGAGGCAAATATGAATCTAATGAATATAACCGTCTAATGGTACTATTAACACGGGAACATATATGATCAATATGTTTTGCAAAACTCAAATTATTATCTATAAAAACGCCTAAACATTTCATTTCAGAAACGAAATTTAGCCCCACATTATCCAACGATATATTTAAGTCATTTGAATCTAAACCAAAACACATTGCCCGAGTTTTACCAAAATTAATATTCAACCCATTCTCCCGCATCCATATGGTAGAGTTGCATTTTGCGATGCGAAAACTTCTCGCAGTATATACAGAAACGGGGTACACTTTACATATTTTTTTTCTTTCAAAAATATGTTAATAACATTGAATATATATAATGTTAGTAACATTGAATATTTTTAACCGAACTCTGTTAAAATTGTTTACATGTTTGTTTTTTCTCTTCCAAACTTTCTACCGCCATTTGTTTACACATGACATTTGTTTATGGTACATTTTGCGTTTTTTTTTTTCATTGTTTACTTTACCTTTATTTCCAAATTTTGATAATGTGCAGGATTACCACTAGCACGAGCAGCGGCACAAGAATTTCTATAATCACAAAATAAATCTTATTCAAGATAGATACACACATTGTATTGTAAATTTCTATAAAAAAAAATCTCACCTATGCTTTTGCAAACGTACAGCCGCGGTATTTTGTAATACACGATTACATGATGTACAAATAGCTGAATGTTTACCATTATCAACTTTGGGTATAAAACCATATAATTCATAAGCAGCACTTGTTTTACGACCTGCCATTCTTTTAATTTAACAATTATTTCAGAAATTAATAATGAATAAATAAAATTAAACACACAATGTTGCTATGTTGACGCGTCAAGTAAAAATGGCGTAGATAAAATGTCAAAATTTAACAGCGTATGTGTTTTGGTATGGTAAATGTAATGTATGTGTGACAATTAGCTACTTTTGGGCTGAATTTAGCGATTTTTTTTAATTAATATTTTCTACAAGTTTTTGCTGGTAAATTCGGTTACTTTTCATACTCGTTATTTTTAATTTGGTTACTCGATAGCGGGGTTTAAGTTTAAAATGCATTCTTTAAAAATGTTCAATTTTATTTAAAATACCAATATTATAAACCAAGGCTGGCAACTGAAACTAATAGCTGTATATGTTTCGTTATTATTAAATTATGTGTTGTTGTACAAAATCATAGGGCTGTAATCATAGTCAAAAATAAATAATACTCTATGAGTTCTAAAGTGTACTTTTCGCCGGTTCCACTTAAAACTGACTTTATTTTTGACTATAATAGCAAAATAGTTAAAAACTGGTTTTTAATTTAAAGTTGCTTTTATAAAAAGCCGAGAAAGCCGAGACTATGATTACGGGCCATAATATTGACAACTAAATTAAAGGCAGAATCAGCCAGACGTGAACGTATCTCAGTATAGAAATTTTAATAAGTTAAATAAGAACAGAAGGTCTTGTGTAGTGCTCGTTGTTCCATTCATATGCATTAAACATATGGAAAACGTAAACGGACAACAAAAATCTGTTTCGATTAGATTTTCATTATGTATTTACGTTTTCTATATGTTCAATGCATATGAATGAAACAACAAGCACTAGACAACATCTTGTATTCTTATTTAAATTTTCTATACTGCTTTAAAAATTTATAACCGAACTTCAAGTAAATTTAAGTATTTATATACTCGTAGATTACAAGTACATGTAATATAATTTTATTGGCCAATTAGGTTCCATATATTACAAATGAATATATGAAATTAAATTTTTTTTAACAAAAAACACGCAGAAAAAAATACTGGGGGAAAAACTACAAGTTAGTTTTAAAAATATCTTGTAAAATATATAAATTTTTGGGTAAAAACGCGCTGAAAACTTAATTTTTTGTAAAAACCACATACTTGAAAACATATAAAATGAAAATAAATGTGAATTAGGTAATTATTTTTCAACAGGAACTAAACCTTACGCTTTTCTTCGGTTCATCAAGATTTTTCAAATGTAAAACCTGTTTATATTGACTTTCTCAAGGTTTCATGAATTGAGAGGAACGATTTGCAAGGCTAGGTTCTCTATGCTTAAATGCTATGACATGCAAAGTTTCACGTTAAAACTTCTCCACCAAAAGAATTGAAAAATAAAAAAAAAATTACTTGAAACATACTTCTAGTGCGGTGGTTTAACTTATATAATTTCTATCAAGTGTATATAAAAAAAGAATTACTAAGTTGACTTCGATATTATTACACTAGGTTATTTTTTGCGTGCATCGATTGAGAACATAGTTTGGTATCTAAAGTAAATTTTCACGACGGACGAAATTGATAAAATGCAAGAAAGTTAAATTTTTTTTCATTCCTAGCAGGTACAGCGGCAGTTTTTTCAAAACACGTTTCGCTTTGTGATAACTAAAGCGCTGCATCTACTCAAGCCAAAGTTATACACAATAAAAGATTTTAATAAGCTTAACACTAAAATCTAGAGGCATCAAAAAATGTTAAGAACTTTAAATTTTATTGATCAAACAAAATTTATATAACCTCAAAAAACATTCTTATCCGAATATTTGTAGTCGAATAATTTTTAGCCGAATATCTTTTAAGCGAGTACCTTTTAACCGAATACATTTTAACCGAGTACCTTTTAACCGAATACAACTAATCGATTCGTTACATATTTGAGCAACACTAACTGATTCATTGGTTTTCAACACGAATACAGACATTTTTAATCGAATTACTGAAAGAAAATATCAAAATATATTCATAAGAGAAGCGAATAAAACTTAATCGCTAATTGTTCTTAGATTTGTTTTCCAATTTTAAATAAGACCATTAAATATGAGTGAAAATGAAAACACTGACTCCACCAAAGATACTCCCGGTCGCAAACGTGTTAGCTTAGTTTGGCAATATTTTGAGAAATTAAGCAACGTTCAGGTAAAGTGCCGTATATGCCAGCATGAACAACGTTATATGGGGAATACTGCTAATGCTTTGAGACATTTGAAGGCTAAACATGATATAGATGTCAGACCAGTAGGTTTACAAGACCCTGAAAATGTTAAACGTATGAAGGAGTTAAATGTATCATCAATACCATTTGAAGAAGCAATTGCAGGGGTGCGTGTAAAAAATGAATGTCGTTTTTATGAAGATGATGGGGCCAATGATGATGAAGATGATGATGATGAAGCTGAGGATCGGGAAGCAAAAAGTACTCGTAAACGTTCACAAATAAATTACTATGAAACTGAAACGGATGTAGATCCGTATACTCATAATGAGGTATGTTGAGGGCGTTCTGTTGTCAAAATTCTGTGTAAATATTTGGTTTTTTGGGTAAACTGTGTTACAGCAGTAACGACGTGGGACAGACCTATTATTCGATTATACGATTTTTAATAAACAACTCAGATATATGAGGAATTTCAAAAATTTTCGACACGGCCAAAATAGTTTTAATTTTTTTTTTGTATGACATGCAGAACCTTTAGTGTATACGTTAGCCGATGTTAAGGCATGCTAAGCTAAATCCATCCGAGTAAAGTATTTATCTTTAACGGCGCGAAACTTATGGCGGGCTTGTAAGCAAATTAAAAATAGTGAAATTACAGTTTGTTTGTATTTAATTAACGTTACATCAATTTATTGATCTTATTGTATTTATAAAATTTCAAAAGATATACTGCTCCACCCAAAAATATAAAAATACACTTAACAAAATTTTTTGTTATAGGTATACCTATTAAAACTTAAAACGAAAACTACGTTTTTTTTTGGAAAACATGTATTTTTTTTGCAGATTTTATGATATTTAATTGGGCACAGGGTTTGTTATTTTCAAAAACATAGTAAATATTATGATTTTATTTTCGAAATCATTGTAAATACTTTTAAATTCGCAAAATTAAAAATTTTATATATGGATTGTTTTTGAGGTTATGAAAATGTTGTTTGCTATATAAAATTTGAAGTCCTTCACTCAAAAAAGTGTTAGAGGCGATTTAAACGAAGAAATTAATTGCAGGCAATTTTTGAATTCTCTTTTAGAGTTGCTTCTAAAAATCATGAATATTTACACGAGGAGTTTTTGCATGCAGTTTTTTGAACGTTTATTTTGCCAATCTTCTTTAATTGTTCATTCGTTGAAATTTAATTTATTCGTAATAATTTAAAATAATATAATTTAATAATATATATAATATAAAATAATATAATTTAAAATAATATATAAATAGTTCTTTATTCCACATTATTTATTTTTTATTTTACGAAATATTTTCGATACACAACACTTTAGAAACCGAATACGAATAAAGCAAATTAACAAGAATACGAACGATAGCAAAAAGAAATGTCAAAAAATATCTTGAAAAACGAAAACCGTGCAATTTTTGCTACCCCCCTTACTTCTCTACCCCGTTTGGGTACAAACAATAATTGCACGCAACAATTGCCTCGTTTAAATGGCCTCTTACAGTTACTAAATGACAAATGTTTGTGTAGTAATCTGTGGTAGTTGCTTTTAACTGCAGTTACAGTTGTTTTTCTATGAAATAGTACAAAACAACTGTTTTGACAGATATTTAAAAAAAAAACTGAAGCAAACTACTGTATTTTTTAACAGTTTGAAGCAGTTATTTTAGTAAATAACCACTAAAACAGTAATTTTGCAGTAAACAGTTAATTTTTGTTTGTTATTTAAAAATAGAAGATATCGAGTTTTTAAAAATTTTCGTTTAGTTTGTATTTGTTATTATTGATATCTTCATAGTTTGGAAATAACAATTAGAAAATTTCATTGTACCTCCAGTGAATTAAAACCCTATTTTGCCTTGGCATTTTAAGTAGGATGTTAAAAATACAATTTTTTTTTGTAACTGAAAAAAAAAGATTTTTTTTTGTTAAAAAATATTTTTAAAATACCGAAAAAATAACTTTAAAAACAGTAGTTTTTTTTATTAATTTTTACTGTTGTTTCAAAATTGTCAGTTGTTTTTACTACATTGTTCAATGTTTTTACGACATTTGTTAGTTGTTTTTCAACAGTCAGAAACAACTAGATTTTTAGTAATTTTTAACGGTAATTACCTTTGTCACCTTTTTAAGTTACAGTTGTTTTTACTGTAATTTTCTGTAGATTCTACTGTCAAACTTTTTTATTAGAATTTGTCGATGCCTTTTCGATTTTAGTATTAAGCTCATTAAAATCTTTTACTTGATGTAATTTTTGCCGGAATTGTTTTAAAAAATCTGTACCCGCTGTAGCAATTTAGTCTGTCGTGATGATTGACCCTTGATACCTACCTATGTTCTCAAGTCATGCTTTTCATTAAAAAATGCGATAAAATAATAATTAAATTTCTCAAAATATTAAAAAAGTTCATAATTTCACTTGTAAATAGGGTTTTCTTTTTCCCACACTTTCCTGCGATAACGCTCCATAGAAATAATATAAAGCAAATTTGTTAATATAAAGTAACCCAGTCAGAAACTGCCAGTGGTATAACAAATCAAGCGCTGTCATACCACTTGCTAACCGAATAATTGTTAATAAATTACTGCTAGAACAGTTTAAACCACAGTTTAACCAGCGTTTCCAAAAAGCGTTTGACAGTATTTTTTTTAAAAATAATTTCAGTGGTCTACAAAAAAAAAACATTGGCAAAGAATTGTCGGAGACCACTATGCCAACGTTAGCAAAAATTGTTTTCCCTATCGCAAACGGCTCAAAAGTCTAACCAGTAGTAGTGAATTTATTTTATAACAATTTTGATGCTTTGGTTAAAAAAATTTGTAGTTAGAAGGTTCAGAGTTCGATCACAGTTCCAGGCATACATTTTTTGTGTTTTTTTTTATACTTTTTAATATTTTTTTATATAAAATTAAATTTTTTGTTTCTGGTTAAGCTCTTTTAATTTTTTTTGTTTTCCCAACGTTGGAAAGTCAACCATATGCTACTGCTGACATATTTGAACAACCAAGTCTTGTCGAGCAGTTATCATCCACTTACGTTTCAAGCTATCAATTATTATATGTGTCGTTAGCTCGGTGATTAGAGCTGTCGGCTGCCAATCTGGCGGCCAGGGATTAAATCCCGGCGGGACCAAAAAATTTAAACTGACCTTTTTTTTAAATTTTATTTTAGAAAATATATTTTTAGACCACCTATTTCATAGTTTTACCAACATTTTGCCAACGTTGAAAATTTTGTTTCCCCAGTGCTTGTGCGGCACTTTTTGAATAATGGTATCTAATTATAATATTATTAACAATTTGGCATGTTACCGAAAACGCTCGTTCATTTTCTTTCGAAGTTGGACGAAAAGTAAGAAGTACGTTATACGAGTACTACTTTTGTACTATGTACAACCAAAAACTAGTAATTTTTGAAAACTACATTATTATATAAAAACTAGAAAACTACTAGTTATTGGTTGTAGTATAAATGAGGTATTAAACAAATATTCAATATTTTGAGTTTTTGACCACTTCCCTCAAAAAGTTTGAACTCTTTCTTTGTGGAATATTTTGAAGTATTTTCTGAGTTAGATTGAGAGCATTAAAAGCTGGATTTAAAATTGTTCTAAGTGTTTTCTCTTCTACAGCAGCATATTCCAATTTTGTAATTTATTTTTTTTTTTTTTTGATTTTCCGGAATTCCGCAACAAAATTCCCGGGAAAAGCCCTACTTGTAAACCACTATACAACTTTTCACCAAGCAACGATATGAAAAATACTTTTTTATGTATCTCCCAAGTCTAGTTACTCCATTTTGTATTGGTTTGGACCTGAAAGTAAAAAACTATGAGCAAAAAAAATTAAATGAATGAAAAACTTCAACTCATAGGTTTAAATGGCCATCATTTCTTCAGGTGAAGACTTTTCAACGTCAAATTTAGCATGTCATAGATTTTAAGTATAGTCTACCTAACCCTGTTCATAAAAAATTGAGAAATAAGAGGCATCAAAAGTCAGTTTTACCAGGTGACGAAAATTTTTAAAGCAGCTCAAATGTATTTTTGGTGTTCATACAAAATTTGCCTGGTTCAAAAAGAGTTCATTTTTAATTTCATTTATTTTAAGGATATAACACTTTAAACGTTTATTAATATTATAATTTTTTCTTGTCAATTTTTTTTAGCCCTTGGTAGATTTTGTTGATACCGATAATTTTCATCATAATATCAAAGAAGACGAGGATGAGGAAGAATCGTATAGTTTTAACCGAAATTCAAAAACTCAAAATTTAAAACGTAAGAGAAATTCGTTAGATGACGAACGTATTATAGCGGAGACTGAGTATTTTCGTGAAAAGGCTGCCTATTTTCGTGTACAAAAACATTTGGCCGCATTGCAAGCAAGGAAAGTTAAATTTGAATTGGATCAAATGCACTCGAAGTAGTTCTTAGTTTGGAAGCAAATTATTTATATATTTTCTTTTATATTGTATAAGTTTTTAGAGTAACATTTATGTAATATTCATTATTTATTAATTTATATGCATAATATGCATAATTGCTAATTCTTATAACAGTCGTATAAGCAAAATTTGTTGTTTTCCATACAAATTTGAGTTATAAGACTGTTAGTTATAAATTTAAAAAAATACAGGGTCTGCATTCATAATAACTGTTGTTGGCTATCACAGTTACATCAATACCGAAATAAAATTTTAAAAGAGCGATTCCATCGAAGTCATGTTTGTTCTTGTATAACCGGTTTGTTTCTGAAATATTTTGAACTAAAATTAAAGTAACGCTAAAATGACGAAACGCCGATTTAAAACTGTATTTTGTAGATATAACAAAATGTATTGGGTGAAATTTTGAAATAAACCCTGAGATATTCGAAGACACTTTCGGTATTGAGGTGGGCGTGGTAGGCAACTATCGTTATAATGAAAAATGTCTATGCTATGAACCCATTAGTTAATAAAAAGTTGTTGTCAATGCATTAATTGTGATGCAACACTATCACTTAAACTATGAAATTCCTTCAATGTTTGGATTTTTAGTAAATTTTTATTTTTTTTTTTGCAAACTTAAAAATTTTATATGCTTTCTGATGTTATGAAAATGTTGTTTGCTCCTTAAAATTGGATGATGTCTTTTAATTGATTTTTTTGTACTTTATCAGTTTAGTCCGTCGTAAAAATTCGTTCTACACCATTTCAAGATAAATTTCGGCAGAAAAAACTAAGTTTCATCAATTGTAAAATAATGTTCAGATTAGTAACATCTATTTCAGCAAATATAGAAAGTTTTCGGAAATTATCAGTTCAAAAAAATGTAAATGAGTAATAATAAAAACCGACATTTATCATGTGCCAATTGCAAATTTTTACAGTCAATAGTATCCATTGTAAATTGTAAAAATCCACAGTCCATTGTAAATATCCATTGTCAATTGCAAATATCCATTGTCAATTGTTGAACTTCATGGAGATCAATGTTAACCAAACATCTTTGCAAATCAACAAAATGTCATCGATTTGTTAATTCACATTTTGCATAAATACATATTTTAATGCATATTTTGTAATTTTGCGTATTTTTGCATATTTTGGTATTTTACTCAAAACACAATTTATAAATAATATTTTTCAAATTTATGCATATAATTTTTTTTTATCACGAAAATAAAAATAATAGAAAAATGCAATTACTAATTTACTCACTATGTTTATTCGTAATTTTAAATTTTTTAAACAATTTTTAAAACAAAAATTGTGGAACTAAAATTGAAAACTTTGAAAAAAATCAATAATGAATGAAAACTTTCAAATTTGAAGTACATATTTTACGATTTGAAATACATATTTTATGTTCATAAAACACAAATATAAATGCTTTAACAGTTCAGAAAAAATTTAAATTGTATTTCAGACAGTAAGAAGCCAAAGTGAATTGTAGTTCAGAATAATAATTTTCAATCAAAACATATTAAATGTAATGCAGGACGTATAACAAAATTTCAGGCATAAAAACATTCAAATAAAAATAGTCAAATGCATTTCAGAAATTGTTCAAAAAAATTTCAGTAAATATAAATTTTATTTCAGATATTATATGTGGAAGAAAAACAAAAAGAATTTGAAGGATTATCATTAAACCTTTGGTATTTTTATACATGTCATGAAAAATATGTACAGGAGACTTTTCCAAAATATACCTTATAATGGAATTAGCCCATACTAAATTCAGATTTCTGAATAATTTGAGATTTCTAAATAGCAAATTGGGTATGGTGAAGTGGGCGCCTTTTCCACTTTCCGCCTCTGCCGCAGAAATTCCCAAAAATCCCATCTTAGCGAATGTCTACTCGGGAGACGGACAATACGTATTAAATCTAAGTTCCTTAATTCAGGGGTTTGGGCAGTCCGTTAAGAGGGGAGATCCTCATTTTTAATTCCATCATTTAATCACCGTTCCTGGCAAAATATTTTGAATGTACCTTATCTATGAATTAACCAATACCTCAGGAAACACGTATTTAAAATTACATATTTCTTGTTAAAACGGTATAGGCAGGCCGTTAGGGAAAGACTTATACAATTTTTATAAAAATTCTGTCTAATCGGCAGAGCGAACATAAATACCAATTTTGGCAGGGCCGTTAAGGGGAAGACTTTTCCTTTTTTCGGCTTTAATTTAATTGATTTAAAAAAAAAAACCAACCGAGCCCCTTGGGCCATATATAGTTGGTAGACCAACATTAACAATCAACTTCATTATATCACTTAAAACTATAAAACCTTAAATATCATGTTTTCTAACAATATAAAACAATTTGTATATAGCAAGTTTAACTTACAAAAATTAAAGTAAAAAGTTTAAAAGAATTATTAAAGAATATGGCATAAATGCACATGACAAAATGTATTGCAGTTTAAAATGTTTTAATTCAAAGTTAAATCTTATTAAATTGAAAGCAAATCTAAAATGAAAATAGAATGAAAATTATTTTGCACATCAAATATCATTTACATAAGCATATTCTACAAGTTTACACTTGAATGTTTTTAAAGATAGATCAAAAGATCTAAGTGGTAAGGGCAAATAGTTCCAACACTTAGCTACACGAACATGAAATACACTTTCATGAATAATATAATTTCTAATGGGATATAAAAGTTGAGGGTTTCTTTAAGTGTTCAAGAGTATAAAATGTCTACGTACATATTCAGAGCAATTAGAGAGCATTACTTTATGATAGAATAATAGCAATCGAATTCGAACAATATTATTAAAATTGCATTCCAAAAAATCAGAAATATGCCTCGAAACATGATTATGTGGCTTCAACTTGTAAACAAAACGTATTATTTTATTAGACAGTAAATTACCATCTATTGAAGTCATCAAGAAACACTACATCCAGAAAAAATTTCAATACAGTATACTAAGTTGGACATTAATAATGAATGTGCTATGCGTTTTCTAATAGAAAGTGGCAAATAAAGTTTTAGGGAATATAATCTACGCAGGGTAAAATTTATTTTGGAACTTAACCAGTTTATATATCGACCGAATTCTAGATTGTTATCTATTAAAACACCTAGACATCTCATTACTTCACTGTTATTTAATTTTTTGATTTTTACTAATACATTTTACAATTTTATTTTTATCATTGTCTTTTAATACAGATATTCAAATGCTATATTGACCGAATTACATATCATTATTGTTACCTGTATTCTTATTTTTCCATAGATATTAAAATGTTACCATGACTTTTTAAAAGTTATATCTCCTGATTTGCATGTTACTTTATACAATCAAATGTTATTACGACTATTTGACCGTTATATGGGATAATTTTCATGTTACTGTATGTGTTCAAATGTTATTACGACTATTTGATCGTTATATAGGCTGATTTGCATGTTACTATATATATATTCGAATGTTACATCAAAAATTTTGATTTTACACTGGCTAAAACAGCATCGAAATACATTTTACTGTGTCTCATTGACTTTAACAATAAAACTTTTAAATTTTCTAATGCATTTTACTCTAGCAAATTGACGTTTTCTTAATGTCGGTGATAACTTCTGAATTACCAAAATGTTTTCTTATTTACATTTACTATTTAAATTTAATTTTGATATTAGCTGACCTACAGTTTTTCCGTCTAATATTAATGTGATATTTGCCGAAATTAATCTTAAAATGGTGTAGATACCTAACTATGTTATCAAGATATGTTTTTTTTTAAAAAAAATGCGAAAAAACCTAATTAAATTTCGCAAAATTTTTAAAAAGTTCACAAACGGTATTTTAGCGGTATTGCCTCCTATCCATGCTCAAAATGTATAAATACTGTTCTGTTTTTTAAATACTGTTCTCAAAACTCAATTCCATTAAACGGTACAAAAATTTTCTTGGAAAAAACTGCGGAAGTGTAAAAATCGGAAAGTTTTGGTTTCACTTGAAAACCACCATACAACTTTTCACTAAGCATGGAAATTACTTTTTTAGTGAATGTATCTCCCAAGTCTAGTGACTCCATTTTGTATTGGTTTGAATTTGAAAGTTCAAAAAAATGACCGAAAAAAGAAAATGAATGAAAAAACTCTTGCAAGTTCCAAGTATTTTTTTCATTTCTCGACTTGTAAATGGCCATAAATTCTTTAGGTGAATACTTTTCAACGTGAAACTTTGCATGTGATAGTTTTTAAGTATAGTTTACATAACCCTGTGTATCATTTCCCTAAATTCAAAAAAACTTGAGAAATAAGAGTCATCTAATGTCAGTTTCAACAGATGTCGAACATTTTTGAAATTACTCATATAAATTCCGGACTTTTGCCAAAAGCATTTAAGAAAAAATTTTAAGAATTTTACAGTCAATAAAACTAAAAAAAAACACAATTTTTTTTGTGTAATAGTTTTTCGAAACTGATGTGAAAAACCAAAATGTTCGAATAAAACGAAAGGTCAGAGAATTTAAAAAGTTTAATGTAACGTTACAGGAGCTTTTAAGCTCTCCTGCAAAATGCGTTTTGAGACATGTTTTTCTGTCAAAACTCCACAGAAAAAGCGATAAAAAGGTAGTATATCAAAAAATCATTTCTCTAATAAATTTCCAAATAATCCAGAGTATTTAAAGCGTGTTTAAAAAATGTATTTACATAAATTCTTTATTGCTACTATTCATAGACAGCTGTTCAATTTCTAATTTAATTTTTTTAGCTTGTAAAGCAGTAAAATGTTTTTGAAAACGAAAGTAAGCAGCCTTTTCACGAAAATATTCAGTTTCGGCTACAATGCGATCCTCCTCTAGTTTTGTTTTCTTATCATTAGACCGAAGCGGTTGATCGTCTTCCTCCAGACAATCTTCTTTAAGCTCAGCAAAGTTCTCATAAAACAAATTGGTGTTTTCAAAAGTCTATAATATATAATATGTATTAATTATCAACAGTTTTTTTATTATGTACAATTTAATTACCTCTTGATTATCTTTTTCATAAGGGTCTACGTCTGATAATTCACATTCCGATTCTTTCCGTACTCTCTGTTTACGTTCTATTTTGATTTCAGCTTTTATAGGCGTCATGAGGCCACCCAAGTCTTTAATACGTTGTTGATTTTTGGGATCTTGTTGTCCCTTTAAGGTTGCATCTAAATCATGTTTAGCCTTTAAATGTCTAAGAATATTTCCGGTGGTACCTTGATAATTTTGTTCATGTTCACATAAACGACAACGTACACGATGACGGCTTAGTTTCTCAAAAAATTGCCAAACTAAACTACGTTTTTTGGAAGTTTGCTCCTCTTGCTTTGTAATATCGTTATCACTAGTTTCATTCATGATTTAATAACGGTTTTTATATGAAAAATATTCAAATATTGAGGTTACAACCAAGTGTTATTGTTGGTGAAAATATTAATAAACCAAATAAATTATTCGTATAATTTTTTTTTTTTTGTTAGGGTAAATGTAGTAGAAATGGCTTTTCACAAAAAAAATCCGGTTTGCATTATAATAGAGATGCTGTTAATACGAATGAAGTTACAAAAAATAGTCGGTTTATTTGAAAGTAATCGTTAGAACTGTCATGTATTTGTTTGTCTCATAGAAAAATAACTACACACATACGCCTTTTATTGGTTTTTAATGTTTTTTACTGCTGTTATTTGTATTTCAAGAATAATTGATTTAAATTTCTGTTAACTTATGTATGTGCAATTTCAAATATATGGTACAAGTACTCGCCCTGTTAACTAACAGTAGCAGTGCTGGTATTTATTTTTCACTGACATTTTAGCTTATATTCCTTCAGTGTTGCCAGGTTTGTTGAGTATAAAATCGTTTAATTTTCCAGAAAAAATCCTTATCATATTTTGAAAAATCGTCAAGAAAAGTGTAAAAATCGTCAAAAAAAAAATACAAATGGGATAGTTTTAATACAAAAATAAAAGACAATAATAGGCTTGTTTTTTCCTATACATGTTGCGAAATCCCATATAAAATTTGACATCAGGCATGTTAAGTGTTAACATTTTTAAATTTTTCAACTGCGATAAGTTGTCAGTTTGTTTACAAATATATTAAAAGTGCTGCCAATCCTTTTTTTTTTACATCCATGTTAAGTGTGAAGAACAAAACAAGGCTACTGTTATTCACATTTCAAGTGCTAACGTGCACACAAAAAATCGATGCCAAGTAACTAGGATCATTTCAACCAATAAAGTTTTTTCACATAAATTATTCAATAATTAAGTAGAATCAAGTAAAACCTTGATAAAATGTTACTAGTTTTCGTATAACTTTTGTAAATAAACTCTATTAGTTGAAATGTTAATAATTACTTGGCAACAATTTTGTGTGTTTTCATAAATGATATATGTAACAAATGTAATTCAAAAACGTTCTTCATGCACGCTGAAAAACACTTGGGGAATATTATCGAAGTGCAAGTTTTTGAAATCTTTTGCTAGGCTTTTACATATTTTACAAAAATTTGTAAATATTTTATTAGAACTTATTAAAACTAAGAGGCCATTTAAACGGAGCAATTTGTTGCCTGCAACGTTGCCTGCAATTATTGTTTGTAGGCAAACGGGGTAGAGAAGCAAGCGGGGTAGCAAAAAATGCACGATTTTCGTTTTCAAGATATTTTTTGACATTTCTTTTTGCTTTCGTTCGTATTCTTGTTAATTTGCTTTATTCGTATTCGGCTTCTCAAGTGTTGTGTATCGAGAATATTTCGTAAAATAATAAATAAATAATGTGAAATAAAGAACTATTTATATATTATTTTAAATTATATTATTTTATATTATATATATTATTAAATTATATTATTTTTAATTATTACGAATAAATTAAATTTCAACGAATGAACAATTAAAGAAGATTGGAAAAATAAACGTCAAAAAAATAGCATGTAAAAACTCCTCGTTTAAATGAAAATGATTTTTAGAATCAACTTTAAAAGAGAATTCAAAAATTGCCTGCAATTAATTTCTTCGTTTAAAAGGCCTCTAACTTGAAACTTATGTAGTTGTACAATTACTAAGCACTTCGATAATATTCACCCAGTTTTTTCTGCGTGTAGTAAATTTATACAAAACATTTTTAATAAAAAAGTTATATAAATTGTATTTAGATTAATTTTCTGAAAAGATTGATCAAAAATTTCTAGGTTTCTTGATGAAATGCATTTAGTGGAGTATATATTAACATGTGCTAAAATTTTGTAAATTTGATTAAGGCATATTGTAATATTCACAAAAAATATATAATAAGTGAATTTTCCCTTTCCCAAAGTCCATTCTTTAATCCAATATTAAAAGTTTTTCGTAGTTTATTTAGGTATATGAACTAATTAGACATTTATTCTAGTATTTATTCTACCTTTCAATATTTTATAAACAAGAATATTCGAACTCAAGGTCTGTTTGTTTAGCAAAAAATTCCATGATTTTTTATTAAAATATATGTAGTTTTTTTCTAGATCTTAGACTAACAAATTTTATAAAAATGTAAAAAAAAATTATAAAACTGGAAACAGGAAATTAAATTAAGCTAAACCCAACATGAATTTATAAAATAAATCCATTTTGGAGTTAGCTTTATTTAATTCTAGAACAATGGAACGCGGTTAGCGGAAAACTTCGATAATTTTATATTAATTTTATTTATAATATTGTAAATTAAATTACGTTTCATAACATATTTTAATCTTTTTAGTGGAATTTCAAGTAAGATTATTTTTTTTTAAGAGTTTCAGCACATTTTTCATTATAAAATCTGAGTTTTTGTATGTGTTCGTTATAAGTATAAACATTTTTATGGAAATTCTTTAGAGTCAAAAAAATTAGTTCGTTATATAACGTTTTGTATATAACGTTATATATTGTTGTGTACGAAATATGTTATTAAATGCATTGGGACCAGAAAAATCTTTCGTTATAAAAAATATTTCGTCATAACCGGTGTTCGTTTTAAGCAAACTCCACTGTATTGCATTTTTGCAAAATTTTATTTAGCATCATATTAGCAAATAAATTTTAGATTTCAGTAAAAATAAAGTTTTTTGATTTTTTAAGAATGACAAATAAATAAAATTTTGTGAAAAAATCGTCATTTTTGTAGCAAAAATCGTTCAATCATTTAGTTATTTTGGATACTAACAATCCTCAAATCTGGCAGCACTGATTTTTATATAAAAAACCGAATGCTTATTTTTAGCGTCTTTTTTTCATTCGTTGTGTGAGTACAAACTACTCGTGGTTGATAAAATTTCACTTGGTGTTTTTTCCGTGGGTGATTACTCAATTATTAGTTTTTAAGTTTGTAAAAAAAAGAATATTCAATGCAAAATACCGATTATTTGCAAAAAAATAATCCAAACCATTCCGTTGTCTCGCAATAACAACAAAATAAATGGAAGAATATCATATACTGGACGAAGACGATACATTGGTCGAAATAGATTACGAAGATAGGGAAATCTTTGAGGGCAGCGTTGTTATTGCTTCTAATGACATTGAGGTGGTAGATTTAGAAACCTTCGAGCAGCTAAAGCAAGACAAATTGGCAAGGGAAATAGATTCAAACGGAGTCGACAATAGTAACCATAATAAACGTAAATATAGTTTTGTTTGGCAATATTTTCGAACCGTTGAGGGTACAAATCAGGTCCAGTGTTTATTGTGTCGATCTTGTGTTGGAAGTCAGACTTGCAATTTAGCACGGCATTTGGCCACAACCCATGACATTACCAAGCAAGAAGGTGTAAGTCTATTATGGAATATTTATAGTTTTTTTTTTTAAAGAAAGTTTTAATTTTATTACAGAAAGATTCCGAACATTTAATAAGAACACGTCCAAGTCGTAGCTATATTTGGAAATATTGTACCAAGGAGGATTCTAAACACGCGCGTTGTCATCTTTGCAATAAAGTTTTATATTTTGGTGGTGGTAATACAGCAAATATCAACAAACATTTAAAACGTCTTCATTCCGACATAATTACAGATAAAGAGGTAAGAATTTTATGAATCCTATTTGGATATCAGTAAGTCTGTTCGACGTTGTTACAGCGGATTACTGTGCGAACTTAAGTTAGCTAAAACACAAACAATGTACATATGATTTTGACAATAGAAATGCTTTCTGGTAAATATTGGTTTCTGCGGTAACGTACGTGGAACAAAGCTAAATATTAAGGTAAAATAGCTTAAGACACATTCACACTAGATCAAACAAGTATTTATGCATTTTATTCTATTCCAACAGTTCTTTATTATTTTCCAAATGTTTTGTCAAAACACGTGTTTTGCAATATATTGAATAAAGTGTGGGTTCTGCAACCAATCAGCAAAAAAGATTCCAAAAAGCTTTAAAAGTTCCAATACAACTGCAATATTATACCCAATATAACGGCACAGTACCAGACCATACAATATATTGCAAGGTATTTGTTATATTCTGCAATACTTGCCACTAACATAAATCGCCCAAAAGGTTAAGTTGTACAATAAAAGTTAGAACTGTTTTGAAATTCCTTTGGGAGACACCAATATTTTTGAATTTTAACAACAACGAGAAAAGCTAGAAAATTTTAATAAACGACAAAATAATGCTTATTCGATTATTTATTAATAATTAAACTATTTTTTAATCGATTAATGTTTTCGATATAAAATAAAAAAAAAAACTGAAATTAGTTCGAAATTCAATTGGACACACTTATATAATTTTTATTGGGTAAAGTGTTTGTAACCGTCATATAATGACAATCGTACACGCAGAAAAAACTGGGGAAATATTACAGAAGTTCTTAGTAATTATACAACTACATAAGTTTAAAGTTAGTTTTATAAAGTTCTAGTAAAATATTTACAAATTTTTGTAAAAAATTTCTAAAAAAAATTCATATATTTTGCAAGAAATTTGTAAAACTTGAAACTTATGTAGTTGTATTATTACTAGGCTTCGTTTTCCAAATAATTTTTGGTTTTGTGGTACAATAACTTTTTAGAAGCTCTTTGCATCACTAAAAATAATGGCGTAATTATTTTTTGCAATGAAAATGAAAAATTATACAAGTTCGTGGCCATACTCTATAGGATATTGTCCTAACAAATAATCTATAGAGTTTTTGTTTTCAAATTTATTAATTGGCCACTTTTTAGAATGTGTTGATAGATTTATTTCGGGAATTTTCTTGGTTCCCATCATCAGAACACGTTTTGAAAGAAGTGACAATCCCACTAAATGAGAACTAATATATGAGCTCGAAGTTAACGATTATCAATATTGATCAAAAATAATTGAAAACTTGTTCGTTATGTGCAAGCTCTACCTTTGGTAGATATGCAATACGCGCTTTTTGTTTTTATTCTTCTTTTTTTTAAATTCGAACTCTTTCCCTGCATATCTGCAGCTAAAAACGCTGATGTTGGGCACCATTTGTTGAAAATTGGTGAATTTTGTTGTCTTTAAAATTTGACTTTGCCATTAGATTGTTCAGAAAAAATTAGTAAAAATAAGCGTTATTTGATATTATCAGGATGGACCAGATAGTCATTAGGTGCTGCCGAAAAATTCACGTTTTTATAAAAAAATTTAAAACCATTTTTTTTTAACACGCAGATTGCTAATATACTGACTCCTGGAATAAGTGGCATTTAAATTTTTATTTTGTAGTGACCTTTAAAAAAGCTGTTAAGATTTTGATACTAGAAGTATTAATAATAACACTGTAATTTTTATTTCAACTTTTAAAATGACACATCAAAACCCCGGGACACATAAACTTAATTTTGGGTCGTAGAATCCAGTGGTATACTCCGTTTTAATAGGTTAGCTCAAATAATTTTTTTTTTAAATTTAAAGTTTGCATTGACTCGAGCGATTTTTTGAGTATATTTTAAGTAAAATATATCGAAATCTCTTGAAATTACTTTATTTGTTGTTAATATGTCGAAACTCAAAGCTAACAAAGATGTCCGTCTCTTTTGAGATGGTGTTTTCTAATGAAATTTAAAGATTCGAACCATATGACACTGAACTAACAGATTTCAGTATAAGTCAAAGGTAATTGCCCTGACGTTTCGGATTGTATATAAATGAATTGTATCCTCCTAAAAATTTACGGTCATCTCAAAAAAGATTTTTATGTATTTTACTTAAAATACACTCAAAAAATAGCTTGAGTCAATGCAAACTTTAAATTGGAATAATTTTTTATTTTGAGCTAACCTATTCTACGACCCAAAATTAAGTTTACGTGTCCCGGGTTTTTGGTGTGTCATTTTCACATACTTACTTTATAATTTATTAATTGTATTATTTTTGAACCAGTATTCTGGTTTTTTAAGCTACATTAGTCTTTAACAGTAATATTATTTTCCGAAATGGCTGATATTTTACAATTAACAGAAAAAAGAATACGGCGAACTACAGGTAAACAGTTATTTTAATTGTTTGAGGTAGGCGTGGTAGAGAAGATTAGGCATACTTTTCTAAAAATCATAACTACATTGTAAATTTTTATTGAATTAGACTGCGCAGTTTCTGGTAATACAACCTTCATCAGTAATCATTTTGACAATACTGTAATTATTTGTTATGATTTTTATTGTTTGATTGCATCTATATGAAATGTTTATTTATTAAATGCAATCCTGACCGTGGCTTGAACCTGCTTTCTTTGCCACATGCACTTCGCACTACACTTTAGACAGGCGCTTTAACCACTTGATCTAAAGTCAGGTCGATTTTTGCTGTGGCTTAAAACCAGTTTCAATTACACGGGGTCGATTTTACATTTAATTGTAATTGCAGAAGATAGCTAAGACAAACACCACAACAATTCACAATTGTTAGAAAATCATATGTAATCTAATTTCCACTATTTTCCCAAATTTTGTGAGTTAGCGACAACTATGATGTATTTTTTGTACATACGGTAGTTTGGCTATTCAAGAGTTAGGGAAGAGTTGCCAGGGAGCAAATTTTTGATATATTTTATTGGGGATTTTTAATAGATGAATCTTACTGATATTCATTTCAGCCCAAGATATTGTTGCATATACTAACGTAGACGTCGTTTTCTCACTATACATAATCTTAATCGAAAAAAATATACTTTTGTAGCTGCATCCACTCTTGTATCTGAAATTGGGAGGTTTCGTGCTTTTAAAGTCGTCTTTCGATTATATAACTCTTCAGAGTTTAAAAACATTAGTTAATTATGAAATAAATATTTCATTTATGTGGGCATCCAAAAGAAGCTTTATCATTGCAATTGAAAAGGTTAAAAATATACAATCAACAAATATAATCAAAAATAAAGATAATTTAAATAATTTAGCATTATGTCCAGTTGAAAGAGAAACTAAATAATATTGTTTTGGAAAAAACAAACTTTGTACTATCAATTACAAAACTTAAAAAAAATATCTCATTTTAAGTTATATATTACTTGAGAAGTTTTAAACCGGAATTACAATAATAAAAGTTTTGCATCATTTCTTCCAGTAGACAGCATAATTTCGATATGCGTATTAATAACTTTTGAAATTTATTTATGAAAAAGTGATTTTTTTGTGCACCCTTTTCCCTCGTGAAAATCCCAAATAACCCCTAATTTTAATAATTTTTCCTGGTGAATCGAATGGAAAAATCAGATTTGAAATATATTAAACCGTTTCTGCTAATGGCGCCCAAAATCAGCGTTTTTAGCCGCAGATATGCAGGAGAAGGAGTTTGAATTAAAAAAAAAATAATTACGCCATTATATTTAGTGAGGCAAAAACTTTCTAAAAAGATATTATATCCCAAAGTCTAAAATATCGAATTAACCCTAATACTTAAAATATAAAAATTATCGAATTTGCTTGGTTTTACTGTTTTATATATACTTATACATTTAAGTATATATGATCTGATATATAGCTATATAAATTATATATGATGAGATAAGAAAGATCCACGTATATATAACATAAGATATAATGATATATGATAATATATATAGCGCTATATTACCCATGGTCGCAAAAATAAGTATGAGATGATATATCGTTACATATGGCCACATATATAATAATATACCATTATATCAAGATATATACGATTATATATACACTTTTTTCGTCGGGTATGTAAATACGACGAAAAAAGTTTCGGTATAATCCTATATGATTATATATAGTATCACATATAACTAAACATCTCATCTAATCCGAAAAATGGAAGACAAACGCGGAACTCATGTTATCTCATGGTATCTAATCTTTTTGATCCGAAAAATGATTCTATCAAATATGATCAAATTATATATAATTTGATACAATTTTATCTAATAAGTTTTTTTAATAAAAAATTTAAAATGTTTTAGAGGTCAGTACTTTTTATTTTAATCCAATTAAGTAATACTTGTAATTCATTTATAAAATATATAAATATTAATTTAAAAAAAATTTTAAATCTAAGAATTTTTTTTATGAACCTGAAGTTGGAACATACAGGTATCCCTCGGTTTACGCGGTACTTTATTTGCGCGGTTTCGATATAACGCGATTTAATAATAGTGACCATTTTTCTGTATAACGCGTTTTTTTACGCATTTTTAGTATAACGCGATTTAAAAATAGTGGCAACCCTCTAATTACGCGCATTACACCATTTTTTTTAAACATTATCAGCTGTTTGCAAAAAAGAAGAGGTTAAATTTAATTTGCAGTGTAAAAAAACTTTAAAGGTAATAAAAAATAAACAATTTGCTGTGGTTTTGGTTTTCCTAATGATAATGTTGTTACTCCGTTAACAGCGGAAGTTGCTCAAATACTACAAGTAATTGAAACATCGGAATTATTTGAAAACATTGTGGATGAGGATATATTGGAGATGATAAATGATGTTCCAGAATTGACAGAATAAGATCTCATTGAATTAGCCACGGACCCCGATGAATAAACTGAAGAAGAAAGTGATTGTGAGGATAATCCAGATTTTGATTCTTCTAAGTTAAAAACTTTTATACAAATGGTTCAGGATTTGATAACATTTTCCACTGATAATAACCCTTGTACAAATCGATCAGATTTATTTCAGTGTTCAATAAAAAAATCGTTCGCATCATACGAAGAACTTTTAAAACAACAGGAACAGCAAAAAAAGCAAAAGCGCATAACAGACTTCTTTAAAGTCGACGAAGACGTTAATTGTGACCAAAATTCTGAAGACGTTAACTATGACAAAGACTCTAAAAAAGTAGTCTTTGACGAAGATACTGAAGATTTTAACTATGACGAAATCTGTGAAGATTAGCAATATGTATAATATTTTATATTTTTTTTGAATTTTTTGTTTTGTTTTTATTAATTTATGTTTTGTTGATTTAAAAAGCCGGACTGAAGTTTTTTTTTATAAAATTTTTGTTATTTTTTGTTAATTTATAAATTTTGAATTTTTTTTCAAAGCTAGTTTAAATATACTATTTTTACAAATAATATTTTGTTATAACTATTGAAAAGTACAAATAAAATAAATTTAATTTAAATTATATAAATAAGCTTTTCTTTTAACACGGATTTTCGGTCCCAAATTTGAATTTTGTATGAAGTTAGTGTTTCAATTTGCGCGGTTTATTATATT
The DNA here is from genome assembly GCA_021234595.1 of Delia radicum. Classification (NCBI taxonomy): domain Eukaryota; kingdom Metazoa; phylum Arthropoda; class Insecta; order Diptera; family Anthomyiidae; genus Delia; species Delia radicum. The sequence goes on from CM037851.1 coordinate 253,892,947, forward strand.
GCTGGTCCCAAAACAGAATTTTGTATTGATATAGAACCTTTATTTATGCGGTTTTGAATTACGCGGTTTTCTTCGGGTCCCAACGTGCCGCGTAAATCGAGGGATACCTGTATAATAAATTTTAAACGCTAATGTAAAAAAAAAAACAATATTTACCGAGGAGGAAAATAAAATTTTCATGTAGAAGATTTGCAGATTTTTCAAGAGCAGAAATAAACACCAAACTTTACACGTCCTTGTTATAATTAATTATAATTAAAAATAAGATCTATACGGTCGGTATTTTTTGTGAAGGATAAATTTCCATATTTAGTACATCAGCAACTTCAGATTTAGTTAATGCCTTCTCTGAATAATTTTATTTATATATAAAAAAAATATGCATTAAAAACACCAGTTGAAATTAAAATTGAACAGATGTTGAGTACCTTGATTCATCTTTAGTCAATATGTTCGTAGGTTTAAAACCTAATAATTATAATGTTTTTAAGTACTTTATAAGAAAATACAATTAATCATTACAAAGAAACCGTAGTTTTTCATGTTTTTTGCAGTAAATTTTGAAACTCATATTCAAATTATAAACTCTGGTAAAAAAATATATAAAAGTGATAGAATATATATATTTATTAGGGCAGGTCGATTTGTAGGGAGGCAAAAAAATCGCTCAACGTACAAGGAAAATCGTATTCTAACGATCAAAATAAGAAACTTTGCCGAAGGAACCATACCTCTAAAACGAATTCTGATGTGCCAACTTTTGACCCGTAGGGTCAAATTTTGAAAAAGCCCACTTTGATATTTCAGAAAGTAGGAGGAATCTCTCCAAGATTATGGGAGCTACTTTTACTCCGGGAGACGCGCTAGCAGACTAATGCATAAATCATCATTCCAGGTGAGGGGTTAAAATTTAACTTGAAAGAGGGCCTTTTTAGCCCTGTTTTTATAGCAAACTGTACAAATCTCGGGATAGAGATATTTGAGAAAGTAGAAGGAGTCTTTACGAGATTAGGGTCTCTATTTCTTCTCCGGAAGACGCTCTAGCAGATGAATGTATAAATTATATTCGATTGGGGCACTCTAATTGACCCTACGGGTCAAAAGTCGGGACATCAGAATTCGTTTTAGAGGTATGGTTCCTTCGGCAAAGTTTCTTATTTTGATCCCAAAAATACGATTTTCCTTGTACGTTGAGCGATTTTTAAATAGACCCGCCCTAATATTTATATATTATGATATATTTTGCAATATATAATTATGTATAAAAGTGATGGAATTATTTTTGATTAATTGTACCATATACATTTACATATGATCATATATATTCATATATAGACCTATAACTATTTCTTATGATCAGATATACAAGATACACTATTATAAAACATAGAAACCGATATGTGATGATATATTACGCCATATTAAAAAAAATTCATTAACTAAGTATAAGATATGAACATATATAATGATATCAAGTTGTATATGAGTATATAGAAACTTTTTTCATCGGGTAACTAAAATAAAGTTACTTTTAAAATACCGTTACTAAAATGAGTAAAATACAGTTAACGCTAAAAACCGTAACCGAAATACCTGAAATATCGTAACCAATAAAATATCGTTACCGAAATAAATGAAAATAGCGTTACCCTGACCTATATCCGCATCGAATCGGTTACCATCCATAAATATTATCCAAAAAAATCCGTTTGAAATTTATAACAACAAATAAATTGCTGAGAGAGATAGAGAGAGAAAACACAAAAACACTGCCGCGATACGTCTGTTTACAATCGCGGTTGGACTAAAATTGAAAAAAAAACTAATAGGTTTGTTAATTGTTTTTCAAATTTTAATATCGAATGATTGAATTCTCAATTTTTTAACCGTTGGAATTGCTATTTAATTCATTGATTTGTTGTGATTTGAGTATTCAATCATTTTATAGTCAATCAGAATTGAAAAATCGGAAGAAGGATTGAATTATTTAAAGCTCTGAATAAATGTATCGCTCTGAAGTGTGCAATTCTCTTGAAGTGTGCAATTCTCATTTTACTTAACATAAATACTTAAAAAAAAAAGTTTTATGCTTCTGTATCAATTATTTCTCTTCAGAATTCTCAAAACTCCCTAAAAATGGATGATGAAACAATGCAAGCCACAGCATCGCTCTCGAATACGACAACCTATGAAGATGATCATAACGATGGTCGTTCAAGTCCGGAGATAACATCAGCAGAACGTAAAGAACGGCGAGGTGCAAGTTATGTTTGGAGTTATGTTGAAAAGTTATCTCGTCATACAATACGTTGTAAATTATGTACAAAAATTATGTCTTTTCATGGTACCGCCAACGTTATAACACACTTACAAAGACGCCATAATGTCCTGGGCGAGTCGGGTTCACAATTAATTCAAACTATCAACGCAAAACAAGAATTAAATCAGTCTGCAGTCGAACAATCAGACAATCAAGATGATTACGATGATACGGAATATGGCGAAAAGAAATTTGCAAGAAAAAATTTAAGTAACCCCAGTGTTGTATGGAAATATTGTACACGCATTAGTCAGGATCAAGTAAGATGTTGTTTTTGTAAGAAAAATCTCTCGTACCAGGGTACTTCGAATCTACAACGTCATTTACATCGTATGCATGGTGTGATAACACATGGTCGTATCAATAAATCGACGGAAGAGGTTGTTGCAGTAAAGGAGGATAATTTTAAATTGCCAGCAAATGTTGACTTCATTTGGGATTTATGTACGCAGGAAGATGACCAACGTACAAAATGTAATATGTGTGATGGTGTCTTTGAAACCAAAGATACAGAGGGATTAGTTAAACATTTAGCTATGGTACATTCGGTAGAAACTAATCCATCTGGTAATGGGGGTGGTAAAACAATGGTAATGAGAACTAAAAAAAGAAGAAGACATCATGTTGATTTTGTAAGTATTTTTCTGGGCTTCTTTAAAATTATTATTTTGTTCAAAATTATGATTTCAATTTTACCAGGACACTGATGATGACGATGAATGGAGTAAATTAGATGAAGCTGAGGAAAATCAAATACCTACAGAGTTTGATGAAACAAATATAAAAAAAGACGATTCTTTATATGACGACATTATTGAAGAGGATCATAATAATTATGATGAAGAACCTTTTGATCCAAATGTAAGTGTTTAATAGTTTTCTATTTGTTATTTTAACAAAATAAGTGTTCATTTAATGTTTTTTTTTTTTTTCTTAAAGGCTTTGCAAGATATGCCATCAGCTAATCCTTTATCAGGCCGTTCATCACATAACGGATCACCCACACATCCTTCGAATCAGGGTGTAAATTATCAAAATCAACAATCATTGCAACCTCCTAATCTACTTCCTCCATTGGATGCAAAAGTTCTTCTTAAATTACAAGAAGATCGTTTACGCATGGAAACAGATTATTTTCGTGAAAAGGCAGCTTTTTATCGTATGCAAAAATATTTAACTGCTTTACAAGCGAAAAAAGTACGTATCGAACTGGAACGTTTAACTAGCGGTGAAACTGTTCTTGCAACGGCCGATTTAAATGGTGCATATGCTGTTGAAGTTATACAAACTGAACATCAAGAAATGGCTTCTCAATAGGGGGTTATATATTAATAATTAAAAAATAATTATTTTAACATTTGCTGTAATGTTTAATAAATATTATTATTTCGGTACTTAATTGATCACTAATATGTTAAATTCGTACCGAGTACATTCAATATTAAATCAAATTAATAGTTTTATATAGTAAAAAAAAATAAATATCGTTTGTCTCTGACTATTCATTTCAAAGTTGGTACTAGCTCAGTACTAAACATGGACCAATTTTTCTACAGAGAACATCACACATCTAAAGGGCATTAACAAACAATGACTATTCATATCTACTATTTTCAGTATTGGTGATATAAATTCTCAAATTTCTATTAATTTGCATGTAGTGGAAAATTGTCTCCCCTTGCGGCCAAGATAAAACGCTTAAGCGAGAAACTTAAAATTTGGTATGTTATTCCTAATTATGAGTAGACATCAAGTCACCCTCTTGGAGACCTGTTCAACCTATTAAAGTGATAAACTTAAAACTATGTAGCAATCCGTTAAGGTGGGATTTTTAGAAAATTGTCCCCCTTGGCGGCCGGGACAAACTGCTTAAGCGCGGAACTTGAAATTTGGTATGTTGCTTTAAAATCCCGCAAAGACATCTGCTTAGACGGGATTTTCGGAAATTTATATGCAGGGGATAAAAAAGGGAAAGTCACCACTTGGCGGCCTGACCAAACCCTTTAAAAGGAGAACTTGAAAGTTGGTATGTGAATTCCTAAGTCCGAGTAGACATCATCTTTGACGCGAGTTTTGTAAATTTCTATGGGGAGGGGCATGAAGGGGAAAAGTTTCCACCATGGCAGCCAGGTCAAACCGTTAATGTGAGACACCAGAAATCTGGCATGGATGTTCCTTATCTTGAGTAGACATCCACTTAGACAGGGTTTTTGGAAATATCTTTGTGGAGAGGCATGAAGGGGAAAAACACGTCCTTGGCAGATTGGCCGAACCGCCATTTTTTTTTTTTGTAAAAAATTAACAAATTTTCTTCTAAATATTTTCTAATATATGGAACTATTGGTAACGAAGTATAAGGCTTTTAACCCCGTTTTTGCATATTTTGTTACAAATGCATAATTGCATATTTTAAGCGTATGAAAGTTGCTGCCCAGATAATTACATAGCACTTCGATAATATTCCCTCTGTTTAAATTTTGAGCGTATGATCAATATTTTTATTTAATAATCCTGTTACTTATACGAAACATTTGCATAATCCTTATTATCGTCCATACATACAATTCAATTAATTTTTATTAGTGTTTCCAATTATTCGAGCTATGCGGTTAGCCGGTTAAGGCATCATTCGAAAAATCGCGAAAACGGATTAACCGGTTATGCGGGACGGTTATTCGAGAAATTTTGCGATTTATCGATTAATCGTTTAAAATATATTTCTTTTGTTTTTTATAAATACAAACACAAAAAACTGTTTTTTTTTGTTAAATAATAAGTAAAGTTGACTGCATTTGTTTATAAAGTGTTTTTTGAGGATGATTGAAGCATCCAGCGATGTTTTAACATCCAGCGATGTTGAAACATGCCTTAGAATCTTTGGGTTTTAATTTGGAGGAATCTAAGGGCTCTTGAAAAACTAAATTTTATCAGCAGTGCATGTTTTATTTTGGCATTTGCTTTGAATGCCACTTTTCCAACTATTTTGTAAAAACTACATATCTTCGGATCATTACCATAAAAAGTAATTTTTGCAAATTTTTTAGATCTTTCGTTAAAAAATTCTGTAAAATATAGAGTAAAACATAAATTTTTTACATGAACGTATTTAAAAAATGTATATTTTTTAAGATCATTAATAGTAATCATTTTGTCGTTTCTTATAACAGTTTAATAAGTAAAATTTGTTGTTGGTGTTGTTTCACAAGCAAATTTGCTTTATAAGGCTGTTATAAAAATCCACAAAATGTCTATGCAGTGTTTGTTAAAATTAAATTTCGCAATATTTTCTTTTAATGCAACGAAAATTTTAAACTTTTAAGTTCTTACTAATAAACAACGATAACAATTTAGCACTTAGACTGTACATTTTGGAATAACATATCAATTTCGCTTTTTTTCGTGCCATTTTTACTGCCATTATTAACTTTTTTTGCATTTAAAATTTGCCCTTCAGTGGAAATAAGAAAAAAGACATAAGAATCATCCAGTATTAAGATTTTTAAAATATGCGCGTTTCGAAGAACGGCTTGCAGAAAAAATCTTTATAGGCCGTTCTGTAGTGTCGATTTTTACACCAATGATTGTTGTTTGAAATTGTCCCAAAATCAACCGGTTTAACCCTCAAATGCCCTCAAATGTACCATATATGGTACATGCATTCACACTATTACTCTTCATAAAAATACCGCTTTAGCTCACTTACAATTGGTTTTAATAGTCAGTAAGCTGTCAAAGTGGGAGTATGCACTTTTTGCACAAAATTTCAAAAGTGAAAAAAAAGTTTACAAAATAAATTATTCAAGTATTGGTTAGTAAATTGGACTTAGTTTTAGCTAATTATAATGAATTTGGATCAAATTTGATATATTGTAATTTGATAGTACACATCAAAATCGTTGTTTTTCCTCTTTTCCGGGAAAACGGATCATTTCCCAGGAAAATTAATGCCCAATTCGAGTTAGCGAGCGACTTTACATAAGGGTAGTTTGGTCTCATACCGGGTGCTGACCTCATGCATTTAAGGGTTAATTGTTTCGAAGTAGAACCGGTAAAACAGCTTCTGAAACTGGTTCTATCTTCCCAGTAAAATATCAAAATCCAAATAACAGGTTGCAGAACAACTTATAAAAAAATATAGTATATGTTCTAATTTCTGTTCTATCTTCTAGAACCGGTTACATGAAACCGGTGATAAAAGAAGCTGTTTTAAATCAAGTTCAAAGATAATCTGTTCTAAAAATGTTGATGGGTAGGTATATCTTTAATTTTCACTGGAACATGTTTGAAAATTGTAGTGGTTGGTAATTTACTCTTGGGAGATGGAAGAAGTCGGATTCTTACAGAATTAATTTGAAAATTGATTAATAGTTGTGTGTAATCGATTTAATACAAATTTAACCTTGCCCATAAAAATATTGGTTAACATTGGTTTTTAAAGCATCAATACAGAAAAAAAAAGTTTCTATTAAATTTCCTAAAGCCGATAAAAATATGTTCTCTAAAGGTTTAAGGATCACTTTCACTCCATTTTAAAAAAATTGTTTATATTTTATATAGCGGTTATTTTTTCTAAGCATTTTCTTGATATTTTTTTTAGACAAAATTAAGAAAATTGACAAGTTTTGGGAAAAAATCCATATAAACAATTTAACCGATTATTTGGTTCGAATAATTATTTGAGTTTTAATTTATTTGTTTCGACAATAACCGAAATAGAGGCGATTAATGACAAAAATTATTTTTTGTGAGCCATGAAGTGGATACGTTAATATATTTTAAATAAATTAAGTTTAAACTGCTTGTCCTGATACGTGTTGTTTAATATGAAAAAGTAATCTAAAGATAAGGTGAAATGTGGGTTGAATGTACATTATTCATATACATATAGAGAAATTCCGGTATTCTAAAAAAGTTATAGATTTCATTTGTAACGCTAAAAGATGTTTAGATAATTATGTCAAAATAAAAGATTATATCCCTTTCCAGGACATTTCCAGGATTTTGGCATTAAACCTTGTAAATGACAAATATATTACCATTTTAGAATGCTAAGCAATCAGTGCTAGAGGGAGTGACGCACTTTCGACCTAAGCGACTAAGGCATCTTCAGCGTCATTCTAATCCACCACCCACAAGAAACTCAAGGTTTGATCAGGCTAAGAATTCTGTAGGACGATCGACGATAATCGTCCACTTTTCGAAGTTAAATTACGACTATATTGCATACAAATTTTTAATAATGTTAACAATTTTGGTAAAAAAACAACAATTTTCCATCGCTTAGCTTAACGCTTTCATAAGAAACGTCGTCAAAACGATAGCAAATTAGGTATCGTTTTGAACGAAACGATATCGTTTTTCTTAGATGATCTGTTCCCAGTTATGTATATGATATCAACCAACCACAGAAAATCGGTGTTGTTAATTGATTACCCGAACAATACGAGTTATTTTCGTCTTTTTTCTTACAAGTTTAGCAAATAGCTTTAAATCTTAAAGCTTTTTAATTACCAGGGTTGGCAGTCCAACTTCTAATGTTACCATTACTGTGAACGAATTGGGAATCCGGCATGTATACTAATATTTTAAACACAACATATTCTAGTTGATTGTTTTCTTATTAGATTTTACATTGCATGGTACCCGTATGTTTGGTTTGAGAATTTTGTATGTATAGTTGATCTTTTAAAATTGCATTTCATTTTGAATTATCAGGCTTGAGATCATAATTAATTGTTACTATTACAAATAGAAAACGCTAATTGTTAATTTAATAAATGTAAGAGAAGACGAAAAAATCTTGTGGGGAGCAGCGCTAAAGGGAGTGTAGCACTTTCGTCCTAAGCGACTAGGTCATCTTCATTTCATTTATTAATTCTAAAACCAAGCCCATAGGGCCAAATATGATTCGTATTCGACAATAAATTTTTACAAAAAATAAAAAAATAATTTTATAATTTAAACAAATTCCTAAAAAAAAATAAAATTATAACTAACGTTTAACGGTCCAAAATGTAGCAATAAGATTATCAAAATAAGTAGACGATTAAAAAATAAAACAAAATATATAAAAAATATGAAAAATTATCGTAAGTTATCAAAGTTATAGTGAGTGATTAAAAAACCGCCTTAGTTTGCGTTTAAACGTAGCACTTGCAACAGCCACATTCTAATAGAATTTATATCAAAAATATTTATCGATTAAAAAAATATGCTTAATCATTGAAAATGTATCGAATAAGGACCATTTTGTCGTTTTTAGGTTTTTTTTTTAGCTTTCTCCGTATTAGTTAAAATCCAAAATTACTGTAGAGCCCAACTGTACGTGAAGTTCGGTTGTAACGAACTCGTAGGGACCAAATTAGTTCAACAATTTAGTTCGTTATAAGCGATTTAAACATTTTCCAAAAGTTTTATGATTTTTTTCTTAAATTGTCGAAATTTTATAATTTTTTATTCTAATAATGAAACAATTCTTTCGCTAAATTACGTATCATATAATTTTTTGATTTTCTTTAGTTAATATTCAAATAAAAATCAAAAGTTTTTAGTAATTGCGGCACAGTTTTGTATCTTAAAATATCAATCTTTTAATGTGTTCGTTATAAAAGTAACACTTTTTGTGAAAATTAATAAATGCGTCCAAAAAATTAGTTCCGTTTTATAAAAAATTCGTTATAAACGAAGTTCGTTACAAAGAAAAATCTTTCGTTATAACCGGTATTTGGTTTAAGCGAACTCCACGTAATAACTATACACACTAAAAATACTAAATTAAAATACTTACTTATAAATTATATTATATAGATAATTAAACAAACCTGTTACGAACGTTCTTGCGTTCATTTCAAATTTGGATTTTTTAATTGGTTGCGCAGTTTTCGACACTGTAAATCTACAAAAATACGCTTGGAACGTGTTAACTCGGCTAATTCATTAAAATAACGAGCTTCAGCTTTTAATTTTTCAGTTAATGCTTCAGCTTGTAGTTTTTCTAGGTAATTTTGTGTATCTGATGTCGAAACCTGATGTTGCTTTAAAATATTTGAAGATGAAATATATGGCTGAGGATTATGCGGATGATGGTTGTCAATATCGGAAGTACTACATCCTGTACGAGGTTCTAGTGGTTCCACATTTAAATTTATTAAGGGGTCGTTTAAAGACTGAAAAGAAAAATTTCTGCAATAAATACAATTTTTTGAAAGGCAGAGTCACTCCCTATTTTAGTTATAAATTTAATTATAGCACTACAGATAAAATGGATACCCTAAGTATAACTGATACTAACCACATTTACTTCCTCATTATCGTCTTGTGCATTTGCATCAATATCATCATACTCATTTTCTTCTTTATGAATCTCTTGTGGTTTCGTAATAACTAGTGGAACTTTTAAGGTTGGTGTTTCTACTTCATTTAATACTTGGATATTAGCCTCATGTTGACTACCATTATTTGACTTATCATTATAGCCACAGTGACTTTCATCCTCATCATCCGCCAGTGCGACATTACTTTCTGTACTATATGCAATATCTAGACTGTTTGAGTCTATAGAAACTCCGTTTTTAAAGCGTCTAAACACATTTTTTTCTCCATCATTTAAACTTTCATGAAATTCTCGACCTCTTCTTGAAGGGATTTTTTCCATTACTAGACCCCTGTTTTGTCCGGCCGTATACATGTTAATGCCATGTAATGTGAACAAATGCCGTACCATATTTCCACGGGACTTTCCTGGTGTAGATAGTTTAGCTTTGCAGCTACGACATTTTGCAATATTATCGGTAATAAAATCAAAATATTCCCAAACTTTATTATTTGGATGTCGTCCCATTGTAAATTAAAAAATTTGAAATAAAAATCTTTTTTATTACAGTTCGTTGTGATTGAACAATTTTTTTGTTGATATTTATCTGATGGCAAATGTTTTTTATTTTTAGTGAACAGAGTTGTTATATTACACAGCATAGGGATGGTTAAAGAAGTACTTTAATAATTTCGATTACTGAAAAAAGTACCGCAGTTTTGATACGACCTATTAAAAACTTTTCTGAAAGTTTGAAAAATCTTATGTTCAAAAATATGTAGTTTTGATAACACAAACTGTTTTGTGATTTCCTTTAATATTATTTTTTATAGATTCAATTTGTTTGAATTCAATTTTAAAATAGAGAAAAATCCTTTGAATAAGTGAGTTATGTCTCAAAATCGGAAGGATTTTTAAAGAAACATGAATTGCAAAACTTTTAAGTTATAACATTTGAACAGCTTTAGAGTGAACTGAAAAAAATAATTTTTTTGATGTACTCGATTAATCGACCAAAATTGTTCGAGTTATTCTCACACACAAAAAAGTTTAATAGTAGAATTTTCTGAAAGTAACAGATAAAACAAATGTAAATTCAGTTTAAAGGGCAACAAAGTAAATTACCTTTAAAATAACTAAAAACTTAGTTGGTTTTAACTGTTGAAAAACAACAGAAAACATTGGTAAACACTAAGGGATGTTCGCTAGACGCAAAAGGGTGTATCACAAAAATTAAAGTAAAAGTTTACAAAGTTTCGTTAGAATTATACAACTACATAAAATTAAAGAAAATTTTGTCAAAACGCTTAGATGTTCGAAGTGATATAAATGCACATGAATCGTATAATATAGCAACGAAATGTATAAATACAGAAATCTAAATTCTAATTGTATTGTTTTATTTTTCAGTCACAACATGTTGAATTTATGACGACGCAGAATTTGGAAACTTTTTAAGAAGTTGGATATCGTAATTTCACCATGGTTAACTGCATCTAGGTAATTATATTCGTTGTTAAGTATATTTATTTTAAAAAGTGTCATTTCCCAGCAAACAATCCGGTCCGTTTATGTGCCGTTTTCGGTACAGCATAGTCGGATCCGGAGTCCGTTTCCGTACCGTTTTCCGGATCAGTATACGGACCAGAAAACGGATTAAAAGGAACATCGAATACGGATTCGAATCCGTTGCAAGTCCGTCAATGACGGACCGTTTACGGACCGTTGGGTCGTGTTAAAAACTGACTCAAATCCGTTTAAAGTCCGTCAAATACGGACCGTTTCCGGACCGTTTTGTCGTGCTGAAAACGGATGATTTCGTTTTTTACGGATATAAAACGGACAATAAACGGATCGTTGAAAATACTTATTTGGTCCGTATTCTAACCATTTTTTTACAAAAAACTCAATGGATTTTATTTTTTTTATACATTTATTAATTTATTTGAAATATATATTAAAATATACTTCATTTAACTTTAATTAAATACGAAATTCGCCACAGCTACTTTTTGTATCCAGCTTAGCAGCATCACGGAACATTTGTGGTCGATAATATTCAAAATCTAAAAGGAAAAAAGAATTTATTATTTTAGTTTCAAGAGATAGTAAGTTTTCTTGGAATATATTTTTTTTATTTAAAAAAAAAAAAAATTGATACTTACTTTTTCGATGCAGTTTTTTGTTTCCACCAAGAGCATCATTGTTAGTTTGGTTCCCATTATTGAATCAGATATCTACATGTAAAAAATATTAAGTGGGGTTTAAAAACGATGGATTCTATCAACAAATATATTTTTGTTTGCAATCTCATTTGAGTGTTTTAAATTATATAAATACTTACCATCTAACGTATGCAATGCATATTATGCATGCTATCTGAATTTATTTGGCGCCCCGATCTTTTATATTATTTTAATTAATTTTATTTTAATAAAACAAATTGAAAAAAATTGTTACCGATTGTGACTGACTTGAAACGGATGAAAATCGGTGAAGTCCGTATTAAACGGCACGAAAACTGATATCCCCAAACGGACTAAAAACGTGTTTTCGAAAATCCGATTAAACGGTCCGAAAACGTACCGTAAACCCCGGATTCAAGAATCCGTACATGCCGGAGAGTCCGTAAAAATGTTTCTTGGGTTGTTATTAAATAAATTATTAATTTTAATAAAAATATTATTTGCTATATAATGAGTATTTTTATTTACAAAAATAAATAGTTAATTGAACCTGGAAAACGTTGAATTATTATACAAAAAAATTCGGCTTATTTACATATGGGCAACTTCAAAAATTTACGGCACCTAGACATTTTTTTTTAAGTTTTTTTTTTTTGTGTCTGACATCAATGTCGATTTGTGTGTGTATAAGCCGATATTTGAGCATGTGAAATCCGTTCGCGTTAATCATTTTTATTAAATTGCGCAAGTTTTACGGCGGTTTCAAGTTTAAAATTAAAAAAAAAATATTAAAATTACAGTTGTTGTTAAAATTGAAAAAGGATAACGCGTGTGGATAATACCCCTTAAGGGCTTTCTTAGCACACTAAAGTATTTGTAAAAGCTTCAATACTTTTTAAAATACACTGAAAAAAAATAAAAAAATTTTTTTTGATCGTGTATGCATATAAAAATTTATTTAATATTGTTAAACATTTTACAAAATTACGGCTAGTATAAGACATAATTTGTAATATTTTGGGAAAAAACGATTTGCCTATCGCTAATGGTTTAAGAGATATAACCATTTAAACTTTACCACTCATGATTTTTTGCTATTTTGATTTGTTACCTTTGAAAATTTGTAAAATTGTTCTGCAAATTGGAAGCTGTAACTAACGTTTCGTTAGTTAAATCTTGGGTTCCAGTGATAAATTCTAAGCCGTTTTCATTTTGTTTTAATCCGCAATTTTTTGTTTTGATGACATTGTTTTTATTATTATTATTGTTATTTAAAACCGAATACCTAACTGACTTTCATACACCAATTTGCGATTTGTTTGTTTTTTTTTTTTTGCTTTTTATTTTTTCAGATGGGCGATATTCGCGTCTTTTATCGCTTCTCAGTTTTCTTTTTATGAATTTCACGTTTTTTAATGAATAATCTGAAACCATTTTACTAATTTTTATTCACAACTGTTCGCGCACATAAATAAAATAAACTGAATTGAAACTCAAATATTTATTCTTAGAAGCATTCAGAAAAGGCTACTATGATCATAGTTTTTATAATAAAGCAAGTTCTTTAAGATGTCAGTGCATCGGCGGTAATTTGGCGGTTTTCGCGGTAGTATGTTTTAATTGTTTTGTTGAAATTTGTTAAGGTGGCCCTCGTGAATATTATTTAAAAATATAGTCTCATTTTCTAGGGGTTCAAAAAAAAAAAAACGCGTTTTTTTGCAAATATTAATATTGGACCGATTATAAAATACTTGTTGGGATTCTGGGTTACTTATTAACCCGAATTCAAAAATAATTCTTTTAAATTTTCAAAATCAAATATTTCATACAAGGATGCTTTTTGAGGTTAGAAACATTTTGTTTCCTCCATAAAATTTTTTGGTGCGTTTTCGATTTTAGTATCAAGCTCAGTAAAGTCTTCCATTCGATGTACGTTTGAGCGGAATTGATACAGCGCTTTAGTTGTCACAAAGCGGAATGTGTTTGGAAAAAACTGCCGCTACACTCGCCAGGATTGAAAAAAATTATTTTTTTTTGCACATTATCAGTTTAGTCCGTCGCGAAGAATCTATTTAGATACCTAAACATGTTCCCATGCCATGTTTTGATATAAAAAAAAGCTTAAAACAAAATTGTTTTTTTGCAAAAGTTTTCAAAAGTTCATAAAATTTTTGCGTTTAAAAATTTTAAAGTGCGTTTTCGCCTCGGAGGTGCACTTTACGAAGTTACTCACATCACGCAATACACTAGCCAACTAAAAAGACAATTCAGATTGTCAGACGCAAAAAAGATACATTTTCAAAAAATTTACGCTAATTTCTTTTAAGTTTGTGATGTCCGTGATACGTTATTGGTGCGCTAACACCAACTTGATATACCTCTAACTTTATAAAATTACGCCGTTTTTATAATTCTGCGCTTAAAACACATTTTTATTAAACGGCGCAAAAAACATATTTAAAATCTTCAAAAAGTTCAAAATTCGGAAAATTTTGGTTTCGCTGGTAAACCACCACGCAACTTTTCACCCAGCAGCGATATCAAATTTGTGACTATATTTTGTATTGGTTTGGATCTGAAAGCTAAAAGCTATTACAGAGAAAACGAAATGAATGAAAAAACTCTTGCAAGTTTCAAGTCGTTTTCTTAATTTTTCGAATTTTAGATGACCACCAATTCTTAAGGTGAAGATTTTGCAATGTAAAACTTTGCACGTCATATCCTTCAAGTATAGTCATCCAAACCCTGTACAACGTTTTTTTTCAATTCATAAAACTTAACGAAATAAGAGCCATAGTATGTCGGTTTCAGCAGATGCTCAAAAAATTTGAAATAGCCCATATATATATCGCTTTGAACATTTACCTAAGTGTTTTAACAAAATTGGCGTTAATTTTATATAGTTGTATAATTCCAACGAAACTTTGTAAACATTTAGTCTAATTTTTGTAAATAATACACCTTTATTTTCCGAGTGTAGTAACTGTAAAAACTTTTTACTTTTTTGTAGTACCTGTAAATAAATTATTTATAAAATGACAAATATCACGAGATCCTAAACAATTCCCGGCCGTCCTAGTATCCTATATTGGCATCCCTAATCCGAGACACTGAAATTTGCAAATGTTTTAATCCTCATCCCATTAAAAATTGGTGAATCGACTTCGACCGGCAACGGAAAAATAAAACTTTCAAATTTTATATTTTTGTTATAACAATTTATGTCGAATACATAGGCAAGCTTGAGCGGATGATATTAAATTCGCTTTGTATCAGATTTCAAGAAAATCCAAATTTTCAGATATACGAGAATTATAAAAACCAAAAATGCTTTAAAAGTTTAGTTTATATAATTTTATATATATATATTTTTTTTTTCAAAACTATAATTGTTTATAAAAAATAATTATTTACATTTATAAATAAGATTTAATTTTATAATAGTAAAATAAAAGTTTTAAAAACTTAAAATTTTTGAAATATTTATGGCTTTTAAAATTAACAGAGGGATGGATATATAATAAAACAAATAAAATAAACCAATTATTTTAGTCTATATGTACTTGTTTTCAATCATAATAAATTTTTAATAACTAATTAACAAGAAAAAAAAACTAATTACTTTCTTTTTTATTTATTTCATAATTTTGTCATACACGCTAACTAAATTTATAAAATACATTCAATAATTTACAGAGTTCTATTTTTTAAATAGAATTAAAATGAATATCGTATCGAAAAAAAAAAATAATAATAATAGTAAAAGCAAAATGTTTCACAAATTTACAATAAAGTATCAGAGTTTGTACTTCTTTGTAAATTTAATTTTTAGTTTGGTAATAAGCAAAATAACACACTAATTTGAAATTAAAAATTTTAAATTTAACTTAATGCTAGGTGGATGCAAGTGTTTAGTGCTCGAAAAGTACGTTCATTATAGCCATAACGGCTATGCCAGCTAATAATGCTAAAAACTGCTTAACAGACTCTACACGATCTTCTTCTCTTAATAAATCGGGTAATACTGTAACCAATGATATGTGTAAAAAGCCACCTGCGGTAAATGGCATAATCCAAGATGTACGAGCCTCTAAAATACAAAACAAAAAAAAAAATAATTTTAGATTTATATATTTATTTTTGAATATGTTTATTTTTCTTCGATCTTCTTTTATTATGTGATTCTTCTTTATAATCGAGCTTAATGACCTGTTCCTCGATCTCGAACGAAAACCTAAGCGAACGCAAGCTAGTCACTCGAATTCGAATCAATTTGGGTTTCTCTATTTCGAAAGCTATCGTTCGCCTATACTTACGTGTGTCAATTTTTGTGTTTTACGTATTTACAAATCATAGTGGTGCCAGACCGGATATTTTAAACTTCTATTACAATTTCCTTTAAAAATACCAAAAATACTACTAAATTGTTTGAAGATAAATACAACACTACTTAACAGTGATCAGCTGTATATGACAAATAAATAATTAAAACAAATAAATAAAACAAAAGCAAAATTATTAAATCAAAAGAAGAAAATCAAAAAAGTACACCAGCGTTTTCAGCTGTTCCATTGTGGATTTCATTAAGCTGAAATTTAAAGTTCTTAAAAAACTACAAATATTCGTGTTATTTTGTTATCCATTCTTTTTTTTTTAAATATTTATAATTTTTTTATTATATCATTCATTCCAGCAAAGAACATTGAAAAATGAGGATTTTTTTTTTAGGTTCTCCGATTTTTATATATTTTGTACATGAATACTCTATAGTCCCACTTGCACATAGCCTTTTTCAGATCTCGAAATTTGTAAAAATCGCGATTTTATGTACGTTTTTAATTTTCATAAATTTGATAAAAATGCTAAAAGTATTTTATAAAAATATTTTCATTTTATAGAATAAAAAAAATATTTTTTTTTTTAAATCATTAAAAATAAAAGACATGTTTGTTCCATAAAAATCAGTATTATTATAATTAGCTAATATTCCATATTTTAGTAAACTGTTTTTTTTTGAAAATCGTAGGGGGAAAGTTTTGAAAAATGCATTAGAAAACTGCATTTGCATTAAGTATGCATTTTTTTTTAGCAATCATTTTATTTAAAAATCCAGTTATAAAGTAGACAAGTGCATCTTCCAAATATCGTTTAAATTAATAACATGCGATATACAATTAAAAAGTTATGGCACTTCAAAGTAAAGTGCTTTTAGCATTTTTTTGATATTTATGAGAACTAAAAACGTTCATAAAATTACGAGTTTTTACAAATTTGGAGATCTGAAAAAGGAAATGTACAAATGGGACCATAGAGTATTCATGTAAAAAAATAAACAAATTCAGAGGACCCGTGTTCAGATTTTTTGAGTTTTCTAATGGAATGAATGATATATTTTTGAAAATATGTTACTCGAAAACAAAAAAGCAAGTGACTGGTTTTGACATTTACGTTCGCACTGTTGACAACTCGTTCGAAATAGAGAAACCAAATTTTGTATGAAAACTGTTACGTTTTCATTCGACTTGTACTTCAAGTCATCGTTCGCATAGAAATTTAGTTAGAGAAACCCAAATCAATTTTCTTTCGCTTAGAAAGCGAAAGAAAGCTTTCTTTCGAAATAGAGAAACAGACCATAAGATCTTTTGTTAAATGATTGCAAATTATTAATTTCCAATATTTCGCCTCCACATTGGGAGACTTCTTCAGGGAAATTTATTTTAATTTAATTTGTAACAATTTGAAAATTTTTGAAATAACAAATTTAAAAAAAAAAAGGCGGGAAAATAAAATACAGCAAGAAACCTAATTGAAAGGGTATTAAATATTAGCGATATTCAATTTCATAAAAGTAATATAGAAAAAATTAAACAAATTTTAGATGATAACAGTTACCCAATTCAATTGACTTGTGAATTAATAAGACAATATAAAAACAGAAATATTTTAAATACAAGAATGGTTACTGAACCTAAAATTTATAAATCTTTGACTTATGTGCCTCTTCTATCTGAAAGAATAGAAAAATCTAAAATATATGATAATAAAAAGTATTTAGTAGCATATAGAACATGTAACACATTAGGTAAACTATACAGCAAAACAAAAGATAAAATAAACAAATTAGAAATCTCCAATTTATGCCGAGTTTTTGGGATGTAGATTATCTTTAATCTTAGATTTACGAAGTTTGTAAATAAAATACTGCTTCTGAAATATGGTTTATTTTATTGTGGTATAATAAAGTCCAAAACTCAAAACAAAATGATTTGGTTCCGACAATTTTTTGTTAATAATCTTGGAAATTGCGGTCAAAATTCGTTGTCGGTTTAATTAAACCGAGTTTAATTGACATCCCAAAAACTCGGCCTTAGTTAATAAAATACCATGCAAGGAAAATGATAATGAGATTTGTAACAAAGTATACGTAGGTACAACTAAAAATAAACTAAAAACAAGAATTGCAGGACACAAATCTGATCAGAAATACAATAAAACTACTACTGCACAAAAAACAGCATTATCATTACACTGCAGTAACTCAAATCACTATCCCGATTTTGATAATACACTAATTTTGAATACAGAAAACAATTACAGACGCAGATACACTTTAGAAATGCTTCAAATTATGAAAGTACCATTAACACAAAGAATAAACTATAAAACGGACATAGCAAATATTGCTCAGAATTACAGACATTTAGTTAATAGGAATTAAGATAATTATTAGAATGTTAAGTAATATATGTTGTTATAATATTTAAGTTAAGATTTTAAATATTGTTAATTTAATTTTGTTTACTATGATGTTTTTTAAATATTTTTTATTATTGTTTTCTTGGATATTTTTATATTTACAAAAAACAAATATTTATTTTCCCGCTTTTTTTTTTTTTTTTTGTAAATTTGTTATTTCAAAAATTTATTTTCCCGCCTTTTTTTAAAATTTTTTATTTCAAAAATTTTCAAATTGTTACAAATTAAATTAAAATAAATTTCTCCAATGTGGAGACGAAATATTGGAAATTAATAATTTGCAATCATTTAACAAAAGATCTTAAGCTCGATTATAGAGAAGAATCATATATTTTTTTTTTTTTTTTTAATAATTTATATTTACCCATGGCGGATGTAACACCAGAACCACCTATAGCTACTAAAGCACCTAAAAGACCAGCACCAGCAGTCAATAATTGAGCACGAGCCGCATCCCATCGGCTAAAGCCAGAACGCAATAAAATTGCAAAATCACCAACTTCATGAGGAATTTCATGTACTAAAAAAAAACAAGCAAATGCATTAAATTTGGTTTTTAAAACAAAATTTTGAGGTGAAAAAATTTTTGGATAAAAAAAAAAAAAAAGTGTGATGAAAAATATTTTTGAGGCGAAAAACTATTATTGTGGTGAAAAGACATTTTTGTAGTGAATAAAAAAATGTAAGTAAAATAAAAATTTAAGATGAATTTTAAATATTATTCACCTCTTAGCGTCTTGTGGAAAAATATTAGGTTATATTTTATACACCAGACGCAACTATACACAAAAAATTCTCAGAGGCAAGCTTTGTATAAATTATGTATCCCATTGTGTTAATTTTATATTTGCGTTTGCACAATTTTCCTAAGCTACTCCACATAATAATTCATTTCATATTTATAATTTCAATATTATAATTAATGCGGGAGCCTCGCATTAATTACAGATCTATCTCAAATAATCCGAATTTAAGTGACCCATATCTAGAATACCAAGGTATATCTGTAAGGTCATAAGCTGACGAGCCGCTAGTTGCCCCACAGGTTATCACCCTGATATAACTTTCTTTCTGCAAGGTGATAACCGCCTGGTAATGGGTGATTTCAATGCAAATCACTAACTCAGGCACTCCAACTATTGCACTATTTCGAGTGCAGGTCTGATAAATTATGCCTTCTGGCTACCGATAATATCGTTGGCTTTAGAAAAACCTCCCCATAATAATTACGATCAATAAAATCTATCGGCTTGACCGTCTCTGAAGGCCACACCTATATCTACCACACAAAAGCTAACTGGACTTCAGAGAGTGCACAAATAGCAAATTTAATGATGCAACAGAAGAATTCCGATAATCAGATTAAAGTTCCCAGCAGAGGCGGCAGTACTCGCTGATAAGCGGGACGAGCTTTGTTCAACCAACCCTAGCGACCTCAGGATTGGTCAACGAGTACCAACAGAACAAATGGAATCATGCAACCTCAGCACCGGAGCCAGCAATTTGTGGTTGACGGTCAAATCTGTCTCGAATCCCTCTGTTAAGTACCACAGGGTCTATATCGAAACCAGAGGTGCGCTAGCTTTTTCATCCGGCAGTTCATAGAGCACCCCAAGAGACAAGGCGGAAATAAGTATCGTAAGAAAACATCACGAAATCCGAGTTATTGACGAACCACTAGCTTTCACGTCAACAGAGGTTGCACAAGCTTTCAAAAGTGCCAAACCATCAAAAGCGCTTGGACCCGACGAAATATCCATGGTAATGCTCAAACGGTTAGATACGCCGGGAGTAGAGTACCTGACAAAAGTAATCAATTTGTTCTTATCCACCTTGATTGTGCACGAGTTCAGGAAAATGGGCAGGGTTATCCCGCGTCTTAAACAGGGAAAGATCGCAGATTAGGGAGCATCATACAGGTCAATCTTCCTATTATCACCAGCTGCGAATACTCTTGAGGCAGCTTAACACAGTACTTTCAACTCGACCAACACCAGCATGGATTCGTAAGCAACACAGCTCAACAACAGCGTTAACCGCCATTACCACACAAATAAGCCGAGGTCTTAATCAGAGCCGCCTTATGAAAGGACGGTTCTAGTTCTAGTAGCTCTAGACCAATCAAAGGCATCCATACGAAAATCTTCAGAGACATTGCCGACTCCAGTCTCCCAAACGAAGAGGCCGGTACGAGAAGGTGGATAGTTAATTATCTGTTTGGTCGCCAGTCGTTCGTGGAGTTTCTAAACAAGAAGCCGAAGCCCCGTAGAATTAAACAAGGAGTCCCCCATGGTGGACGTTGTGGTGTAATGGTTAGCGCGTTGGACTGTTACACAAAAGGTCCCGGGTTCGATTCCCGGTGACGACAACATCAATTTAGAAAATAATATGTATGAGTTTTCTATCACTTATATGTATCGCTGCGCCCACATTCGGTGTTCCTATAGCACTTAACCCCACCGATGTAAAATAATGAATCAGGGCTATGAAACAAAAACATTCAATAAATTCGCCAACTCTAAATCAGGTGGCGAGCAACAACTGTTCTAAGACTTATCTACTCGCGCAATTACAGTGTTGCCATGCTTGAAGCCCTTCATCTTTCACCACCTTTCATCTCTCCACTATCCCCTTTCCAAAGAAAGCAACACATTAATTAATACACTCAAAAAATAAGTTAGTAGAAAAGTTAGTAAAACGTCTTGTAAATCAGGTATACTATTTTTTAGCTAAATTTTTTGCTAAAATCGTGTTTTCAGCTAAAATTTTTGTTATACTTATTCAGCACTTAACTGTTTTATACTAATGCTTTACTAATTTACTAATATTTTACTAATTAATTTTGCTTAAAAAAAATTGTGCTGATAAGCACATTAATAGTGTGGACGACAACCAGATTGAAAGATATACGCAGAATGAAGCAGATGTCGCGGCATGTCAAGATGTAATAAAGAGGAAAATGATACTAAAAAGTACAAATATAATAAGACATACATAAAAAAATCAACCATGGAAGATTTTTGTATCTCTTTTTCATACATAAAACTAAATTGAGGATTAAAACAACTTAAATTTTACGTTGTCACCGGCTTGTGAAAATAATTGTCTATTAATTAAATAAAAGACAAAATAAAATATTTATTTATTTAAACTAAATGTTTATATATTAATAATCTAGTGTGGTCAAATTGCAAACAAACATATAAAGATATGTAGACAGAGTAAAGCGAAAGACAAAGACACATCTTAGGTAGACGTTTATGGTTCCTTTTTCTTATTGCAAAAAAGGGTTGTTTTTTTCGTTTCGTTTGTTTTTGTTTATTTTTTCGTTTCGTTTCTATAATTATCTTCAACAGTTGTGTCCTTTAAAAGATAGCATCATTTAGACAGCCATTGATGTAAGTAATTGAAAGAAAATTTTTGTTATGTTATATATATTTATTTCTATATATTTTCAGATATTAAATTAATTCATGTCGTCAATGTGGGAAAATGAAAATTTTTATATTTCGTTATTACAGTAAATTATTTTTAAAAGAAGCACAAAAATATGTTTTATGATTTTCAGCAAATAAATTAACTAAATTACAATTTTTCTACAAATTTTTTGTGTTTTTTTCAGTCTACTAAAATTCAGCAAAAAATTTATTAATTTTTAGCAAGGCTTTTTTATTTCTAATCTACTAAGTGTTAGCAAAACTTTTGCTGAATCTACTAATTTTGTTGCTGAAAATCAGCGAGCTGACATAAGCAACTTTTTTGAAAGCATCCTCCTGACTAAAATTTTGCTGGCTCAGCAAAATTTTTTGCTGACTTTACAAACTTTTATTTGTGAGAAGAATTTCCTGAGTGTTGCTTCTCTTTTAAACAAAAAAAAAAAAACATTGATAGTTCATGCGGTTGAACAGTTACCTGCAAGAACTTACTAATTTCTTCACTGGAAGGTATATGCAGTTGTCCCCTTCAAAATCCTCGGCAACTTTATTTACCACTTGGGCGAAAGAAGTAGGCTGCGACAGTGTGGTAGCCTTGAGTCTGCGATAACCAGTGGAGGAAACTACAAACCTAACAAAACTCAGGCCTTAGGACTATAACCGAATGCTTACATATGTCCTCAATACACCATACACAT
Organism: Delia radicum; assembly: GCA_021234595.1. Classification (NCBI taxonomy): domain Eukaryota; kingdom Metazoa; phylum Arthropoda; class Insecta; order Diptera; family Anthomyiidae; genus Delia; species Delia radicum. The sequence continues at coordinate 253,915,653 of CM037851.1, forward strand.
AAGGAAACTAAGGTCCTTACAGTAAAGGAACATGGCCAAATATTGATGAAGCCGTTCCTGTTGGGATATAATCGGAGGAGCCACCCGAACAGTTATTTTTTAACAGTTATTTTTTTCGGTATTTTACAAATATATTTTAATAATAAAATTATTTTTCTTTCTCGTAGGTAAATCAAACATTTGTTCCTACATCCTACTTAAAATGTAAAGTAATAACCCAGCAAGAACAGGGACGGTCATATGACGATGTTGTGTAAATCTTGTTGTTTCATTCATACGCATTGAACATATATATAGAAAACGTAAACACACAAAGAAAATCTAATCGAAACAGATTTCTGTTGTCCCTTTACGTTTTCTATATGTTTAATGCATATAAATGAAACAACAACAACTACACAACACCTTCTATTCTTATTTAACTTATTAAAATACTGCAAAAAATACTGTTTTTGAAGTTATTTATTAAAATACTGAAATGACTGCTTTAAGCGACTGTTACAAAAAAAAAAACTGTTTTTATAGTTGTTTTTTTTTTTAATAACTGTCGTAGAAAAACAACTGTAATTGCAGTAAAAAACAACAACAACTGTAAAACTATTTTGAGTGTATTAATAACTACTTACATAATATAGCAAATGTCGCTAAAACTCCATGACGAAATGAGACCAAAAATGAACCAGCCACCGCCAGACCATGAGTAAAATTATCTATAGAGTTTGCCATAAGATTTAAATATCCAGCCACTTTTTTAGGTTGATGATCTTTACTCTTGTTTTCGCGTTCACGCAAAAAACAACCATTTGGTACATCTTCAATATCACAAGAGCCGTTGCCAGAACAACTCTCTGAGGTTTGGCCTTCCAAAATTTTACCACCCGTGCGACGCATTAAACAATTGGCAATATTAACACATTTTGGTTGGGGATTTTCTTCATCAGCATTAACATAACCAGAGAAGATTTTTTCCACAATAGTGAAAATTAAAATACCGGATAAAACCCAAAGACCCGATCTTAAAGATGGATGACCAGAAGTAGCTAAATTGAATAAAAATTAATTGAAAATCATATAACTAATTAAAATAAGTACAAACTTACTCTTTTCATTATCACCTTCCCAGGCTTCGGGCAATAAATGCAGAAAAACATCACCTAACAGACCACCAACAGCAAAACTTAATAAAACTTTTAGGAACTTTGATTCACCAGCTATAAAGATGAAAGTTATTATTTACAATTGTATGAACAAGTTTTTCACATTTTTTTTTCTCTCAAAAACTTACGATCTTTATATCCATCTTTATTTAATTTATCATCTGTTGGGATTATCAGCAGGGGCAATATGCCACTTAAACCTATAACCACTGAACCCAGTAGTGAAAATACCCAGGGTGTATATTCCAAACTCTTAAAATATTCGGGCATATATTGATTAACCAAATGAGTATACAACATAACAATGTGTTCATCGAAAAATCCTGTGGTTGAATTCATGTTGAAGTATTGTTATTTTTTAGTTGATTGGCGAAGAAATATATTTAAAACTATAATATCACAATGGATGCTTAAATTAGGGTAAATTCTTTGTGTTGGTCGGTTACGGTATGAAATGGTCAGCTTTACTTTTGGAACAGTCTTCCAGAATGTTGTTATTCAATACAATTTTTAATGTATCTTAATAATCAATTAGTAATTCATATTTTGTAACATAAAATTTACTTAACAAAAAATCTGCAAAGAGAAGAAAAGTCAAAAATTGGGTTAAATCAATGAATTCATTAAAATTCTATTAAAACAATAATCAATTTCTGGCGCCTTTTAAATTTTTATATTTTAGTTACATAAGTCTCCATAGCAACATTTAAATAAAATATTTTTGACATTTATTTGTTAATTTCTTAAAATGATTTAATATCTTGTCATCATTTTGAAATGTTTTAATCCTTCTTATATATTTTTTTTCTTTCTGCAAAAGGGTCAACTACGGCCATTTCGTCAATATGTCTAATTCCAACGTATTTTATGATAAGATAACAGATACCTGACCAATTGTTAAAACAAAAACAGAATAACAAAACGTGTAAATGGATGTCATCACACGATAACTTAAAAAAAATATATATTTTGTATTGCACTTCAAGTTCATGGTTTTTATATATTAGCGTGGGACAAAATTTAATAAAATGCTCGGATCAACTTCTAATATTAACCCTCTAATCGGCAAGCCCGTCTTCAGGCGGGGTGTTTTAAATTGGCCAAATAAGTTATTTACAAAAAGAATTTAAACAATTCTGATAGAAAACGAAATTTACAAAATATTTTGAATATCAGTTCGGAAGAGAGCAAGCGTTAAAGTTAAAATTTAGAAAAAATTAGAAAAATAAAACATATTAGCTAGGTTGATACTAGTATTTCGATCTGGCTAAAGATCTCATCAGAACCCGAAGTTTTAGAAAAGCTAGAGCCTCCATAATAGGCAGAACTTTAACAGAAAACCTAATAATCATCAATTTTGCTGCATTCTTGCCTTCTTAGTAATCAAGCATCATGACGTTACTAAACTTTGAAGCGTCGTGGTGTAATGGTTAGCGCGTTGAACTGTTACACAGATGGTCCCGGGTTCGATTCCCGGTGACGTCAACATCAATTTAGAAAAATAATATGTTTGAGTTTTCTTATATGTATCGCTGCGCCCACCTTCGGTGTTCTCATAGCACTTAACCCCACCAAAGTAAAATAATGAATCAGGGCTATGAAACAAAAAGCTTCAATAAAATCGCCAATTCTACATCAGGTGGCGAGCAACAACTGTTCTAAGACTTATCTACTCGCGCAATTACAGTGTTGCCATGTTTGAAGCCCTTCATCTTTCACCACCTTTCATCTCTCCACTATCCCCTTTCCAAAAGAAAGCAACACATTAATTAATAGGAAGAATTTCCTGAGTGTTGCTTCTCTTTTTCTAAAAAAAAAACAAAAAAAAATATACATCGAGATTATTTTTATGTTATTTTAAATTTATAACGAGCTTTCACAATCCATATATTTACAAAAATAAAGCAAATCAAAGATATTAGTTAGGTTGATGCTAGTATTTCGATCTGGCTAAAGATCTCATCAGAACCCGAAGTTTTAGAAAAGCTAGAGCCTCCATAATAGGCAGAACTGTAATAAAAACCCTATTAATCATCATTTTTGCTCCATTCTTGTCTTCTTAGTAAGATTAAAAGTTCGTTCACAAACTGGATTACTCTACGCTACAGATTGGTTTCAAAAAAAAAGTAGTGGAATTATACAAAAATATTTTGAAATGAACACAACTTTCAACTTTTGACGGGAAACCGTTGATTATAAACAAAGAGTAAGATAGAAGCTTAAACTTAAAAAAGCTCTAATTTTGATATAAGGACATACAGGATTCAAAAAGGATACCTATAAAGGACATCGTCTTAACTTGAAAACGTATGGATTTTTATGAAATTTCGCAGAATGATTATATTAACTATTATTAGCAAAGCCTTTAAGTTGAATAAATATATGTTGAAGTTAAGGTGCGTTTTCGCTCAATTTCGCGTTATTCGAAAAAAAAATCGTCATATCTTCTTTTGTACTAAAAGCACAAAAAGGGTAATTGTTGGACTGTAGTAGTATCTTAGCATGAGGAATAATTTACGCCTAAAGTTATTTATTTGTATGCCAAATCGCCTAAAATAGGCAACGAAAAAAAATTTGGTAGAATAACAGACTAGCGTTTTTCATACTTGGTGCTATATTTACTGCGATTTTTTCACAACAAAGCGTGAGTGTCTTTTTTTAATGTATGGTACAGTTATAATTCAGCTGATTTTTGTTGTTCGCCATTAATTTAAGAAAAATGCAAAAATTTATAGAAAAGAAAAATCACAAATTTTTTAGTGCAAAGTGCAAAATGCTTTCGTTTTAAACTGGGTTTTCGATATTTTTTTTTATTCCTGTAGTTAACACAAAATAATTTTTTTTTTGACGGCAGAACAGTCAGCTGTTTTTTTGCTGATCAATTTATCACGCGTGTTTACTACAGTTTTTTGTGTGGTATTTAGCCACAGCGTAAACAATTTTAATACAATACATTTTGTTGTTGGTTCTGGAAAATTCTGTTAAATTTATCAAACGTAAACCAATGATTATTTACTACCAAGAATGAATACCGCTATTGTTTATTTCTCGTGCCAAACAAGTGGTATAAATTTCATTACAAACAAGCTAAGGCCGGTTTGAGGGTTAAAAAACTAACTAATGATAGTGTATTCTAGTAACAGTTATTTTTAGTAGTTGTTCACTCAAAAAAGCTTAATAATTACTACATGATAGGTGTTTGTCTAGTATTCAGTAGTTCTTATTTTTAACTGCAATTGCAATTGCAGTTGTAATTGCTTTTTTATAACAATTGTTTTAAAGCGGTTATTTTATCCGTAATTACAAAAAAAAAAATATTTTCTACATCCTACACTAAAAAAAAAACATTTTACGAAAACAACTTTCATAGTTATTTTTTTCGTAATACATACGAATATTTCGCGTATTCTACGAAATTGGGTTTAGGTAAGAATTGACTAATTTTACGAAAATTACAAAATCTTTCGTATATTTTTTTTAATTTTCTTTTTTACTTTTGAACATATTTTAAGTTTTTTTTTTTCAAAACTAGACCACAGTTTGCACTACAGCCAAAAGACTTGTAGTTTTTAAAAACTTAATTTTTTGGGTCAAAATTTCTACAGAATTTGATAAGTTAATACATTAGATTTCAAGAACTTTTACTGGTTAGTGTAAATGTAGTATTATATTACTTAATCTCTTAAATTTAAAAAATCACTTTACTCTTAAATTGTTTATTACTTTTCAAGAATTTTATTTTTAAAAAATAAATTGCTACACTCAAAAAAATAAGTTAGTAGAAAAGTTAGTAAAACGTCTTGTAAATCAGGTATACTATTTTTTAGCAACATTTTTTGCTAAAATCGTGTTTTCAGCTAAAATTTTTGTTATACTTATTCAGCACTTAACTGTTTTATACTAATGCTTTACTAATATACTAATGTTTTACTAATTAATTTTTTTGTGCTGATAATCACATTAATAGTGTGGACGACAACCAGATTGAAAGATATACGCAGAATAAAGTAGATGTCGCGGCATGTCAAGATGTAGTAGAGAAGAGGAAAATGATACTAAAAAGTACAACTCTAATAAGACATAAAAAAATCAACCATGGAAGTTTTTGTATCTCTTTTTCATACATAAAACAAAATTGAGGATTAAAACAACTTAAATTTTGCGTTGTCACCGGCTTGTGAAAATAATTGTCTATTAATTAAATAAAAGACAAAATAATAATTTATTAATTTTCAACTATTTGGACTGCCTTTTTTATGAGTGTACTATTTGTTTAAATTGAAACACTGGCGAATTCCAAAAACTCTAATTATTTGCTTCCTCTTATATATCTGAGAACATTTGCTTCTAAAATCGCTTGTAATCAAACCCAGCAAATTCTAAATTTTATGTTTTTTTTTCAAAATAAATCTCAGAGTATAAAATAAAGTAAGATCGAGTTTCAAGTAAGATTAATTAATCTGTGATATTAAGTCAGGATGTGTTTTTATTGTTAAATTCGTGTTTTTTGTTGTATGTTACAGGTTAAATGTAAAATTATTTATAAAAAATTTTTGAATGTAATAATATCAAAATTTACGAATCCCTAGAAGAAGTCGACAAATAATCGACGAAACGTCGGGACAAAACTGTAAACAAAAATTTAGTTTTTATTTACATGAATATTTCAGGTCTTATTAGCTCGAAAAAATTAACAAAATTATACTTTTACTTTAATATTTTTTTTTGACTTTAAATTATATGTTCTTATAAAGGGTCCGCCATCTAACGTTTTTTTCAACTAGTGCTTATTTCGTGAATGGTAACACTTAGCTCATGTCTGATTTGACAGATAATTAGTTGTATCCTTCCGCTGAACGAATATGGTTGTGTATACGCTTGAACAACGCTGGGAAATATTGCGACATTACTTTGAAAATCATGGTAATGTTGCAGAATGTGTGCGAAAATTGCGAACGGATTTTGGAAGAAGAGAAGCGGGTTACCCGCAAAATTGTCGCATTTGGGGCACAGAAAACCCGCACGCATACATTGAAAAGCCGATACACCCAAAACTAGTCACTGTTTGGTGCGGATTTTGGTCCAGAGGCATAATTGGGCCATTTTTCTTCGAAAATGAGCAAGGAGTGACCGTTACAGTCAATGGCGATCGTTATCGGGCCACGTTGAACGAATTTTTGTTCACAAAAATTGATGAGGAGGATATTGGCAACATTTGGTTTCAACAGGACGGCGCTACGTGTCACACAGCCGAAGCTACACTTGATGTTTTGCGCCCTGTTTTTGAAGATCGCATTATCAGCAGCAGAGCTGATGTCGTTTGGCCACCTCGGAGCTGCGATTTGACACCGTTGGACTATTATTTGTGAGTTGCCGTCAAAGATAAGTGTTACGCCAACAAGCCAGAGACAATTGAAGCTTTAAAGGACAACATTCGTGAAGCCATTGGTGAAATACTGCTGCACACAATCGATAATGTGCTTAAAAATTGGACCGATCGTGTAGGCTACTGCATGGCCAGCCGAGGCAGCCATTTAAATGAAATTATTTTCCATTATTAACCGGAAGGATTGTACTTTCAAATAAAAAAAGAAATTTGAGAAAATATTCAGTAGTATTTTTTTATAGCATTTTCAAAAAAAAAAAAAAAGTTATTTGGCGGACCCTTTATATGAATTAATAAAATCATAATGAATTTTTTTTTTATATGGGGAGGAAAAGCTACAGGTGCTGCTTTTCAATATCGTCAATAACTGCAAATCTAGTGGTTAACCGAAAAACTGGGTTTTCTGCCAAATTTCAGCTTTTGACAAACCGAATTTTTCCTGTCGGTTAATCGGTTTTTAATTTTTATTTAAATCATATGGGATGCAAAGATAGTAGAAATATTTAGTTTTTAAGAATATCAAATTGTTTTTACCGTTAAACATTTTTGTTTGAACTTTAAAGGCCTCAAATTGTAGTTTAAACAATTAAAGGGAACTAAATTTTTATATAATTAAATTAGAAAGACGAAATCGCAACTTCGCATATAAAATTTGAGTGAAATATATTCTACGAGAATTTCACGTCTTTATATTAAAAAAAAAAAAAAAAACTGTGTTTACGGATTATAAACGTGAAATCCAAACAATTTGATATGCTTTAACATTAACATACATATATTCGAAATAAGAAATTAAAAAATTGCTGGTCCCAACTGCTTTGAATGCGGAAACATTAGTAATTTATAAAAAAAAAAATTAAGTTTTTCAGAAACGATATATCGAGGGCTTATATTCAAAACTTGCTATCTGAAGTTTTCTCGAAAATGAGTTTTTGATGGCAACTTGTTCACTGATTAAGTTGTCATATATCATATTAAATTTGAACTGAATTTTTTTTTCTTTAACATTTTTTTTCTTAAATTTGTGATTTTGCTATCTACTATAAGTAGTTTTGCGAATAAAAAGTAGCTATCTGCATAAAAAAAATTAGTTTTTATTATCATAAAACCTAAAAGTGTTGGTATTGAATCATTAAAAATAATAAAGATATAAACAGCATGAACTATTCAAAAAATGGTCAACATAAATCGTGTTATTTAAATAAAAAACGTTAATTAGTTTACAATAAAGCTTATTTGTATTTTTGTACAAAAAGTGCTATCTGATAGTTTGAACATACGAGTTGATAAAATTTATATTAGCAAAAAGTGCTATCTGCTATATCAGCGCGAATAACAGCAAATAAAAAAAAATAAATTGTGAAACTTAGACGTCGTTTTTAAATACGTTTGTAGAAGAAACTTTAGTAATAACTACTACAATTTACAAAAAAAAATGATTTTTTGCTCTCCTGAAAAATTGTGATTATGCAGATGGCAAGTTTTGAATATAAGCCCTCGATATATTTTTTCATAATAAATTTTAAAACTAAAATATGGAAAATAAGATATCGGAACTAACGTGGGAGGCCTCTGGGACTCAGTTCTTAATGAAACTCAGTTCTTAATGAAACTTTAATATGTATGTATGTCATAGAGGGGAAATTGTGATTTTTTGTTGTGTATCAGAGGGTTAAACCGCATATGCAGTTGTTTTTTTTTTACTTAATTTTCGTCATAGCCGACGAATTGTTTTTCCACTCTTAAAATCATTTTTTTTTTGACACAGTTTTTAAGCAAGAACAAACAACAACAACAACTACCTATAAATAACTGTAATACAAATTTAAAACATATTTCAAGATCAATACGACATTTAAGATAATTTTTAATACTCGCACTCCATGCACGAGAGTATGATGTAAATTTTCAAGGAAAGCAAGTAATACACGTTTAAACTGGTGTAAAATGAAGCAGCACCCAATAGCGACAATAAAAAGGAACAAAAAAAAATTAATGAAATTTACAAAATATATTAATAAAATTGCAATAAACGTTAAGAAAATTAAAAGTGCAGTTAATGTATTTTTTTTTTTAATTCAATATTTTTTCTTTTTGTATTTGTATTTGTTTCAACACATACCGTATGAAGTATAAATAATAACTGAACTATAATTTTTATAAATGGTCTATAGTAAACTTTAATATTGTTTCTTTTTTTCTATATTGCGGTGAGCAGAACTGAGCAACAATTGTTATTAATTTTTATTGTTGTTATTGTCGATGATAAGATATGCCTTCAACACATCAGAAGTACAGTAAGCGAAATTTAAATAGATGCATTTAAACTTCATGCAGTCAAACAAGTTTGATAGTTGAATCTACTGAAAATTGCAGTTAAACCAACTGTAATTTCATTTAGAAAGGCGACAAATTGAATTACAATTAAAATAACTCAATATGTTGTTGTTTTTAATTTTAGGAAAACAATGCGGTTAAGACAACGGACAATTTCTTACTGCAAACATTTGGAAAAAACGGTTCAACTTGGTAAAAAAACTACTGTTTTTTCCGGTAGTTTAAAAAAATATTTAAAAATTTGTATTTTCTACGCCCCTACTAAAAATAAAAAGACAAAATTCCAAACAGTACTCCAGTTATAACTTTTTTAAGCATTGGAGATACAATGAATATTTTAAGTGAACTTAATTTTGGGTCGAAGAATCCTTTGCTATACTCGGTTTTAAAAGATCAGGTCAAAATTATAAGATATTTAATTTTTAAGTTCGCATTGTCCCAAGCTATTCTTTATTTACATCTACATTCAAAAAAATAAGTTAGTAGAAAAGTTAGTAAAACGTCTTGTAAATCAGGTATACTATTTTTCAGCAAATTGTTTTGCTAAAATCGTGTTTTCAGCTAAAAATTTTTGTTATACTTATTCAGCACTTAACTGTTTTATACTAATGCTTTACTAATATTATACTAATGTTTTACTAATTAATTTTGCTAAAAAAAATGTGCTGATAAGCACATTAATAGTGTGGACGACAACCAGATTGAAAGATATGCGCAGAATGAAGCAGATGTCGCGGCATGTCAAGATGTAGTAGAGAAGAGGAAAATGATACTAAAAAGTACAACTCTAATAAGACATATAAAAATATCAACCATGGAAGATTTTTGTATCTGTTTTTCATACATAAAACAAAATTGAGGATTAAAACAACTTAAATTTTGAGATGTCACCGGCTTGTGAAATAATTGTCCATTAATTAAATAAAAGACAAAATAAAAAATTTAAATGTAATATGTATTTCTAAACTAAATGTTTATAGATTAATAATCTAGTGTGGTCAAATTGCAAACAAACATATACAGAGTAAATCGAAAGACAATGACACACATCTTAGGTAGATTTTTATGGTTCCTTTTTCTTATTGCAAAAAGGGTTGTTTTTTTCGTTTCGTTTGTTTTTGTTTATTTTTTCGTTTCGTTTCTATAATTATCTTCGGTAGATGCGTCCTTTAAAATATAGCATCATTTAGACAACCATTGATGTAAGTAGTTGAAAGAAAAATTTTGTTATGTTATATACTTATATTTATTTCTATATATTTTCAGATATTAAATTATTTCATGTCGTCAATGTGGGAAAATGAAAATTTTTATATTTCGTTATTATAGTAAATTATTTTTAAAAGAATCACAAAAATATGTTTTATGATTTTCAGCAAATAAATTAACTAAATTACAATTTTTCTACAAATTTTTTGCGTTTTTTTCAGTCTACTAAAATTCAGCCAAAAATTTATTAATTTTTAGCAAGGCTTTTGTATTTCTAATCCACTTAGTGTTAGCAAAACTTTTGCTGAATCTAATAATTTTGTTGATTTTGCTGACATTAGCAATTTTTTTGCAAGCACCCTCCTGACTAAAATTGTGCTGACTCAGCAAAATTTTTTGCTGACTTTACAAACTTTTTTTTTTGAGTGTAGTCAATTTTTGATCTATTTATGCAAAATGAATAATTGAAGGGTTAACCAAATTATGATATTATACACCTAGAAAACAGACTGTAGCAAACGTATTTGAAGTCAATAGAATGTATCCTTGCAAAATTTCTTATATCTGCAAAAGCGTTTTGCTGATCATCAGTGAGCTGATTTTAAAATGTGTAAAATATGTATTTTATTAATAACATTAAGAACAAAACCTAATAATTCCCAATTACTCACATGCATGTAGCCATATGTATGTATGACGCAATTTTACATTTTTTAAATGAAGATAATTCTAAAATACAAAAAAAAAAAATATTCAATATATCGCAAACCCCCTTTATATTTTAAAAACAACTACCTGTGACTGGTATTTATTGTTTTATACAATCGAACCAAAGCGTAGTTTATATTTGATTTTTGCCTGCATTCTCAATTTGTCAAAATATTGCTTTCTACGTAGCCCCAAAGCTTATTTTATTTTTGCCACAAACTTTATGTTCACATAGTGTTAATGTTCTTTTTAGTGTTAATGTTAAGTTACATTATTTCGTTAGGTTATTTTAGGATTAGCGTTAGTATATTTTACAGAAAACAGCAATATCTAACACACCTAAATTAAAAAGTGCAAAGTGCATTCCAAAACTGCAGCAACAGTAAAAATGCATTTTTAGAAAAATAGGTTATTTTTGGATTACAGATCGTAAAAGTAGACAATCGCATTTTTGAGGTAGTCATTTTGAAAACTATAGGTCATCCATCCATTTCAATATCTAAAAATAAGACTGCGTATATTTCTCTATAGAATCTTTCTGTTCACAATATGAAGAAAGTCGGATGACATGAGGTCAAAAAATGGTAAAAAAAATATGAATTTCGTTAGGATATTTTAAGGTTATCGGTATTTTAGAATTATTTAGCTAGGATATTTTAAGGTTACCGGGTTTTTAAGTTATTTCGTTCGGTATTATAAGGTTATCGGTATTTTAAGTTATTTAGTGTTATTTAAAGGTTAAAAATTGTTCCTTGAGACTGTATTTTAGGGTTAGTGTTTGCCAACCATGCTTTATTTTGACCTAATCTTTTAGAACAGAGTATACCACTGGGTTCTACGACCAAAAATTAACTTTACTTGCTCCGGGGTTTTTGTGTGTCATATCAAAACTTAAAATTTTACTTACAGCGTAATCAGAGACAATTGAACCAAAACTAAATAAAGTGTCGACTAAAATTTGTTTGCTGTTATACACGTGATATCTTGCAAAATTTTTGTATTTTGAAAGTTTTTCATTTTACAGAATTTTTAAGGTAAATCACTACATTGATAAAATAAATTTGCTTAATCAGTATAAAATACATTTTCATTAACAAATTATTTAGTTTTGGAGCAATTCATTTTCGCTGATTTGGCCATTAAGCTTTAATGATAAAAATTTATCTTTACCAATTTTTTTTTCCGGAAGTGTTTATCCAACTTTTTTGTGCATATCTGTGTAGTAAAGACTCGATAATATTTATTTTGTATTACATTCCTCACCCGATGAAAAAAGTTTCTTGATACCATCATATATGGTGTCGTCCGGGTTGGTCTTGGAATGCATTCAGACTCTCAATAGGCTCGGTAGGGGCAACTCTCTGACCTTGGGGTGGATTCCTGGTCATGAGGGGCATGAGGGCAACGAGGGCAGATTGTCTTGCCAACCGCGGGGCCCGAAGACCCTTTATTGGTCCTGAACCATTCTGTGGAATAACTGCGGGGTATGTTAGAGAAAGGCTCAGGGCATGGAGAGAGTCTGAATTCTCTGGTTACTGGGAAAACTCTCCTGGTCAGCGCCAGGCTAAAAGATTGATCTCTTTTTCCAGTAGGGGATCGAGGCGACTCTTGTCGCTTGAAAGAGGGGGTTTGAGAAGGGTCAAGAAGGGTCAATCGGACACGGATATGTGTAGGTTTTGTGAGATGGTGTCTGAGACCTCGGAGCATGTTCTCTGCGAATGTCCCAGGCTTTGTGATAGGAGACTTAGGTTTCTAGGTGATCGCTTCATTTCACTTTCCGACATCGCGAACATTTTGCCTAATAGGATAATTGGATTTATAGGTAGCTTGAATCTGTAGGTAACTTTAGGCAGCACAAAAGACCTACATTGGTCGCGGTGCATAGTGCCTTATGATCTAATCTAATCATATATGCTTATATGTGTGGCAATATATTACTATATATGTTCATATATAAAATCGTATGTTATATAGTAACCTATATTGTATATATGATCATATGAAATATAATTAGATTTTACCATATATGATCATATGTAAGTGTATATGGTACAATTAATCAAAAATAATTCTATAACATTTATATTTTATTTTACTTTTTATGTACACTTTGTTTTCTATATATAAGGCAAAACATATTATTATATATAAATATAAACAGTTAAATTTAATGTAAAAATTTTATCACTTTTATACATTTTTTAGTACCGTTTGCATTTAGAATATAAATGAGTTTAAAATGTACTGCAAAAAACATCAAAAACAATGGTTTTCTGTTTTGTAATTATTATTAATATGCTTTATTAAAGTACAAAAAACAACGTTATAATTATTAGGTTTTAAACCCACGAACATATAAACTAAAATAGAACCTAGGTGCTCAACATCTGTTGAATGTTATACGCGAACTAGTTTTAGAGGATTTTTAATGCATATTTTTAGTATATAAATTTTGCGTTAATTATACTAAACTTATACAAATTAACTTTAAAATTTAATTTGAATTGCTTAAAAACTTGAAAATTCATTAATTAAAAATGCCACTGTTAACACATTTTTTTTCGAAAGTCTCCTAAAACCAGTTTAAGTTATTATAAGAGAGCTTTGGAAACGGCTTGTTTAAACAAATTAAACACCCAACCATTAGAACATTCGTAAGGGATTGTAAATTTTCAATTTTAAAAATTAAATAGTTGCTTAGTTCCACTTTATGCAATATACTTTCTACTATCATGTTTAGTGGTTAACAAAATAGTTGTTTTAAACAAACTGAAATTGCTGAAGTACTAAATAGGGAGATTTATCCTTCATAAAAAAATATCCTATTGATCCATAAGTTTGTTGTCTATTGGGCCAGATCGCCTGGGCAACGACAGGCGAGGCTGTTTATATCTCCCTCTGGGGAGAGGTCGCGGAAACTCTTGTCTATGACGAGAGGCGAACTAAGGACCGTGACGAGTTACCTCACGGTACACTGTGGCCTTAGGAATCAATTGTACAAGATGGGACGATCCTCTACGGATGCGTGCAGGTTTTGTGAATTGGAACCCGGTTGTATTTCGAAAAAAAATATTTTTTCTTATCACATAGAATTTACTATACTTAAAAATTCAATGACTAATTTTTTATAAAAATGTCAAAAATTGTGGAGCACGGTTATGACGAACTAGGAGGGACCGAACCATTTTGTTCGTTATAAGCGTTGAATACATTTTAAAAAGATTAATAAAATTTCAGGGGTTTGTCTTAAATTCTCTTAATTTTTGTTTGTAATATTTAAACAATTCTTAAATTAAATTGCGTTTCATACATTTTAATTGTTTTAAAAATTTGCAGCACATTTTTCATAAAAGAATTTAGTTTTTTAATGTGTTCGTTATAAGCGCAAAAATTTGTACGAAAATTCGTAAAAAGGTCCAACATATTAGTTCGTTATATAAAAAGTTCACTATATACGGAATTGCGTTGGGACGAGAAAAATCGTTGTTATAAAAAAGGTTCGTTATAACCGATGTTCGTTATTCGTTATTAGCATATTTCACTGTATCATATTTAATAAATAATCAATAGCTTATATGCGTCTATTTAAATGTCGCTACCTGTAAACTAAAAACAAAACAAGCTCCATTTATAAGTGTTGGATGTTATCCGAACAATATGTAAATTCCTTATGACTGACAGGACCAACTTAAATGTTTAGTTTGACAAACCGACTGTTATAAAAATATCATATCAACGTTATTCAATTTTTACTAACAAGTTAATCATATTATTATTTTATTTTTTTAATTGATTGATCGATCGATCGCAAACAAACAAAAAAAATATTTATATTTTGCAAATTCTTTTACAATAGTTCACATGGCAATAAATATATTTAAAAAAATTAAATAATATTCTAAACATTTATTGCAGTATCGTATATTAAAGCAGGTGCAACATAATATTTGAAGGGCCATAAAAATCAGTTCAACTAACAGTAAGTTGTAAAAACTTTTAGTTTTATTTCTACACTTAAACAAATAGTTTAATAAGCGGATTCATGTAATTTCGTATACTGGGCCAGGATCTATATTGTTTGGCCAAAAGTATATTTCAGGTGCAGGCACATTATGTTTATGTATTCAAAATCTAGGTACCTATGTTGAATATTTTGGGAGTAAAACATTGTAACATTGTGGCTAGCTAACTGGCTTTCTTTGGCAAGAGATCAAAGAGGTCATATTTTTTGTGTAATTTTTCTATTTTTCAAATATACATTAAAAACTTTGTTAATTAAGGACAATTGGACAATAACACTGGAGGACAAAATATTACCTTTCAAAAATTAATAAAGGTCTGACCATCAATTACAGTTAGGAGCAGAATTGTAACAGTTCTCAGTTTATGCAGATATATTGCTTTAAATTTTTAACTATGAAAGCAAAATAAAATAATTTGTTTAGCTTATTTTGTTTATTGATCTGTCCTTTTTAAGAATCGAAAACAAAATTTAATATTTGATAGTTTTGACAATAATTATTTAATATTAACTTCAAAAATTATAAACTTTTTGCTTTTTTGTATATAATTGGTAAATTGTAGTAAATAAATTCATTTATCCCGTCAAAAATTGGGTACCAAATTTATTTTTTAACATAGCCATGGTAATCATGATGAAATATTAAGTAGGTCTAAAACTATCACAGAAAAAACTAAAAACGGGTTTCAATTAAACTTTTTATTGAATCAATTAATATTTTAATTGATTTTGCACCTACCACTGAAATGATAGTATTAACTAAAAACATTTGCAGACAGTTTATTAAAACTCTTTCAATTAAAATAATAATATTATCAATTAAAAGAGTTATTGTTTTTCTTTACAACCTCAATTAAAAAGTTTAGTTAAATTGATTAAAACTTTAGTTGAAACTTGAGAAGAAAACAATGGTAGTTTTAATTGAAAACTCGTATTTTTTTATTTCTTTTATATGCCCCCCATTAAATAAAAAAGAAATGTAGGTTTGTAAATTAAATTGACATTTTATTTATAATAAAATTAAAGCTTTTTCATATAAAAATGTATTATAAGAAAACAAATAAAAGTAAAGACAAAATTTTTGTTTTGCTTGTCTTGTCTTGAACTTTTTCTTGTAATTGAATTGCTTTCTTAAAAAAATCACACACAACTTTAAAATGATAGTTTAATGACACTTATACTTATTGAAAATTTAATTATTTACAAAAATAATAGTTTAATTGTTCTTTTTCGATAAGGTTTATTTAAATCCACATGTGCACTTTTATTACCACAAATAAAACACGAAACTAAATTAAGTTTTCGTGCGTACACGAATATCTCAACAAAAATAGTGTTGCAAACTCTAGTGAAATAACTACGATTTTGCGTGTATTTGAAATCGGTAAACTATTCAACTTATTAAAAGTTAATCATTTGCGATTTTTTTTTTCTTTTTATTTACAAATTAAATGATATATTGATATAATTAAACCTTTGTTTGATTATTTAATCTAAAGTTTTCAATTTATTTTTTGATCAATGGTTATAATCTTTAATTTCAAACTCATATGTATATTAGTTCTCATGTAGTGAGTAAACTAGTTCATATGAATGCTTGAGGTTTGGCATGGGATTGTTACCGCTTTCAAAACGTGTTCTGATGATGGGAACCTAGAAAATTCCCGAAATAGATCTATCAACACATTCCTGAAAGGGTCAAATAATAAATTTGAAAACAAAAACTCTATAGATTATTTGTTAGGACAATATCCTAATGAAGAAATATAGAGTATATGGCCTCGAACTTGAATAATTTTCATTTTCATTGCACAATTAAAGGTCGAAAAAACATAATTTTTATTTTTAATAAAAATTATAACAAACTTGTGAAAAAAGGCAGAGTACCGCCTAGTTTACTTTCCCCGTTTTGTTAACTAACTTAACAAAATATAAAAAATGAGAGAGAAACAAAAAAAAAAACGTGTATTGAATATCCACCAGAGGTGGATCTTGCACATCAAACAAGTTTTCAATTTATTTTTTGATCAATGGTTATAATCTTTAATTTCAAACTCATATGTATATTAGTTCTCATGTAGTGAGTAAACTAGTTCATATGAATGCTTGAGGTTTGGCATGGGATTGTTACCGCTTTCAAAACGTGTTCTGATGATGGGAACCTAGAAAATTCCCGAAATAGATCTATCAACACATTCCTGAAAGGGTCAAATAATAAATTTGAAAACAAAAACTCTATAGATTATTTGTTAGGACAATATCCTAATGAAGAAATATAGAGTATATGGCCTCGAACTTGAATAATTTTCATTTTCATTGCACAATTAAAGGTCGAAAAAACATAATTTTTATTTTTAATAAAAATTATAACAAACTTGTGAAAAAAGGCAGAGTACCGCCTAGTTTACTTTCCCTGTTTTGTTAACTAACTTAACAAAATATAAAAAATGAGAGAGAAACAAAAAAAAAAAACGTGTATTGAATATCCACCAGAGGTGGATCTTGCACATCAAACAAGTTTTCAATTTATTTTTTGATCAATGGTTATAATCTTTAATTTCAAACTCATATGTATATTAGTTCTCATGTAGTGAGTAAACTAGTTCATATGAATGCTTGAGGTTTGGCATGGGATTGTTACCGCTTTCAAAACGTGTTCTGATGATGGGAACCTAGAAAATTCCCGAAATAGATCTATCAACACATTCCTGAAAGGGTCAAATAATAAATTTGAAAACAAAAACTCTATAGATTATTTGTTAGGACAATATCCTAATGAAGAAATATAGAGTATATGGCCTCGAACTTGAATAATTTTCATTTTCATTAAAAAAAAATAGTTTGCAAATTTTTAAAAATTTTGTTTGCATGTTGTCAACACTGTATGGATATACTAGAAAATTCAATAAATTTTTTAATTGAATCAATTAAAAAAATTGTTTAAATTGCCATTGATATTCAATCGATTAATTAGATATTTTTGGCCCATAATTTTTTCTGTGTATTTAATTGAATTCTTATCGGACAAAAGCACGGACCATTTAGCATTGTAAAATGTTTTCATTGGATCTCTATTCCACAAAAATAATTTATTATTTAGCCTTTAGCAGTTAAACCTATTGATTTTTAGTCCAGGATTTGGGGCTGCCCAGTAAAATGGTTTTATTCGATATATCGTATTGATGGTATATTAAGGAAAAATGAATGCCTTTAAATATGAGAGCAAAATTTACCAGATAAGAAGAAAAATAATGCATTTCTTGCTAAAAATGTAGAATATCTGCCAAATCCGCAGATCCAATAGTCATAAATCAAAAAATAGTTTTTTAGAAATAGCAACCCAATCAAAACATTTTTTATTGCTAAATGGTCCCTGCTTTCGACATATATATGACCAAAGGTCTTGTTTCTTAATTCCATAAAAACAAAAGCATATTTATTGCTTTCGAAATGTTTTAAATGTAAAAAACTAAATGCAACACCGCCAAACTTTAAAGACATTTTAATCGAAATCTGTACCATTCATTAACAAATTAAGTACACCATTGAAGTCACCATATCCGAAATATATGTAATTAATGGTCCGACCTTTACTAATTTTTTCTATGCTGTGTAATCGGCCAAATTATGGCCTATTTTCGATTATTAATCAAAATAACCAGAAACAGTTAGGCCTATTATTGTAAAATGCCCGATGCCGCTTCGGCACGAAAAAGTGCCTTTTGCATTACACTGTACCATATGTGGTTACTATATCCTGCACAAGATTTGAAACAACTGTTCTCTACTGTTTTGGAGGGATACAAAAAATGCACTCACAATAGCTTGACAGAAGAATCTACTGCAAATAACAGTTAAAACAACTGTAAATTCAGTTTAAAAGCAACAAAGGCAATTACCGTTGAAATAACTAAAAATGTCTGTTTTTAACTGCCCGATTAAAAATGTATATGAGTTATATCAGAATGTATATGAATTATAACTGATACAAACATACACAAAATTATTTATAGTTGTATCCGGTTTTTGCGTTAAAACTCCATTCAAATCCGAAATATTTGCTGAAATAATTTCCTGCAAATACGGGTTTTGCTTCACCGTTATTAACCCATTTACGGCCGCCGTGCCAATTTGGGAACACTTAGTTATTGAGGGTGTATAGAAAAAGTATTGATATTTATTAAAAAATATATGCATTAATAGTTACTAGGAAGACCTATGGTTATAAAAAATGTGGAATGAATTAATTTTATTTATTTTTAGTGCCATAATAAAATAATTAATTTGGCCAATAATATAGATGTGGAGGTAGGTTTTGGTTAACAATAATTAAATTTTTCGTGTACAGTTTAAAGTCATAAAATCTTTTATTTGATCAAATTCAATACATAAAGAATACACGAACTGATTTTTTATTTGATATTTTATATATATCTGATTTTATAATGCATAAAATAGTGATGTGCCGATTTGGGTACAATGGCTACAAGTGTAATATTCTAATATACGCAAACGCGCGAATGAGTAACGGCTCGAAAACGTCTGTTGATGTGTTTTTTGCTGACTATGTAGTCTTAGCTCCTATCAGCTCCTAATTATTCGAAGATTTATGCGGAAACTGGCGAGCTGTTACTAATTGAAAGCCGTATGAAAGACGCAGTAAAGGAATTGACACCAGTTCAAATATTTAAAATGTTTTTCGACGAAGAAGTTTTTGAAATGATCGCTAATCTTAGCCAGTTGTAGGCGAGTCAAAATAATCGACACAACTTTACAGTCACCGTTGCAGAGCTAAAGATTTTCTTTGGTATACTTATTCTATCTGGATAACACAAACTTCCAAGGGAAAGCATGTATTGGTGTTTAGATCAAGATATAGGAGTAGAAGTTGTGTCAAATTCTATGTCCAGGAATAGGTTTAAAGAAATAAAGAGAAATTTTGCACCTTGTTGATAATAATGAAGCTTCAAACACCACTGACAAAATGTTAAAGTTACGCAAACTTTCAGATGTTCTTATCAAAAAGTTCAACCAATTTGGCGTTTCCCACGAAAGAATTTCTATCGACGAGTCTATGGTTAAATGTTATGGTCGTCATTCAGCAAAGCAGTTTATTAGAGGCAAGCCAGTTCGTTTTGTTCCTCTGAATACTGCTATTCTTTTGATATTTACTGTGGCATATCAACTAACTCTGTTTCTGAGCTAATGGGAACTAGAGTTGTCGAAATGCTGCTTGATAAATTATCGACGAACCCCGCCAATCACAAAGTCTATTTTGATAACTTTTTTACAAGTTGCGACTCGCTGAATGATTTACGTAATTTAGGTTACCGTGATACAGGAACAATAAGAGTTACCGCACTAAGAAATGTCCCCTGACAAATGTAAAGGAGATAATAAAAAAACCAAGAGCAGAGTTCGATTATAGGTTTGATAAAAATAACGAGATATTATTGGTCCGCTGGAAGGATAACAGTATTTGCACAATGGCAACCAATCATGATTCTTATCAACCAGCAGGATTTGTTAAAAGATGGTGTTCCCAAAAAAAGAAAAACACTGATATGCAGATCCCATACATGTTTCAAAATTCAACAAGGGCATGGGCGAAGTTGATAAAATGGATCAATCCATATCATTATAAAGAATCGGCATTCATGGTAAAAAATGGTGGTGGGGTTTATTTACATACATGATAGATATGGCTGTGTCAAATGCTTGGCGCTTGCATGTACGTAGTAAAGAAAACAGCATGTACCAGTTACTATTTCGATGAACTATAGCTAGATTTTACCTAAAGCAATCACCAAAAAAAACGCGCTACTGCTCGTCCTTCGTCATCAAATATTGAAGGCTTACAGCTAGACGGCGCCGATCACGTTCCCGAAAAGCTTCCAAAACGTGTACGTTGTGTCATCTGCCACAATAGAAGCCGTTGGAGTTGCAAAAAATGCAAGAAAACAATTTGCATTGACAAAGGATGCTTTTCAAAATTTCACTCATAAGTGGCCACTGTGCCAATTTGGGTACTCACCTTTTATGTCCTGAACAAATTTTTTTTTTTGTTTTCTTGTTTTTTATACTCCTAATTTTATATAAATAAAGAATTTTTTACAGTTTTCCTTGTCGTTTTGGTTTGGCTTTAAGTGGGTTAACATATTCGGACCTTAATCACTTGCAAAAAGTTTACGACTTTATAATTTGCAGAAAATTCCTTTCCATTTGAATCTATTATATATATATTTTGCAATATCTAGATATATATAAAGTCGAATATAATTCGATCAATTTCACCTTATTCTATTTGCAATATACAATTATATATTGTTCGAGATGCGATAAAACGCAACTATATATGACTTTATATTAAATTTTTTTTAAAATAATTATTTTTATATATGAATTTATATAATTATGTCCGGTTACATACAGTAGCAGATAAAAACGTATAAGTGTGTATAAAATAATGTATATTTTTATGCAAACGTTTTTACTCGGGTGTTGAAAAACAACTTACAAATGCAGTAGAAATAACTAACAATGTCGAAAAAATAACTGACAATTTTTCCAAAAAAAAATTTTGAAACAACCTTAAAAATTGGTAAAAACTACTGTCTTTTAACAGTTATGTTTTCGTTATTTTAAAAGTATTTTTTCATAAAAAAAAATATTAATTGCGATAAAAATTTGTGTATCCCACATTCTACTTAGAATGCAAAGTCAAAATTCCACACGGCACTCTAGTTATGACGTTTTAATGCATTGGAGATACACTCAGGAAATTAAGAAGGTAGAAATTTCTAAAAATTACAGTTAAAATGACTACAAATGTAGTCAAAATGGTAATGTAGTAATTTTTAACTATTAATAAAACAACTACTACAATGACTAACGAAGCGTTCAAAAACAACTAACCTTAAATGAATGACTAAACCATAAAAACGAACAACAAAAGAATGAACATAAAACGACTTCATAAGTTGTAAAAACTACTGTTTTAACTAACAGTATTTTTTAGGTATTTTAAAAATAAATTTCATAAAAAAATATATTTTTTTCCTTTTAATTACAATTAAATTTTGTATTTCCTTCTTTTTAGTTTAAACGAGCTTAAGATCATTTATTTATTAATTATTTATTTCCAATATTTCGTCTCCACATTTGGTGACTTCTTCAGAGAACAAATATTACAATTTGAAAAAACAATGATCTTAAGCTCGTTTAAACTAAAAAGAATAAAATAAAAGAAGATCGAAGAAAACTTAACATTTTGTATTTCCTACATCCTATTTAAAAGGAAAAGTCAAAATTCCAAACTGTATTCCAGTTATGACGATTTTATGCATTGGAAATAGAATGAAATTTTCTAATTATTAGCAAACTATGAACATATCAATAATAACAAATATAAACTAAACGAGAAATTTTAAAAACTAAACATAATCTTTTATTTTTAAAAAACTAACAAAATTTAACTGTTTACTGCAAAATTACTGTTTTGGTAGTTGTTTATTAAAATACTGAAATACCTACTCAAAACAACTGTTACCGAAGTACAGTACACAACTACAACCCGAATGACCTACACGTAGTTACTGTAAGGATATTCTGAGTGCACAATGAAATTTTTTAATTATTGTTTGCAAACTATGAAAATATCAATAATAACAAATATGAACTAAACGAAAAATTAAATATAAACTAAACCATGTAATTACAATTAAAATAATAGTAAAAATAACCTACAATGTCGTAAAAATAACTTTCAACAAAAGTTTTGAAATAACTTAAAAAAAAATGGTAAAAACTACGATTTTTCAACAGATATTTTTTTGGTATTTTAAGAATATGTATATTGTAGTAAAAAAAAATTCTTTGGAACACAAACGATTTTATATCCTACATCCTACCTAAAATATAAAATCAAAATTCCAAACAGTACTCCACTTATTACGTTTTTATGCATTTAAGATACAATGAAATTTTCTAATTACTATTTGCAAACTACATATGAATATATCAATAATAACAAACATTTTTATAAAATCTTCAAAATTTTGTGTTTTTAAATAACTCATAAAAATGTACTGTTTACTGCAAAATTACTGTTTTGGTAGTTGTTTATTAAAACAACTGTCACAAAAATAAAGTATTTTTCTTCAGTTGTTTTTTTAATTAACTGTCATAATAGTTGTTTTGTATTATTTCATAGAACAAAAACTGCAATTCACTTCAAAACAACAACTACTGGTTACTACTGTCTTGTAGAAACTGATACACTTTTTGAGTGTAACTGTTTTATCCAAAAAAAAAACGAAAAGTAAAATTTAATTAAACATTTTTAGGACAACTTTTTTGGATGTGAAAACAATTTTTGTGGTGAATAAAACCAATTAAAGGTGAAAAACAATTTTGTGGTAAAAATAAAATTTTGTAATGAAAGAAAACATTGTTGCCAGTTGTTTCAAAATTTATGTGGTAAAAATATGTCAGTTATTTTTACAAATCGGTTCTACCGCTAAGCTTTTTTGTGTGAGTGAAAGCATGATCAATTTTAAATTATTAAGGGGATTTCCACATTAATAAAAAAACGTTTCATAATTTAAATAGATCGCGTTGTTTACATTATCAGTTAGTGATGTGGTTTTGTGCACTCAGATATTAATCATTCTTTTCATTAAAAAAAAATTGTGATTTTTTTAAGGCGACAGCCATGTTCATTTTTATATATTATAAAAAAATACTCGTATATAAAAAGCAGGGACGTAACAGTTATAACTTCCCAATAATCATTTTTAAGGAGTCTCCGACCAGTACGGAATCATGAATCTAGCTTTTACGGCACGTTAACGGTCCGTTATACACGTATATGTCAAAGCCTGTCAACACAGAGAAAAATTGTGCAATTTGCCAACTGAAATTCGGTTACTACGACTCAAATTCGGTTACTACAAATGAAATCGGTTGGTACAACTGAATATTGATTTCAACAACAAAATTCGATTAATACAACTAAATTTTAGTTGCAACAACCAACATATTCAGAAATTAAATTTAAATAAGGTTGTACTAACGGAATTTTTAGGTTGTTAACACCAAAATACACTTTTCAATTCGCGCTTTATTTCTCTAAGTGTAAACGGAACAGTAACGGAGCATATAATCTGATTTTCGAAACAATAGTTTTCACTCCGTTTCCGTTGAGTTAAATACGGACTTCACCGATTTTCATCTGATTTAACTAACAAAATAGTTAATGGCCAAATTATGTACACAGAAAAAATTATCAACCTAAAATATATAATTAAAGATTTGATTTGAATTTAATTTAATTTGTTTCTAAACAAATATTTAATTGAATCAACTAATATTTTAATTGACTTTAAAATATATAAATACATATTTTATTTTAGACGCAATTATCATATTATTTTTTCATACACTGTATGCATAAATAGAAAATTTTCAGTATAAAATATCAAATACATTTGAAGTTAACAAACAACCCTGCAGGAAGCTTGGGGTCAAGTGTCTCCAAGTCTCCACGTTTGTCTACTATTTTGTTGACATTGTCAACTAAGCGTCTACACTTTTTACTTTATTAACTCACTAGTAAATTTTTGGTTCCAATGTCTACATATGGTCCCATTAGAACTAATTAGTCACTAGTGAATCTATGGTTCTTATGTCTACATGTGGTCCCATAAGAACTAACGAGTCACTAGTGAATCTTTGGTCCAATGTCTGCATATGGTGTCATAAGAACTACCTAGTCAATAGTGAATCTATGTTTCTAATGTCTACATATGGTGCCATAAGAACTACCTAGTCACTAGTGAATTTTTGGTTCCAATGTCTACATATGGTCCCATAAGAACTACCTATTCACTACCTAGTCAATAGT
This sequence comes from Delia radicum, assembly GCA_021234595.1. Taxonomy (NCBI): domain Eukaryota; kingdom Metazoa; phylum Arthropoda; class Insecta; order Diptera; family Anthomyiidae; genus Delia; species Delia radicum. The sequence continues at coordinate 253,940,375 of CM037851.1, forward strand.
TCTAATGTCACTAGTGATTTTCAATGACACGTACATGTTAAATGTCTATAGCAAATTACATTGCCTGTGGAATATTTGGTTAGTAGTACGTGTGACACAGTCAATAGTGAATCAATACTTTTTCACAATTGACATTTCCTGCAGGGAAAACAAGCACACACACAAACAGACTCAGCATTGCAAAAAACACACATACCAACGTATAGATCACACACTTTTTTATGAGTATCATATTTTTTTTTGTAGAAGTTATTTATAAATTTTTCTCCTTCTTAATTTTAATAAAAGGTTTAATTGATAGTATCATTGCCGTGACGGGTGCAAAATCAATTAAAATATTAATTGATTCAATAAATTTTTTAATTGAAACCCGTTTTTAGTTTTTTCTGTGTATTGCAAATGTGTGAAAACCTTTTTATTAAAAAAGTATCTAAAGTTATCAACAATTGTTGTATTGACGGTAAAAAAGAGAAGTCCGTGAGTGACCGTTTGGAGAAGTTGCTACGAGTATGTGTATATAAAAATGTAAGCAATCAAAATCCAATTCGTAGCTGAGGGTCAATATTGTTCGCAAATCTCTATACAAAGTTCTTTTTATATTTCAGATGTTTTTTAATCAAAACACGAAGGCAGTTCTATTAAAATCAAAATCATAGATGATTTGTGTCATTAAATTATTGATTTATTTTTTTTTAAATATGCATGTTAAATGTAAAAATATACAACAAAATAATGTAAGTTTAGTCATTTTTCTTACGCCGTTTTTTGTTTAAAATCACAGTACTAATACAGACCATATGCGGATCCATTTTTACGGTCAGTTAATTCTACGTTAACGGTCCGTTTCAAGTTTTGAACTCCGTTTTTTATACCCCATAAAGGTACGGAAACGGTCCGTCATTGACGTAATTTCAACGGATTCGAATCTATCTATTTCTTCTCCGGAAAAAATAGAGTATAAATATATTCGATTGGGTTGGATTCGATTGGGGCACTCTAAATGGGTCAAAGTGGGATTTTTCAAAATTTCACCCTACGGGTCAAAAGTCGGGACATCAGAATTCGTTTTAGAGGTATGGTTCCTTCGGCAAAGTTTCTTATTTTGATCCCTAGAATACGATTTTCCTTGAACGTTGAGCGATTTTTTTGCTTCCATACAAATCGACCCGGCCTAATATATATATATGTATATATATATATATTAGGCCCAAGAAAATTTTGGGAACCCCTTCTAAAATTGGTAGTTCCAGAACTACTTCTAGGGAAGTTATATCAGTTTCTTTAATAGCATTCATAGAACTAGTGACGGTACAACTAGTTCAAAAACCATTTTAACAATATCTTTGGGGTGATTTGAAAACTAGTGCTTAAGAACTGGTTGACCATTAGCTTTAGAACGCTTCAAATAAACTTAAACTAGTTACAGAGCAACTGCAAAAAAAAGTAAAAAAACTTTTATTTTTAAATCTTGTATTAAAAAAACTCTTAGAAAAAATTATATCTAGTGGTGAAACCGCACTGTGATTAGAATAAAATTATAAATAAAAATCACATCATTAGAAAAGGTCGGTCGAAAAACTGTCAACAAAAACGTTATAAAGTAGAGTGATTTTAGTTTCCGTCAAACATTTTTCAAACTCATACCATGCTAGCACTAATGTAAGAAACCATTAAAATGTATTTGATAGGACGTTATTTTATTTGGAACTACCAATAATCGATTAATAAAGCAAAAATACTGTACTGGAAATTAAAAAGAGGGAAAAGGAACTAAAAAACAATCAATTTATCCAATTATTGGTATTTTGGAATCAACTTTTCAAATAAAAATCGGTTAGTAATTTTGTACGGTAGAAGCAACAATTTATTTTGTGAATAATACAAGAGATTTGGTACCATCTATCAATTTTTTTAAAAAATTGTCGATAATCAAAAGTGCTTACTGCAAATACGGTATTCACAATCAAATATGCCACTAAATTAGAGGTTTAGTAGTACCAACCGAATTGAGGATTGCATTGTTTATAGAAGCAACCATTGGAATTTGAGACAATGTTTCCTTTCCTAACAAATTTAAATTCAAATTTAGCACTCAACATTTATAAGTGTTTGTGGTGTAGTGGGTAGCGGGTAGTGAGTTTGCCTTGTACTCCGAACTTCCGAGTTCACATCATTTCATTTAATTTAATTTATTCAGTCTATGGAAACAAAAATTCCTTACAGACTACGATTAAATCAAAAATTTAATATAAATAAATATAATATCTTCAATATAATATAGCTTAATTACTTAAAAACTATTAACTATTAAGAAACAGCTTAAATTGATTTCCTTTAAATGAATAAACGTACGAGTTAGCGTTCTACTAAGAGCATATTCAGTACGATGCAGTGTCACATTAAAAATATCAATAAATCTTAAACTTCTAGGAGGGACATAAAATGGAATAAGAGACAGCAAATCAGGACAGTCAATTACACCATTTAAAATATCAAAGCCGACTAGTATAATCTACGATATTCTAAAGTCTGCAAACCTAATAATAGGCCAAGAACAATCTACATTGTACAATGTAGATCGTTCTTGAATAGGCATTTCGATTTATAAGAAGGAATGGGATCAACAAAGATAAGTGATCTTAAAGCGAATTTAAAGAAAATTTTTTGTACTCTCTTACGGAAAAGACAACACAAAAAGTTTTTTTTTTAAATAAAATAAAATTTTCAAATGTTTAAAAGTGATTATAGTGCAATCAGTAGGAGAGAGGACTATTAATCTGAAGGACACGGTTCAATACCAAAAAAATCAAAAAAGTTTTTTAATTTCAATAAAATTTTGTGGAACGTAATAATAATTATTTGTAATGTAATATTAGGTTAGGCAACTAAATATTAGCTTTCACGACTAAAAATATAATTTAACATTACGATAGTTGCCGTAACCGCCAGAATCCGATTGGCAACAAATTCGGTGGCCACAGCTGAGACTGTTTTCTGGGTGTACTACTAGAACCCGTTCTTCTAACGGTCCTTTGAACTAGTTCTAAGGGTGACAATTTCAAATCAAAATCATGCTTTACAACGCCAAACTATAACCAGTACTGGCTCTAAAGAACTAGTTGTAGAACTAATTGTGGCACTAATAAAAGTTTTGCTGGGATGATTTTTATTTTTCTCAATGATAATTAAAGTTATTTTGTGATTTTTTTTTTTTACAGAGGACCGGTCTCTGGCACGAAGGGACCGATCATGTGGCACACGCAGGACCGGTCCCATTCCCCATAGGGATAATACAAATCATCACCTAAATTCCAAAAGGCCGTAACTACACTTTTCAGTTTTTTAGAGGAGAGACAAAAAACATAAATAAAAAACTATTTAAAGCTTTGTATCTGAATTTTTGGATTATGCTTAAGAAACAAAGACGGATTTGTTTCTAAGAAAAAAATTCATGGACAAATATTAAGTAATGTTGTTACGGCCTTTTGTACTTGATTTTTCTGAAACCAAAAAGCCGTAACTCCGATACAAAAATGTATGCAAAAAATAAAACAAACGTTTAAGGTAAAAAATACTGCTTTTCGCCTGACATTAAAAAAGTTTTTAGTCAACTTATGTATTTTTATCTATGTATATCTTAAGTATTTTTTAAAGAAAACGCATTTTAACTATTTAAAAACTTTCGAGAAAAATTGATTAAATTTATTTATTTATTTCCAGAAAATAAAATTCAATTACATTTTTTAAACAAAAATATCATTACATAATAGGCATAAAACAGAACTACACGACTTTTTGGTTAATGAATATATTAAAAATTGCAGTTACGGCCTTTTGATGTTCGTTAATAAAATCGGTATTTATGATCGTAAACGTGTACGTGTTTTGGTTAACTTCATCATAATCAACCAAAATTTTTTGTTAGTTACGGCCTATTGGATTTTAGGTGACAATATTTTTAATATTTGAACAGCAATGTTGTTAGTTATGTCCCTCAGTCGTGTATTTTTCCGAAACAGAAAGCCCTAACTACATTGAATATGTTTAAATACATAGCAGTTTTGTTATATATTTTCGATTTTTATAAAAAAGCCCTACTTAAAAATTTATGATTAAACAATTTTTTTATTTTGATTATAAATTTCTTATTAATTAGATATTTACGGTTAAAGCTATCCAATTTTTCTCAAATTCGCACCACCTAACTTTTAGACCTACACTTAGAATAATATATACATAGGTAAAGAACACTGCAATTGTAGTTAAAGAAAAAAATTAAATTTCATTTAAAAAAAGGACACTTACATTTCAGTAAATTTAGCTAACATTGTCATTTGTTTTTTACTTTTCAAAAAATGAACCACATATGCAGGTAAAAAAAAACATTTATTTGTTTTATTTAAAAAAAAAAAAAAAAACTACTGTATAAAATGAATGTAAAGTTATAATACAGTAATTTGATGTGGTTTGTTTTTTTAAAGGAACTACAATTGTAGTCAAAACTGAAATTTCATCTACAAATGACTGTTTTTCACTTAAAAATAAAGATACACAGAAAAAACTAAAAACGGGTTTCAATTAAAAAAATTATTGAATCAATTAATATTTTAATTGATTTTGCACCTATCACTGCTATGATACTATCAATTAAACCTTTTATTAAAGTTAAGAAGAAAAAAATTTATAAATAACTTTTACAAAAAAAAAATATGATACTCACAAAAAAAGTGTGTGATCTATACGTTGGTATGTGTGTTTTTCGCAATGCTGAGTCTGTTTGTGTGTGTGCTTTTTTTGTTTGTTAACTTCAAATGTATTTGGTATTTTATACTGAAAATTTTCTATTTATGCATACAGTGTATACAAAAATAATATGATAATTGCGTCTAAAATAAAATATGTATTTATATATTTAAAAGTCAATTAAAATATTAATTGATTCAATTAAATATTTGTTTAGAAACAAATTAAATTCAAATCAAATCAAATCTTTAATTAGATATTTTAGGTTGATAATTTTTTCTGTATTCTGTATTACAACTCAAACATACTTTTTGCAAGAAATTAACTGACAATCAAGATTTTTCCGTTATTGTAAAAATGGAAGTACGCAGAAAATTAATTCGTTTTTGTTTCTAATATCAGAAATGAGCTATTATAAAGGTTGCCAAATAACAACTTAAATAATGTTTAAAAATACCAACATTTTTAAAAAAATCTTAAAAATACCTCGGAAACCATAATCAACATTTTTTGCAACTTTTTTTTTTATATAAATTTGATTTGTTAGTACATAAAAATATATATTTTTTTAAAATATATTAATTCTTTAAGTGCGTACAAAGCGTCAAAATTTCAATTAATAATATCAACACTAGAGGGTGCGATTAGACTATAAAATTTACTGAAAATTCTTACTGGGAAACCAACCTACAAAGTTTTATCAAAAAATTCCTGCGGAATTTATGCTTGGTAAAAAATGGGTTAAGTACCATTATTATAAAACTACTGTATATTGTTGTTTTAAAGTTATAATTATTTAATATTATAATATTATAACAGCTCAAATATATTAACTAATTTATACAAAATATTTTAAAGTCATTAACCCCACATAAAACTGAGTGATAGGCGAATTTACAAACTTAAATAGTTATAAAAAAATTAAGCAGGGCTAAACTAGTTTTTCACTTTAAAATTTGAAAGGTAATTATATACATCTTAAACCTTATTTTGTCACAAAACACAAGGAAATGATCGCTAATGTGAGCCACTACCTGATTTTTTGGACTATACAAAAAAAGTGCAATATTCCAAATCCAAATACAGCTGCCTACAGGTCAACTCTTTGGGCATGTTTTGGAAATAGATAATTTCCTTGTTAAAACTAATATAAAAAAGTTATACAACAATTTTCAAAAGGCTCACTTTAGCGAATATGCTTGCTAAAGTGAGTCATTAACCCTTTCACTACCGACTTTTTGTTTGTGGATATATTTTGACTTCCGATTCTTGTTAGGGGTGCTTAACTTAGAAAGAAACCAGTTTAACCCTCCGATGAGTGAGAAGGTCCCTAGGGACCTTTTTGCCTTTTCAAACTGAAATTACTCCTACTTCGGCCACTACAACCCCCCCCCCCCCCCCCCAAGTTACTCTGTATTCCAAGAGTATTTTGTTGTGCATCTTTTGGAAAAGAAATCCAGCCGATCGGATCATTACTTTAGGAGTTATTGAGGTTTCAGTGAGAATAGTACGCGGACGTGTGAATAGGTCCGTATGGACCTTGTACTGAATTTCACTAATAAATGCATGTTTTTGGGCATCATTATAATTTTTTTATTGTTTCAACACATAATTTACTTGTTCTGAACACAAAGACCTAAACTCAAAGACATTAGATATGATGATAAAAACAAAAAATTAAAAAAATTGAAAAAATTATTTTTGTATGTAGAATTTAGTTATAAACAATAAAAACAAAAAAAAAAAAAACAAAAAAAAATTTTTTATATGAAAAAAAACATGATTTACAAAAAAGGTCCGTAGGGACCTTTTCACACGAAGTTCAGAACTGTCACTCATCGGAGGGTTAAATATACACTGTGGAACAAGAGCGAGCCAATGTTTCAAAATTAAAACGCAAGATGTATTTATTCTCCAAATATTTTTCTAAAAACAAATATTATTAGGCATAATGGTATGTATGTCCTTTTAATAATCATAGAGGTCCAAACTTTTGGCCCTTCTATATATTTTACAATCTTAAATTGTATAGGAGAAGGCCATTTACTACACCAAGACTCCGATTAACTTAAAACTGTACTTTTATTAAAGAACTAAAAACTTGTATTGCTATTTAATAAATAAAGAATGCTTACGACAAAATTTTTACATTTTGTAAAAGAAATTAAACACAAAAATCTATCAATTTAAAAAAAAAATATAAAATATTTGCGATTCATACCGATACTTATCGATTTTTCGCTTTTTCTTCAAAAGGGATCGTTGTTGGTTTTGAACACTAAATATTACTAGCACATACTTCACATTTATTTGATCAAATTTTTAAACATTTTGATCTAAAAACGCATATTAAGGATATAGTTTCTAACTGATCGGTTGAAAAGTAGAATTCAGTTACTTTTTTTTCCTGAAAATGTGCTTAGTTGTCCCATATATTAATTAAATAGCAACCAAATTGTTGTTCTTTAATAAAAGTACAGTTTTAACATATTTTACTTTAAAATTTAAAAAAATTTAAACTAAATGTTTATTTTTCGATCTTTTATCATAAATTATGATCTGAGCAAGATTATTCTAATTTAGGATCATTTGTTTTTTGTTAAACAAAAAACATCCGCTAATTCAATGCAGAAATTATCTACTGACAGGTCCTTACATGTTACGCAAAATGAAACATGTAAGCACCTGTCAGTAGATAGCGGATGAAGACATTTTTAATTAGTATATAAACATTGCACGGTTTTTTGTTTAACAAAAAACAAACGATCTTGATACACTCAAAAAAGTATGGCAGGTACTACATGACAGTTGTTTGTGTAGTAATCAGTAGTTTTTGTTTTTAACTGCAATTACAGTTGTTCTGATATGAAATAATTTAAAACAACTAATTTGACAATTATTTATAAAAACAACTAAAGAAAAACACTGTATATTTTTAACAGTTGTTTTATTATTTTAAAAAAACATCTACCAAAACTGTATTTTTACTGTAAACAGTTAAATTTTGTTAGTTATTTGAAAAATAAAAAATTTTGTCGACTCTTTAAAAATTGTTGACTAGTTTGCATTTATTATTGATAATTTTATTGTATTTTAAATGTATAAAAAGGTAGTACATTTTGGAATTTCGACCTAACATTTTAAGTAGGATGTAGGAAATACATTTTTTTTGTTGTAATCAAAAGAAAAATCCTTTTTTTATTAAAATATATTTTTAAATTACCGAAAAAATAACTGTTAAAAACAGTAGCTTTTACCAATTTTTTGAGTTGTTTAAAAATTTTTGTATAAAAAAATTTCAGTTATTTTTACGGCTTTGTTAGTTATTTTTACTACATTTGTTAGTTGGTTTTCAACAGTTAAAAATAACTAAATTTTTAGCTATTTTAACGGTTATTACCTTTGTCGCCTTTTTAACGATATTTACCTTTGTTTTAACTGTAATTTTCAGTAGGTTCAACTCACAAACTGTTTGGAGTGCAATGTTGTTTTAACTGAATTTGTAATAACTCAAAAAATCCCTCTGGTTTAATTGCAAATATAGTGTACACCTTTTCAACTACAAATTCAGTTATTTTAACTGTTTTATGCAGCTGATTCTACCTACACAATTTTCTCAGTATGAGTTTATTTTATTGTGTTAAATTTTTTAATTGTGATTTATGTTGCCAAATTGTCTAAAATTGCAAGAATAATAAAAGTTATGCGTTAAATATTTAAAAAATACTAAAAATTATTAACACCTCAAAAAAATTAAAAAATAATAAATTATACCAGCACTAGCAGAATTATCTTACAGTTTGCGAAATACTTATTTTTATTGTAATCGTAATTAATTTCTTTGATATTTTAAATTTTGAATCTCGCTCCTAGACGAGGACAAGAAATTCTCATTGAGTTTGTGATTTAACAAAACAAATATCTCTAGAAATTCTAATAACAAAGTCCCCTGAAGATTTCCTTGGGCAGGAATGAAATCCGGATAGGGACACGCCTACATCAGATTGTTTCACAATTTGTTAAATAAGTTTTGGGACTTTAGCACATTTAATTACTATAAATGCAATTAATGTTTATCCCGATGAAAATAAATTTAAATAAAAATTCAGTTGTTTTAACAAATTATTTTAGATGTTTCAAAATTTGTGTGGTCAAAATTTTGTTAATTATTTTAACGACATTGTTAGTTATTTTCAGGGTTTAAAATTTAGTCAATAGTTTATTTTTGTCGAATACTGACTATGCTCAAAATATGAAACGTTTGCATATTTCAATAGCATCAAAACTTAAAATTGCCTTAGCTAAACACACACTGCAAACAGCATAACTATGTGTAGTAAATATTTTAAGTTCGATCGTTAGTTCGTGTTAAAAAATATTATATGCACACGATCTTGCTGCTAGTTGTCGTCGTGAATACTAAGCTATAGAAATATTAACTAGAAAGAAATATTATATGTAAAAATATGCGACTAGAAATATGCGACTAGAAATATGCGACTAGAAATATGCGACTATTAGTAACTGCCATTTGCGTTAATATACACACACAACTAGCGGAGCTGTTAGCAGTTACTAATAGTCGCATATTTTTACATATAATATTTGTTTTTAGTTAATATTTCTATAGCTTACCATTCACGACGACAATTAGCAGCAAGATCGTGTGCATATAATATTTTTTAACACGAACGACCCTATGGGGAATGAGGAGTCAATTGACCTAAAAGTGACTGGTTAAAGAAGGACTTATCACTGAAGTGGGTTAAGCAGTGTCAACTGTCCTAAAATTACCTATCCTGTGACTGGTAAAGGGAGCACATACCACTTAACCAGAATGCTTATTAACAAGAAAAAGCCAGATGGCCAGAATTTTACCCATTGGAAGCTGTTTAGTTTTCGTTTATTTTTATGCCCATCTTTGGTTAGTCCTGTGACAAGCCACTATGTGGTTTAAAGCAGGACAAATGACCCTCTCTTATGACAAGCCCATGTTAAAGTTGCCAGTTGTTTACATAGGGTAGGGTTTAGCAGAGGACCGGTCTCTGGCACGAAGGGACCGATCCTGTGGCACACTCAGGACCGGTCCCATTCCCCATAGGGTAACGATAGAACTTAAAATATTTACTACACATAGGCATAATATTTATAGTGTGTGTTAGGCTAAGGCAATTTTAAGTTTTGATGCTATTAAAAATGCGGCAGATGAAATATGTTTAGTATTAATACATAGTAAATACCCAGCCAGAAATTTCCAATGGTCTGAAAAATCAAGCACTGGCAGAGCAATATTTGCCAATGATCCAACAAATAGTGCTGGGAAAGCACTGATTTACAACGCTCTGCCAACGTTCGTAAAAAGTGCTTTGCCAGTACTTGATTTACAAAATTTACAACCGTAAAAATAAAAAAGCACTGGCACAGTACTGACTTACAACGCTTTCCCAACATTGGCAAAAAGTGCATTGCCAGTACTTATTTACAAAATTTACATCCGTTAACTTAATAAAAATAGTGGCACATCCCTTGTTTACAACAAGAGTGGGAAAATTCAAAACTAAATTGCAATTTATGATTTGAAGTTGAGAATATTAAGGTCTATTATAGTCAGCACAAAGTATAGTTTTTGTACTAAAATTTTAATTAAGAAATTTATATATATTGGCATAGCACTTATTATATTATTAAAAAAGCACTTTATTGGTTGTTCTACCAATGCTTTGCCAACGTTTTGAAATTAAGGTTTTGGTACTGGCAAAGCGCTCATTGCCAGTGCTTTGCCAACGTTTTAAAAAAGGAACGGTCAAGCCCTGCCCGGTGTTATCATTTTGGGGTTGGCAAAGCACTTAAATCTTCAGATATCCAACGCTCTGCTCATACCACCGTTGAAAGCACTGGACCAATGCTTTGCCGTTCGTATTTTTCTGGCTGGGTAGTTTAATATTCGGCAATTTGAAACTACTAATAGTAGTTTTTTTAATGCCTGGTTATTTTTACTACATTTGTTGGTTGTTTTTAACAGTTAAAAATAACTACATTTTAAGTTATATTAAAGGCAAACAAGTTTGTCGACATTTAAATTTAACATTTAACTGTAATTTTTAGTAGATTTAAACGGAAAGAATTTATTAATATCGTGACCTTATATTGGCATGTTGACACTCACTACTTAAAAAGTAAGTTAAAATTTACTATAAAATTAATATCAAACGTGACAAGTACAGCAAGACAAAAATTTAATTAAAAACTTTAATTTTCGCCTTAATCGGAGGAGGCTTTTAAATATTAGTTTTAGATATATTAACGACAATAGACTATAACAAACAAGTTTTTAAATAATAAAAAAAACTCCATTTATCAAATGTATACAAAAATAAAAAAATTTTTAAACAAAGATACACTTGAATAAATATAAAAAAAAACAACAATACGGCTAAGTAAATAAGTATTTATTCGATTCTTGATAGGTTAAACAAGAAATTGGTCTAAAACAGTGCCTACGACAAAACTAGAGTAGCTCGAGTACACCATGAAATTCGATACTCGATTAGTTCATGAGTTCAAACTACTCGTCGAGTAGTGAACGTGCACTTTTTGTTCGTTTGAACTCATGTAAAAAGGTAAATAATAAAAACAAGTATAACGGTTTTTTTTGAGTAGTTGTTCGCCAATGCCACAATTTTCATCAGTAGGCGACACCAAAACAAAAAAAGTCTGTACCAAGATTTTCTTAAAAAATTTGTGTAAAATTACATCAAATATTTAAAATCTGCATACATGAGTGCAAACAAAAAGTGCACTTTCACTACTCGAGCTACTCGACTACTCGAAAACGGGGGCCCTGGTTTAAAACAGATTTTTCAACCTTTTTGTGTTCAATTCAGAATTAAAAATTACTCGAGGGCATTTAACATCAGTAACAAAAGTTCACTATTTGCACACGTTTTAGTACAATAAATACATATAGGAAGAAGTTTTGCGGAAAATAAAAAATAAACTATTGAACTTGAATCAAGAATAACGTCGGTATATATATGTTACTTTTATGTTGTTGATTGAATATTACATAACAAAATATAAAATACCAATGACATACAAATTCGTAAAAATATCAAAGTGAATATGACAAAGACTAACGGCTTGTTTTTACAATACGTGTATAATTTCAGACGAACGTATGGCACCCGAACGAATATGTAAGGAAATGAGTTTTTATAATTCGTTCGTCTGACTTACGTTTAAGTACGTAAAGCTTTATGTTATGTCAAACAGTAGAGATTGCCATGATATTTTTTTCGGTTTTTGTTAGCTTTTCTCATATACAAATAACTCATTTTTCGTTGGTAGATGGCAACCCAACACTGTAAATGAAATATAAACAAAAACAGCTGATTTTGCTTGAAAAAAAATTTAAATATTTTGTATAAAAAAAAACAAAAACATTTACAAATGAAAATGAAAATAAATAGAAATATAAATGAAAACAAAAATCATTATTCTTATTTTATTACAATTTTTTGTTAAAAAGTATTTTTTTTTAATACTAAATTGTGTTGCCTTTTTTCTTTAACGAATACTTTTTTGTGAAAGTCTGTATTTGACATGAATGAATGAATGAATTTCTTCACTCATTTACACGAATTTTTTGAGTGACACGTCTTACAAAAACAGGCCGTAAATTATTTTATTGTATGACGTCGTTATTATACATAAATCGAACATAATGAATACGTTATTAAGTAAAGCTATAATTTATAATAGAAGGGTAGCTAAAAATAATTGAATGGTTGTTATAGGGAAAAACTAAATTTTTTTAAAATTATTAAAGTCTCTTAAACATCAGCCGGATTTTATTTTTGAAATTTTTAGTTTAAAGCTTTCAAAACTTTCTTACGTATGAGTAATATTAATATAATACAAATATTAATTATACGCTACCAAACACCAAAGGAACGATTATAGTTTTTGTCCTTTCATACGTATGACTAATACGAATAATATACAAATATTGATCATACGCTCCCAATCACCTAATTTACACTTTATAACGTTGAAAAATGGCAGATATTAAAATTAATGCTTTTGATAAAACGCAATTTTTAATAAAAAAATTTGTAATAAAAAAAATTTATAATAAAACAAATTTAAAATAAAAAAAATTTATAATAAAAAAAATTTGTAATAAAATTTTAAATCAATCAAGGACGAATGTCTGATTATTACAACGTAAACCGCAATAATAACAATTTTGACGTTTACAAAATCAAGGAAATTCGACATAAACGACTTAAACTTTCTGCATATGATTTAAATCATTCGACAATGTATAAATATTTTAAAAACACTATTAATAAATAGATTTTACTTTAAAATTAAAATATAGTTTACAATTTTTTAATTAAAAAACATGGGTAAATAATAGGGCAAGGAATTGCATGCACTCACAAAATATCTGCAGTTACTACATGACAGTTATTTGTGTAGTATTGCTGTTGTAGTCATTTCAACTGACATTGCAGTTCTGTAACGTTGACTTCAATGTGCGCAAATGCTTCCATCTTCCTGACCATAACACCGTACTACAGGCGGAGGTCACCGCGATTACGGAGTGCATTAAGCAGGTGAATATCATGGGCTTGACCGGTGATATTGTGATTTTCACGGATAGCCAAGCGGCTATCCGGGCTTTATCTACGGACTCTGTGGGATCAATGACGATACTCAGGTGTAAAGGGGAAATTAACGATTTCTCTTCACGGGGACGCATTGAGATTATATGGGTGCCGGGACACTGTGGTATAGCGGGGAACGAAGTGGCTAATGATTTGGCTAGGGGAGGGTCTTCCCTGGAATTAGTCACTTTGGAGAACGCTAAACCTTTTCGAGCTCTCAAGGCGGAGCTGGTGGACTGGGCTGACACCATGCATAGGACCATCTGGGAAAATGCGGGTGTTGGCAGGACTACAAATATTCTCTGGGGCAACCCGGACAAGGACAAGACGAGGGAAATTCTGAATCTCAGTAGGAAGGAACTGAGTCTTTTGATGGAAATCCTCTCGGGACACTCGACACTTACGGCCCACCTCCACCGTATTGGTAGGGCGGACTCGGAAGTGTGCAGGGCCTGTGGGGAGGACGAGGAGACCTTGGAACACTATCTCTGTGAATGCCCGGCATTTGCCGGGATCCGGGTCGAAATACTATCCAGTGACCCAATATCCACATTGGGGGATCTTAGGGGCATAGGATGGAAGAAGTTGAGGAGTTTCGTCAGTGCGACGGAGTTCCTGGGATAGTAAGGTGACATAGGACATAGAACCGATTGTTTAGAGCGCACAACAAGCCGACATCCTGGCTTAAGTGTAAGTCCTCAGGGACTTGAGTCGGTTTAGGGAATTGTTGTAATTGAAACAACCGTTGCTGTTGATGGTTTAATAAAGAGTGTGGTTTTTATTTCATTTTAATTAGATCTTCCTTATTCTATACAATGCTACCATATTATAAAATACAGTGGTGTCAATTTAGGGATTATTATAACACTTCTCCCCCACTTAATTATTTCAATTTAAATACATAAAAATATAATCATTTCCAATTTAAATTAATAAAAATTTACATCGAGATCATTCTAAAAATCGAGCTGGTTTCTTTCGTTCTCTTTGGGAGCGTCGCAGGTTGGCTTCTTCAGAAGATTCAGGAACTATTTCAGATTGTGTTTCTTGTTCCAATTCAGATGTATTATCATCGGCCTGTGTTGTTTCTGATCGTTGTAAAACTGCTTGCGGAATACCTTGGGTCACTGCATCATTTGGTTTATCTGCATTTAGATTTGGGTCTGGGTCACGATGTTGGGTCAATGGTGCGTTTGATTCGACATCTACTTTTCGCATCTGATCGGCATGTCTTTTCCATTTGCGACCATGATCCAGTTTAACGTTGTAATGCAAGTCACCTATATTATTTTCTACCACACCGAATTGCCATTTGTTTTTAGCAAGGTAATCGCGTACTGCTACTCTGTCTCCTGCTGAAAATTTTTTGTTTGTGATCAAGCGTAATCGATTGTTGATATCGTTGTGTGGTAACATAAGGTCAAGTCGGGATTGAATTTGACGGCCTAGCATCAACATTGCGGGTGATTTGCCAGTTGTAGGGTGAATGGCACATCTATAAGCCAGTAGTATTTTGGCTAACTCTACGCACATCGTATTTGAAGTACATTTTGATGCTAATAATTTGTATTTAATTGTTTGCACATACCTTTCGGCTTGTCCATTTGTTGCTGGGTGGTATGGAGCTCCCTGTTTGTGCACAATATTATTTATTTTTAAAAAATTTTGGAATTCGCCTGAATTAAATTGGGTCCCATGATCGCTCACGAATATATTTGGGATGCCAAATTGTGAAAATATTTCACGACATTTTTGTATGGTGGTTTCCGTTGTCATATTTGGGACAATATGGACTTCCGGCCATTTACTATACGCATCCACCAGTATGAATAAATATTTGCCCATAAATGGTCCTGCGTAATCAGCATGTACTCGTTCGAATGGTTTGTTGGGTCTCGTCCAACAATGAATTGGGGTAATTCTTTTTGGGTCGGGTCGTGTAGATTGACATAAAGCACATTTTGAGACTAGCATCTCAATATCTCTATCCATTTGGTTCCACCAGACATATGCTCTTGCCAAACTTTTCATACGAGATATACCAAAGTGGGCTGAATGTAATTCTTCCAAAACTTTGTTGCGTAATGGCTTGGGTATGTACACCCTTATGCCACGTATCAAACAGCCGTTATGCAAACTAAATTCTGTTTGCGAAATACCAAAACGGTGTTTTGGGTCACATTCACGACCAAATTCTAAACATTTTATCAAGTTTTTTACTTCATCCTCAATTTGTGTTTGTTTTTTAAGTTCCTCCAGGGTCATGGGTAAATTTTCAATCATTTCCTCCTCAATAACATGAACTTCATCAACAAAATTATACGTTTCAGGATTGGGGAGGCGCGACATCGCATCGGCATTGGCGTTTTCTTTTGACTTTTTACATTTAATTCCGTATTCAAATTGCTCTAAGAACAACGCGTAGTGCTGCATTCTTGTAGCTGAATGCACTGGTAAACCTTTACTAGGTGAAAAAATTTGCGATACCGCTCGGTTATCTGTAATAAGAGAGAACTTTTTACCATACAAATAATTATAAAACTTACGAACGCCATAGATGATTGCATAGGCTTCTCTATCAATCTGGGAGTATCGTTGTTGTACTTTACTAAGGGTCTGTGATGCAAACTGTATGGGTTTCTCGCTTCCATCATCGTACACATGGCTAAGCACAGCTCCAACACCTGTGGGGCTCGCGTCAACAGCCAACAACAATTGCAATTTCGGGTCATAATGTGTTAAAACGGTGTCGGATTGCATTTGCTTTTTGATCTCCTCGAAAGCCTTTACGCATTTTTCGCTGAATTCGAATTTTACGTCGTTTTGTAGTAATCGGTTGAGTGGGTATACAATATCACTCAAATTTTTAATAAATCTGCCATAATAATTAATTAGGCCCAGAAATGCACGAACTTCATCCTTATTTTGTGGTTGCTTCATATTTTGTATTGCCTCCACTTTTGTTTTAATTCGCTGTATACCATCTTTGTTAATCAGATAACCACAATATTCAATGGAATTTTTCAAAAATTCCGATTTTTCAATATTAATACGCATATTGAATTTGTCCAACCGTTTGAGTACCTCTTCGATACGTTGTAAGTGTATTGTGTCATTAGGGGCTGTAATTTTTATATCATCCAGGAACACTGATACACCTGGTATATCCCCCAGGACTTGCTCCATTAGCCTTTGCCATTTAGCCGGGGCGCTAGCAATGCCATACATCATGCGGGTGGGTCGGTAAAGTCCCTTGTGTGTGTTTAGGGTTAATAAGTGTCTATCATCGGGGTGAATTTCCAACTGTAGGTACGCTTTTGTTAAATCAATTTTTGAAAATTTTTCTCCACCTGCCATTTTACTAAAAAGTTCTTCAATTGTGGGCAGTGGGTATTCATCTACCACCAAAGCTGGGTTTAATGTAATTTTGTAGTCCCCGCAGATTCGTACTGCGCCATTTTTCTTCGGAACTACTACGATGGGTGTTGCCCACTCGCTTCTTTCCACTTTTTCCAACAGCCCTTCAGATACGTGTTCTTGCAATTGTTTTTCAACCGCATCCATAAGGGGAAATGGTACACGTCGGGCTTTTACAAATTTAGGGGTCGAATTTGGCTTGAGGTAGAGCCGGGCCTGTAATTCTGAAATTTTTCCAATAGACTCTGAAAATACATTAGGATATTTCTGTAATAAACCTTTTATCTGATGAGATGTGTCTTTGGTTTCTACTAGATTTACCAAAGAATTACCCTTATTGGAAATAACATCATTCCAATTTTCATTAATTTGGTATATCCACTCTCTACCCAAAAGTGGCTTACGGTCAAAACGCACTATGTACAATTTAGCCCTTATATCATGTTTTGTTATATTTACCCACACATAGCCAACTACTTGCAAGGGGTTATCACAAACACTGACTAAATCCATATCCGTGGCGTTAACCTCCAATTTTGGGAAATATTTCTTAGCATCATTGAGATTTATAAGGGAAACTGGTGCCCCTGTATCCAATTCAAAAGTAATTAAATTTTTATTTACCTCTAATTTGTACCAAATTTTTTTACGGATACTTAAAACATTTTGTGGGTCATCAATTTGTAAAATTTCTTCCACTGTAGACACCCTTTCAGAGTCCTCATCAATGCTGTGCACTTGTTTTTTCTCCCTAAAACAAACTTTCCTTAAGTGCCCTTTTCTCTTACAAAAGTGACACGTTGTTTCTTTAAATTTGCACTTGTCAGCATTATGATTCGGGTCACCACAACGAAAACATTTTTTTGTATAGGCTTTTTTATATTTAGCCGCCATTTTGTGAACACTCACCTTTTCGTTGCCCTCACCTCGCAATTCTTCACCTCCCTTTTCGGCTAATTCGCTAGCGGTCGCCATTGTTATTGCGTCATCTAAATTTAAAGATTTTTTTTCCAATAACCGGCTTTGTAATTTTTTATCCAACAGGCCAAACACAAATTGGTTCCTTAATGCTCTTTCCAAATGGGTCCCGAAATTACAGTTGACTGCCAATCTACGAAGCGCCACCAAAAAATCTGCTGCTGTCTCACTCTCCTTTTGCTTCCTCATGTTGAAACGAAAATTCTCCAAAAGTTCATTTGGCTTTGGGTCAAAGTGATCTTGCAAGATCGTTACAATCTCCTGATACAATTTCTCCTCAGGTATTTGCGGTGTCAATTTATCACATAAAATGTTGTATGTATCCGACCCGATGAAATGAAGCAGTAGACGCTGATGTTTTATTCTGTCGCACTCGTACAACTCTAGGGCGGTCTCAAAACGCTTGACCCATCTGGACCAGGAAGTCTTTTTAATATCGAAAGCTTCGAAATTAAATAATCCAACGCTTTTGTTTGTTGAAACTGAAGCAGCATCCTCCTTACCCATTTTGTAAAATTTCCCTTTTAATTTGCACAGAAAATTTGTTGTTGCATTTGTACTGTAAAAAATGCAAATCACTTTACTGTAGTTGTTGTTGTAGGGTTCTTTTACTTAATCGTCGCCAGAATTGTTGTAATTGAAACAACCGTTGCTGTTGATGGTTTAATAAAGAGTGTGGTTTTTATTTCATTTTAATTAGATCTTCCTTATTCTATACAATGCTACCATATTATAAAATACAGTGGTGTCAATTTAGGGATTATTATAACAGGAAGTATTTCCCTTCTCCGAATCCTCTTTTCGACCTAACCTAACCTAATATTAATAAATAAGTAATATGTATTAATAAGTTGCTTTACCTAACTAGCTTAGTTTTCGAGATATAGACAATTTTATGATTATAATAAATAAATTATAAGAAAATAAAGCCACCTACATGTGAGACTGATAACAGAAAAAAAAATATTTTTTTGGGGTTTAACTTAACTGCAAATTTGTAAATTCGAGAATCGAATGAAAAACTAGTTCAAATACGAATGAAATTTATTTTTGTGGTGAAATAAGATAACTAAAAACTTTAGCTATTATCTCAAATGCAATTTTAACTTCCCGATTAAAAAAAAAACTAATATATTTAATTTTATATAATTTAATAAGACCCCATAATTAATTATATAAAATTTCATCCGAAAAATGGTCGATTAAATTGTTTCGAATTACATCTGATTGCATCATATCTTATTAAAATATATACAATTAGAAGTGATTTGAGAAAGTTTTGTCCGAATTTTGTCCTCATCAAAGTTTATTAAATTATACGTTCTTTATCTAATTTAATATCGTATAATAGTATGGCTTATGTATTATTTTAAATGTCGTAAGGTTTCTTTTAACTACTTAGCTGCGTAGTCCAAATAAAAAAAAAACCTTCGACTGTTGCATCTAAATTAAAGAAACACATGCAGAGTGGACGTATATATACGTCGAGCGCAACAAAAGAACTTTTTACTCGGGTTTGCATTTTAATTAGGGTATAGGAAACACAAATTTTTATTGTAATAGAAAGAAAAAATTTTTTTTTTCTTAAAAATACTATTACAGTTGTTTCAAAGTTGTGCAATTTTTACGACATTGTTAGTTATTTTTACTGCATTTGTTCGTTGTTTTTCAGAAGTTAAAAACAACAAAATTTTTTGTTATTTTAACAGTAATACCTTTGTTGCTTTTTTAACTGCATTCACAGTTGTTTTAACTGATATCTTTAATAGATTAAACTGTCAAACTCTTTTGAGTGCATAAATGCTGAAAAAACGTTTTCTTATTTTCATTTGAAAATTGGCGAATATAATTGTTCTGATATTTGTCAAAAAAAAGTAGAAATGGAGACAAAACACTGCGAGTGCCACTTGTTATTAATTCCACCATAAAATCAATTAAGTACACTCAGGAAATTAAGAAGGTAGAAATGACTAAAAATTACAGTATACTACAATGTTGTTAAAAAAGCAATGACTGTCTTTGTCATAAAAATTACTAAAATTGTAGTAATTGTTAACTACTTAAAAACAACTACCAATATGGTAAAAAACAACCGTGAAAAACAATTACAAATGCAGTAAAAATCACTAACTTAAATCAACTACATATGCAGTTAAAATAACTAACAACGCTATTGAATTAGCTAATATGGTGTTTAGTTATATTTTATTATAATTCACAATAAAAATATTAAAATCCAGAAAATTTTTTTTAATAAAAAAATTTTTTTTTTCTTTTAAATACTACACTTAGGAAATTATGTTGGTAAAGACGACAGCAATTGTAGTCAAAAACAAATGAAATTTCATTTAAAAAAAGGACACTCACAAGAACTTTTCCATAAAAAATCAACAGTTATTTAAAAGTTTAATCGGCAAAGTTGTTTTTAATGGAATATACAGTTAAATTAACAAAGAAATATATTTTTCAATAAACAAAAAACGGACTTTCCGTAGTAGTTAAAATATTCAGTTAAAATTTTCTATATAAAACAAAAAGTTATTTTATATTGAGTATTGAAATAAACGAAAATCTATTGTTTTTATGGATTTTGTCAATTAATTTTTCAACAGTTGAAAATAAACTAAAAAATACAATTGTTTTAAACGAAAAGTAAGTAGTCCTGTTTTTAACTGATTTTCAGTTAATTTAATGTGTATATTCAGTAGTCTTTACGGAAAAAATATTGTGAGTGGACGACTTACATTTCATTAAATTCAACTAACATTGTCGTTTGTTTTTTAATTTTCAAAAAATGACTAGCAATTGTAGTAAAAATGAACCACATGGTAGTAAAAAATAAACAAACATTTATTTATTTTTATTTTTTTAAATAACAAAAAACAACTGTAAAAAATGAATGTAAAATCATAAAACAGTCATTTTATGTGAGTTGTTTTTTTAAATGAACTACAAGGTTAGTTAAAATTTTTATTTGTTCTACAAATGACTTACATTTACATTAAAAATAAAGAAACTGTATTACAACCCAAACAACTACATATTTTTAAAGCAGAAGTTCCCTGAGTGTATAAAAATTTGTATTTCCTACATAAACCATAAAAAAGCACTAACTTGGTGCTTTTGTAATTTATCGTTAGTGCTCTTAGTGCTTTTTAACCAATTTCGTTTTGAAGACCAGTACTTAGACAAAAAGTCCTTAAACTGCAATAAAATTATTTTTTACAGTCTTACAATAAATCAATCAATTGCTACATTTTAAATGGTCTTGTATGTTAAATTTCCTGGGAAAACTTTTTTATTTTATATGGAGTTTGACAGATATTTTCGCAAAATACTGGACAAAACACCGAAAATTTCAGTGAACACTTGAGCTCATTTCTTTAAATTTTGTAAACAAATTAAAAAAAAAGATCCTACATCGTATTTAAAATGTAAAGTCAAATTTCCAAACGGTATTCCAGCTATGACGTGTTTATGCATTGGAGATACAATGGCAGTTTCTAATTACTATTTGCAAACTATGAACATATTAATAATAACAAATATAAACTAAATGAGAATTTTTAAAAACTCGACATAATCTTCTGTTTTTAAATAACTGACAAAAAATGAACTGTTTACTGCAAAATTGGAGTTTTGGTAGTTGTTTATTAAAATATTAAAAAATCTACTAAAATAAATGTTCCAGGAGTACACTATTTTTGGTTAGTTATTTTTTGAAATGACTGTCTTAAATAGTCGTTTTTAATTTTCTCATAGAAAATTACTACAATAACAGTTAAAATTACTACTACTGTTTACTACCCGATCGACCTACATGTAGTTACTGTAAGAATATTCTGAGTGTATCTTTTTTGATTCTATTATATCGGAGTTTTGGTCTCATCTAATTTTATCTCACTAATACAATCTTATACAAATTGACATAATTTGATATGGTCACATATATCTATATGACGATTGTATAAGCTAAAACTGTATATGGTACAGACATAATCATATCAAATTGTGTAAGTGGATATACTAAAACATAAATTAGTTTTCAACCGTGTATTAAAAATTGTCAAAAAGTATGATATTTAAGCTATTTTTAAATAATTTACATACAAGTGGTTTTGTACTTTTTTTTATAGTAAAACAACTGCAATTACCGTAAAACTGCACGAATAACTGTCATGTAATAACTGTAAAACAAACAAGCTAAATTTCTTTAACGTTTTTTTTTTTTAATATATGGATAATAAAAATTACTTACAAAATATGTTTATGCTAAAAAACAATAAAACTTTATAATTTTATGTTAATAAACCAGTTTTGATTATTTGTTTGTTAAATTAATGACGTATGAGGAAAGCATGTATTAATAAATCAAATTAAACATTTTATTCACATTTTATGTATTAAAGGCAATATTCAGAGATTTTTTTGTTTTTGCCAATTGTAATTTGACTCAATTTTTTGTATTGTTTGCAAATTATTTTTAATTTTTTTTTTTTTAATTTAAGCGGCAAATACAACTTGCGAACTGTTATTAGTCTCCACGAACATCTTATCAATAAGACACTTTAAATCCGTTTAATACTAAACTTCTAAATAAATTGAGTATAGAATTTAAATTCTTTTGTCAAACTATTGAGTTGATCAAATATTGTCGTTTTTGTATTTGTTTAGAAAAAAGAATCTTTAAAAAGAGCATTAAAAATGAGAAATGGGATATTTGATATTTTGAAAATAATGTATCTCTTAAATACACACAATTTCTCATTTGTTACGTACGGTCTATACTAGCAATAAATATGTTGACAATATTCGAAATACGTCGGCAGAATAACAGTAAAAAAATTATTATTGCTAAGCTTATGTTTAGGGTGGTGAACACGTATTTATGGTAACTCATATTTTAGAAAATTTCAAAGAGAAAGGTTATAAAAACAAAACATTAAGAGCGTGGCCATTTTGTGTATTCATAAATAATAAGAAAAAAATTAAGTTTTTTTTAAAGAATTAAATAATTATTTACATAGTTTTTTTTTTCAAATTACTTTTTGATAGCGTCTTAGTTTTTTGGCGTCCTTTTCTATAAACGTCAAACTAAAATGACAACTAATTTTGACGTAATATGTTGGCAATAAGTGTTGCCGAATATTGCCAAAAACTTATTGCAACATATATGTACGGCAATAAATATGTAAGCAATAGAGTGGTCCACACTAGAGATAACATCATTTTGACATATACTGCAATATATTTCCGCATATTTATTGCTAGTATAGACCGTACGTTAGATTGAATACACGCAGAAAAAAAGACACTTTTGAGTATGTGTGTTTACAATGATTCAAATTTTTAAACAAAAATATATTTACAGTTTTAAAATTTTTAGATATTATGTTAGGGACATACAAACATACTTATAATAAACATATAGAGCAATTCCATATGAAAACGATCAAAATTGGCAAATTTTTGGACGACCCCTCTCCGATTTTAAAATAAATAGTCTCAATCGATTGCACAGCAAAAAATAATGTACCTACATATTTTTTTTTTTTTATAGTGACTGGTTTAGTGGTGGTGTGCACCACTGTCATGTGACAAAATTGAAGAATTCTTCATAAGGGACCTCATTGAAAGTTGTTTTAAAAAAAAACTACTAAAGCGACCGCAACGAGTGATAGCTCGTTGGAAAGGTATTGAATCAGGCTTTAATTGAAAAATAAAATTTTCCTAATTTTTCTCAGAAATTTACCTTTTTTCCCATGAAAATTAAATTTTCCGATTTTCCACAGAAGCTCCTAAATTTTCCGGCTAATTTTATTTTTTTTGGATTCCTCATAATTTTTGCTTTAAGAATCAGCAATAAAAAAATGGGCCCGACTCCTTGTTTGGACAGGAGAAGAGCATTTAAGAGACCACCTTGTTCTCATTGTTTTTATATTTTTTATAATTGAATTATTTTTAATTATTTAACAAGAAAAATTAGGAAAATTTTATTTTTCAATTAAAGCCTGATTCAATACCTTTCCAACGAGGTCCCTTATGAAGAATTCTTCAATTTTGTCACATGACAGTGGTGCACACCACCACTAAACCAGTCACTATAAAAAAAAAATATGTAGGTACATTATTTTTTGCTGGGCAATCGATTGAGACTATTTATTTTAAAATCGGAGAGGGGTCGTCCAAAAGGTGATCGCTTTCATATGGAATTGCTCTATATATATATATCTATATTTGCATCCAAACATATACAGTGGTGTTCAAAACATTTGCAACTGAAAAAATGGTTTAGGTAATTATAATTTTTTTGATCAAAAAGATTTGTGGTATACGTTTTTGTTTTTTTTTATTAAATTCATTTATAGCATATTATTTTACAAATACAAAAAAATATTCATAACTTCTCTAAAATAAAAAAAGTAATTTTAACAAAATAAGTCGATAGTGCAGTGTTCAAAACATTTGCAACTCTAAAAGTAATTAACAGGAAATACAAACAATGGTTTTAACGCTCAGTATTTTGTAGCGTAGCCATTATTTTTTATAACTTCTGAACACCTCTTAGGCATTGCGGCAATGAGCTTTTTAATATAATCGTCAGAAATTTCATTCCACTGCTTCTACAACTCGACGAAAAGTTCATCACCATTTCGGAATACTTTATTGCCGATATTCCGTTTTACAATCATCCACATGTTCCCAACCGGGTTGAGATCGGGAGATTGAGCTGGCCACGACATGATATTAGTTTAATTTTCCTGCAGCCAAACTTTTACAACCCCCAATGTGTATTTTGGGTCGTTGTCGTGCTGGAAAGTCCATGAGAGTGGCATTTCCCATTCAGCATACGTAAGCATAACTGAACTCAAAAGATCTCTATAGATTGTGGCCGTCATTGTACTAGTAATGCGGTGAATTGGGCCAATCACATTTCCTGAAAAACACCCCCACACCATAATGTTTCCACCTCCGTGCTTCACTGTGGCGGTTGTGTATCTGGGATTAAACTTTTCGCATCGTGGTCTTCGAACATTGGCTCTTCCATCTGATCCCCGGAGATTGAATTTAGATTCATCTGACCACAATAAATTTTTCCTTTGCTGTTGAGTCCAGTTCAAATGGGTGCGTGCAAAGTCAAGTCAAGCCGAGCTTTTCGATTTTTTTCCGACACAAACGGTTTTTTTTGTACATCTATAACTTCTAAGTCATATTCTCGGGCTCTGCTTTTAATGGTGGGAAGACTGGCATCTATTAAAAGTTCAGTTTTAGCTTCTCTGGTTCGTAAAAAATTTCTTGTTTCGTTAAGAGTAAGAATAATGAGAGTTCCAAATGTTTTGAACACCTGCATTTTGAATACATCGATTATTATTAATTTTTTTGTTGTTGTTTTAATTTAACGGTATTAATTTTTTTTATTTGTTTAACATAAAACAATGTATGAAGAATATGTAAAAAATAAATTTTAGTAACTAAGTGTGATTTGAAAAAAATAAATCAATGAAAACAACAAATGCGATCTCAGTTCCAAATGTTTTGACCACTACTGTATATGTTTGCCGGTAGACAATTTTCACTAGTTCCAAACATATACTATATGTTTACAGTCAAACATAATTATATTAGCAAGAAATCATGTTATTATTAGACACACGGGAAACGGAAATGTTTTCCAAACAAAAGTATATTACTACACTTAGGAAATTATGTTGGTAAAGACGACAGCAATTGTAGTCAAAAACAAATGAAATTTCATTTAAAAAAAGGACGACTTACATTTCATTAAATTCAACTAACATTGTCATTTGTTTTTTAATGTTCAAAAAATGACTAACAATTGTAGTAAAAATGAACCACATGGTAGTAAAAAATAAACAAAATTTTTTTTTTTTATTTTTTTAAATAAAAAAAACATCTATAAAAAATGAATGTAAAATCATAAAACAGTCATTTGATGTGAGTTGTTTTTTTAAATGAACTACAAGGTTAGTTAAAAATTTTATTTGTTCTACAAATGACTTACATTTACATTAAAAATAATGAAACTGTATTACAACCCAAACAACTACATATTTTTAAAGCAGAAGTTCCCTGAGTGTAGCATTTATATTTCCAGCAGTGAATTTTTTTCAGCGTATAGTTGCTAATCTTTTGTGTATTATTCTACTATAGTAGTTTTGTTTGAATTTTCAAATTCTTCAACCATTTTTCAATATTTTTGCACTCTGCACTATATTATGAGCAAACAAAGTGTTGGTATCAGTATTGCCAAGTAAGCACGCAGAAAAAAGGGGGCACTATTATCGAAGCGCTTAGTAATTATTTAAGTACAGAAATTTCAAGTTGGTTTTACAAAGTTCTATTAAATATAACATAAATATACACGCATAGTAAGCAATTTCTAAAAAGTTTCATATATCTTACAAGAAATTTGTAAAACTAACTTGCAACTTCTGTAGTTGTATAATTACTAAGCACTTCGATATTATTCCCCAAGTTTTTTTTTCTGCGTGAGGGCTTTCGTGAGGGCTTTGATTGCCATTGTCAAATTTTCAAATACATTTAAATTATGACCAGAGAAGACAAAAATTGGAAAAAGGCAAAAAAAAAAGAGGAAAAAATTAAAAATTTTGAGAAAAAGGTAATTTTTAGCGAAGCAAAATTAAAAATGCAATTTTAAAGCTCAAAAATCTGAAGAAAAAGCTGGTTTTAAGACGAAAAATTAACAAATGACAAAATAAGCATAAATGCGTCAAAATGAAAAAATGGCAAATTTATTTTCTCTGGTTATGACATAAAACCAAGGTTGGCAACTTAAACGAATAACGATATTGATATCAGTATCGTATTTTTGTTTGCTTCGGTATTTTATTCGTATCGGTATAACCGATACCAAAACATCAATACCGGTACTTCATTTCACAATAGATTATGTGTTGTTGTTAAAAAACACAATGTTGCCACATAAATTAAAAATTTAATTTAAGTATTTGATAATTAAACTATATTGAAATTTACGATATTTTGTTTTAAAAAACTTGAAATTTTTAGCAAAAAACGTTAAAATGACTTATTTAATTTAAAAGTCTTTTTACTGTGCTGTTAAGAAATAGTTTAAAAAAATTATTTTTTTATTTTAAAAGCTTTCAAATACAAACTTAGAACACATAAATTGAAATCTAGTTTAAACTTGATTTCGAACGTAATGTTAATGCTCCCGAATATTTAATCCAGGTGAATTTTTGAACTATTTAGGCGGATTTTTCAAAAAAGACATGGAAACACTGATACCCTCTAATATCTTTTACAAGTACTTACTCACATGTACCTATGTAGAACATGTCTATCATTATGTACCTATACTAATACGTACGATTAAAATATTTTTTTTTTAAATATTTTCCTTTTCTTAGTTTTCTTATCTCAATATAAAGCATTGGCAAGAATAAATTGTTACATTTTAAATTTATTATAAATTCATATCTTATATCGGCATAATTTAAAGTAATTTCACCTTTTTAGTGCAGAAAATTTTAATTATAAGGGAATGTACCCAATTGTGGGCCTGTTCCCTAAAGTGGACCTTTCGTTTTTTCGTGTTGTTGCATGAATATGTCAAAATTGTCAACTAGACTTGCCAGACGTACTGTTTTCAGCAGTACGCGTACTTTTTTACCAATTGTCCTTTTTTCTACATAACACCTGCACTTCTTTTTGTACTTTTTTTTTTGTTAAAAACATAAATTTAGAAAATATTTTTTTTATTTAATAACAAAAAATATACATATTCAGGTTATTTGAAACGCCCTTTAAAAATGTCTCATGTCTGCTGAGCGTAGCCAACTTTGACGATTTGTAGAAATTTTAACGATTTTTGAAATGAAATTTGATAAAATGACGTTTGATGGTTTAACAAAATTCGAAAACGAAATTTTTTAAAAATTTACAATTTTTCGAGTTTTTTTCAAGCTTCTTTTCATTTAAAACATCAACAAATTAAATAAAATGATGTCAAATCGAACAAAAATTATTCATTTACTAAGATGGGAACCTGGAAAATTCTCGAAATAAATCTATCAACACATTCCCGAAAGTGGTCAATTAAATGATAAATTTGAAAACAAAAACCCTATAGATTACATGTTAGGACAATATCCTAATAAAGAAACAAAGAGATATGGCCTCGAACTTGAATAATTTTCATTTTTATTATTTTAATTTTATTTAAAAATTTATTTTAAAAATTATGATGTGAGCAAGATTATTCGAGTTCAAGATCATTTGTTTTTTGTTAAACAAAAAACCGTGCAATATTTATTTATTACTCAAAAAAGTTTTTGCCCGCTTTCTTATAGCAGACTTTATCTACTGACAGGTCCTTACATGTTTCATTTCGCGTCACCGAAAATCATCAGAGAACCAATGTAGAAGGGCTAGAATTATTCTACCCAAATTTTGAAGGAAAAAGATCAACGCTTTACCCGTATTGTTATATTTACTCGATGAGAAGTAAAAAACAAAATTGGAAGAATTGAAACACAGTGTTAAGAGCATCAAATTGGTGAAATAATTAAAAATAGATTGATCAAAACGAAGTTTTGAGTAAACTTTCCCATTTTATATTGAAATAAAAGGAGTTTTGAGAATGACGATTTCTCATTCTCAAAATGACGATTTTGACGATTTTTTTCACAAAAATTTAAGATTTTTTTAAAAATTTTCTTTTTTATCTTACGTTAACTTTAAAATATAATTTTTCATGCGTATTATGAATGCCTCTATTATGATCATAATTGAAATCGTGAAAAAAAATTTTTATTTGCGTAGGTTAATTTGCTATTTTAGACTACCAGCGGTTCTAAAATAAATCTGGTGTAAGCCACATTTTATGGATTTTAAAATAAAATTAATTTCTGAAATCGTGAGAGTGCTCATACTTAAATATTAATAGGCGTAACGGTTTTTGGGGGCAGGGGGGCCTCATACCCTTTAACCGATATTAGATAAAATATTTTTTTTTATTTCTCACATACTTTTTGTTTTGTTTCCTGGGGTGCCCAAAAAAGTAAACTTCAGAAGAATATTTTAGTTATTAATTACATAAATTGTTACGTTTATGTACTGAAATTTATGATTTTTTTAAAATAAAAATATGCACTTTTTTTCTTAATTGTACTGCTTTTTTCCTCGATGTACTTTTTTTTTGTCGATTTCATATCTGACAACCCTACTGTCATATTGTGTCATTTCATAAAAACGCAAATAAAAAATGAATAACAAACAAGCTTTAAAGAGATTTCCAAGACGGATTTTTGTAAACGGTTAGAATTTTATTCACAATGTGAATAATTAAATAAAAATGTGAATAATTAAATTTTCTCTAAAATGGACCTTAGGATGTGCCCAAGGGCACATCTTCACCCGGAGACCAATACGGTCTATTGTGAATCCCTTCAATGAAAAGGTAGGAAAAAATAGGAATAGGACAGATAGATAGATTGACAGATAGATAGAAATAAAGATCTTGAAAAAAACGGATAGATACTCCCCAGAACAAAAAAAAAGTGGACCTTGATGTACATATTTTCTTATTCTTTGATTATTTTCCAAGTTTTAGTCTTTTTTAAATGATTTACGCACCACTTGAACTGTTCTTGTCTATTTTGGACAATTTTTCTACAACAAAAAAATATCGTTTGTTTACCGCAATTAAAAAATTAGCATTATATGTGGTTACACCTTAAGCAGCGTTAAACGATAAAAAGTTTTAATAAACAAAATGAAATAAATTTTACTTTATATACAAATTTTTGTCGACTTTAATTCAGGTCCACTTTAGTGTACATATTCCCCAATGTGGACCTTTTGAGTTGTTTTAAAATATGTTTATATTAGTTGTAAAACGAAAATTATCTATTGGAAAAATGTACAGAGAGTTGGCCAATAAGCTGGATTTGTAATAGTAATCTTAGTTTTTTTTTTTTATATTACCCAATGCTGGCCCACATTAGCGAACATTCCGTAATTATTATTAATTAGGCATTATAAAGTGATCGTAAACAAGGCAAACATTTTTTTTAAATAATTTCATAAATAAATTAACCAAATTATAAATTTAGTTGTATTACTGCACAGAAGAAGTTATTGTCACTAAAATTTCTACTCGACACTTACCCATATATTTGTTAAATACCGGGTAAATACCGGATATAAACCTTTTTTTTGAAATTTATTTGGGTATTTATAAAAAACATTTGAAATGTCAATAACTGAAATTTATGATACTAAAATAGAAAAACTATTCTCTTTTTTTGAGGGAAAAATGGAACTGTCTGTTAAACTTAAGTTGTAATTTTTTAACTGCTCTGTAAGCATTGTTATTTTTATTTTTTAAAATTTATTATAAAGTCCTTTAAATTTTGCAGCTAAATGTGTTTGTTTGCCAAATTGTTTACAACATAGTTTAAACCCATATTTTTGGTAAACACTAGTGTCCGACCGAGTACTCGGCTTCGGCTTCGGAGTTCGGCCAAAAAGTGAAGTTCGGCCAAGTTCGGTGTTCGGCCAAATTTTGGCCGAATTTGGCCGAACTACCGAACTTTTTATGATTATTTATAAAAAGCACAAATAAATAACAACTGTGGTTATATTTACTTATCAGAATTTACAAAAAAACTACATAAAAAATATAAAAAATAAAATATATAAAAATATAAAAAAACAAAAAAACAACGATATTTAAATATCAATGTGTGTGAAAAAATTTCAAAAAGCCAAAAGAGTTTTAAAAAAAAATTCCAGAAATATACTTACAATTCTTATAAGCAAATAATAAAATTTAATGCGATTTAATTAAATAAAAAAAAAAAATCGAGTGGTTAGTAGTCCTAAAAAGAGAATAACAGGTTCATCAATTTATGATAGACATGATGCAGTACCAGACTTAGAAGTAGCAGAACCAAACGAAAATTTTATTGAAAAAGAAATTAAAATGTTTATTACGGAGCCTTTAAGTCCCGAAATATAAATATATTTGAGTATTGGAATTCAAGTCCATTGACAAATATAAAAGCTGTAGCAATAAAATATTTATCAGCCCCACCAACTAGTGTAGCTAGCGAACAGCTTTTTAGCGCTGCCGGACAGCTGTATTCTGATAGACGAAGCAATTCACATGGTGTGAATGCGGAAAAATTGCTTTTCTGTCATGACAATATCAAACTTTTTAATTTTAAATATTAAAGTTTGAGTTTTTTTCTCTATATCAACTTAAAAATCGATCAACTATTTTTCTTTGACTATAAGATATAGTACAAATATTTTATTCTTTTTTTTTACTTAAAATAGTAAAACTATTTTCCAAATATGATTTTTTAAAAAAATATACCTATAAATTTGTATTTTGTTTATGTTTAATAACTTTTTGGTTTAAATTTATTAATTTAAAAAACAATTTATATTTTTTTTTATTAAAACAAAAAGTTCGGCTTCGGCTTCGGTTTCGGCCGAACATTGATATTATGGCCGAAGTTCGGCTTCGGCTTCGGCTTCGGCTTCTGCCGAAAAAAATGAGTTCGGTCGGACACTAGTAAACACCCATTTTTTCCCAATTTACCCTTTTTAGCGGGTATTTATTAATTGGGTATTTACGCTTTCCCATCTCTAAATTTCAATTATTTTTTTTTTTTTAGTGTTAAACTTCTTCGGTTTATTTCGATTTATATTAACCCATTTTACACTGCCGTTACTTTAAAGCAACACCTACTTTTAAGGACCGATCATTTTGAATAGCGCTGTAAAGAGCATATGCAAATTTTAGGTCTTAACTATAAAGATTAGAAAAAAAAATATTTGAAACTATTGTTCCAGGTTTGCCATATAATTAATTAAAAAAATACAATTTTTGAAATTTTTTATAGCACTTTTTTGAAAAATTTTTAATTTATAGAAAAAAGACCGGTATTATAAAAGTTATATGCTGATTTGGTCAAGGACGTATGAGAAAAATTTGTTGCGCAGTATGTACTTTTTTATGTAAAATTTAAAGATCGAATCAAGAATTTTCCGAACTTGTAAAAACTTTAATATTGAGAAAATACTTCATTTTCTTTTTAATGTGAAAAATTAGCAATTTTCTTCCAGCAAACCAAAGAACTTTAAAAATTGATTCACCAGTGTTACCGAATTACAATTTTGAAAAATTGTCTAAAAACACTAATATTTAAAAAAAAAAAAAATCCCCAAAATCGTACAAATCGTACAAATACGATAGATGAAAATGTGAATTGATAGCTTTTCGCATTAGCAACAAATAAAAATTATAATTTAAAAAAAAATCTTCACCCGTTAAGTACATACAAAGCGTCAAAGTTTGAATTTAAATTGCCAATTCCACCGCTAGAGGGCGCAATAAGTGTACAGAAACTTCAAAAAAAGCTGAGACACAATTTCATTTTCCACGAAATTTCGTCAAAGACTTCTCACGGAATCAACTAGCGGTATAAAATTTGTAAATAGACCAAGCAAGAGCTTTGTAATTTTAACTCAACCCTTCATACCATGTTATGAAAACATGTTTAAATTAAAGAATATAACAATTTTTGACTGCACTTAGTCGTCAGTTAACCCTAAAGTGAGCCATACAGATATCTGATGATTAGATTGCTATCTATGAAAATGCATTAGTGTTAACCATTGGTTCCAGATAGTTTTTTTTCAAAGTCTTTCGCTATAACCGGATTCATGTAAAGTCGTATTTTGTGTAAACGTCGTATTTTTATAACATTAGTGTCACAAATGTTTTGCCAACCCTGGAAAGTTTTTTTTGTATTTTTATTTGAATGTTTCAAACATTTAAAAAATTTGAAAAAATAATGGCTTTAATTGTTTATAATAAAAAATTATATTTTATAAATATAGGAATATTTTTTGGAAGAAATAAATGTGGAACTTGCGAAAAAACGAACAAATCATATTAAAAATGCAAATACGCTTTGTGTACATATACACCAAATACGAAGCGTATTACGAATGCCCCCTTAGGGTGGTCCTTATTTTTCAACTTGCGATTTTTGGGGCTGCCCCCCTCTTAAAATATTTGTTTAGGTACAAAAACTCACCATGCAAAAAATTAGAGTTCTAGCATAACGAGAAGATGTCCCGCATCGCCCTTGAAAATCGGGCCCCTTGGAAAAATGGGCATAATTTAAAAAATATTCCAATTTTTTTTTTCTTCAAAATTAAAAAAATATAAAATAATTTTTGTGTTGGGTGTAATCATAACTACTCAGATAAAAAATATTACTTTCCTAGAAAATCGCTAACTTACCCTAACTTTGTGTCAAAAAATTAATAAATATTTTGGGTGTACCTCAAAGTGACTTTTTTGCATTTTTGAAAATTTTATTCAACAAAAATTAAAAACCTAGTGTTTGCTGTCAAGTATTTTATTAAACACATCTCAAGTATTAAATAAGCCAAGTATTACGGATATCCGTTGGCAAAAATTTTTGTTAGAGCATTTTGATTCTAGCGGATTTCAACGTTTTTTTTTTATTTGTATAGACTTTGTTTTTTAACAAGATTTTTGTAATATTTTATCAATGTTATTGTGTATGCTATTTTATATAATTGTAATAACTTTATTATAAAGTATAATTTTTCGTGTTCATAGTTAACCTGTGTTTTCATGGGGTCACAATTGACCCTCGTATTTTAAAGAGTCAAAAATCACAAAGATGACAAAATAAATTTTTGTTTATGTTTCTAATTGTAATTTATTTACATTTTAAAATGAATTAAAATTAATTATTTAGTATAAATTCAGATATTTGTATTCATGTTTAAATTGTTTTTTTTGTACATATTCAGGAGTATTTTTAAAAAAAGGTATTTTTAATTTAATAGTGTAAATTTTTTTCACTCAAAATTATTATTGTGGAAAAGTTTTAAGTTCTAATTTTTACTAAATTGACCTACTCGAAGACTAGAAACGGTTAACGAAAATTTTTTAGAATAAATATAAATTGAATTATTCCTTTTTTTATTTTATTTATAAATTTTGACACAAAGCTGCATTTTTCTTACGTGGGTCATATTTGACACCAGGTTAACATGGGTTAACTATCAACAGAAAAAATAGTATTTTATAATTAAGTTATTACAATCATATAAAAGAGCATATACAATAATATTGATGAAATCTTATTAAAACCTTGTTTTAAAGT
Source organism: Delia radicum (assembly GCA_021234595.1). Lineage (NCBI taxonomy): Eukaryota > Metazoa > Arthropoda > Insecta > Diptera > Anthomyiidae > Delia > Delia radicum. The sequence goes on from CM037851.1 coordinate 253,974,411, forward strand.
AAAAATGTATTAAAATAAAAAAAAAACCTTGAAATCCCCGAGAATCAAAATGTTTTAAAAAAAAAATTTGCCAGCGGATATCCACAGTACTTGGCTTATTTAATACTTGAGATGTGTTTAATAAAATACTTGACAGCAAACACTAGGTTTTTTATTTTTGTTGAATAAAATTTTCAAAAATGCAAAAAAGTCACTTTGAGGTCACCCAAAATATTTGTTAATTCTTTTGACACAAAGTTAGGGTAAGTTAGCGATTTTCTGGGAAAGTAATATTTTTTGTCTGAGTAGTTATGATTAAACCCAACACAAAAATTATTTTATATTTTTTTAATTTTGAATAAAAAAATTTTTTAATTTTTTTTTAAATTATGCCCATTTTTAAAGGGGCCCGATTTTCAAGGGCGATGCGGGACATCTTCCCGTTATGCTAGAACTCTATTTTTTTGCGTGGCGTGTTTTGACACCCTAACAAATATTTTAAGAGGGGGGTACAGTCAAAATCTCAGATTTATTTTTCGCCCATACAACGAAAGACCACCCTAATGCCCCCTATATGCTGTGAAAAAGTAATTACCAATTTCTATTTTGGACAATATGATCTTAAACCGAATAAAATTTACATAATTTAAATAACAATCTTTCGATCAACTAATATGAAAAATCAAACAATGTTTTTATTTTTAGTAATTAAATGTGCTAAAGTCAGGGACCGTAATAATTATTCCTTTTTTCATAAAAGTCAGATGATAACAGTTATTTTTTTATTTTTATTTTTGCTCGAAAATATAAGAGTTATTTTTTGATTTTTATTTTTTCGGACAAAAATAAAAGTTATTTTTTTGATTTTTATTTTTTCGAGCAAGTATAAAAGTCATTTCTTGGTTTTTTTTTACCAAAAATAAAAGTTATATTATGATTTTTCAGTGATAATAGATATATAGCAAATATTTTGCAATGTTATTTTTTGTGATAACTGTATTAATATATATTATTATACATTTTTTAAGTATCTAACTACAAGACAAACATCTATATTTGTACGAGCAGTGCTGCCAATTTTTGGAAACTAAAATCGTCATTTTTAAAACAAGAATTCTTCAAAAAAATCGTCATATTAAAAATAAGTTTTACTGTTTATAAAACTCGAGAATATTACAAAAGGCAACCATAAAATTTATATATTTCGTTCACAGAAATATGACTACGTTATTTGTTATTTATTCGTTATAAAAATAAAAATGTATAGCTTATGGAATTTCAACTCAAGAAAGTGAACTTAGCAATCAACTTAATAGTTTTATTGATCTATAGCTGAAACATAACTATATTTAATATAGATTTAAAGTATCGCTGTAGTCAAAATTTAAATCTTAAATTATTTTTAAATATTTTCAATATTTTTACACAAGATTATTTACAAGAAAGAACCTGATTATTTATATAAAAAACTTAATCTTGCTCGGTCTAGTCGTACGTGCAATATTAATATACCTGATTTCAACTATTTATCGTCCTCAAGAGTGTTCTTCGTTAGTACTGTGAAATTGTGAAATTATTTACCTAACCCACTTAAATCCGATCCCCGTGAATTGGTTTTCAAAGCGGAGGTTTTAAAGCTTTATAAGTAGCAATTATTTTCTTTTTTTTAATTTCACTTTAATTGTTATTTTAACTTTTATTGTTATTGTATTTTTAGGTTTATAACATGTTATATATAATTTTATAAATTGATATTATAATGTTTGAGGTGCCCTAAGAGACTTTAAGTCTTACTTGTACCAAAAGAAAATAATAAATAAATTAAATTATTATATTTAAAAAAAAAAAAAAAACTTTTTTTAGGAAGGCATAAAACATTTTTAGTAAACATAATTAGTAAAAAATAAATATCAAAAATAACTTTTATTTTTGCTCGAAAAAAGAAAAATCAAAAAATAACTTTTATTTTTGCTCGAAAAAAATAAAAATAAAAAAATTATTTTTATTTTCGCTCAAAAAAATAAAAATCAAAAAATAACTTTTATTTTTGCTAAAAAAAATAAAAATCAAAATTTTAAAAAGCAATGCATTTTATTATAGACTAGTTTATAAGGATCAAAATGGTATACTTGAAACAGTTTTCCGACATTTACTTCTAGTTGACTTTTTTGTTTAAAAATTTGAAAATATCTGTTATTTTCGGTCCCTGACTAAAGTCCCAAAACTTATTTAACAAATTGTGAAAAATTAATCTGTTGTTGACTGGTCCCTAACCGGATTTCCTTCTTGCCTAAGGAAATCGCTAGAGGACAGCGTTCTTAGAATTTCTAGAGATATTTGTTAGGTTAGATCACAAACTCAATGAGAATTTTTTTATTCAACATTTAAAATATTAAAGAAAAGAATCTGCGAAATTAATAAAAAAAATCCTCAAAATTAAAAAAAAAACAATTTTTAAAATTTCTAAAATTAAAAATATCACCAAAATTAACAAAAAAAAAAAGCTGATATATACCCATCTATACAATGGGATGGAGGATGTAAAAATTTAAAATAGACAAAATTTACATAAATTTAAAAAACAAGAGTCAAAAACTAAAAAAAAATCACAAAAATTTGTGAAACTAACAAAAAGAAATGTCAATAATTGAAAAGGTTTTAAATTTTATTTAGGTGATGTTTTCAATTTTAGGAATTTTTTATAAACTTTTTTTTCAATTTTGGTATTTGTTTAAGTTTTGGAGAAATTTTGCAATTTTAATGATTTTTTTTTTTTTTTTGAATTGTTGACGATTTTTAGTTTCCAATATTTGGCGATTTTATTCCACTTAAGGATATTTTCACGATTTTTTAAAAAATTGGAGATTTTTTCTTTAAATTTAATGTTTTAATTATTCAATTAAACTTTAAAGAGAAATAATTAAAATCTTAATTGAAATTAAATCAATTAAATAGTTACAAATTATTTTAATTAATATTAAAATATACTTAATAGGACCGAATTCAATTAAACTTTTAATTGAATTAACAAATATTTTAATTGGAACTCGATTTTAGTTTTTTCTGTGTGCATTGTATAAAACTCCGAAATCGTTATTGCCTTAAAATCAATATTTCGAATGTGACAAAATAGTTCGAATTTCGACATTTTCTGTATTACCGATATCGATATTGAATAGCTAATAATAGGGTGACCATTTTTTTTTGAGATGAAATCAGTACGAAAAAATATACATATATAGATTTTGTGATGAATTCTAAAAAAACATGACAATTCTCTTTTCCTATATAAAAATTTAGATTAATAGAGGCAATTTAAACGAAGAAATTAATTGCAGGCAATTTTTGAATTCTCTTTTAAAGTTGCTTCTAAAAATCATGAACATTTACACGAGGAGTTTTTGCATGCAATTTTTTTGACGTTTATTTTGCCAATCTTCTTTAATTGTTCATTCGTTGAAATTTAATTTATCTGTAATAATTTAAAATAATATAATTTAATAATATATATAATATATATAATATAAAATAATATAATTTAAAATAATATATAAATAGTTCTTTATTCCACATTATTTATTTTTTATTTTACGAAATATTTTCGATACACAACACTTTAGAAGCCGAATACGAATAAAGCAAATTAACAAGAATACGAACGATAGCAAAAAGAAATGTCAAAAAATATCCTGAAAAACGAAAACCGTGCAATTTTTGCTACCCCGCTTGCTTCTCTACCCCGTTTGCCTACAAACAATAATTGCACGCAACATTGCATGCAAAAATTGCCTCGTTTAAATGGCCTCATAGGAATTTTGCGTACAAAGATAACCCATTTTTTGAAATTTTACTTTTCATATTTTCTCGCTTCCAAACCGTGCAGTGCACACGAACAAATTGCGCACAAGAAACTTCGTAAACTTCTAAAGAAAACCCCTAATTTGCATTAATATTATAAAACACTAATTTGGCGCATTTGTGGACAATTTAACCAGGCGCGGATACAGAAAAAAGTTTTTTGGAGGGAAGCTAGAGTATTTTTAAATAACCTTTTTAATATTTTTACATTTTTGTATCGACAAATTTTATTGTAGGGGAGAAAATATCCCTCTACCCGGATCTGCGACTGATTTAACACAACCAGCCAGAATGGGAGTTTACCGGTTAGAGGACTAAAGAGGACTGTAAAGTTTTCTGGGAATTGAGACGCCATTATACTGTGTTTCCACTTACGCGTATTGAGCAAAACATGTGTTTTGGTGAAAAATATGTAATGTGCAAATCATGTTCTTTTTTTTGCAAAACACGTTCAATGGAAACGTAGCCTTAGCCGATTATTTCGGCGGCAGCATGACTGGGTATTGTATGGTTTGCTACTCCGACAGCCTCTCGTTAGCTTAACAACCAACGCTTTGTGGAGACCCACATTAAGGGGAAATCAGATATTTTTATCTGGCACCACTGGTCTGGTATCTTTCTATTATTTAATTTTTATTTCTAGTTTTTGTTTGGTTTTTAATAGATTAATTTCTATATAAAAAATAATGTTAAGTACCGTAAGCAAAAATCACAACAAAATAAATATGGCTGCAATAAACAATAGATGACAAACGAAAATAGAATATCGCAAATAAAATCATATACTTACAAGGAAAGACCGCAGATGGGTTCCCTCCGGTTGTCATAAAATTTTGATGTGTGATAAAAGGGACAAACTAAATAAGAACGAGTATTTTTTAGCTGCCAAATTTCACGTTAAAGGTCAAAGATTTTTTTCCAAGCTTCTTCAAAGAAACTACATATTTTTGTCTTATATTCAAACGGAGCTACATACAAATGTTCAGGAGAGTGAAAAACTGTTCAATTTGCTCAAATTAAAATTTTTTGCAAATCGACCTTTTACTATATTTATTAAAACCTGTTACTGGATACTACATGTCATTTTTTTTATATTAATTCGTAATATCAGCGGCGTTATAGTATATATGTAGCTCCGTATTTTTATTTGAAATTAATCAACAGGAGTAGATAGACGCTTTGAATTACTTTTATTAATATTAAAAATAAGTAATTTTAACTGGTCTGGATTTAAATAAAGTTTTGTATGGTAATAACGGAAGTGAAAGCTTTGTTGTGCGTTTCGTAAATATTCATCTAGGAAAACGTAATTACTGTTAGTCGACGAGTATGAGAAATTCGATAGTGTTCGCCGTTTTCTCGATATAAAAGTCGATGTTAAAGTGTCGATGTTTCGGTAATTTATTGAATTAAAATTAAATACTATTTTATTTGCACCGTGGGCAATTTCCACCTGGGCGGTTAAGCAGAAAAACTTTGCTCAGCAAAGCCACTAACTTATTTATGGATAACTTCACACACATCATAAATTGTAACAAAAAACCGCAAAAATCAACATGGTCCAACTTCAATCGGCTCAAAAAGTACTATTCAGGGGAAAAATGGGAGCTATGCCCATAAACTCCACTTGTTCCAACTTAACACCGACCACACATTGAAGTAATGTACTTTTTGCCAAAAAAAAAAAAATCCATACATATACCAAAATGGATTAAGATCATTTTAGGTCCTGCTGATACAAATTTCCATTAACTATTGATATTTAGACACTATAACTAGGGAATGCATTCCGCACTTTTGCATTTCCTGTAAAGCGGTAAATTTTTTTAGAAATTCCATGGATCCCAAGAAATGTATTCAAAGTTTCTTTTAAAACCTAAGATTTTTTAAAAATAAGTCTCCGTCATATCTAAAAAGAAAAATATAAAAAATCACTCTAGTTTTTCTTTCTAGGTATGGCTGATTTTGCGGCTCAATCGCAATAATGGCAATGGGTTAATTAATCTAGTTGTTTTCAAAATTTGCAATTTAATAAAGTTATTTATTTATATATAGATATAACAAGTGCAAAAATAAAGAAAATTAAATATCGAAAATAAAAGGTACTTCAATTAGCTTTCAAATTATATGTATTTTGTTTCGATCCGATTACAAATGTCGAAGATAGAAATAATTTTAACTCCAAACTTTGGAGGCCCATAACTCGGGAACCAGAGGTCGCCGACAAAAAAAAGGTATTTTTGAGCTCAGCATTAAAAGTTCTATTGATCCGAGTTATTCCCGTACACTAGAGTTAAGCCAAAATAAGTTCAATATGACTTGCAGGAAAAACTTGCTAAAACTAGAAGCTTTTTTGCTGAGAATTATTTAATTTATTAGTATTTTATTAGTAGACAATTAAAAATCAACAAAAATATTTTAATTTTCAAAGCATTTTCTTCTGAAATTAGCAGTTTACGATTTTTTAGCAAATATTTCTTTTGAATTTAGCAAAATATATTCTTAAGGCTGAATTAGTTTGTACGTTACGTTCCGTGACGAATCAGCAGATTTGTTTTTGATGCATGAAAATGAGTGTGTGTGGTTAGTTTGAAACGTTCTGTTCTGCTATGAATCAGCTGTTTTGTTTCTCTTCAATTGAATTTCTGTATGTGTGGTTAGTTTTCACTTTTTCGTTCTGTTCTGTTGCGGACAAATCTGTTGAAAATAGAATTCAACGTTAATTGCAAGATATATTTATATAGGTAGTCTTAGTAGCCCAGCTGTTTATCTTCCTCTTCCCTGGTTTTGACATTTCTTACATGGTTTTGACACTGTACTGTACTCAACAACAAAATGCCTGTTGTTTTTGTATTGTTTGTAGTTGTTTGTTGTAGTTGTTGTTCTAGTAAGACTACCTATATAAATATATCTTGGTTGTGGATTAGTTTGTTGTGAAATCTTTTTCTTAATATTTGTATGATTTTGGTTGGATTTTCTTTTACTTTTTAAAACAACTGATTCCGTTCACAGAAAAAGTAATTACAAAATATAACCTACAGAACAGAACGACACAACGGCAACAGAAATTAACAATTTATGAGGCCTTTTCTCTACTACGTCAAGTGACAGCTAAAAACAGCTGATTGCTCTCACATAAAATTATTAAACAACCAATAGGTCCATTCGTTTACTTTTCCAGTAAAATCCAGTAGATGAGTAAATTTTGGGCAAAATGAAAATTTTACTCTCAGAACTGGCTCTTGCACAAAAAAGTAAACGAACGGAAAAATTGCAAAAACTTGCAGGTTAAATCAAACATATGAGCGCTAAAAAGCTTAGTGTTGTAAAATAAGTGTTATTTAGACTACCCAGTATATATTGTTCTTGGTACTTGATACATTGCATTTTAATAATTATAAATTCGTAGCAATTGTATTTATTAAATAAACTTTTGTGGAAGCTTTTAGACTTGTTTAGTTTCTACATGACTTTGAATTTTGTTTCTAGTTAAACAACATACGAAAATACATGAATACTTGATTTTTGATATTCGGTACCCTGAATAATATGCAGTAAGAAGTATTCATATATTCATTAGCTTTACATCTCTAATATATTAATGTAAATAAAAACAATTAACAGAGATATTAGAAAACTGATAAATTGTTACTATAATAATTGTAACTGACAACTTTAATTTGTTTCAGGTTGAAAATAATTATTTTTAGTTTTTGCCGCCCTTTTAATTCAGCTTTTAATCTTTTAAATGTTTTTATTACTAAATGTATGCATATTTTTGTTTGTTTACTTAATTTGATCATATGTTTTTGTTTTCTACTGGATTTTACTGGATTTTACTGGCAAAAATTTGTCCAGTAAAAATTTGTAGGTTTTTTGCTGACAACTGTCACTTTACTCTCTTGGTAGATGCTCTCTTTTGCAAATTTATGTGTACGCGAACGCATTTCAGTAAAATCCAGTACAAATTTGTGCAAATTTTGGTGTAAACGAATGGACCTAATATAAGATTTTATTTTTTAATTGTATAAGCTAAATTGTCCAAAATAAAAGAAAAACCCGGAACGGCAATTTACAGAAACGTCACGGAACGCAAATACTAATGTAACCTTTATATCGATTCAACTATGTTTAAGATAAATACAACACATTTTTTTGATATCACAATTTTTGTTTGCTGATTTTTGTCAACAAATATTTAGCAAACTTTTTTGCTGATTTTAGCACAGTAAAAAAATTGCTAATTATATCAGTTTTTTCTGCAAAGTAATTTTTAAATATTTTTAAACAGCTTTTTCTGCTATTTTTAAAGGTTTATTTCTATGACTGTAACAACCCAGTTACGAATTTTCCGAGTATTAACACTATGAAAATTTTGGCAAAAGTGCAGTTTAGCACCTTATGGCAAAAAAAAAAAAAAAATATGTCCGGATTTGGGGTTAAAAAAGAAAAAAACCGAAATTAAAAGGACCCGGGGGACCCACTGGGACCAAAAAACGAGGGGACGTAGTAACACGTAAGTATGGGTACTCAAATTAAAGGAAATTGTCTCACGATTTCAAAAATGGTATTTGTTTTTTGATCCATGAAACATAGTCCGAATTAGAGCCATATTTAGACCAAAAAAGGGGTCCAAAAAATTTCGAAAAAAAAAATCCTCAAATGAAAGAAATTTTGTCACGATTTCAAAAATGGTATTTGTTTTTTATCCATGAAACATAGTCCGAGTTAGAGCCATATTTCGACCAAAAAAGGGGGCCAAAAAATTTCGAAAAAAAAAATTCTTCAAATGAAGGAAATTTTGTCACGATTTCGGAAAATGGTTTTTTTTCCTTACCCGGTGATTTTGGACCGAACTAGAGCCATTTTATGAAATATTAGACCCTTTAGAAAATAAATATTTAAAAAATGACGTTTAGTTGCTATCGTTGGCGTTACCCAGGGATTACCGCAAGGAGGTGATAGTACAATATTAAATCCCCAATATTAAATCCCCCGCGTGGCGGCCGATCTTAGGGGTTTTCTCCTCCATAGGACGCGGCAGGTGGCTTCGCTGAATACAGTTTTTCTGCGCGCGTCTCATTATCTTCCCTAGTGTGAAAAAATCGCGCGATTTTTTCAAAAAAATTTTTTTTTTTTTTTGCAAAGTCGCCATCTTTTTTACGCGTTTACAGATCATGGTAAAATAATATTTTTTGCAATGTAGGACAAATTTTCTTTCATTTGAGTACCATTTTTGCATATCGAAATTTCATATTTTTCTGGCCCCCATTTTTAAGGGTCTTAAACGGCTCTAATTCGGACTACGTTTCACGGATCAAAAAACAAATACCATTTTTGAAATCGTGAGACAATTTCCTTTAATTTGAGTACCCATACTTACATGTTACTACGTCCCCCCGTTTTTTGGCCCCAGTGGGTCCCCAGGGTCCGAGCGCCGCTAACTTTTAATTTCGGTTTTTTTCTTTTTTAACCCCAAATCCGGACATATATTTTTTTTTTTTTTTGCCGTAAGGTGCTAAACTGCACTTTAGCCAAAATTTTTTTATAAAATGTTTAAACTCACAAAAAGTTATAAATTCATAAAACAAAGAAAAACCGAAATCACTTCAGAGGGGGGCGGTCCCCCTGGCTACGCCACTGATCATAGGTAAGTATTTTTAGCTTATAAAAGTTAACATACTAGTAGACAATTATATATTTTTCATAAACAAATGACGTAGCAAAAACTAGCGACTTATAAAATTAGGCAATAAAATACAAAAACAGAAAAATATATGAAACGCAATAAAAAAGTCAATTATATTTACCTGTTTTCTTTTATTTATTTTTTTTTTGTTAATTTTGCAATTATTCACAATTAGATTTTCTTTATTCTGCGAATATAATAAAAATAAATTTAATATTTAACTGAAATTTTGCTTGTTTTCTCAATTTCTTTGTTAACAAAATATTAATTACAAAAAAAAAATGTCATTCAGTTTGATTTTTATATTTGTTTTTCAATAAATGCGTAGTTATTTTATGTATTTTTTTTTTTATTCTTCTTCACTAGTGTACACTGAAATAGACCGATAATTCCTTTAACATATTATGCAAAATTTGCTAAACTGACATTTTAATTTTTCACTTTTGTCTATGCTATGAATGCATTTATTCGCAATTGATTTTATGTAATTTATTGGTGTTTTTGTATAATATTTTCTTGGAATTAGTACGTGCTCACTTCTATTGAATAGTGTTTAATGTTGTTAAGCCAAACACGAATTTATTAAAAACTTGATAAACATTGAAAACATTTTATATAAAGTGCCGTGTACAAACAAAAATGGGGGATAAAAGTAAAAAAAAAGATTGGAAAAATAACAATTTTACAGCTGATTGTTTCTACTTCTTTGGCGCTCTCTCATTTGCTTCTCTCATGTGTACAGTTTGAGGATAACTGGAAGGAAAACAGTTTAGGGCCGTTGGGAAAATGTAGTAGTTCAGAGTGCTAAATTAATCGACATGTTTAACTTTCATCCATAATTTCGATATTCCTCGTTGACATATAAAATTTGCGAAGACAATTTGTGCAAACAACATTGATATGGTGTCCAGACGAACAAATATAAATATCGTGCTTACAAAAAGTCATCCCCAATAATAAACACTTTTTTCATCAAAATTAACATTGTTTCTTTCATAATCGCTACAAATGTTGTCTTCCGCCAGTAAATTGTTAACTTTTTAGAAAAAATTCAGTTTGAGGTTATTTTATGTTGTTGTCAAGCCAAAATCAAGTTTGCCTGCCAAATTTTATAATGTGAACGATGTTTGCTAACGCCGACATATTCCTTGTTTCTCTTATGCCGGATCACTTTCGGCGTTACCTTGGTATTTTAAACTGACATAGTTAATATATTAGCTGTGTAGCATATAACGAAGGTTTCTATTAAAGCAGTAATGCCAAGGTTTTTTTTTTACAAGCTTTTCTAGTAGGAGCACGCAACTTGGTTCCGGCTATAGCTCGTCGGCAATCGGGGGGATCCATTAACTACTATGACTTGCAGGCTACTAATACATATGCTAAGTAAGTTATTTTATTGTGTGCGTGCGTTAGGGTGGAGTGAAAAGAGGAGAGAGAAAGGGGAAAGGAAAGAAATTCATTTAGAGAAAGCGAAAGTTGTCATATCGACCCATTTTGTGTGTGTGTAGATGTTAAACACACAACTTCCCCACCCTGCCATGACCATATACCTATAAGCAGGAAAAATTCTATATGGTCCCACATATGTCCCCCTATTCGATTAACCCGCTAGAAATTAGAACACAAGACTTTTATAGATTCATTCTAATTACATTTATTTATTGAATGACAAAAATCTAAAAAAATTAACATAACCCGAAATTAAGTCTAATTAAAAACTAGCTTAAAGCGAAGTCTATAATGAAGTGAGATGCAGAATTTAGAAGAAAATTAAACATTATAAAAAAAAACTTTTAATAAAACACTTTAAATAAAAACTTTATCACCAAAAGAAAATTACTCTTACTTAAAATTCAAGTTCAAAACGAATATTATGCAAAAATCAATTAAAAACCTGGAAAAAAAAGTAAAGGACTATATCCCGTTCGGATATCAAGGACAATAAAATAAAAAATATATATAAAATAATTTATATTAAAATGTGCGTATTTTAAAATTCGAAGTTTATAATTATTTTCAGATTCCGAGAATTTTAACGCTATGTATATCTAATTTTTTTCCCTGAAGAAAAAAAAATATAATTTAAAGTTAACGTAACAAAATAAAAATAAAAAAAATAATAAAAGAAAATATTTTAATCTTCAACCAGATTCGAACCCACGACCTGAGAACTTCAAAATAAAGACTACAGTAAAACTGGCCACTCTTTATTTAAAAGCTTTCGAACGAGAAAAGATAATAAAATTTTAACAACATATTAGGAACCGCTATAGTTTATTTACTTTTAGACGAAAATAAAAAAAATTTAATTTTGCGAAATAGTCCCGTTGGGATTCGATAACACGACCTTAAAAACCCGAATCCTTAGTAAACCGAAAAATGATCGCATTCATTCACAGCCCTGTTGTAGTTATTTTGTTTGATTAGTTTATTTTGCTCATATGTAAATACTAATATTAGAACATTCTCACTAATGAAATAGGAACGCGTGGAATCGGGCCGATTAACTTTATAAACCGAATTTAAAGTAAATTATTTAATATTTTATAAACAAATCAGGTAGTAAATTAATGAAAATTAATTTTTTTATTGGTTTATTTCATTATTTTCAAAAAAAAACATATAAAAATTAAGCCACAAACAATAAAAAAAAATCCACTTAATAGTTAACAGAATGAATAGTTAACAGTGATCGTTTATTGTTTGTGTCTATGTTAAAATAAATAAATTAAAGTTTTAACTTACATACAACGTTTCCAACGATGAAAGTACTTTCAGGTGAACCGCTGCATGATGATTTGATGACCACTGTTTTGATTTATAATAATTTTTAATGCAGAAATTCCAAAATGTTATTTAATATAGTTTTTCGATTGGGTTTTTTTTTATATCAATGTTTAATTAAATCACTGTTAAACATTTTTTTCCGATATATATTTTATTTTTATTTTTCTTTACTAACCTTTTTTAGGTGAACTGTTTTATCATGATATTCGATCAGTTTTTTTTTTTACTACTAATTGTTACGAATTTTTACTGACTTTGTTTTACTATTAATTCTAAACAAAGTTTTGACGTCTCGATATTAATCATGACTAATTAGTTTCAGGGAAAAAAATTTATCGCGTTTTCATCGCGTTTTAATCAAAATAATTATATATTAATTAATTTTGCACTTTTTAATATAAAATTAGTGTTTTAAGCACAATTTAGTGTTGTAAAACGCTGGTTTTATATTGACTTTTGCATTTGTAATTGGTTATAACATATTAAAAAAAAAATATTAAAGTGAAGCAGAAAAAAAATTAATGATTGGTGATAAGTATCATGAAAAAAAAATCTATTAAAAATCTCACTTCATCTAACAACAAAAATAAAATTAATATTAATTAATAAAAATTTTAATTTTTCCTTGTAGAGAATTGCATGGACATTTTTGGATTTTACACTTTAACACTATAGGGCACTGCGAAGAAGAGGAAGGAAAATATTATTGATTTGGAAAATATTGATGTTATAGTTTTTCTGTTTAATTTTTAATAAAACATTTTATAATTTTGTTTATTTTCTTTCTTATGTTTTCAGATGCGAACCGATTCTGTGATTCTTTTCATTAGTTTTTAGTTAAGTACCATTTTTATTATTATTTGTAGTTTTTTTTTTTTTTTTTAGAAATTTTTGATTTTAATTAGCCAATTTAGAATTTTTATCTCAATTTTTCTTTTTTTCCAACACTTAAAAAAAAAATTTAGTTTTTAGATTTAATGTTTAGTCATTATAAAGTTTTAGCCAAAGGTTTGTTTGAGATTTTAGATTTTATTTTAACGATTTGTAAAAAAAAATTTTTATTGTTTTTTTTTCTTAGCACTTTTAGAAATTCTTTTAATAAGCCAAGTTCCTTTAAATTAGATTTTTCATTTAGAAAATTTTTAATGCACTTTTAGGTAAATTTTATTTTAGCCAAATTGTTGACCAATTTTTTTTTTTTGGTTATATAGGTTTTTTTTTTTAGCAAAACGTTCTAGGCAATTCAACTAAATATTTATCACTCTTTAAACAAAAAATTTTTTTAAGCCTTTTCAAATTTAATGAACTTTTAGATTCTTTTAACAAATCTTTTTATGATTTTAATCACAGTTTTTAGGCACTTTTTATTATTGATTTTAGACTTTTTGAGTTTCTTTTTTTTAGCAGTATTTTAAACAAATTTTAAAATAGTTTTATGCAAAATTTAAAAACACATTTAAGGCTGGTTTTAGGCAAAATTGTATATCAATATTTCAATTCAAAGATTTTCACTTTTGGCTTATTTTCTCACAAGTTAGCTTTTAGATTTTTTCATATGTACTTTTAAGGGGTTTTTTTTTTTTTTTTTACACAGAATTTTCTACGAATCGCGCACTTTCCAATTTTTCACTTCCTCTGTAAATTTACCCAAAAAGGTAAAATTAGCACTACACTTTTCACTTCTTTATTGGGTTTTAGAGGTGTCTATAGATGGGTTTATGTTGGTCTAGATGGCAAGATGTCGGGTTTTCGTTGAGGGTTAGCCCGTTCCCAAAAAAACAAAGATAAAAAACTTCCCCAAGGGTAATATATTCCACAAAGCCTTCTCTAAAATCAAAAGAAACCTCCTGACCCTCCGTTTAGATATGCAGGTGTGTGTATGTATGGATGTACGTTTATATGTATGTATGATGCTGCTAAAAATCAAACATTTTGGTTATGGTTTGTAAAAAAAAAAAAATATATGTGGATGTTTTGTGTTACCTTTTATATAGCTAACAGCAGGTTTATGGACAAAACTAAACCTTTTGCTGATACAGCTTTCGATTTAAATCAGTCTTTTGGACTTCAAAATACGATTAGGGATATTTCTGTTAAGAAGAAATCGGAATATAATTTTCGAATAAATTAATTAATGAAATAAAAAAAAATTCGTAGAAATTTTTATTAACTCACATTTACTTTGTATTTGACTGTAAATGGAGTCTCAAGCAAACAAAAATGTTTATCCCTTAAAAAATTAAATTGAAATATTTTTAATTAATTTTTCAATAAAACTTAAAAAGGTTTTATAAAAAAAAGAATTTAAAAAAAAAATTAAAATAAATTAAAAATTTTGTATTTTTTCAAAACTTACTTTTTCCAAAATTCTCAAAATGGCGATTGAAAACGTAAAGGCGATTATCAGCAAAAGAGTTCGATTTTTATCTTAGCTGAGCCTTTTATACCACCAAAAGTTTGGGAAACTTTTGGAAGACTTGGAAAAATTGCGCTAGCTAAGCGGTAACCTATCCATATACAAGCCAACCCATACATTGACACAATGACAAACGTCACTGAAATTTGACACACACTGCCTTATCTGCTTCAACAGGGTGTGTTCTTTACAAAACCATACTTCAAAATAAAATCAAACCTTGAAAATACAGCTCTAGTTTAAAAAAAATTATAGCAAATATTTTTAAATTTTACAATCTTCAAATCTAATTTTTCCGGCTACAAGCGCCCCTACAGCTGTCAGGTTAAACGAAAGAAGATTAAAAAGGTGGATTAAACTAAATATTTAACAAACTGTTTGATTTAAACGCTATTTCTATTTAATTTAATGTTGTTTCTCCTTGACTTTGTATTTTTGTGTGTGTGTAAACGTGGAAGATTAAAAAAAGGTTAACTTTAGTCAAGCATATTAATTGCGCTGTGTGAATGGGATATAATGCAATTATTTGTGCAAAGAATTTCCTGATATACCAACTCTGAAATACAGCTGTTTTTTGTTTTCTTTTAGCCGAAACCTGTTTTTCGATTTGCTTTTGCGCTTCAGTTGTCAAAAATATTAAGGTACCCATACACTACTCAATATTCTTGTTCAACTTTTGATATTGTGCTAAATATTACCAGTGTGTATTAGAAGACAGTTCTTTTCAAAAAAATCGGGCTGACAACATTGAAAAAAAAAACAAATTAAACTCAAAATCAGTGATGCGACCTTATTGCTTTTTATCAAATCGTCAAAATGTTGCTCATGGTGTCAAAACATAAAAAAGCACTAAGTTGGATCATTTGTAATTTAATAAATAATAATAAAAAAAACATTACATTGTTTAAAAAGCCGTAAAACTTCAATAAAACTATCGAAAACTCCAATTGATTACAGTCTTAAGAAATTACAATAAAATGTAATTTTTTCGCTACATTTTCATGGTCTTGTCATTAAAAATGTATTCGAAAAACTTAATTTTTTTAATGAAGTTTAACAGATACGTTTGCAAAATACGAAAGATATTTTGTTGGACGAAAAATAAAAAAAATGTTCAGTAAATCAATGAAGCTTTTCTTCACAAAATAAACGAAACTTTTCTTAAAATGAATGAAAAGCATTATACTTTTATGAACGCAGTTATTTTTTGCACGAAATCCAATTATAAAACTGTTTTATGGGCAACTTGTAAACAAAATTGAAAAAAAAAAAATGTTTGGATTTTTAAGCAAAAAAAAATTACGCCTTTTTAAGCTTTTTACAATTTTTGTTGCCTTTTTTGTTCTAAAAAAGTTAGTAACACTGCTAATATTCTGTTGCCTAACATAGTGTCCACACTAGATATTAACTTTAATAATTTTCTGTCAGCAAACTTCAAATTCAGTCGCAGAGAGAATTATATTACGTGTGAACCACACATTACTGTTAATGTTAGTATTATATCTGATATCTAAATAGAGTTGTTATCATAAATCTCTACACAACAATATTATGATATGAGCTGTCAAAATACACACACACATACATAAAAGATTGTCGCCAAAAAATCGCCATATGGAAAACTGGACGCCAAACACGTTTCAAAATCGCCATGTTTGGCGAGAAATTGCTACATCTGACAGCCCTGCATATTACTGAAATGACAAAACAAAAAGAGCGAGAGAGGTAAAGGTGCTGAAGATTGCGAACTAACTCACTAGTTCAAAGTAAAGACCAGTTCAATTGAACTAGGTCGTTAACGAACTACACAACACTAAAAATATTTGGAAAAGTAAGACGGTCGTCGAAAAAAATTTTTATTCGTGGCGTTTTTTAATAAAAATATAAGCAAATTAATCCAAAAAAATTAAAAAGTTTTTTTTTTATATATTGGTGCCTAAAAGTGTTGTGCAATAAAAAGTGTAGTGAAATTGATCAAAAGTGTTTGGCAAGTGCATTTTAAGTCGCTTTTAAAAAAAAATCTGTTAAAAAATGTCTGCTCGCAATCTATTATTACGCCAAGAAAGTGAAGATTCTTCAAGTATTATATCCCATTCGCCATCAATATCTTCCCTGAATCGTTTACGCGATACTTTTCGTCGCACGGAATCATCATTATCCTCTTAATTGAGTTCAATTGTTTCTAATGCTGCTTCGGCAGCATCAGGTGCTGTCCTTGGCACTGCTGGCGCCACTTCGGAGGCTTCTTCAGCTTCTGCCTCTCAAGTGTCAACCCCCATTAAAAATAGAAAGCCCGGTGAGTACATTCTAATTTATTCCTATTATTGTCATCATGGTGATTATCAATTTCAGTGCATCCATCACAACAGATTAATGAATGTATGATGTAGAGGAAAGATTGTGTTGTTTTTGTTTCGTTTTAAAATTGCTTTGGTATGGGGTTGGTTTTAGAAAATAAACAAATCACATCAGAGATGGTACATATTATTCTTTATTATCAGCTATAGCAAACTTAAAATTTTCTGGTAATTGGCCCTTAAGGTCTGAATTTTAAATTTTTATATTACATTGTGCAACAAGAAATTGTATACTTAACGAAACGCACGGGAGGGAAATTTCGTGGAAAAATTCGGAGGTCTCGCACCGTTTTTTTTCGGCCGAAGAAAATGAAATAGAAACTGCCCAAATTAAAAAAATGCCCAAATTTACAAAAAGAACCACATTTAAAAAAAAATCGCAAAAATTTAAAAAAATTTCGAAATTGAAACAAAAAAAAAAAAAGACAAAATAGCCAAAATTTAAAAAATTTAAAAAATCGCAAAAGAAGGGATTTATTTTTCACAATTTGTTAAATAAGTTTTTGGCAGGCGATACACCTCAAACCGATGACCACCTTATTTTCATATGCCCGAAATTTTCGGAAATACGAAAAAATTTTGATTTCTTCGCACAATTCAACAACCTGTATACATTACTGAATACGTTTCAAGATGCTGTCTTCAAAAAACTTGTTGCTTTCATTAACCTGTGTCAAATCGACCTCTAATAGCTGTCTAACCATCAGTGAATCATCAGTAACTGCAATGTTTCCTTGCTCGTCTAATAACATCAGCTGTTCTTATTCACGCACACACGTTTCATTCCTGCTATGTATCAACCAATCGGACATTTCGTTTTTTTTTACCACTTGGCAGTACAACAAATCTATTCTGAAAACATCAACTATCTTCAAGTTATGCATACATCTTTTTGGATTATTTAGTACTGGCATATAAGTATCTGAGGAATACTTCGCCAACCGCCTGATCTCATCAGGCAAACCAAAAATTTAAAAAAAAAAAAAAAAAAAGTTTTTGGCAGTTTTTTTATTTTTTTAATAAATATCGAATTTATTCTCTTCAACTTACTTAGGGCTCCTTCAGGGCCATATATATATATATATGATTATTATTAATCTTTATTAGTATTCATAATACTTTAAAATACATAACATTTGTTGATGCTATTGTGGATTATTATATTTTACATAATTTACAATATGTTTTTTAAATCTATTTATATTATGTTCAGTTTTTACATGATTTGGCAAAGTGTTGTAGAGTTGTAGCCCTTTATAGAATAGTGAGCGCATACCCGCTGATGTTAATGTCCTTTGCAGTCTAAAATCTTCATTATTTCTCAGGTGATATGGTTGAGCCTCCCTAACGTATAGTATTTGTTCCGTTAAGTATTCTGGTGCCATTCCTATTTTCATTTTTTGTATGAAATTTATAGTAATTAATTGGAGTCTTTGTTTTATATTTAGCCATTTTAGAGTTTCTAACATGAAATTGATTGATGTGTACCGGTTGCATTTTAGTATAGAACGCATTGCCTTATTTTGGAGTTTTTGCAGTCTTTCAATTTGATTTCCGAATTCAAAATGTGGTTTAATCATTGTGTTATATATATTAATTGCTGTTAATATTGATAGTTGTTTTCTTAATCTTTTGAAGAAACTAATTTTTTTTACAAATATAGTCAATATGGTTTTTAAAATTTAAATTTTTATCAATTATAAAGCCCAAATATTTAATTTGATCTACATTTTCTATTACTTCATTATTTATTTTAAAAATTATGTTGCTATTAGTGTTTATTTCCATTATTTTCGTTTTATTTTCATTTAATTTAAGTTTATTCATTTGCAGCCACTGATTAACATTGTCCATATCTTGGTTTAGTTTCTCGTAACATTGATTATCTGAATCGCCTTCAACAAAAATCAATGTATCATCCGCGTAAAGTACTATTTCACAACTGTCCACTATGTTTGACATATCATTGATGTATATCATAAATAGCAAAGCTCCTAAAATTTATCCCTGTGGAACTCCATATTTATTATTTATGGTATTGGATTTAATATTATTTACTTTTGTAATTTGTTTTCTGTTTGTTAAATATGATTTAAAAAATTCCAATTCTATATCCTGGATGCCGTATTTATGTAGTTTTTGCAGTAGTATAGTTCTGTCTATAGTTTCAAATGCTCGTTTGAAATCTAAAAATATTGCAATAATTTTTTTATGTGCTTCTATTTTTTTCCATCTGTTAATTATATAATTTACTGATGTTTCACATGAAAAATTCTTTCGAAAACCTGATTGATATTTTGATAAAAGTTTGTTTGATTGCATATATTTCTCCAATTGATCTTTTACAACTTTTTCCATTATCTTTTCACACGTTTTTAGTGTATTTATTGGACGAAATTCCTCGCATTTTCTTGTTTTGGTTATTTTTTCAATTGGTGTTACCATGGATTCTTTCCAGTTATCGGGAAATACCCCCGTCATCAAAGATTATTAATTATTAAAAGCTACTTTATAACAAAAGCTAATTAATAACAATTTATATATAAACAATAAATAACTTAAAACTATCATAAATAATAATAATAAAAACATTATTTTTAATTAAAAAATTACATTTAAAAACATTGCAATCCTTAGTGATCCCTAAGACCAGCGTTTTAGAAAACAAATATAAAAAAAAATCATTAACTACATATTTATTATTAAATTAATAAAAAATAAATAAAAAGTTGCGAGCAATAAAAAATTTTTTAGCACATGTAATAACTATAAATGCAATTAATGGTTACCCTGATCAAAATAAAATTGAAATTATAAAGCTTTGTTACACCACAATATTTAAAAATTATCAGTTTAATGAAAATTTGTCCTAACAAATCTAATCTATAGGGTTTTTGTTTTCAAAATTATTAATAGACCACTTTCAGGAATGTGTTGACAGATCCATCATCAGAACACGTTTGACAATCCTATGCAAAACATCAAACATCCATATAACCTAGTTTTCCCACTAAATGAGAACTAATATATGAGTTCGAAGTTAAAGATTATCACCATTGATCAAAAATAAATTGAAAACTTGTTTGTTATGTGCAAGCTCTGCCTTTGGTAGATATACAATACACGCCTTTTGTTTTTATTCTCCTTGAATAATTTTCATTTTCATTGCACAATTAAAGGTCGAAAAACATAATTTATATTTTGAATAAAAATTATATCAAACTATCAGTTTAATTTACAAATTTATAGAAATGTCTAACGATGTTTTTGCTTATCTCAAAAAAGGTTTAAATTTTACTTACGCCTTTTTGCACTTTATCTGACGATATAAAGTTCTTTTTTAATAAACCTGTAATATCAATAACAAATTTAAACTTTAAACTAAAACTTAAATTTCGCTTTGAACATGTTAGAAATAAAAAATTAAATTCTGATTTGCCATTAAAAACTTAGACAATTTCAAATGTAATGTAGGTAAACAATGTTTTAAAATTATATTTTCATTTGCAGGTTTTCAAATAAAAATCTCAGCAGAAAGTTTAATACCTATGCATATTGTTTTGAAATTTTTAAAATTAAAAACGTAATTGGAATTTTCCATAATAATTTGAAATAAAAACTATAAATAAAATTGTGATTAGCTATTTTAAATTAATAAAATTTTAAGTAAAATGTTAAGTAAAGAAAAAATCTTATGGGTCGATTATAGATAACAACCGAACCTAAGTGGCGTTGCTAGTTGCCTAAAATCTATTAGATACGAGGGCGGATCAATAAATCCGTGACTTTTTGAATAAAACACAGTTTTTTTTGGAAAAAAAAAATTATTTTTCAACATAATCTCGTTTTAGCTCAATGCACTTAGTCCAACGTTTCTCAAATTTTTGTATCCCTTCCAAAAAATAGGATTTTTCGAGGTCCATAAAATAGGCATTTGTTTGATCAATAATTTCATCGTTGGAGCTAAATCTTCTTCCACCGAGCCATTTCTTTAGGTTTGGAAATAGGAAATAGTCACTGGGGGCCAAATTCATGAAATTTTGCCATTGAGACTGCACACGTGTGCACCCGTGTCCACCCGTGCATTATTTTGATGAAAAAGAACTTTTTTCTTGCCATATGGTGTCGTTTTTTCTTTTTTAAATCCTCGTTAAATCGGCCGATAAACTTACGTTGGCCTTCTTCGGATCCGGTTCACCCGGAGAAACCCATTGTTTAGACTGCTGCTTGGTCTCCGGAGTGTTGTAATGGATCCATGTTTCAGTTACAAAACGCTTCAAAAACTCATTCGAATTGCGGTTAATCAACTCCAAACAATCCTTTGAAGTTGTCACACGATTACGTTTATGGTCAATTGAGAGCAAACGCGGCCACCCATCTTGCAGACAGCTTTCTTAAACCCAACTGATCATTTAAAATCGAAACCACACTGCCATATGAAATGTCTATGTTGATGCCTCTCGCGCACTTTTACTCTTCGATCGGCCAACACCATATCGTGGATTTTTTCGACATTTTCGGGTGTATTGACCTCAATTGGCCGTCCAGAACGTTAAGCGTCATTTATACTTGTGCGACCACAACGAAAGTCAGTAAACCACATTTTTACCATTGAAATCGATGGTGCAGAGTCCCCATAGTATTTATCAAGCTTTTCCTTGGCTTGATTGACGTTTTTTTTTTTGCAGAAAATAATGTTTAATGAACACTCGAAATTCAGTTTTTTCCATTTCTAAAAAAAATCCACGAGGTTGTATGTTTTGAACAGCTGTTAAACGCAAAGTGAATGACAGAACTTGTTCAAAATTTGACAGTCTATTAACAGGTGGTACTTGATGGGAGCAGTGTTGCATTTCATATAACTACGAGGGAAGTTCGAAAAGTCACGGACTTATTGATCCACCCTAGTAGAAAGATAATGTTCTGTATTTTTTCAAATTCATTACATAAATTGTTTTTTGTTTATAATACTAGAGATTAAATAAAAGTAAAAGAAACACGACAAGCATGGCATGGTTAGTTTATAAAAACCGTTTGAAGGAAAATTGGTTGGTTTGTATAAATCTTGTTTTTTGAAAAATTAAATTCATTTACAAGTATGCGTTGCACATATAAAAGAAAATCGACGTACATTGTACGAAATATTTCGTTGTTTCGCACCGCGAAAGGTTTGTTGTAAAATATACGAATACGTACGAAAGTATTTTGTACAATGCACGAAATAAATTTTCTTTTCTACGAAATATTTTTTTTATATATTACGATAGAACTGTTTTTTGCCATAAAAATCAATAAAATAAGGATAGGGATATCCGAACAAAATATATGAACATTTTTATTAAATATAGTAATTCAGTGCAATGAAAATAATATCATTAGCCAAATCTCAAAATGTTGCTCATATTTGTTTTAAATAATTAATTTCGTAAAATTAAATCAACATTTTTATACAATATGTATTCTACGAACGATTTTGATACGAAATTTGTTCGTTAGTTTCTTAAAAAAACAAAGGTCTTTACAATTTGCGTTTCGTAAAATAAAATTCCATACATATATATTACGAAAAAAGTGGATACGAATGATTTCTTTAGTTTCTTAAAATTTTAAAAGGCTGCACTAAATTTATTTTCGTAAAATGAAAGAAAGTTTCTTGTATTTTACTAGAAAAATAGCTACGAAAGTTTTTTTCGTAAACAGTTGCATGGATTTTTTTCGGTGTAGTTTAGAGTATATTTAACAAAATTAAAATGATTTAGCCAATGTGTTATTATTATTATTTCATTTTCGTTTAGCACAAATCGACCTAGATATATTGTACGGATTGTTTTAAGCACAGGACTTCTACCAAGAAAATGTTGTAATATTTCGTCTTCATAATCATAATCTTCTCCGGCATAATCTTCTAGGGACTTCTTTTTATTTATTTCCGTTTAACCATAGCAGATCCCCTCGAGCTTTCATTATATATCCTATTTGATATTGGTTGTACCGCCAAAGGAGTTACATACTCCGTTGTACATATGTGCATATATACTAAATTGGTCGTACATTGTACGAAATATTTCGTTGTTTCACATTCCGAAAGATTGATGTAATATATACAAATACGTGCGAAGAAAGTATTTTGTACAATGGCCGAAATAAATTTTCTTTTCTACGAAATATTTTTCTTATATATTACGAAAGAATTGTTTTTGTTCCTTTGATGGTATCAAGTAATCCGTAGACTCTTTTATCACTCCTGAGAACTTTAGTAACGTGATCTTGATATTTTCTGTATTTCAAAGCATCGATAAGGTTCACACATGCATTTGTTTTTATTCCATTTCTCCTTGTTCTAAGCTAGTTAGATCAGCATTATATTCTAATAATCTATTTTTTAGATCACTATACCAGTTGATATTTTTCTCTATTACTTTCGCTGATAACCGATGAGTAGCTAAAAATAGTTTTAGCTATGTATTGCAGATGTAGACTGTAAGTATAAAAATTACCATCTTCTTGGCCTGTCACCAACATTATCATACAACTGCGGGTGTTATCACTAAGTTTTAAAATCCTTTTAGTGAAATATCTTTGTAGCTCTGTCAATATCTTCAAACCAGAGATTTCCCCATGCATGAGAACTGTAATACTGAATAGTTCTACAAATTTCGTTTTTGCGATGCAACTTTTCCATGTTGCATTTAAACAGGTTTTTGCTGCGTAGTTTTTAGATAATACATGTTTCGAAAAGGACATCTTGTTAAGTAATATGACTCCAAAGTATTTGTACTCTGATACAACACTGACAGCCTCCCCATTATACTTCCACTTTATTATTTCTGCAAACCTACCTCCTTTTCTAAATATCATAACTTCGGATTTTGCTATGTTAACGAAAAGTAAGTAGTCCTGTTTTTAACTGATTTTCAGTTAATTTAATGTGTATATTCAGTACTCTTTACGGAAAAAATATTGTGAGTGTGACTTCGGATTTGGCTAGGTCAACTTCCATACCCCATAAAGAACAGAAATGTTCAAAATTTTGTATAATTTTTTGTAAAATATCAATACTTTCCCATTAAATGACAATATCATCAGCGTATTACTATTATATTAATTTCGTCAATAAATAAACCGCCTTCCCGATGTTTAGATATAACGCGAAAAGTAGTGATGAAAGCCAGCACCCTTCTTACATGTTTAAAAACAATCCGATAATTCGGATCCAGTCCATAAAGCTGATTTTGTTTTTTGATATATTTTTTCTATAAAGTTTACGATGTTTAAAGACAAGCTGATTTGTTTGAGCTTAAATATTAAAAGGCCTCTTGGTACACGATCGGTCGAACGCCTCTTTAAAGTCAACAAAAAATGCGTAAAATTTTTTCTTTTCTTTAAATTTAATGTTTACAATTGTTGCCAACTTATATACATTGTCAACAGTTGAATAAACTTTACGAAAACCAGCTTGAAATTCGATTAAAACTTGGTTATTGTTGACCCATTCTGTGATTCTATTGTTTACCGCTTCCATCATTATTTTGGCTATACAGTTCATAAAAGATATCCCTCTATAATTACTTTCCTCGTTTACAGCGCCTTTTTCATATATAGAAAAAATAATACTGGTTTTTAAAGTTTCAAAAGAGCCGTGTCGGTTTAACAAGTTTGAAAACCCTTCAGCCAAAGCTTTTAAATAATCATCAGTTGCATGAATGAAAAACTCATATGAGATTCTATCTTCTAACGGCGCCTTATTTAGTTTGACTTTTTAAGTTGCTGTTACAGTGGGATTTAATAATTTTTGTAAATCCTTTTACTTTCTTTTTAATAAAATGCTTTTTAATAATTTAAACAACTTTACTTTATGGAACGGGATACCGGGAAATTTAAAACAATTTTCCTTTTTCCCGGGAAAAAAACCCTTAATATGTTTTCGAACTCACCACCATCACTCTAGTCTACCAACAGCTGATCCAGCTGATAAATCCAAACCCTAACATATGTGCAACTTTATTTGCAAAACACTGTCTCAATGGAATAATTTATACGCCCACAACGCATAAACATGAAAAAAATCAATAAATTCATAAAACCACCACTATTATTCACCACTTACCAAATGCAAAAGAAAGGAAGAAACTGAACGTATACGCGAAATAAAGTTTTCAGTTGTAGTTACATATTGGTGAAATATACAAGCAAAAAAAACAAGAAAAATACTAAATTAATTAAAAAAAGTATAACATTTAAATTATAATATAAAATTTTAGTTTTCCTTATGTTTATTAGATAAGTTTTATTAAAATTCTATTTAAAGTAAAAAAAAAATGTAAAAGGATATTAAAGTTAAAATCCCTAAAAATAAATATACTACAAAAGTTGAAAAAAAAGGTATGGAAAAAAATGACGACGTTCAAGGAGCATACTTCGATTTTTCACAAAAGCACGAATAACACTTAATAATTATAATGTCATCATTATGTGAACGAAAAAATCTATTTTTATTCTATTTATAGGATCAGGATATTTATAAAAGTACCTTAAAACAAATTAAGAACAAAAAGGATATATTTATATTTTTGAAATAAAAAAACTTGGAAAAAAATCTGGTAAAAGGAAAAAAATAATTGTTGAAATAAAAATCAACAATATTTTGCCAATACAAGAAGAAAAATAATTACGAATATGCGTGCTTTGGATGAAGATACAAAAAATCAAACTGTGAACATTAATAATAACAACAATAACAGCGTTAAGGCCAATACTGAGGTAATACTTGCAACTGCAACAGCAGCAAATTCGAATATTGGGTTGTTCCAAAAGCAACGTTGATATTCAGCTCGACCCCTTCCGATTTCCATAAAACTTGGTGTATATATTCTCCTATTTGGTATGAAAAATCATATTTTTAAAATTCGTTGTGGTTTGCGTTTTATCGCTGCTTAAAGTTGGTATTTTTTTAAAAAAAATTCTAAAAATACATACTTTTTAAATGGTCCTAATTATTAAACGCGTAGTCCAATTTAAAAAATTAATATCTTATTTTGAAGCTTATTTATTATGTCTTTTCTGAGTTAGATGAATTTTGATATATATGCTATTTATAAAAGATAAAAAATACTTAAATATATCCTTGATTAGTAAATATCTCAAAATTCACATTTTTTTTTCTATAATTTTTGATTTCATTTTGATCAAAATGTCTTCTAAAAGATATACAAAATGCAGATTGGAGTCGTTATATTGCACTTGCTCAACAAGAGGGTATTAACTCAAAATTTTTAAAATATCACTTTTTTCAAGAAATCAACTAACAACATCAATATCTATCTATTGTAAAAATTTCAACGTATTCCGATTACTCTTTCATCTCGAAAACCACTTTTGAGACCATTTTCATGATAACGTAGTGATTACCTTTATTTCAACAAAAAGGTATTATTTCGAGTTAATACAAAAGTTCAAATAGAAATGAATCGTATATTTTCATAAAAAAGGTATTATTTTGATTTGAGCCTTTATTTATGTTAAAAATAATCAAACTGTTTTATTTATATTTGGTTGTATTTTGAGTTGATACTGTTTTGATGATAAAATTTGTTTTATTCTATAAATTTAAATCGATAAAATTTAAAAAAAATGGTATTAACTCAAAAAATTGATTTTTTTTGCAATGAGTGGTAAAATTTAAAACAAAAACAATGTATATATATATTCAAATGGAATTTGCTTATTATGATACGTTTGAATTTTTAAATTCTGTTAAAATGTGGCCATAACCAGTTTTTTGACTCTACTGAAAATTTTAAAATTTTGAGTTAATACCCTCTTGTTGATCAAGTGTGATATGTTTATTTAAAAAAGCGATTTTTCCGAATATTTTTTTTTTTTTTTTTTTTTATTAATTAATAATCATATAATTACAAATTATATCCTATTACCCTAACCGAGCACTAGCTACTATGGCCATCGGCGCATTGTAGCGAAAACAGACCAGTGCCTCTGGTGGGAATCGAACCCACGACCCCCGCACTGATAAGCCAGCACGCTACCAACTAGCCTACCGGGGCGCACTTTTCCGAATATTACTACGATATATTCAATATAAAACAACACAAATTTGCAAAACTTAAAAAAATATTAAATTTGAAAAAAACAAATATTATTTGATTTTTCATATTGATTTTTTATATTAGTTGATCTAAATATTGTTAAACGAATTTTAATTTTGTTCTTTTTAAGATCATGTTATAAGATCATATATATTCGGTGTAAGTAATTATCAATTTCTATTTTTGATTCGATAATATGATCTTAAACCGAACAAAATTAAAATACGTAAAACAAATAATATTCATAAAATAAATTTAAAAATACATCGATTTATGAACTCAGTAAAAAAAATCTATAGTTGTACTATAGAAAAAATCGTGTTTCTTAAAAATAGATTGTGACTCCAACCTAAATTTTTCATATGTTTTACAGGACATATTGATCAACCTACAAACAAAAATTTAAGAATACAAAAAAATGCATCAAGGACATTTTTAAGTTTTTTTTTTTTTATCGCCCAGAAAACAGTCTCAGTTGTAGCCACCGAATTTGTTGCCTATCGAATTCTGGTGTTTACGGCAACTCTTTTCATATTAAATTTTATTTTTAGTCGTATAACCTAATAGTCAGTTTTCTCATTCAATTATATATTCCACATAAATATTAGTACGATCCAGTGCGCCCCGGTAGGCTAGTTGGTAGCGTGCTGGCTTATCTGTGCGGGGGTCGTGGGTTCGATTAACACCAGAGGCACTGGTCTGTTTTCGCTACAACGCACCGAAGGCCATAGTAGCTAGTGCTCGGTTAGGGTAATAGTATATAATTTGTAATTATATAATTATTACGTTCCACAATCTAAATTTTTCCATCACGTCGCAAATTTGAGAAAACCGCAGTTAAAGTTGAAAAAAACGCTATTTTGGCGCTTTTAAGTCTTTTATTATACGATTGACGCTTTTAATGATTTAAAATACAGATAAATATATACAACAGAATACACTTTACTCTTAAAGATACTGGAATGATATTTTCCAAAACTGAAAATAATACATTTAAAAATGCATTTAGCAAATGCATTCTACAAGAAATATAAATAAATATTCAATATTATATTTGAGAAAAAAGAATTATAATTTCGTACAATTTTAAAGGTAGCTAACATTTCGTTTTTCGTCGACATGAAAAAAGGAAAGTTTAAAGTTTATATGATAACCCTAAAATAAATTTAAGCTTGTCGGTCAATTTTTTGACCGACCAGATTTGGATTCAGCGTACCTTTAGAAAAGTATAATTTAGTTCTAGTGTCAAACAGTTTTCGGCCTGAATCTTTAGGTGTAATAAGTACTTACATGTACTCACAAGTGCTCCCACTGTATGTGTCACAAAAGTAGGGATTTTGTTAGAAAAACTTTTTCAAACATAAACATTGTCGTCTAATTTTTTGCACATATACTTTTCAAAAGTATTCACAATATCGTGTTAAAAGTTGTACTTAAAGTTCTTCTCGGAAAGCTATGTTGCCATATAAAATGTTTGCCAAATCGCGATTTTTGCATATGAGGCATCAATTAAAATAATTGTTTTCTTGCTGAAATACACCTTCCTAATAGGCTTTCTATTGCATTAGCATTTGTTAAGGCGAATTGCTAATTTAGAGATAAAATTCGCCTAAAATGGTAAAAATTGAAAAAATTATAAAACCCGCTAAATAGTTTTTTTAATCTACAGTTTTGTAAATTAAATATGTACCGCAAATAAGAATACAGAGGATTCTTATACATTTCAACCGAAATGAGTCAGATTGATTGCATTTTAAAAACGTTATATGTAAAAAAGTAATTTTGTTTAAAAACTATACCATACATCGAAAAATAAAGTACACCATTGAAATCAGCGTGCCTAAAATATATTGAATTTATTAATTCTTAAAAGTAATAATTTTGTTCTAGTGTCTTATTGGCAAGGACCCAAAATAATTAATATCATATTTGAGAGTTATTTTAAAAAATGATTTTTAATTATTAATCAGCAACGTAAAAAAATATTTCTTAAAAATAATTATTATTTTGCAATAAATATCGATAATAGTTATTTAGACCCATACTAAAAACTATGTTAAGATTGATTTAAACACAAAAATACACCTAATATAAAATTTTTCTATTGAAATTAAGACCAACGCATTCATAATTTCCCGACTAAATTTAAACAGAGTGCGTAAATATGTTTTTTAGTTTTTACTCATTACTATTATTGAACAATAAAAAAAAAAAATAGTAATCGGACAGTATGACGCGTAAGGAATATAACATCCTATAAATTTTAATAGCTTTGACCGAACTCCAACCAATCTTTTTTCTGTGTGTACATATCAAAGCTTCACATATTCCAGAGATGACAAAATAAGCTTTGAAATGAGATATTAATTCTTAAAATCTGATTACGTGTTCAATAATTACGACCATTTGAACACAGTATGTATTTTTATAATTTTTTCAAAAAAATACCAACTTTAAGCAGCGATAAAACGCTAACGACAACGAATTTTAAAAATATAAAAAAAAATACTATTTTGTTACACTAAAAAAGAGAATACATGTACCAAGCTTCAAGCATATCGGCAGGGGTGAAGTTGCAAAAGTCATATTTTCGTCAATAGTCCTTCTGGAATGACTCAATTGCTAAATCGAAAATTGCAACTAATTGAAATCTTCAACAGATTCAGCAGCAGCTAAAAAAACCAACAAATCCTTCGGCAGCTGTAATAGCAAAAACATCATTTACAAATAAAACGTACAAAATGCAAAAACAACAGCAACAACAACAACAACAAACGACAATAACAAAAAGTACCACCAAAAATTCAAAAGGAGTAGCAGCGAAATGTCCTACTCCTAATCCTCCATCAACAGGAGTAAAATTACGTTCGAAACCCATACAACAAAAGCAGCAGCCGAAAAAACAAGATAAGAAAGAAAATCATAATAATAATACTTCTTCTTCACCCTCTTCATCATTGACGACAACAAATTCAGCAGCAACAACAACAACAACAACGGCAGCAGCAACAACAATAACTTTACCTAAAGCTTCACACGCCAACAATCCAAGTGAAGATATTGCTGGTGGTGTACAGGATACAATCTATTTGTGCAATTTTCGTGTATCCGTTGATGGTGAATGGTTATGTCTTAAAGAACTACAGGATATCGATAGCAATCCGACACCAGTTTCGGCCTCCGAAGGACGTCTGGTAACCGGGAGCGGTAGTGGCGGCGGCCAACGTTATTCGCAATATTCCCAAAAGCACAAACGTTATTCGGCTGGAGATCGTAGCTCATATGGCGGCGGTGGCGTTTTCGAGGATAACGGTATATTTGCATTACACAATTTTATAGCTGGTCGTCGTTTGTATGATGAACAGGGACACGCTTTACATACAAATATGCTTACTGCACCCCATGCACGTGAAAGTGGCTTTGTTGGTGTTTTTGGTGGTGGTGGTGGTCAAAGTTCGAATGAATGGTCAAATCTTTGTAGGTTGCTTTTTATGCTATTTATACTAAAAACTTATGATTTTATAATATTTTGGTTAATTTTCGGTTTTATTAATATATTATTTACTTTGAGGTATCATATTTCCAGACATAACCATGCATCATTGAAAGAAAATATGAAACAATTATCGCATATCCAGTTGTGTAGACACAAATTCCCATTTCTTGCCAACTTAATCGTTCGGGTGCAGCAAACGAATTATTTGGTTGTTTCAATTAAAGGGTTTCATGGACCCAAACCCAAATTTCTAGTTGTCTTAAACAAATAAATTCTCTGATAAAACTGAACGATTCAGTCAGCAAGAAATTATATTGTCCAAACTCTTTCATGTGTATTTTCGCTACTTGAAGATTGCGACTATGAAATATTTGGTTATAAGGAAGCCTGTCAAAAGCCAAGAACACTCGTATGTCATGCAAACCATTTCGAGTCCCCTAAGTTTATCTTCACATATATATTAAAACTACGATCTAAAACTATCCTAGACTCAAAAAAAAAGTTAGTAAAGTCAGCAAAATTTTAGTCAGGAGGGTGTTTTCAAAAAATTTGCTAATGTCAGCAAAATCTTTTGCTGAAAATTAGTGAGCTGATTTTTAGCAACAAAGTTAGTAGATTAACGAAAAGTTTTGCTAATACTTAGTTGATTCAAAATTAAAAAAAGCCTTGCTAAAAGTTTATTAAAATGTTGCTAAATACTAGTAAACTGGAAGAAACTCAAAAAAATTTTAGAAAAATTATACTTTAGATAACTTATTTGCTGAAAATCTTAAAATTCTTTTTTTGTTATTGACGACACGAATTAACTTAATATCTGAGAATATAAAGAAGTAATTTTATATAACATATACAAATTATCTTTCAACTACTTACATCAATTTTTGTCTAAATGTTGGCATTCTTCTAGAAACGAAACAAAACGAAATAACAAAATATGAAAAAGGAAACATACAATATTAAGTAAGATGTGTGTCCTTGTCTTTCGCTTTAGTCTGTCTACCTGAAAGTATATTTGTTTGCAATTTGAATACGTTAATAGTCACTATAATCATTAAGTTAACAAATACACATTTAATCTTTATTAAATTTAAATATTTTATTTTGTCTTTAATTTATTTAATAGACAATTACTTTGTCAAGCCGGTGTTAACACAAAATTCAAGTTTTTTTTAACCCGTAATTTAAAAAAAACATTGTTGGCGCCCTTTTGTTTTATTATGTATGAAAAACAGATACAAAAATCTTCCATGGCTGATTTTTTTATATGTCTTGCAAGCGTTGTACTTTTTAGTATAAATTTTCTCGTATTCATTCTGCGTATATCTTTTAATCTGTTTGTCTTCCACACTTTTGATGTGCTTATCAGAACAATTTTTTTAAGCAAAATAAATTAGTGAAACATCAGTAAAATATTAGTAAAACATTAGTTCAAAACAGTTAAGTGCTGAATTATTATAACTAAAATTTTAGCTGAAAACACAATTTCAGTAAAAAATTTTGCTGAAAATAGTATACTTGATTTACAAGACGTTTTGCTAACTTTTCTACTAACTTATTTTTTTGAGTGTACTATTGCCGAGTGGAGTATAACTTTCGTAGAAGCCGTTCTGCGGAAGACCCGTTAGTGATCTTTTCGGAACGTTACAGTAGCACGGTGCACTTGTTTCAAAGCTCTTTGTTTTTAGTGTCTTTCTATACGTGTTGTTATAGATGGGGTCTCATATGATGAGTTTCAGATGAATTCTGTGGTACTGCAAAGTTTTGATCTTTGTCCTTGTCTTTTTTACCTTTTTATTAATTACCTTCTTCTTACTGTTAATCTTATCTTATCTAAGTTAGAGCAAATCCATGTAACAAGCTCTAATGCCTAGTTTTTAGGATGCAGATTAGCTATGTTTATTAGTTAAGCGTTGTTGTTGAGTTGGGTTGGACAAGCCCAAAGGCAAGTCCATGGCGGTCAGATTATATTTTGTCCATTGTACCATACCCAAAAGAGAGAAATCAAGGAAAGAAACATATAGAGAAAAAAAATATGAAATTAAAATCAGAAGCGAAAAAAAAGAAAACGTATGATTTTCTGCCTAGAAAGTAACAGTCTTACTTATGAATCGGAGAAAATCAGGCAGGTTAAGTTTATGAACAGATGCCCGTTATCAGGACAGAAAGTTACGACAGTAAACTCTACTTAAACTTAGTAGCTATCGTGCCAAACACGCCTATCAGGCAAAGTTGCCAATTCTTGAAGTGAAAAAATGGCTAGATTACGGAGAAAAAATGGTTAGAAACGGCTTAATTCCGAAAATGCCACAAAAACTCAATAATTTGTTTACATTCAATTTATTGAGTTTTTGTGGCATTAATAGTATTACTAGTTTTAACACGAATCTAACAAAAGTACCCAGCAAAACTTTGGTAATAGGTGAAGAAGTAATGAGTTATTTATAGTTGGTTACATAATGTATTATATTGTAATGAATACTCCTTTCATTCAACATTATTTTAAAACCTAAAGTATAATTATACCTCATTACATTTTACATTACTTCAAAACATAAAATAATGACTTACCGATCATCAATTACATAATGCATGAATTATAAACGTAAAGTAATTATTAATATATATTTTTGAAAATCTATTTATAGACACATTACTTTGTGATTTTTTGTAAGCATGAGGGTAAGGTGTATATTTTTGATATCACGAACGAAAACACGAAGCACAACAACTCATTTACAGTTGGTAGAGTTCTCGCCTAACTAATTGTTCAATAATAGAGACCCCAGGTTCGAATCCCAGCATGACCACGTTATTTATTTAATTAAAAAAATAATTGTAAAAAAAATTTTTTATGCATTTTTTTTATGAAAATCTATTTATAGACACAATACTTTTTCCCACCATGTAACCATATAAGTAACCAGTTACTTTACCCCCATACAAGGTAATGAGTCCACCCATTACTTTTAGGCTCATCGTCTGTAAAATTCATCAGTGAAGTAAAGTGTAATGTAATGCGTGAAGCCCTATCTCGATACATTACTTTACCCATGATTTGGTAATGTGTGGTTTTGCTGGGTACTATTAAAACGTAAATGTTTTTATAATTTTTAAAATATTTTTGATAAATTTTAACAAAAAGAACATAATTTTAAATCGAATGTAAAAATTAAATGTGAAAATTGTAGTTATTCAATCCCCCCATGCTCTTCTAGTTTATTTAAGTGTTATTTGATTATTACTTCATTTTTATATAAAAAAAATATTGTCTTGTCTATGAAAATTAAATTATTCATGATTCCTTTTTGAAAATTAAAACATCTAAAAAATTTCTAAAAATAAAATTGTTTTTAATGGAATCTGTCGGGATCCAAAATTACTTGTCGAAAATTGAAAATTTTTTAAAAAAAATTTGGAAATGAAAGTAACTGCAAAACGTGTAGAAAAGTGACTAGGGAAAAACTAAATGGCTAAATCTGCCGGCTAGATATAATCTAGCCAATTTTTTATGGCTAGATAAAAATAAAATGGCTAGATCTAGCCGGAAAATGGCTAAATTGGCAGCCTTGATATCAGGCCTGCTAACAAAATACGTAGTAGCACTGCATGCAGTCTCGTCTGACCACCTCTAAACAAACAAGCTTAACCCTGCGGTTCTGGACTCTTTTAAAAGATAGAGACCCTGTTGAGTTGCGCCTGAAATATATTGGATGAAGTGACCTGAGACGCAAGCGCCTTAAGAGCTGTCTCTACAGATACTGATACCTCCATCCGCTTCCTTCTTTATATTCGTGAAAGATATTTATCAGTTTCAAGTTGCACTTTATTTTAATATCTAACCAAATTCGGTTTAATTCCGGAGATATTTTTGAACTTTGGAATAGTAAGTTTTTATATTTTTTGCACAAATGGATTTTATATAAATTTTAGATTTTAATTGGTAAATCATAATAAATATTTATAAAATAATCTTAAATATTAATTAAACTCAGGCTTCGAAACATAAAGATGTTTTCAATATTTTCCCTATTTGGAAGAAAATGTTGTCTCCCAGCTAGATTTACTCTGAAAATTTAAAATTTAATAAATATTAAAATATATATTGAAAATTAATGTTTATTTAACTATACACTACTCTTAGCACTATCTTTGTCTTTTCTTTTATCCTTTCCTTTTTTTTTATTAATGGACTGCTTGACCCTGATGAGTCTGTATCATTATTGTCTTTATTCTTAAGGAACTTTTGCTGGATTTTCACGGTTTTCTTTATTTTCCTGCCAGTTGGTTCAGAGGATGAATAATCCATGGAAGTTTTAGATTTGCCAGATGCAGATTTTACAGCTTCAGATTTTGATTTAACATGAAAAAATCGTACCGGTGAATTAATTAGATTTGATGATGATGAAGAGGAATCTGAAAATTTTTTAATTAGTATTTTTTAGGGCAAATAACTTTTCGAAAAATAACCAGAGTTTAACTTTAACCACTAATATTTCCATATGAATTTGACATCCATAACTATGGTTAAGCCTTAAACTTCTCCCAGAAAACAGACTTGGTCGTACCTACCGCATTTGTTGGCAATCGAATGTTTCGATGTTGTGGTAATAATCATTCGATTGAAACAACAGAATTTCCGCCATGACTATAGAACTTTAATAGCCTCAACAGAAATTCGGTGACAACTATCATAAAATTCAGTGGCCATAACCGAAGCATTCGAGTAGCTATAAATACGGTTGCTACTGCCGAGTCTGTTTTTTGGGTGTTGGATTAGTTTGAGATACGTTAACAGGGCTTAATAATGTAATTTTTAACTTGGTATAATTACATTTTTTGGCATTAGTTGATTTTATTTGTACAACTGGCTTCTTTTTGTTAAAACAACATTTATAACAGCAAATTAGTATAATTAAAATTATAGCAACAATTGATATAGATATTACTGCAATCTGGAAAGGCGAAAAGTCTAAACTACGCAGTTTGATTATTGGATTGTTTGAATGAGCTGCTTCAATATTTGCCATCAATTTAACATCTTCGAAATAATCATGATTTAATGGTTTATTTGAAATATTTTCTGTCGAGTTATCTTGTTCTTCATTATTGCTATTTTGATTTAAATGATTTGGAATCTTATCACTTTCTTCTTTATCATAATTATTGTCATTCCATATTTTAGATTTTTCTTGTAATTTAGATTTATTAAAACATCTAACAATTCCTTGGATTTTCTGTCTGTTTCTTTGTGGTCTTTTCTTGTATCCTTTATTATTTGATGTTTTTTTCTTCTGTCATGACTATCTCTTGGCTTAGTCATCTTTCCTTCATCTTCGTACTCTAAATCACCTAAATTATCCCCGTATGAAGTGACTTCTTTTTTTCCCCTTTTAATGTATTCATAAATTCTCAGAACTGCACCTAAACCCGGATAAAATTGTTCATCTGATAAATGAACATGAATATTTTCTAATAACCAAGATTTGAATTTTAGATTATAAATATCTTGTGATAGATTTTCAAATTGATAACATTTTGTGACAGTTTCATAAAATTTGATCACTATATAAGCGGCATTCTCTGACTTAAGATCAAAAGTTTTTTTGCGTCTAAATGGTAACCATACATTGCCCAAATACCCATTTCGATCTTCTGCTTCCAATTTTGGAATCGGTACTATCATTTTATCATCATCATGATCGTTTTGTTCCGCACCCATATCTAATTGCATACAAAATGATGGTTCATTACATGTTTCGCCTTTTTCATCATCATCAATATGCAATGGGTTAATGGGTATTGTTTGCAATTCATTGAGAACATTTTTCAAAGGAGCTTTCCAACCATTACCATTGGTATTGAGAAATATCTTACATCGTTGGTGTAACATTAAAACATTTTGCACTGCATCCAAACTGATGTGTCCGCCATAGAAGGAATATTTTGCTACTGGCACTAAATAGAAATTCAAATAACCACCCAAGGTATCGTAAAATGCTTTTTGGGCCAAATCTTTAGAACCATTTGCAGTCATTTGCATAATCAATTGATGACAGATATAAAAATAATTCATTAATAATGATAACATGCGATCGTTAAGTAGACATTGGGGTAGATCTTTAGGCAGTAGAGTCTAAAAAAGGAAAAATATTATTAAAAAAGGAATTGAAGTGGGTCAAGTAAAGTTTACAAACTAATTGTTCTTGTGGAAAAGAAATTCCATCAGCCATCACATTATTTCAATTTCAATACTGTTCCTGCACACAAAAAAATAAAAACTCATTTCAATCACGAAAACCGACGATTCAATAACTTTAATTTCTGAAATTCCGCGAACAACGAAAATTGCTAATAATATAAGAAATTGATAGCTCTTTAGTTGAATTATTTTTTAATTAAATAAGCTGTTCAGATAATGCTGCAAAATAATTTCCAAGGAATATTTAATGCCTAAATAAATCAAAGAATCATATTTGACAGGCTTCTTCCTATGACATATTAATATTTAATTCATCGATGATGGCCAAATGTTCACATATTATTCGAATATTTTTGAATCTACCAACTGGATTTGCAACTTTGCAAGAAACTTGTTTACATATAGTTTTAATATGTACTTTTTTTAGCAAAGTTTATTCTAATCAGAGGTAATTTTCGAGATCCTTAGGAGGTTCTTAAACAAGTGAAGATCAATATATTTCCATAATCTTCATTTAAATATATTGCTGATATTAATATTTTTTCTTAATGAAACTTAATATTTAAAATTGAACTTTGATCATATAATTATATTTTCCGAACTATATATTAACAAAAGATTTTTTGCAGTACTCAAGATTTATGAAATACTAGCTTAAAAACCAGATACTTCGTGATCGGTGGTTTTTAATTTCACAATATATTTAAATTCTTTTTTTTTAATAATTTTCTTTTAATAAATTTGTGTAGCCTCTTGCTATAAACGTTTCAATTTCAAGTTTCTGTTTTCTTTTAAACCTCATTTATACCAAGATGTTATCAAACATCTAAAAAGTATATCTTAATAAGCCCATACCTTAACTTCTGTGGTTTGAGCAGAACATTAAATGGGAGACTTTTCGCCTTTTGAACCTACTTTAAAAAAAATCTTATCTGTGAATTAATTAGCGTCTTACCGAACAGTTCGGTCAGAAAATGCATTTAGTCGGTATTCGGCATTATGAAACTTTATGACAAAAACTTGCAAAAGGAACAATATTTAAGCAATGAATTCACAGTTCGGCCGCCGAACATTTATCTTAACAATTAAATTTCAGCTTTTCCTTAAATCTTATACTCAAAATCGCATTAAATTGGCTCAACAACCATTTTTTCAATATCAAAATTTGTCATTATGCCTCCAGATATCAAATATAATTTTTTGTCTACACGGGATTAGAAACCCCTTATTAGATTTCAAGTTTTTTTGTCCCTCCCCGTAGGAATTTTTCAAACCCATGTAAGCGGATGTCTACTGGGTATTAGGAACCCACATACCAAATTTCAAGTTCCCCGCCTCAGCGGTTTGTCCACGCAGAAAAAAACTTTAGGAATATTATCGAAGTACTTAGAAATTATACAACTACATAAGTTTCAAGTTAGTTTACAAAGTTCTAGTCAAATATTTTCAAATTTTTTTAAAGCCTAGTAAAGAATAAAAGTCAAAAAATTCATATATTTTACAAAAAATTTGTAAAACTAACTTGTATGTAGTTGTATAATTACTAAGCACTTCGATAATATTCCCCCAGTTTTTTCTGCGTGTATGCGGAAGTCTACTCAGGACTAGGAATCTACATACCAAATTTCAAGTTCATTGCTTTAGCTGTTTGGCCAGACTGCTAAGGGGAGGACTTTTCACATTTTAACCCATATTTTAGTACGTTCCTGGGAAAAAGTCCTGAAGGTACCATATCAGTGAGATAGGTCTTATTAAAGGAATACTTATTTAAAGTTTCAGCTTTCTATCCAGAGGGGTTTGGACAGGCCGCCGATGGGGGGCCTTTTCCCATTTGGTCCTCTTCGTGAGAATTTAGTGTACGCCCAAGGTTTTGGGCTGGGCGATGTTGATTCAGTAAGTCAGTTAGTGAGTAACGTTATTCTAGATTAGAGTTCTTCAGAAAAGTATAACATTTCTTTGTTATTGGGATATCATGTTTTTGTATTAATAAAAATTTTTTTTGTTTAATTACAGATCCTTCCAAATGCGCGCTGTTGACAAAACGCTGATTTGAATTCATCTTTCTATTCTACACCATAAATTATTCAAAAAACCTTTTTCCCCGTTTTTAAAGTTCACCATTTAGGAAAGAGAGTGGTAAAAAAAAAATCAAACTGTTTTTTATAACACACAATCAAAAAGCATTTTTAGCTGAGAAAAATGGTGCGAAAATGTTCGCTTTATGGTAACCCAGTACAGTTATTAAGTTTTCAAAATATATTTACTTAAATTCCAGATTTTATTGATTAAAAACTTCTTAACGGGCAGCGATATTTTTATAGCATTTTTCGTAGCTCAAAATACTTTTTCATTGTGCGTGTTAAAAAAAATATTTTTATTATTTTTTACAAAATTGATACATTAATAAGTTTTTATCAATTCCTGATATATCGAAAAATTGTGTACCATTATTCTCAGTTGGTGCTACATTTTTATTGTGTGTGATTAAAAAATGTATTTTTAAAAGTTTTTGAAAAAAGGGAGTTTTCCCATCCACTATATTGTCTAAACGGTCATTCTAAAAATTGGGAAACGTTTTTTTTTAAATAATCTTTGGTGTAGAATCGACTGTCCAGTTCATATAAATACATCCCTTTTTGTTCTGTAGTAAAACGGACCCTTAATCAGCGTTTTTGGCTACCGCGCGCATGTGGAAGGATTTGAAATATTAAAAAAAAAATAATTATGAAATTTTTTATTGATGCAAAAAACGTAAAAAAGTAATGATATCTCAAAAATCAAATTATCGTGATGAACTCTAATATATAAAACCTAATATTGACACCGAAGATGAACACCATTTTAGTTTTAGAAGAATGAGAGTTGGGTATCATCCCTACGGGAGACTGCCAATGTAAGTCCTGGCGCAATTCTTCTTCAATTCTCCTTTGAAATTGCTTTTGTGTTCACACAGGAAAAGTTTGTTTCAGCAATTTTCGTATATCAACATGTAGTGTTGAAAATTGCGGATGACAAAACAAAATGGAATTGGAGTACGGGCAAGTCTGTACCCCCTTCCATTCTCTTTTCCTCAATCTTCTATAAACTCAAGAATTGCGCAAGTATAATTGCCGTGTGTGAACCTAGTCTAACGGTAGCTTTATATGAAAGGGACATATCTCTATTACCTAGCGTTATCATAGGTGTTGCAAATTTATCACTCGTCACATGTCATAGGACTGACGTAACATTTGTCACTGAACTAGCCGTAAAAACAGAGCACATATGACAGAACTAAGCTCTAATAATAATAAGCCTCATTTTTGGAATGGATAACAGATCATTTTTTTTATTCAGTTCTATTTAATTTTCAATTTTGCGTTGGAACTATTGAGGACAACATTTCTTGTTGCACTGTGCAATTTAATGGTCACAGGATATGAATGATCAGAATGCTATATTTCTAGAAGTAATATTTTTTATATTATGTTTAAATGTTAATGTTACCTCAAAATCTCTTCGAGTATTTAACAAAGCTAACTCCTCGTTGGAAAAACATTGTTTAGGTATATTATCAAATAAGTTGGTTCCCACAAAATTTTCAATATCATGAGCTCTGGCTGGACTTAAGTCATCATTTTCATTTTTATCATTATTTGTCTTCTTATCTTCTACGAGTATATTATTATTTTTTCGATCACCTTCATTATTTTCATTCTGTGTATCTTTATTGTCTTCTTTATTATTATAATCGTAATTATTATGGTGATCAGTATTGTTGGGAAAATTATTATTGGTGTAACTATGGTTATCATCAGTATGATTGTGAGAATTATTAGTAGAACTAACATTATGATTGTGCTTATGAATATGATCAATAACATTATATTGATGATTTGAATTATTATGATGATTATAATTAACACCATCTTTGTCATGTTTAGAATTGTTAAGCCAGTCTTGGTAATTATCACTATTATCTTCATCATGGTAATTTTTATAAAATTTTGATTCTTTTAAATTATTTTTTCGATCATTATTTTCTTTTTGATTTACATCATTTTGATTCATTTTCCCTTTATTGTTATCATCATGATTTCCATCAAATTTATATTCATACTGATCGTGGATATTTCTATTCATATCAGCATCATTATCTTTAACATTATTTTGTTTCGCAAAATAGAAATCATCATTTTCATCATTTTCATCTTTATTATCTAACTTGCCAGACATTTTCATAAGATCATTTTGTAATTCATTATTGAGAGCTGTTTGAACCTTGAGTTCATTACCAAAATCTGAATCACGTTCAATAGTTTTCACATTCCAATCATATACTGAACATTTACTTGTACAAATCTGTGTAATTATCAAGAAATTTAAGATTATTTTCATTTTTGTATAATTTTTTCAAAAATACGTATATAAAAAAATTTTTTGAATTGTTTTTTTTTTTTTTAAGTTGACTTTTTATGAATATGATTTGCAAAGAACAATAAGAATGGATGAGATAAAACAGAAATGAAAAAAAAAAAAAAAATATTGTAAAAAAGTATTACCAGTTTTTATTTTTAAAAAAGTTTTCAGTTCTATTCCTCAATTTATTTATGTTCAATATAACGCACTCTAATTTTTAGCTCGTGATCCAGCTGAAATTGAACGTAGCAATTTGGTAAATATTTGTAAATTGGTGGTTAAAGAATTACTCGAACAATCGGTACGTTATGGACGTATGTTGGATTCGGATCATTTGCCTTTACAACATTTCTTTATTGTCATCGAACATGTTTTAGGTCATGGTTTACGCACGAAAAAGGTAGTTTACATCAAAAAACATTAATAAGAAATGATTACCAAATGACTCTGGTAACTCTGCTTCCTTTTTAGGGTCTATTGGGTCCTCGCAAAGAGTTATGGGATCTCTTACAATGTGTAGAAACTTATTGTCCTGAGGCTCAAGATATAACAGCAAGTGTTCGTGATTTACCTACTGTACGTACCCACATAGGGCGTGCCAGAGCCTGGTTGCGTATTGCGTTAATGCAGAAAAAATTATCGGATTATTTACAAGCCCTAATCGAACATAGAGAAGATGCTTTATATGAATATTATGAACAACATGCATTAATGATGAGTGATGAGGTACATTTACTTCGTTTTGGGTCTATGCGACTTTCAATATGTCTAGCCCATGTTTTTTTTTTTTTTTTTTGCTTTTCAGATTGTTATTATAATGGGCATTTTAGTTGGTCTTAATGTTATTGACTGTAATTTATGTGTTAAAGAAGAGGATCTGGATTCTCAGCAAGGTGTTATAGATTTTTCCTTATATCTACGCTCTAGCTCTCGTAATAATGACAATGATAATGACGAAGATTGTAATAAAACAATTGATGCTAATGGCCAAGGCAATATGATTGCTGTTTTGGATCAAAAAAATTATATTGAAGAATTAAATAGACATTTGAAGTAGGTTTAAGATTTTGTTAAGATTTTAAGAGACTGGAATTGGTTGTTTATAATATATTAAGTAGTCAATAGGGTATTCAAGCGGTTAACCGTTAATATATGAATCGATATATTTTAATTCAACAATTGTTCGAGTAATTAAAATTGTCCAATTCCGAGTAACGAATAACTCGAATAATATTGGTCGATTAATCGAGGTAATTGAGTAAATCAAAATATCTAAAGGAAGGCAACTCAAAATTTTTAAATTTTTACTTTTTGCAAGAAAACGATATATATAGTGGTCATATCTACCCACTGTAAGTTTCTTACATAATTTTCTCTACTCTTTCCAA
Source organism: Delia radicum (assembly GCA_021234595.1). Lineage (NCBI taxonomy): Eukaryota > Metazoa > Arthropoda > Insecta > Diptera > Anthomyiidae > Delia > Delia radicum. The sequence continues at coordinate 254,017,081 of CM037851.1, forward strand.
AAAAAAAATACTGTTGTATCCCTCTTTATGATATAAGAGTAGCTTCTTCTTCTGAATCTACTAAAGAGAAATATTTTGAGTTGTTCCCAAATTTGAGCTCAATGCATATCAGTTTTGTTTCAACTAAAGGGAAATATTTTAAGTTGTGTTTGTGTTTATGTTTATATAAGTTACCTAAGTTTGTTGTCTAGAATATAACTTGAAAAGTTTTTCGACAAATTATACAAACAATTTAGGCAAAAAGTTGTAAAATAAAACTATTTACATTAACACTTTAAAAACTTTGTAAACTTTTCATATGTTGGTTTTATGTGAAATTCCGTTGTTGTACTTTATTAACTCCAACAAGTTAAATTTGTTCATTTTACCATTTTTATATATAATATTTCCTAATCCCTTTTCACAAAAAAGCCCTTTATTTAATTTTTTTAGTAATATAAATTTATTAACACTTTTTGTGCAGAAAATTTAATAAATATAATAAAATAATTAACTTACAACACAACACATTTCACCAAAACCAACCATATGAATGTAGCAGAAGTTAGAATGATACTGGTGGCTATACGGCAGACAGTTCCAGACAAGAAAAAGCTCAAATGAGAAATCCAATAAAACAAAAATTCATTAAAATCAACTGAAATTTTGTTCGGGCACAAATACATACCAATTTCAAATAATTCCCGTACTTTTTATTAACAAATTTCCGTTTTTAAGTTTTTTTTATACTAAAAATTATAAACTTTATGACGTGTGAACAAACAACATCTATTTTGCTTTCCGTTTTACCTTTTTGGTTTTGGTAAGCAGTTCACAGTCAAATTTTATAGTTTTCTTATGTATGACAGTCAAGTAACCCATTTGGTATCTTGTTTAACTGATGCTTTGTTAGCTTTAATATTTTACTTTAAAAAACCCGATTAAAAAAAAAATAATACAATGCAACAACGAAATTTATCAAATTTGATATAGCCTTATATCTAATTGAAATACAATTTGATCCGAAAAATGGCGGCTCGCATTGTATATAAATGGACTATATTAAAGTGAGTTTGATATAATTTGATACGATTCAATCCAGCGAAAATAAATTTGTTAAGTTGAATACTTACATGGGGCTAGATATTATGGTCCGATTATTAAGAGCCCAATTTTAATTTAACGCTTAGTTAAGTAATTATTTAAGGTTCTTGTCGTACTTTCTTGCAACAGTGGCCAGTTGATTTCTAATCTCATTATTTTGTTTTATTGGTTTAGTTCTGTAAAATACCCTATGGCGAATGCTATTAGGGAATCTTACTGTGGTCGTTGTAGTGTAATAGAGCGTTGGACTGTTACATAGAAGTTTAGCGTTGCGATACCCATGAGTATGAGTTTTCTATCCCTTATACATATCGCAGCGTTCTAAGCAATTAACCCCTCCTAAGTGAAATTACATAATAAAACGATAAACTAGAGCTGCAGCAAAGTTCGCCAACTCTGTATCAGATGGTGCGCAACAACTGTTTTATGACATAAAATCTCGCGTAATTACAGTGTTGCTATATTTTAAGCCCTTAATCCCTCCTCCATCCCCTTTCCAAAGAACGCAACATAGTAATATAAAGAATTTCCTGAGTTGAGTGTTGCTTCTCTTAAAAAAAAATTGGTATCGTAATATCCATTTTCGCCACGATAATTGTGTATCAATAATTTGCCACCATTTATGGGACAATAGGAAGTAACAAAAGTTTAAACAAAATTGATGCCTCGATTTAACCCCTCAGCTGCGTATGACGTATATATACGTTTTTCTGAAAATATCATGCGTAAGATGTAGATATATGTCCTGCTCACACATATGAGCAGCATTTGTTGTTCTCGACGCAACAAGCGAAAGTGTTTTAGACCTTGACTACACAGTTAAGCAGTTAAAGATCTATTAGGAAATTTTATATCAACAGCTTTAAGAAAATATTAAAAACTTTCAAATTCAGTCTCTTAAATACTTAAATAGCACGAAAACTCGACTTATATTGACTTTAACTTATTTACACAGTGCAACAGTAGGAAATTTACAAGCCAAAGTTGAATCATTGACAACTACTAATGCATTAATGAAAGAAGATCTAGCTATTGCCCGAAATAGTTTATTAGCTTTACAAGCCGAAAATCAAGCTATGAGACAAAATTCTCAAACAAGTATGTATCAGTTTTATTGAGTTTTCAACAATTTTACATTAACAATGATATTTATATTACGCGCTCCACAAATAGATGCGGGCCCACCCTCATTAAATTCAAACCAAAGTGACAATAGTTCAAATTCTAAGGACAATGACAAAGTAGCTATGGAATCCTTGAAAGCTGAATTGGAAAAAGAAAAGAAAACATATACAGAATTAGATAAAGAACTGAAATTACAAATTTCCCTTAAAGCTGAATCGGATATGGCTATGAAATTATTGGAAAGGGATATACACGAAAAACAGGATACTATTGTATCCTTACGACTACAATTAGATGAAATTAAACAAATTAATTTGGAAATGTATCGTAAACTGCAGGTTGGTAAACATTCCAAAATTGTATGCTAAATACATGAAAGGAAATCATCATTATTATTCATCATACATATGCTTAAGACTAACTATCATTTCTAAAACTTCATCATTCATCTGTAACAAGACCATACATATTTTTATTTTCTTTAAATCTCAATAATTTGCATTTTGAGTTTCAACATTTTAAAGAATTTGATTTTAAAAGTTTAGCAACGATTTTTTATTTATTACATCCAAAACTATTGGCTATTAAAAATTGGCTTTTTAGTTTTTTTTTTTATATTTACTAACTCCTTAAAACATTAAATATTTGTTAACCAAAAAAACCCCAAATTAGGAATGTGAAGCGGAATTAACACAAAAAGGTGAAATGGTATCACGTTTGCAAGCAAAAGCCTCACAAATTGGCAATATCTTACAGTCATTAGAAAAGAAATACGAACAACAGCAAATACAATCAGTTTCCTCCTCATCTGCCGATATGTCTCCGAGTACTAGAAGACAACAAAATCTCCAAAAATTCGAAGCTTTAACTAAAAAACAAAAACATGATATTGGTCCGCCTATGAAACGTTTACATTTAAAAATGGATGGTATACCACCATTTAATCCGAATAATTTTCGTAAATCACCTTCAAGTGGAGAAAAATCTCATGAATCTATATCCGAAGTAAAGACTCCATTATCGGCTAAATCACTTAAACTATCGGATGATGAAGATAATATTGAAAATTCAAATATGCCAGCAGCTTCATTACCGAATAATACTTCCACCACTAAAAGTGATTATGTTTTAACGGATGATAAAGCAGCTAATTAAAAAAGAATGATTTATTTTTTTTTTTATAAAAAAAAACTACTAATAATGCATTTAATTGATTTTGCTAAATAATTTCTGTGAAATATTCAGAGATTCTGGATATTATTTATTATTTAAAAGCTTTTAAAGAATCTATACGAGTCTCAGAGACTTTAGAAATTTTCAGAATGTAAACATTTTTACACTTATAAAAAAAATTTCGTACAAATAGTTGAAATCTTTCGTAAGCAATTTCAATAAAAAAAATAAGAATCACGTTCTGCTAAAGTCATTGAAAACTTTTACTTAAATTAGCTAAGAAAATATTACTTGTGGTGTAATGTTAAGCGCGTTGTACTATTATACAGAAGGTTGTGAGTTTCAGCCCCAGCTGCAAACATCTATAATAGGGAGTTTTGTATTCGTCATACCTAGGAGTTTTGTTTTCCTCATACCTATCACAGCGCCCTCCTACGGTATTCTCATAGAACTTAACCACATTGAGGTAAAGTGACAAAACAGGGATATAAAACAAAAAGCTTCAACGTGATCACCAACTGTTCATCAGATGGCACGCAACAACAGTTCTAAGATTTATCAACTCCCGTAGTTGGAGTGTTGCCATGTTGGAAGCCCTTATCTTTCACCACCTTTCATGACTCCTCTATCCCCTTTCCAAAAGAGTGGAACCCATTAATTAATATGAAGAATTTCCTAACGGACCTGTCACTGGACTCGTCACATGTCTGGTACATTGTGGCAGGGACCAGTTCTCGGACCGATTCGTTTATATGAAATTGGACGTTTGATTTAACTTTAACATGGGACTGGTTAAATTGCGCTTTGTGACTTGTTGCAGGACTAACGAAAAATATATAGGGTTGTGCTGTCGGCTCCCAGACCACATCACTGTGTTTCAGGAGGAGGTGACTCCTATTACGGAGTGCATTCGATGTCTAAATGGCACTGATTATTCTGTGAATGAGGTTCTTCTTCTCTGATAGTCAGACTGCGATAAGGGCACTGTATGGGAAAATACGGGTGTAAACTGCAAGGATGAAATTAACGTTTATTCTTGCACGGGACGCACAATGCTTTGTCCCATAGGCAAAAATCAAAAATAAAACGTTGGCTCAAATTGTGATTAAAGGCATATTTTATGAAAAGCAATAAGGTCATTCAAAAAAATATGAAAAAAAAAACATTTGGTCTGATTGCTTTCGCCGCCAGTAGAGGTCGCCAAATGTTGATAATATTTAGCAGAATTAGTTTCAGCTGTTTCACAAAAATAATTCTCAAAAACACATTTATTTAAATACTGGTTCAAAGTTTTATTTTTTGATTACCTCAATACATTTGTAGTTAAATTTAAATATAAAGTTGAATGTATGTTTGGAAAAAAAAAATATTTCTATAGCTCAGAAAAACACGTTTTTTTAACTGAAAATCCAAAAATTTCTTAAGTTTGATGGAGAATAAACAAAAATTATATAAAAAAATAATGTTATGTAATATATCATAAAAAAGTGCCGTTTTAACTAAGTCTGATATCTATCAAAAAAATGAGTCAGTTACAAACATCATGTACAGAATTTTATCCAAATCGGATAAAAAATAAATTTGCATCTTGATAATGTTACTCCATGAACAAATTTAAGCCTCGGGGTAGAAACTAAAAAAACAAAAAAAGTCGTAAGGTTCTTTTGTTAAATTTTTTGAGCTAATAATACCTAAAATATTCATGTAAATAAAAACTAAACTTTTGTTTACAGTTTTGTCCCGACGTTTCGTCGATTATTTGTCGACTTCTTCTGGGTATTCGTAAATTTTGATATTATTACATTCAAGAATTTTTTATAAATAATTTTACATTTAACACGTAACATACAACAAAAAACACGAATTTAACAATAAAAACACATCCTAACTTAATATCACAGATTAATTAGTTATTTGTCAAAATACACTACTATGGACAAAAAGTATCCTACAACTTATTTGTAATTATTTTCCCCGTATTTATTACTTCCATACACATTCTTTGATTGCTGTAACTTGAATGGAATCGAACGAACACACTTGTTTGACACCCTACTGAACATACTTTCCCATACGAAGCCATCAACAATTTAATATAAACAATTTAACTGCAAGTACATCATAAGATACGAGGGCAGTCCCAAAACAAGCCGACATGATGTATAGATGGCGGCAGTAGTTTGAAAAAAAAATGACTTTGGTGATAAGTGGCAACCTTACAAAACATATGTTTTAAGTTTCAAGGCGCCACGTTGTTTAGTATTTTGTTTGGAGCCATCAAAAATAAACGATTTCAGTGAATTTTTATACATGAAAAAAAAATGTTCACCGTTATTTAATTCAATACTTTCATTTGAAAGGCCTTAGTCCAACCAATATTAAAGACAAGCTAGATTCTACTCTGGGGGAGTCTGCTCCTTCGTTTACGACTATAAAATATTGGGTGGCAGAGTTTAAACCAGGCAGTACGAGCTGCCAAAACGAATACTGTAGTGGTCGACCAATTGAGTTTTCCACACCAGAAACGGTTAAGAAAATCCACAAAATGGTATTGGATAATCGTCGGCTGAAGGTGCGTGAGCTGACTGAAATGATAGACATTTCAAAAAGTGCTATACATCGCATATTGACCGAAAATTTGGAGATGAGAAAGCTGTGCGCAATATGGTTGCTCACAATATAACGAAAACAAACAGTTCACACAACCACTAATGCGATGGCCAAAATCAATGAATTAAATTTCAAATTGCTTCATTACGCACCTTATTCGCCAGATTTAGGTAACTCGGATTATTTTCTATTAACAAACTTGAAAAAATGGCTCGGTGTTAAAAGATTTGGCAATAATGAAGGTCTGCTGTTGATGGCTATTTTAAGGAGCTAGACAGTTCTTACTATAAACGGGGTATCGAAGTTATTGAATATCGCTGGGAAAAGTACATCAAGCTAAAAGGAGATTGTTGAGAAATAAAGAAAATTTTTTCAAAATTTGTTGTGTTTTCTTTCTTAGGTCGGCTATTTTTGGGATTGCCCTCGTAGGTCTTTCAAATACCTTCTGTGTCTATCATTGCTTTGGAAGATATATAAAAAAATTTTCAAAACACATATTTAAACCCTGCCTTTTTTACCCTCAAAATATAAGAAACAAATTCATTCAATCCATCAATATTTTCACATAGGATTGATTTTCTTAAAAAAAATAAATTATTAATAGAATTTTAATATTTTTGCTAAATGGTCGCTTGGGTTTTTGCAATGTGAACATAAGGTTTTCTGTACTTTGTACTTATATTTTATTCCATTTTGCTTTATCTCGCTTAGTTTACGAGATATGGGCAATTTTATGATTATATCATAAAACTAGGGAGAAAATAGTGACATATTTCTGGGAGATTGATAGCAGTGGCACAAAAATATTTTAATTTTAAAACAATTATAATTGAAATTAGCTGGCAAATTTTAAAATTGAGAAATGCAAAATACAAAATACGGTCGAAATTAATTGTTTTTCTTAATTTAGAATACAAAGAAATTAGTTCAATCCTAAATGTCAAGACAAATGTTAAATGAAAATTGGTTAAATTGAAATAGAAGAAGGTCTTCATATTTTTGTACTGACTATTTTTTATAAGTGTATGTTAAAATGTATACTTTTTGAAATAAAAATAAGAAAAAGGATCCCAGAATCTGAACAGATAGTTTATAAAAGTGTCAAATTAACCTATGTTCTAATACTTCAACTTTTTAATTTCGAATAGTTAAACCATTTCTAATAAATGTAAAAATTTATAATTTCACTTTTCCGGTTTACTCTGATAATGTAAACTGAGCCTTAAAGGAACATAAAGGAATACGAATTTATCTTTTAAAAATCTCTAAAATAATGCGGGGCATTAAAAAAATTAAACAATTTGAAAATTAAATCGGGGAACTTAAAAAAACATGAAAATCTCTTAAGAAATATATTCGGACAATTACAAATCGTATTGAAAATTCAGAAAAAAAGCTTATAATGAGCTTAATCTACAATTTGTTTGTTTTTCGTTTCGTTTAAAATCGGTTCAGATTTGCATAAAAATCTTTAAAGCTTCGAAATTTTCCACAAACTTTAAATTAAACGTTAAAGGAAAAATTATAAATAAGATAATTAATTTCTTCTCTATTTTACTCTCAAATGATGTTTAAAAATCTTTAAAATGTTCGAAAGTTTTAAAAAAATGTTGATATTTTAGTTGTAAAAATAATAAATTATAGAAATATAATTTACCAATAAACAATATAATGCCTTTACTAAAGAAAATTACACTGCGCAACAAAATTGACCCCTAAAATCGAAAACAAGAGTACCGACCATTAATCCTAAATATTTCAGCCACGCTGATTTTAATGGCGTAGCCAGTTTTTTCACTTATGGGCCAGATTTTTCGCTAATTTGCTTTAATGTTTTAAAGCAATTTTTTCTACATAAAATTTTAAAAATTAAATATTTTATCTTAGTTTTTTATGGCAACTACATAAAAACCCTTAATTAACATTCGGGTATGAAATTTGGTTAAGAAGTGTGCACAGCATTGACAAAAAGTACACGTTTTTCTCAGTTTTTACTATATTTGACTATTTTTGCACAATTTATTATCCCATTTCGCAATCGATCAAAGCATTTGTGTACATAAGCAAAACGACGTGTAAAAAAGAAAAAGAAGAAGGTGCATTCATCTGAAAAAGGCGAGCAACTAAAATTTATATGACAGTCATAGAGAAAAAGGACGACCTATGAGTTCATCCCAGAAAAATATTTGCTGAACACTTCTTAACCAAATTTGTTACCCGAATGTTAATAAATGTCTTTTATGTATTTACCATAAAAAACCAAATATTTGATTTTTAAAACTTTATGTATACAAAAACTACATTAAAATATGCAAAACTTTAATTCAAAATTGCGAAAAATCTGGCCCATAACTGGAAAAACTGGATACGACATTAAAATTAGCGTGGTCGAAATATATACGATTAATGGTCGGTACTCTTGTTTTATTTTTCGAGTTGCGCAGTGTTGTTAAACAAAATATTTAAACAAAATTAACTATTATGAAAAATGTTGATGTACGTATAACTAGTAGGTCCTATATAATCTGGTAAAATAATAAAATATATAGTATATTTAAATTAAAAAAATAAAGATCAAGCTAATAAAAAAAAAATTATAATAAACAAAAAAAAAAATGTTGAAACTTCGGTATATAGTAAAAATATGTATTGAATGATTACAAATTAGGCATTAAAGATTTTTTTCTTAAAACTAATTGAAAACTGATTTAACAATAATTTTATATAATTTTTAAATCATCTAAAGCTTTAAAACTGTAACATGCTTCAACTATATAATCCTTATATACATACTACATACTAAATTTATATACATACATATTTATGTATTTTCTTTATTTTAAACTGCATATTATGTTAAAAAACAAAAAAAAAAAATATAAAAATAATATAAAATAAAACTATATATTAAAAACAAAAACTTTGCATTTATTTTCATTTAACAGGAATGTGAGGCTTCGCTAAAGCATAAAACTGAATTATTATTGAAATTAGAATCTCAAAAGGAAGATATGGCTAGTACTATAGCCCATTTAGAGAAAAAGTAAGTTCACAAGTTTCAGCTTTTTAGTATCCAAGATAAATATGGTATTTTGGTAATGGTTTTGCAAGTACAGAATTCTTTAAAAATGCTGTATAAGATACAAATAATGTTGAAATTTATAGGATACAAATAATATTATAATTGTTTTACTTGATATTTGAAAGTAACAAACGACTTTATTTTTGACATCTGATCCAACCAAATGGGTTCGGCAAAAATTTTTAAATTTGAATTCAATTAGCTTTGTTTAACTTACAAAAAAATTAGCTGCCCAGGTGAAAAAGCTCATATATTGTCATATATGGCCAAATATATGAGTTCATATATGAATCCATATATGTGCGGATCCGAAATTTGAGGGTATATGGACATATATGCTCATATATGGACATATATGAATGTTCATATATGGTCATATATGAATGTTCATATATTGTCATATATTATTACTTTTCCTATATTCTCGTATATAAAAAAGCTTTTTTTAGTTTTTTTTCCAAATTTTTTCAAATTTGAAGTTTTGTTTTACGATTTTATACAAAAGTTATGAATGGATCTGCATCATTTAGGCATCATCGGAAAGGTGTTTTAAATATCTTTCCAAAGAGTAATATGTCCCCATTCATTAACGTATTACGAGTCAGTTTAACATTTCGTATTTTTTTTTTTAAATTTTCCTGTCTTTTTTATTTATTTTAAAAATTATCTGTATTATAGGTATGTTTTGAGGCCAGTAATTTATAAACAAGATATTAAGCTTTCATTTAAGGTATAATACGACCCTGTGAATCTATAAATTTGGTTAAACTTAAACTTGGAGGTTTTTGCGAATTGTTAATAAAAAAAGATGGAAAAATACAAAATTTTAAGATAGCTTGTACTGGGTTATTGAATGGGGTCATATTATACCTTTCCGATGGTGCATAAAGCGTTCCGACCTATTCACAACTTTTTGATAAAATCGCAAAACAAAATTCCAACTTTGAACCCCTCCCCCGGAAAAGGGGTGCGTTCGACAACAAATTTTACCAATATAGCGTGATAATATCAGTTGATGGACCAATTTTAATCAATTTTCAACTCAAATTTCAATTCAAAACTCATTCTCTGCAATCGTTTTTATAAATCAATAAAACATTAATTTATATATTTTCGTTAAGAATTCGTAGACCGGCAGAATAAGGGTTAAAAATAAAAAATTTCATCCTCATATATGGTCATATCTGATCAAAAAGTAAAACATATTAACCATATATGGAATAATATATGAATTCATATATGGAGATATATGGCATATATGAACCAATATATGTAATATATTATCATAAATGGTGTCATTCATATCCATATATGAACTTTTCATTTCAATGTATTTACCCATATATGCTCCAATGTTCATATATGCCCATATATTGAACCATATATGCTCATACATGAAACCATATATGCTCATACATGAAACCATATATTGCAATATATGATCATATATGAACATTTTCACCTGGGTGTAAAGAAATTTTTAGTATAATAAACTAAGTTTTGTTCGAAATAATTAAGTTTAAATAATATTGAGATAATTTACAATGTTAATGTTACAAAACAAGTTTTAAAAGATTTTGAAAGTAAACAAGTGGAAGCATTAAAGTCCGATGTGCCGAATTTGGTATTAAAAAAGATTAAATTCGGCTGTGACGAATTTTTGGATACCCTCCATCTCGGTGTTTTCATAAACCAGGGAAAGTGCAAACAATATTAATATCTATATTCTTTGTAAAAATAACAAAAATAATGTTGTTTTTATAAGTAAAACAAAATATGACTGATTGATTAATGTATTTGGGATGTTACAAAAGAAAAAATGTTTAATTAAAGTTTACTAAAATGAATCTGAAATTCTGCATGCTTATAACAGTGGGTATTCAAAGGTTATTCTGATTACCTAAAGAAGAACGTGTAGTGAAAAATATATATATTTGTATAGTTCCTTATGATGTTAAAAAAACTGTTGTAAAATTCGCCTGTTGTTTGTCTCTTTGCCTATATAATAATGAAAGAAATAAGGGTTACTAAAATATATTTTTGGATCGTTAGAAGAGATGCAATGAATACAAACGCATAAAAACAGTTTCGAATAATCAGAATTTTAGATAAATTTAAGGGAACAAAAATACACTTGCGGAGACATACATAATGAAATAATTATGAAATGCCAGTTTACATTACAACACATGTGTTTATACTATACATCACATAAGTAAAACGGAAAGTGTGATGAAACTAAGTTTGTCAAAAATTATAAAAGAAAGTCTTTCGAGTGTTTAGGGTGTTTTCGAGATACAAAAAATTAAAGAAACTGGTATTTCAAATTATTGTTTTTCAGCTCAGTTGCTTGTGCAATTCTCGTTTACGACTCCTAGAATAAGAACCCTAAGAAATTTTCCCAAAATTCCATTGGTTTTTACACATCAATACTTTAATTTAGATTATTTTTGTATGTATCAAATAAAAATTAGGGCTTTTAAGGAAAACAAATGCATATAATCAAAAGATTTTAAGATGAAGTATGCACCTTATATGTCTTAAATAAAAAAGTTCTGAAAGTGAATGTCCTTTAAATTGAATGGGGTTTTTAATAAATGTAATTAGAATGTAAGAGTTTCCTTGCAAATTTATTAAAGGTTGAGAATGAAAATAAGTAAAAATAGTGTACGAAAAAAAGTTATGAATTTACATTGTTGGATTCGGGGATTTTGTTGCTGGATATTTTTTTGATCTGATAACGATTAATGTGTCTGGCAACTCCGGTTAATGCAGTCAAATAAATAAAGAATTTTAACTAAACTATTTTGTTCTACCTTTTTTCTAATTGGTGATTTTTTGATTTGTTGGGGTTAACAAAAAAAGGTATATGGCAAGCCTGGTATATGGAAAACAAAAGCATACTTTATAAATTAGCTTAACAATTTTTCGAGGGCTTCTCGCATTTGCACTTATAACCAGTGTTGCCAGGTTTGCAAAGCATAAAAACGACAAACTTTCTAGAAAAAATCGTCAAAATCGTCATCATATTTTGAAAAATCGTCAAAATAAAATATATTTGTTAGAAGAGGGATAAAGTTTTAATAAAAAATAAAATACAATAATGTTATTCACATTTCAAATGTTAACGTGTTATCGTTGTAATATAACACGATTTTTGACACTTCTCTTTGGTTTAAACTTCGAAAATCATTATATTTTACAACGATATTCATATTTATAAAATGTTGAAACAGTGTGCCCCAGTAGGCTAGTTGGTAGCGTGCTGGCTTATCAGTGCGGGGGTCGTGGGTTCGATTCCCACCAGAGGCACTGATCTGTTTTCGCTACAACGCGCCGAAGGCCATAGTAGCTAGTGCTCGGTTAGGGTAATAGTATATAACTTGTAATTATATGATTATTAATTAATAAAATAACAAAAATATAATGTTGAAAGATCAAATAAATACAACTTTAAATCAAACTAATTTTACCACTTGAACTGTTAAAAACACACTGCATAATTCTGTGAACAACATTTCAGTGGCACAACTTTTTAAATATTAAATTCTTTTACAAAATTTGGAAATTCTTTAACAATAAGTCTGTTCGATTACTTTTCCTGTAAAGTTCAGTAAAAACTACTCAGTAACAAAATTACAAATAGTAAGACAAATTTACAAAGAAGTAAACGAACAGAAAATTTGTAGGAATTATTAAATTAGATAAAGCAGCTTGTTTTAAATATTAAAAAAAAATTATGGAAAATGAAAAAGTTAATTGAAATTATCGACCAAAAATAATTTAAATGTTTTTTAACTTCTTCCATAGTTAATTATTTAATCATTTTCACTTTCAATCCATAAACAATTAAAATTTAATTTAATTTTTGTTTACTAAAAATACAAGCATATTTTTTTATTTTTTAGTCATATGTTTTTTTCATCTTACAAATTCTTTCTGGCAAAAATGTATAGAGTAAAAACTTGTAAGTTCTTTGGCATCAAACTGTCACTTTACTCTCTCTTTTTACCAGTTTTTACTGCGTATTTGTCTAAACGAACACCTTCCAGTAAAAACTTGTACAAATTTTTGTGTTATCGAACAAACTTAATGTTATATTTTTAATTATTAAATTTTGGCACTTTATTTATATTATTAGGCCTGTTTTTTAAGCACCGGATTTATTTTTGGATGTATTTTGTTTCACTTAAAGTTGTATATATATCATCTTTCAACATGAAATATATTCGGGCTAGAGATCTGTTTGTTTCGCAAAAAAAGTCCATGCCTTGTGTTTTAACATGAAAATTTTTTTATTTTTATTTAAATCTAACTCCAATTAAATTTTATAAAAATTTAAAGAAATGTTCTAAACATATAAACACAGAAACTAAATTAAGCTAAACCCGTAATGAATTTATAAAAAAATAAATGCGGTTTGGATTAAGTTTTATTCAATTCTAGGATTTGCATTTTTGCAAAATTGTATTTCACATCATATTAGCATATAAAAGCTAAAAAACAATGTTTTTGCTTTCAATTTTTAACGAAATAATATAAATTTAATGATCGAGCCGGCGATTTTATGAGAATGATAAATAAGTAGATCTTGCTGACATATTAAATTATTGTCAAAAAATCGTCATTTTGGAAGCAAAAGTCGTCAAATAGTCATTTAGTTATTTTGGGTATTAAATATCATCAAAATGACTACAAATCGTCAAACCTGGCAACTCTGCATGCGATTGCTACTAATTCATACGTACGTACATACTGTATACAAAACAAAACAAAAAAACAACAACAATATTTTGTGAGTTTTTTTTTGTTTTTAAGTGTTGATCATGACCATGGATGGTAACCGATTCTATGTGGTTATTGGTCGTAGTAACGCTATTTTCTTTTATTTCGGTAACGGTATTTTAGGGGAAACTATACTTCAGTTATTTCTTTAACGGGAATTTAGCGTTAACGGTATTTTAGCGTATATTGCGTATATTCTTGTGTATAAGCATTGAATGTGCGTATGTATGTATGTATGATGAAAAAAAAAAAAATTTTTTAGTGGTCTTCCCACATTTTCACTCATAACTTTTGAACGCGTTAACCGATTTTGATCATTTTCACTAGAAAACTGCTCATGATATCAACAAACAATTTGACTAAAAATTAGCAGTACCTCTTCTGTATTGGAGGAGTATTTTGTGTTTCCACAGACAGACGGACGGACAGACGGACAGACGGACATGGCTATATCGACTTCTCTATCCATGTTGATCAAGAATATATATAGTTTATGGGGTCCCAGAATTTTTTTAAAAGAATTACAAACATTTGACAAAGTGAATATACCCTCCTGCACTATGGGATGGAGGCTATAAAAAAGAAAAAAAATTAAAGGTGAACAGAAAAAAATTTTTAGGTGGTAAACTTTTTGAGGTCAATACTAAATATTGTTCACCTTTAGACGTCTGGTGAAAAAATGAGCTAAAATAGTTTATAAACCGGACGCGTCGGAAAAGTACTGCACTCAAAAAAAAAAATTCATACTATTTATGAATATTTTATGAAAAATTTGCCAATGTACTAATTTAGGAACTTTTTCATAACATTTATGAACAGTTCATAAAAAATTTAGGGAAAATTTGTGTCTCGTAAATTATGACAAGGTTCTTAAAATTAATGTAGAAACACTTAATATTTATGGAAAAGTACTTAAAAAATTTTGCCAATGTACAAAATCCTTATAACTATTTAAAAGAAAACTTGCATAAATTGCAATAATACTGGGAATTTTATGTACCTTTTCATAAATGCTAGGGAAACTAGGAACACTTCATTAATAATAAGTAAATTTCATAAATAGTATGAACCTTTAAAAATATGAACTTTTTCATAAAAAATTATGAATTTTATTTTTTGTGTGTGGGTAAACAAAATTTCCAACAATAGCAAAAAGTTGATAAAAACCATAAAAAAAAGGTTGTCTAAAAAAGATTTTTCAAAAAAGTTCATTTATAATTTTATTTGTCCGGTCGGGATTCGAGCCCTGGCCCCCATATTCGATGCCGACAGCTGTACCTAATGAACTAACAAGACATATACTAATTGATAGCTTAAAACGTAAATAAATGATAACAGTTGAGTAACCATTGCTTTATCAAATATGTCAGCACTTGCATAAGGTTTGTTGGAAACAACTTGCCAACGTTGGAAAAACAATAAAAAATGGTCTTTAAAGAGCTTCCCAGAAATAAAAAAGTTTTGTATTGTTGATCTATAAATAACATGTGAGATGTTATTTTCGTTCGGCTAAATATCATGAACATCTTTCTAAATTAATAGAACAATTATATTTTATTTGTCATAATAGAGAAAACACAGAAAAAGTTATTAGACAACAGCCTGAATGGAATACACATATTCTGGATAGCACCTTTATCAACATTCTTGGTGCCTTGTAATGTTAATTGTAAATTGTAAATATTTAATATTTAACTCGACAAATCAAAGAAAATTACAAATGTTAAAAGCACCAATCAATTCTTGTTTAGTTGTTATTGAGTTAAGATGAAATTTACTTTCGAACTTTTTCTCTATTTTTAGTTTTCGTATATTACCCATTACTAACACATTCTTTTCCGTTCAACTTATTTTGCCAAGTATTTTTCTTTCTGCTTTATTAAAAAGTATAAAAAAAATCATAAAAAAGTTATGTCCTGGATTGAACCCGGGACCTTCTGATTACAAACCTTTTCAAACAAAGCATCATTTATATAAAATAAATGATATAGCAGTGGTTAGACTTCCGAGCCGTTCATAATTTCTGGCTGGGTAGCACTGGGAAAAATCTTTTTGCCAACGTTGGCATATTGCTCTCAGCCAATATTAGCCATTTTTTTTTTTTTTTTTTTTTGTAGACCACAACAATTATTGTAAAACTAAAACTGGCAAAACGATTTTTTGAAGCGCTCGTAAAGCGTTTCAAGCAAATGTTCTTAAAGTAATTTATTTTGCAATTTCTTGGTTAGCCAGTCAGTGCCTGGCAGTTTCTAAAATGTCGATTTTACAAACATTTTTGTATGGAAAATAACTATTTTAAAAAATATGAAATTTTGATCAAATTATCAAAAATTTTAAATTTTTATTCTCTATAATTTACTTGTTATGGGCTAGTGAGAGATTCTTAGTATCAAGATTTGCATGAATCAAAAAATTGGGTAGGTGGAGTGTGTTCCTTATTGTGGCCAAAGATAGGGTTAATTTTAAAATCCACAATAAGCCACACAACTGCCTCGGAGTCGTCCCTAGAGGGGTAAAATGTAATGCCCTCATTAAATTTTCTCCTCAAACATTTCTTCAGAATACACCTACCTACGCCCTAAGGGGGCTCCCATACAAAATAACATTTTTATACAATTTGCTCCCACTGCCTCTAGCAGAGTTAAGTGTATGACCGACGTCCAATATTTTTTTCAATTCCAATATTTTTTCACAAAATACCTACCCCTATCTCCACTCCCTAAGGGGCTCCCATACAAAATTACATTTAATAAAAATTTGCTACTACCACTCTAACAGCCTCGAGAGGAGTCAAATGTATTACTGATCCCAAATATTTTGTTAACTCCATAATTTTCTCAGAACATACCTACCCCCTATCACCACTTTCTAAGCGTTCGCCCATACAAAAATTACATTTGTCTAAAAGTTGCTCCTACCGCTCTAACTGTACCAAGGCTGCCCCTAGATTAGTCAAATGTATGATCGACCCCTAATATTTTTTAACGTCAACATTTGGTAAGAACATACCTATCTTCACTCTCCGAGGGGCTCCCATACAAAAATTAAATTTTCGCTCTCAAAAATTCACGTAAAGTGTTACGATAAAAATGGTAACATCTCGAAGTCCATTTAATTAGTTTCTGTTCAAACTGAGATATTTTCAGAACATAAACATTTTTGGCCAGTATATGCAATTTGCCATCCATCGAGCATGGCTAATGGGTCCTGGTGGGCTGAAATTATGATTGAAAATATTTTCACCAAGAAACAATAATACGATTTCCTTATGGGTAAGCGATAGAGGGTAAGTACGTTCGAAAACAATGTTACGAGAGAGAAATAAAAGTGGATTGATCCTACATGTCACTCTCTAGGAGATACCATGTTAGCGGTAGCAGCTGATTTTATAAAAAAAAATATAACCTTGATGGTTGAACATATGTACATGAGAGTACATACATACAAAATTATTGGTTGTTGATCGTACATTTGACTCCTCTAGGGGCACCCTTGGAACAGATAGAGCAGTGGATAGTTATGTTCTGATATAATGTTGGGCTTAAACAAATATTTGGGGTCGGTTATACTTTTGACTCCTCTAGGAACACCGTTGGGACAGTAAGAGCGGTGGGAGCAAATTTTATAGAAATGTAATTTTTGTATGGGAGTCCATTTAGGGAGTTTAAATACGTAGTAGGTAGAAAATGTTGGATTTAAAAAAATATTAGGGATCGATCATACATTTGAGTTGTCTAGGGGCATACTTGAGACAGTCAGATCGGCGGGTGCTAATACAATACAAAATACCATTTTAAAAAATGGTATTTTGTATTGTAGCATTCTTACAAAGTGGTGATAGGTGCTAGGTATGTTTCGGGTATGGTATGGGATTGAAAATACATCGGGGGTCGGTCATACAGTTAACTCCAATAGGGGCACTCTGGGACAGTTAAAGCAGTGTGGGCAAAATTTAAAAAAAAAATTGTTTTTTGAAGGGGAGCACCCTTAGGGAATGCAGATAGGGGGTAGGTAATTTCAAGAAAAATTTTGGAGAAAAAATTAATGGGGACAACTCCGGGGCAGGTGTGTGGCTTTTTGTGTCTTTTTGTGGATTTTTGCCCTTTACTCATATCTTTGACCCCGATTTTTTGGCTAATGCATTTTTCGAACCTCATAAAATAAGGGGTTCAGCACATCGAAAAATCGTCCACTCTTCTAATCCGCGCAATGTGTATTGGAAGTAGTGTACTTAAAAGTCGGAAGTGTTTGTAAAACAGGTAATAATAAAGTGCAATATATAGTGAACTAATAACAAATAAACTGAATAAAACGAGGTTTTGAGTAAACTTTCACTTTTTTATTGAAATATACAAAGTTTTTTAATTGACAATTTTTTTCAGATTTCCCATTTTCCAAATGACGATTTCGACGATTTTTTCTACAAAAATTGACGATTTTGTAAGAAAATGGGTTGGCAGCTCTAGACGCTACTACACTCAAAAAAAAATTTAGTAAAGTCAGCAAAAAATTTTTACAATAAGAAAAATAAAAAAATTCTTATCCTTGTCTTTCGCTATAGTCTGTCTACCTTAACGTATATTGGTTTGCAATTTAATCACACTAGATTAATAATGACTTTAAAGATTTAGTTTACAAATACAAATACACATATAAAGTTTGTTAAATTTAAATATTTTATATTTAGTTTAATTAATTGACTTTTTTAGTCCATTGTTATCGTCCTTTTGTATAAAAATGGATGCAAAAATCTTTAATTGTTTATTTATTTTTGTATGTCTTACAATAGTTTTACTTTTTAGTGTAATTTTCCTCGGCTCTATTAAATCGTGACATGCCGCGATGTCATCTACTTAATTTTGCGTATATCTTTTGAATCTGGTTGTCGTCCATACTATTAATGTGCTTATCACCCAGAGAACGGTTTGAGTGCCTTATTTCATGCTTTTGAATGCAATCACAAAAAATGAGTACATTGTTGTCAACTCACATCATTTCAATAAAGCAACAATCGACAGAATTGAGAAAAGTGAGTGTAACGAAAACCATGCATTGCATTGCTTGTCTAGTGTTAACCTCACTTAACACTCACGAAAACAACGAATACACAACGATTGGTATGAATGGTCTCAATGTTAAATGAATAAAACGTTAACAAATTTTTTTGTGAAACATATTACTGTATAAAGAAAATTAAAAATTTTTATACATATTTCATGTTTAATAAAATTAAACAAAAATTTATACATATTTAATGTTTAATAAAACTAAAAAAAAAAAATATTATTGCTACAGATCAACGAATACTACGCGAATGTTGTGATTGATTTCATGTTAGTCATGTGTCATCCTTTCATTTCATTGCTTGACATGTAACGGCATTATAAAAATGAATGTTAAAAAGGCATTCAACAAAAACAATAAATGGAATAAACAGCAACAGCATAAGCTGTTGTTGTTGAATAAAAGCAATGCAAAAGCAATGAATGTATGCATGGACAACAAAAACGAATGGTCTTATTCTGTTCTCTGTTATCAGCACAATTTTTTTTTTTTTTAGCAAAATAAATTAGTAAAACATTAGTATAATATTAGGAAAACATTAATTCAAATCATTGAAGTTCTGAATATGTATAACTAAAATTATAGCTGAAAACACAATTTCACAATTACTAACTTTTCTACTAACCTATTGTTGTAAGTGTATGAAACTGTACAAAAATACACTTTCTTGTATGAAAATTTTAGAGACATCTTCACATATTCACTTACAATTTTTAAACCAATGTTCAACACCAAACTGCTTAGGAAAATTATAAATGTTGTCAGTGAAAATGAGCAATGCGTTTTTAAACTAGTGACGTGATCTCCTTTTTTTGAGACGAATGGATGAGCAGTACTAAATCACCTTAGATGTTTATAAGGAACTAGAAGATCGAGCCAGTTTTTAAGAACCAGTTGAAAGCAGCATTTGTGTGTCAAAAAGGGGAAAGTCTCCCTATTGGCAGCCTGGTCAAACCGCTAAAGCGAGAAACTTTAAATTTGGTATATGGGTTCCTAATTCCGAGTAGACATTCTCTTGGATGTCATTTTTGAAAATTCCCTTGGCGCCCTTCCCAAAGCCTTTTGGCTGGAAATTTGGAATTTTAAACATATGATATAATATTTTTTGGAATTTTGGCTAGGGTAGGGTCAAAAAGGCGAAAGTCTCCCCTTTGGCAGCCTGGTCCAACCGCTAAAGCGAGAAACTTGAAATTTGGTATATGGGTTCCTAATTCCGCGTAGACATCCTCTTAGATGGCATTTTTGAAAATTCCCTTGGCGCCCTTCCCAAAGCCCTTGGGCTGGAAATTTGGAATTTTAAACATATGATATAATATTTTTTGGAATTTTGGGTAGGAACGTGTTAAAAATAGGGATTGTAAGGTAAAACTAAAACAAGGAACTTGGAATTTGGGAAGTGGGTTTTTGGAATTTTGGTAAATTCTACGGGTACACTCATAGAAATAAATCTGTAAAAAGCAAAAAAGCTACTAAAAATTAGTTAAAAAGGAGCATGCTTAAAAAGCTGCTAAAATTAGCAGATTTTTTTTTGGCTAAACTGCACTTTATGGCGTGTACTCAAAAAATAAGGTGGGGTCCCCTCCAGAATTAAAAAGGAAATTATTTTTCTATTTTCGGTTAAGGAGCCCGGGCTCAAAAACCTGTACGAGTAGTAACATACAAGTGTGAAAGAAAAATTCTAAATTTGCTTCTAAACAAATATTAATTTGAATAAATAAATAATTTAATTGACTTTGAAATATACAAATACATATTTTATTTTAAATGTAATTCTCAAATTACACTATACATATGGTTAAATGGAAATTTCTCAGTATAAAATACCAAAAGCATTTGAAGTTTACAAACAAAACAATCACACAGTCAAATTAATTAATACGAACAGACTCAGCATTACCAAAACACACATACCAACGTATCGTTCACACACCTTTTTTTTGAGTATCATATTTTTTTGTAGAAGTTATTTATAACCTTTTTTCCTTTTTAATTTTCAATAAACGTTTTAAATGATATTAACGTGGTTGTGATAGGTGCAAAATCAATTTAAATATTAATTGATTTAATAAATTTTTTAATTGAAGTTACTGAATTTTAGTTTTTTCTGTGTACATTATGGGGTCTTTCGTTGTATGGGCGAAAAATAAAAATGAGATTTTGACTGTACCCCCCCCCCCCCCCCCTTTAAAATATTTGTTAGGGTGTCAAAATACGCCACGCAAAAAATTAGAGTTCTAGCATAACGGGAAGATGTCCCGCATCGCCCTTGAAAAATGGTCATAATTTAAAAAAAATTTAAAATTTTTTTTTTCTTCAAAATTAAAAAAATATAAAATAATTTTTGTATTGGGTTTAATCATAACTACTCAGATAAAAAATATTACTTTCCCAGAAAATCGCTAACTTAACCTAACTTTGTGTCAAAAAAATTCAAAGTGACTTTTTTGCATTTTTGAAAATTTTATTCAACAAAAATCAAAAACCTAGTGTTTGCTGTCAAGCATTTTATTAAACACATATCAAGTATTTAATAAGCCAAGTACTGTGGATATCCGTTGGCAAATTTTTTTTAGACCATTTTTATTCTCGGGGATTTCAAGGTTTTTTTTTATTTTTATACATTTTTACTTTAAAACAAGGTTTCAATAATATTTCATCAATATTATTGTATATACTCTTTTATATGATTGTAATAACTTTATTATAAAATACTATTTTTTCTGTTGATAGTTAACCCATGTTAACCTGGGGTTAAATATGACCCACGTAAGAAAAATGCAGCTTTATGGTAAAATTTATAAATAAAATAAAAAAAGGAATAATTCATTACAGTTATATTAGTTTTTTGTTTTTATACACATCGAGATTATTTTTATGTTATTTTCAATTTATAACGAGCTTTCAACCTCCGTATATTTACAAAAATAAAGCAAATCAAACATATTAGCTAGGTTGATACTAGTATTTCGATCTGGCTAAAGATCTCATCAGAACCCGAAGTTTTAGAAAAGTTAGTTAACAATAAACCTATTAATAATCAATTTTGCTCCATTCTTGTCTTCTTAGTAATCAAGCACGTGGTTAGGTCTTTTCCTAACAAGCATCATGACGTTACTAAACTTTGAAGACCAAAAGTGTTCTATTTATATAAAAAATTTTTAGTTTGTACTCTGGCTCATTTAAGTTATTCTAAAAAAATTTCGTTAACCGTTTCTAGTCCTCGAGTAGGTCAATTTAGTAAAAATTAGAACTTAAAACTTTTCCATAATAAAAATTTTGAGGGAAAAAAAATTTACACTATTAAAT
Organism: Delia radicum; assembly: GCA_021234595.1. Classification (NCBI taxonomy): domain Eukaryota; kingdom Metazoa; phylum Arthropoda; class Insecta; order Diptera; family Anthomyiidae; genus Delia; species Delia radicum. The sequence goes on from CM037851.1 coordinate 254,039,309, forward strand.
TAAAAATACGTTTTTCGAAAATACTCCTGAATATGTACAAAAAAATCAATTTTAATATGAATACAAATATCTGAATTTATACTAAATAATTAATTGTAATTAATTTTAAAATGTAAATAAATTACAATTAGAAACATAAACAAAAATTTATTTTGTCATCTTTGTGATTTTTGACTCTTTAAAATACGAGGGTCAATTGTGACCCCATGAAAACACCGGTTAACTATGAACACGAAAAATTATACTTTATAATAAAGTTATTACAATTATATAAAATAGCATACACAATAACATTGTACATTGTACATTGTACATTGTACATTTATCATTATCTTTCATCCACTAAAATTCTCTCTGTGTATGAGAACATATTGGATAACGTTTTTGGTCCTTGCAAAATCAGTCAAAAGCCATATTTATTATCTTGTAAAGCGACATATTTTCAATCGATTTTACTCTAAATACATATTTTTTGTCATCTGTTTTTTTTTTTTTTTTTAGATGGAGTAATGATAAAGTAAATTTAGGTGAAATACTGAAAACTACCTCAAGTACATTATCCCATCAAGTCAGCGCTTCCGAAGAACGTGCAACACGTGCTGAAATTGAAGTTCACAAAGAACGTGAATTTAGAATGTCATTGCAAGAGAATGAGTTGAAATTCAAAGAGAAAATATTAAGTCTCGAAAATCACATTAAGGAGCTTAACGATAAAGTAGAAAACCAACAAAAACTCAAAGTAAATTTAGAAATATACCGACACAAATGGTCCGAAGCTCAAACAACACTTGAAGAATTGGGTATACAGTTAAGTGAAAGTAAACTGAAGATAGCCGAATTACAAGAGAAAGATAAGAGACAACAAGAGTTACTAAACAATTCAACATCATCCTATTTAAGTGATATACAATCTGTGGCCGGGGCAGCTGGTATATGGGCACCCGACTCGATAGCCACTCACTGTACAGCCTGTAAAAAGGAATTCAATTTAACCAGACGCAAACATCACTGTCGTAGTTGTGGTGAAATATTTTGTCGCGCATGCTCAGATCATAACCTGCCGTTGCTCAATGAAAATGGTCAGTTGGGTAAACCCGTTAGGGTCTGTCTGTCCTGCTTTGCATCACACAAATGATTGTTATTGTATAAAGATTGTTATCAGTAAATTTATTAAATTAATGTATTTATAGTATTTTTGCAATCGTTTTTGTAATGCTTTTATTGTTGTATATTACAATTAAGTTTTTTTATTCTATACTAAATATTAAATTTGTTAAAAGTATTTTTCTACATAACTGTAAACTTTATTACACATGTATTTATTAAATAAAATATATAATTTATATATTTTTGTGTAAAAAAAAATATTAAAAAAATGTTTTCATTTAATGGTTAAAAGTTATGTCTACCATTGCACAATGGGGCAAGCCCACCGAATTCCTGGCATACATTAAATTTTTCAAATCGAGAATTTCGAAATATTAATAATGTCATAACAAAGCTTAGAAGTTTTAATGATGTTAGGAATCACAGTCTGCTAAATTCAGGAGTCCTAAATTTTAGAAGAACTAAATTTGAGTTGACATTTGTAGTTAAGTTTACTAAGAATTTAGCTAAATCAACAGATTTTTTAAGCTGAATCAACAGAAAATTTCTGCTAAAAAGGTCTTTTCGGATCTGACCAGAGGCAGGTCCATATTTTTTTTATTGGGAATATAAGTAGATAATAGATACGGAGTAACGATTTTTTTCTATTTTACCCTATCTAGCTTAGCTTCCGAGATATAGCATATTTTATGATTGTACAAAGAAAAATATGAGCAAAGATACAAGATAGACTGATAGCGGAGACAAAAAAGGAATGGTTTGAAAATAATTGTGGTTTAAATTAACTAGCAAAATTTGTAAATTTGAGAATCACGAATTACTAAATTTTAGGTAGACATATTTGTTCAAATACGGATGAAAGTTGTTCTTGATGTAAAATGAGATAACTAATAACTTTAGCTAAAAACAGATTTAAACGATACCAACAGCTAGCTCCACTGAATTAGAACACATTTAACAGATTTTTGAACTAACTTTTTTTAAGAGTATACATATTACTTATGAGTTCGTTGTCCTTTTCCGCCGTTTTCATCTTTGTAGCTTTGTATATAGATAGAATTGAGTGTATTAATAAATTTGCACTTTGAAAATTAGCCTTTAAATTGAATATTTGATATTAAGTTAGGTTAGGAAGGGATATGTGCCTAAGGGCACATCTCCACTCGGAGAGCAATACGGTCCATTGTGAATCCCTTCAGTGAAAAACAGTAAGAAAGAATAGAAATAGACAGCAAGATAGATTGAAAGATAGATAGAAAGAAAGAAAGAAAGGACATATACTCCCCAGAACCAGCTCCTATCGTCCCCTTGCTGGAAACAGCCGTCCTATTTCCCTGACAAATCTCAGCAAATCTACCGAATTGCATCCAGCGACACACCCAAGTTCGTCGTGAAATTTATCTCCTAGCCGTTTCTGTCTGAGACACTGTAACCTAGAATAGTGGCACATTATATGCTCAACTGTCCCCAGTTCCTCAACGTCCTCGCACAACCTGCAAAAATCCGGTATGTCCCTGTCCCACCTGCTTGTGAAAGCCCTGACAGAACAATGACTGGTCAGGAACCCCGTAAGGGTCCTGAGACCATCCCTGTACAGGCCCAAAAGAACCTTGGTTGCTCCTGCGTCCAATGCGGGCCATAACGCCCTAGACACCCTGCAATCCATGCTGTCCCTCCATGACTGGTTAACGGTTTCGCGGAATCCCTTCCGTATAACTTCAAAGTAGTAACATAGGGGGGCTTTACCCCCCGTCCCTTACCACCAAGTCCAGATTCGAACCCTCCCTCGCAAGTTCGTCCGCCAACTCATTGCCATCCACCTTGCAGTGTCCGTGTACCCAACACAACCTCACTGTGAATGCCTCCATGAGCTCCCTCAGAGCACACCTACATCGTGCGACCAGGCGCGAGCGCACCGTGTAGTTTGTCAGTGCTCTGATATTTGATATTAATTACAACTTATTGTTATTCTTACATGTTTGTTCAATAAATGTTTCACTTAAAATTTGAATTTATGTGCACAAATCATAATTGTTAATGGTTAATGGTACCTTTTAGATAGTATTTCAATACGTACTTTCCCACCTCAATGCAACTTTATGATATAAACACTTGATAGGAAGTCTATATATCTGTAGTGAATTAAAAAGGCATTAACCGCATAATTCGGTGGATTAATCGAATAATTTCTGATTCCTAAAATGTTTAGTATCCCACATAAACTATTATTAATAAAAGAAAAAAAATTGATACATACAAATATATGTGGCACCCTATTGCCAATGCTAGCTACCGGGTTTAAAACCCAATTACTGTCATTGGTACCCAGTACTTAGTACTTTAACATTTGAATGTCACTAAATAAAACAACCACCATGATTAATAATTTTCTTGCTTCCACGCGATTTTCTTGCTTCCATGCAATTTGCCATCCATCGAGCATGGCTAATGGGTCCTGGTGGGCTGAAATTATGATTGAAAATATTTTCACCAAGAAACAATAATACGATTTCCTTATGGGTAAGCGATAGAGGGTAAGTACGTTCGAAAACAATGTTAGGAGAGAGAAATAAAAGTGGATTGATCCTACATGTCACTCTCTAGGAGATACCATGTTAGCGGTAGCAGCTGATTTTATAAAAAAAAATATAACCTTGATGGTTGAACATATGTACATGAGAGTACATACATACAAAATTATTGGTTGTTGATCGTACATTTGACTCCTCTAGGGGCACCCTTGGAACAGATAGAGCAGTGGATAGTTATGTTCTGATATAATGTTGGGCTTAAACAAATATTTGGGGTCGGTTATACATTTGACTCCTCTAGGAACACCGTTGGGACAGTAAGAGCGGTGGGAGCAAATTTTATAGAAATGTAATTTTTGTATGGGAGTCCATTTAGGGAGTTTAAATACGTAGTAGGTAGAAAATGTTGGATTTAAAAAAATATTAGGGATCGATCATACATTTGAGTTGTCTAGGGGCATACTTGAGACAGTCAGATCGGCGGGTGCTAATACAATACAAAATACCATTTTAAAAAATGGTATTTTGTATTGTAGCATTCTTACAAAGTGGTGATAGGTGCTAGGTATGTTTCGGGTATGGTATGGGATTGAAAATACATCGGGGGTCGGTCATACAGTTAACTCCAATAGGGGCACTCTGGGACAGTTAAAGCAGTGTGGGCAAAATTTAAAAAAAAATTGTTTTTGAAGGGGAGCACCCTTAGGGAATGCAGATAGGGGGTAGGTAATTTCAAGAAAAATTTTGGAGAAAAAAGTAATGGGGACAACTCCGGGGCAGGTGTGTGGCTTTTTGTGTCTTTTTGTGGATTTTTGCCCTTTACTCATATCTTTGACCCCGATTTTTTGGCTAATGCATTTTTCGAACCTCATAAAATAAGGGGTTCAGCACATCGAAAAATCGTCCACTCTTCTAATCCGCGAAATGTGTATTGGAAGTAGTGTACTTAAAAGTCGGAAGTGTTTGTAAAACAGGTAATAATAAAGTGCAATATATAGTGAACTAATAACAAATAAACTGAATAAAACGAGGTTTTGAGTAAACTTTCACTTTTTTATTGAAATATACAAAGTTTTTTAATTGACAATTTTTTTCAGATTTCCCATTTTCCAAATGACGATTTCGACGATTTTTTCTACAAAAATTGACGATTTTGTAAGAAAATGGGTTGGCAGCTCTAGACGCTACTACACTCAAAAAAAAAATTTAGTAAAGTCAGCAAAAAATTTTTACAATAAGAAAAATAAAAAAATTCCTATCCTTGTCTTTCGCTATAGTCTGTCTACCTGAACGTATATTGGTTTGCAATTTAATCACACTAGATTAATAATGACTTTAAAGATTTAGTTTACAAATACAAATACAAATATAAAGTTTGTTAAATTAAAATTTTTTATATTTAATTTAATTAATTGACTTTTTTAGTCCATTGTTATCGTCCTTTTGTATAAAAATGGATGCAAAAATCTTTAATTGTTTATTTATTTTTGTATGTCTTACAATAGTTTTACTTTTTAGTGTAATTTTCCTCGGCTCTATTACATCGTGACATGCCGCGATGCCATCTACTTAATTTTGCGTATATCTTTTGAATCTGGTTGTCGTCCATACTATTAATGTGCTTATCACCCAGAGAACGGTTTGAGTGCCTTATTTCATGCTTTTGAATGCAATCACAAAAAATGAGTACATTGTTGTCAACTCACATCATTTCAATAAAGCAACAATCGACAGAATTGAGCAAAGTGAGTGTAACGAAAACCATGCATTGCATTGCTTGTCTAGTGTTAACCTCACTTAACACTCACGAAAACAACGAATACACAACGATTGGTATGAATGGTCTCAATGTTAAATGAATAAAACGTTAACAAATTTTTTTGTGAAACATATTACTGTATAAAGAAAATTAAAAATTTTTATACATATTTCATGTTTAATAAAATTAAACAAAAATTTATACATATTTAATGTTTAATAAAACTAAAAAAAAAAAAATATTATTGCTACAGATCAACGAATACTACGCGAATGTTGTGATTGATTTCATGTTAGTCATGTGTCATCCTTTCATTTCATTGCTTGACATGTAACGGCATTATAAAAATGAATGTTAAAAAGGCATTCAACAAAAACAATAAATGGAATAAACAGCAACAGCATAAGCTGTTGTTGTTGAATAAAAGCAATGCAAAAGCAATGAATGTATGAATGGACAACAAAAACGAATGGTCTTATTCTGTTCTTTGTTATTAGCACAATTTTTTTTTTAGCAAAATAAATTAGTAAAACATTAGTATAATATTAGGAAAACAATTATACAAATCATTGAAGTTCTGAATATGTATAACTAAAATTATAGCTGAAAACACAATTTCACAATTACTAACTTTTCTACTAACCTATTGTTGTAAGTGTATGCAACTGTACAAAAATACACTATCTTGTATGCAAATTTTAGAGACATCTTCACATTTTCACTTACAATTTTTAAACCTATGTTCAATACCAAACTGCTTAGGGAAATTATAAATGTTGTCAGTGAAAATGAGCAATGCGTTTTTAAACTAGTGACGTGATCTCCATTTCTTGAGACGAATGAATGAGCAGTACTATATCACCTTAGATGTTTATAAGGAACTAGAAGATCGAGCCAGTTTTTAAGAACCAGTTGAAAGCAGCATTTGTGTTTAATCGGTGTTGGTTTCTCTGAAATGTTAAATTTTCGAATATCGAATAACCCAGTTATTTGTTTTCGAAAATACACTATTTTTAGCTTTAATATATTAGAAACTGAAAACTTACAAAATCTATTATTCTATTTTATTTATTAAATAAAAACGTTGCTTGGAATTTAGTATGGAGGTTTTAAATCACTTAGATCCGCTTAGACAGACTTGTTGAAAATTCCTAAGGGTAGGGTCAAAAAGGGGAAAGTCTTCCTATTGGTAGCCTGGTCAAACCGCTAAAGCGAGAAACTTTAAATTTGGTATATGGGTTCCTAATTCCGAGTAGACATTCTCTTGGATGTCATTTTTGAAAATTCCCTTGGCGCCCTTCCCAAAGCCTTTTGGCTGGAAGTTTGGAGTTTTAAACATATGATATGATATTTTTTGGAATTTTGGCTAGGGTAGGGTCAAAAAGGGGAAAGTCTCCCCTTTGGCAGCCTGGTCAAACCGCTAAAGCGAGAAACTTTAAATTTGGTATATGGGTTCCTAATTCCGAGTAGACATTCTCTTGGATGTCATTTTTGAAAATTCCCTTGGCGCCCTTCCCAAAGCCTTTTGGCTGGAAGTTTGGAGTTTTAAACATATGATATGATATTTTTTGGAATTTTGGCTAGGGTAGGGTCAAAAAGGGGAAAGTCTCCCCTTTGGCAGCCTGGTCAAACCGCTAAAGCGAGAAACTTTAAATTTGGTATATGGGTTCCTAATTCCGAGTAGACATTCTCTTGGATGTCATTTTTGAAAATTCCCTTGGCGCCCTTCCCAAAGCCTTTTGGCTGGAAATTTGGAATTTTAAACATATGATATGATATTTTTTGGAATTTTGTCTAGGGTAGGGTCAAAAAGGGGAAAGTCTCCCCTTTGGCAGCCTGGTCAAACCGCTAAAGCGAGAAACTTGAAATTTGGTATTTGGGTTCCTAATTCCGCGTAGACATCCTCTTAGATGGCATTTTTGAAAATTCCCTTGGCGCCCTTCCCAAAGCCTTTTGGCTGGAAATTTGGAATTTTAAACATATGATATAATATTTTTTGGAATTTTAGCTAGGAACGTGTTAAAAATAGGGATTGTAAGGTAAAACTAAAACAAGGAACTTGGAATTTGGCAAGTGGGTTTTTGGAATTTTGGTAAATTCTACGGGTACACTCATAGAAATAAATCTGTAAAAAGCAAAAAAGCTACTAAAAATTAGTTAAAAAGGAGCATGCTTAAAAAGCTGCTAAAATTAGCAGATTTTTTTTTGGCTAAACTGCACTTTATGGCGTGTACTCAAAAAATAAGGTGGGTTCCCCTCCAGAATTAAAAAGGAAATTATTTTTCTATTTTCGGTTAAGGAGCCCGGGCTCATAAACCTGTATGAGTAGTAACATACAAGTGTGAAAGAAAAATTCTAAATTTGTTTCTAAACAAATATTAATTTGAATAAATAAATAATTTAATTGACTTTGAAATATATAAATACATATTATATTTTAGATGTAATTCTCAAATTACACTATACATATGGTTAAATGGAAATTTCTCAGTATAAAATACCAAAAGCATTTGAAGTTTACAAACAAAACAATCACACAGTCAAATTAATTAATACGAACAGACTCAGCATTACCAAAACACACATACCAACGTATCGTTCACACACCTTTTTTTTGAGTATCATATTTTTTTGTAGAAGTTATTTATAACCTTTTTTCCTTTTTAATTTTCAATAAACGTTTTAAATGATATTAACGTGGTTGTGATAGGTGCAAAATCAATTTAAATATTAATTGATTTAATAAATTTTTTAATTGAAGTTACTGAATTTTAGTTTTTTTCTGTGTACATTAGGGTCGTCTTCCGTTGTATGGGCGAAAAATAAAAATGAGATTTTGACTGTACCCCCCCCCCCCCCCCCCCCTTTAAAATATTTGTTAGGGTGTCAAAATACGCCACGCAAAAAATTAGAGTTCTAGCATAACGGGAAGATGTCCCGCATCGCCCTTGAAAAATGGTCATAATTTAAAAAAAATTTCAAATTTTTTTTTCTTCAAAATTAAAAAAATATAAAATAATTTTTGTGTTGGGTTTAATCATAACTACTCACATAAAAAATATTACTTTCCCAGAAAATCGCTAACTTACCCTAACTTTGTGTCAAAAAAATTAATAAATATTTTGGGTTTACCTCAAAGTGACTTTTTTGCATTTTTGAAAATTTTATTCAACAAAAATCAAAAACCTAGTGTTTGCTGTCAAGTATTTTATTAAACACATCTTAAGTAGTAAATAAGCCAAGTACTGTGGATATCCGTTGGCAAATTATTTTTTTAGAGCATTTTGATTCTCGGGGATTTCAAGTTTTTTTTTATTTTTATACATTTTTACTTTAAAACAAGGTTTTAATAATATTTCATCAATATTATTGTATATACTCTTTTATATGATTGTAATAACTTTATTATAAAATACTATTTTTTCTGTTGATAGTTAACCCATGTTAACCTGGGGTCAAATATGACCTACGTAAGAAAAATGCAGCTTTATGACAAAATTTATAAATAAAATAAAAAAAGGAATAATTCATTACAGTTATATTAGTTTTTTGTTTTTATACACATCGAGATTATTTTTATGTTATTTTCAATTTATAACGAGCTTTCAACCTCCGTATATTTACAAAAATAAAGCAAATCAAACATATTAGCTAGGTTGATACTAGTATTTCGATCTGGCTAAAGATCTCATCAGAACCCGAAGTTTTAGAAAAGTTAGTTAACAATAAACCTATTAATAATCAATTTTGCTCCATTCTTGTCTTCTTAGTAATCAAGCACGTGGTTAGGTCTTTTCCTAACAAGCATCATGACGTTACTAAACTTTGAAGACCAAAAATGTTCTATTTATATAAAAAATTTTTAGTTTGTACTCTGGCTCATTTAAGTTATTCTAAAAAAATTTCGTTAACCGTTTCTAGTCCTCGAGTAGGTCAATTTAGTAAAAATTAGAACTTAAAACTTTTCCATAATAAAAATTTTGAGGGAAAAAAAATTTACACTATTAAATTAAAAATACGTTTTTCAAAAATACTCCTGAATATGTACAAAAAAATCAATTTTAATATGAATACAAATATCTGAATTTATACTAAATAATTAATTGTAATTAATTTTAAAATGTAAATAAATTACAATTAGAAACATAAACAAAAATTTATTTTGTCATCTTTGTGATTTTTTACTCTTTAAAATACGAGGGTCAATTGTGACCCCATGAAAACACAGGTTAACTATGAACACGAAAAATTATACTTTATAATAAAGTTATTACAATTATACAAAATAGCATACACAATAACATTGTACATTGTACATTTATCATTATCTTTCATCCACTAAAATTCTCTCTGTGTATGAGAACATATTGGATAACGTTTTTGGTCCTTGCAAAATCAGTCAAAAGCCATATTTATTATCTTGTAAAGCGACATATTTTCAATCGATTTTACTCTAAATACATATTTTTTGTCATCTGTTTTTTTTTTTTTAGATGGAGTAATGATAAAGTAAATTTAGGTGAAATACTGAAAACTACCTCAAGTACATTATCCCATCAAGTCAGCGCTTCCGAAGAACGTGCAACACGTGCTGAAATTGAAGTTCACAAAGAACGTGAATTCAGAATGTCATTGCAAGAGAATGAGTTGAAATTCAAAGAGAAAATATTAAGTCTCGAAAATCACATTAAGGAGCTTAACGATAAAGTAGAAAACCAACAAAAACTCAAAGTAAATTTAGAAATATACCGACACAAATGGTCCGAAGCTCAAACAACACTTGAAGAATTGGGTATACAGTTAAGTGAAAGTAAACTGAAGATAGCCGAATTACAAGAGAAAGATAAGAGACAACAAGAGTTACTAAACAATTCAACATCATCCTATTTAAGTGATATACAATCTGTGGCCGGGGCAGCTGGTTTATGGGCACCCGACTCGATAGCCACTCACTGTACAGCCTGTAAAAAGGAATTCAATTTAACCAGACGCAAACATCACTGTCGTAGTTGTGGTGAAATATTTTGTCGCGCATGCTCAGATCATAACCTGCCGTTGCTCAATGAAAATGGTCAGTTGGGTAAACCCGTTAGGGTCTGTCTGTCCTGCTTTGCATCACACAAATGATTGTTATTGTATAAAGATTGTTATCAGTAAATTTATTAAATTAATGTATTTATAGTATTTTTGCAATCGTTTTTGTAATGCTTTTATTGTTGTATATTACAATTAAGTTTTTTTTTATTCTATACTAAATATTAAATTTGTTAAAAGTATTTTTCTACATAACTGTAAACTTTATTACACATGTATTTGTTAAATAAAATATATACTTTATATATTTTTGTGTAAAAAAAAAATATTAAAAAAGTGTTTTCGTTTAATGGTTAAAAGTTATGTCTGCCATTGCACAATGGGGCAAGCCCACCGAATTCCTGGCATACATTAAATTTTTCAAATCGAGAATTTCGAAATATTATTAATGTCATATCAAAGTTTAGAAGTTTTAATGATGTTGAGAATCACAGTCTGCTAAATTCAGGAGACCTAAATTTTAGAAGAACTAAATTTGAGTTGACATTTGTAGTTAAGTTTACTAAGAATTTAGCTAAATCAACAGATTTTTTAAGCTGAATCAACAAAAAATTTCTGCTAAAAAGGTCTTTTCGGATCTGACCAGAGGCAGGTCCATATTTTTTTATTGGGAATATAAGTAGATAATAGATACGGAGTAACGATTTTTTTCTATTTTACCCTATCTAGCTTAGCTTTCGAGATATAGCATATTTCATGATTGTAAAAAGAAAAATATGAGCCAATAACACCATCTACAAGATAGACTGACAGCGGAGACACAAAAAAGGAATGGTTTGAAAATAATTGTGGTTTAAATTAACTAGCAAAATTGGTAATTTGAGAATCACGAATTACTAAATTTTAGGTAGACATATTTGTTCAAATACGGATGAAATTTGTTTCTGATGTAAAATGAGATAACTAATAACTTTAACTAAAAAACATATTTAAACGATACCAACAGAAAATACTAGCTCCACTGAATTAGAACACATTTAACAGACTTTTGAGAGTATACATATAACTTATGAATTCGTTGTCCTTTTCCGCCGTCTACATCCTTTTAGCTTTGCATATAGATAGAATTTGGTGTGTTAATAAATTTGCACTTTGAAAATTACCCTTTAAATTGAATACTTGATATTAATTACAACTTATTGTTATTCTTACATGTTTGTTCAATAAATGTTTCACTTAAAATTTATGTGCACTAATCATAACTGTTAATGGCTAATGCTTTATGATATAAACACTTGATGGGCAGTCTATAATTCAGTGGATGAATCGATAATTCGGTGGATTAATATAATAATTTCTGATTCCTAAAATGTTTAGTATTCCACATAAACTATTATTAATAAAAGAAATTTTTTTTGAAGCATACAAATATATGTGGCACCCTATTGCTAATGCTAGCTACCGGGTTTAAAACCCAATTACTGTAATTGGTACCCAGTACCTAGTACTTTAACATTTTAATGTCACTAAATAAAACAACCACCATGATTATTAATTATCTTGCTTTCACGCGATTCAACATGTCTTCTTTATTAAAAATTCAAATTTGTATTCAAAATTAAAATAGTTAATAATTAAATATTAAAATAAACGTTACTATATTTTAACTTTAACTCTATTAAATTATTTCGTGGTAATTCTCCAAGAAAACAATTTACCAAATATATATATATTGTTCACCAAAATTGGATTACAAGATATTGGATTCAAGAGTTAAATAATATAATTTAAAATCTGTTTAGGTTATTAATTAATATTATTTTAAATTTATTTATCTTAATATATAAAAACGTTGGTGCGTATGTTGGTACTCTAATAACTGCTGAACCACTAATGCTAGCGACTTCGTATTCATACCATATGTTTATTTACGGTCCAATTTAGCTCAAATTCGCAACATATATTATGGTACATAAAACTAAAGTTGCTGACAAAGTTTTTCACCTGTAGGTGGCGTTGGTGTTAAAATATTCACGAAAACGTATATTTTTTTCAGTCATATTCATAATATTATTAAATGCAATGTATTTAGGCACAGAACTAATTTTTAAACACAAATTTAGGCGTTTTATTTGCACATAAATATTAGCCATACATGGGAGTTATTATTTTTCGTCAATTTCCGTTTTATTTCCACATAAATATTAACCATTCATAGAAGTTATGATTTTTCGTATGATTTTATTATTATAATATAAGTAACACAAATACTATTGCCAAAAAATTTGAATTCAATTAAATTTTAATAACATTTTGATAACGATGAAAAGTTCCCAAGTACGACATAAACGAATATATATAGATTGGCTTTTCAGTTTTCAGTTTTCATTATTTACTTTTCTGTTTACTTCAAATAATGTCATATAATATAATTTTGAATTATTTTATTATTTAATATGTGCTAAAAGAATTATTTTTATAAAACAGAAGCTTTAAAATGCCTTTAAGACGTCGTGGTAATATTGGCCGCGCTACTAGAAATGCTTCAGGTACCCAAAGAATACGAAATCAATTAACACCAGAACAACAATCCCAACGTCGAGAAAACGAACGTCAATCAATTATATATTAAGATTTTAAAAGTTTCGGGTACAGTCGTCTTAAGCTTGAGATCTCTTAATCCAAGAAAACTTTTTAAACAGAGTTATAAAAGACCACAACAGACTTTGTAAGGTCCAACAACGTGGACCGGGTCAGATAGTTACATATTAAATATATACATAGGCTTCTTCGAAGTAATAAAACTGGATATATTAATGACAAATTTATTTTTGGAGGCATTATTTTAAAGATAATCTTGATGGCGACATTAGTGATGTTGGGTTTTTAACTCTTGTTGATATATTTAAAAATAAATATTTTAAAAAGTGGAATGAATATGATCGTTCTACTGAGAAGAATCAAATCAGGCTTTGTCTCTGTTGGCATCTGGATCAAATTCTTTTTCTCAACCATTTTATTATAACATTGGCTTTTTAAATCACGATTGCAATATTATGAACTTTTAATTTTCCATAAACACGGCATTGACTTGTATTAATCGAGGAATTCTCCATAAAATAATTTTTCTTTTGCATTCATGGTCTTGTTTACTGCTTGAAAACTTTTAAAAACTGAGCTAATTTCAGCACACACGATACATGCATGCTGGTACAATCATAAAAATATCAAACTGTTTTTGATTTTGCTCAATCGGCATGTGCAATCGCACCACAACCCCACACACGTTCAATCGGCATGCACATTCACTTGATTGCGCATGCATGTCGTGTATGGGCCCCTTAAGACTCTTCAAAACGTTATGCAAAATCCGAAAAAGCTGTTTCATTGTTCATTGTTCATTTATGGATCACAATTTAGTTGAATTTTGGCTAAAGACCGTCCAAAAAGGGAATTTTGACCTTTAGACTTCCGATTTGAATTAAATTTTGCATTTAGAAACGATATGGAGCCACTTGAAAATTGATGTTTTTAGTTTCTCAAATTTCGAAAAATCCCCGTTTTTCTGTTTTTTTTTTGAAAAATGTAAAATGTGTGCAAATTTGAATATTCGTATTTTATATAATATTCAACGGATTATATGGCATACTCCCCTACTTTTTTTTTAGCGTTAAAAACAAATTAATTTTTATGCGATTTCTTTTTTAAATGCAATTTTTTCAAATTATGCCACTCTTGATTTGAAAAAAAATTCATATTTGTAAAATATGTAATTTTTACTAAAAAACCCGGGGTTTATTTATTAATAACGACGTATTAAAAAAAAAGTTATTGAAAAAACAAAATCAATTTAAATGGTGATAATCCGATCAATATTAAAGAAAATACGAATTCAGAGACTTACACACTTTTTGCTTATTTCTCACTTTTTAAAAAAACTGAATTGCACATGAAACCGTAGATTTTTCGAAATTTGAAAAACTAAAAACGCCAATCTTTAAGTGGGTCCATAAAGTTTTTGAATGCAAAATTTAATTGAAATCCGAAAACCCAAAGAAATATACGAATTTCGTCACGTTTATGGATAAAAAAATATGTTGTACATACTTATAGTTGCTACCCGCGCCCTTAGTAGTGTATTTTTAAAATTTTTGGACAAAGAAGAGTTATCCTCATTTAGTTCGAAACAAGTAATTTTATTTTTTATATGTTTTGAATTGAAAGATGAAAATTACTGTATTGAAATTTTATAAATATATTTCTAAAAATATGCTCAGCATTATAAAAATTTTGTACAAAAATCTAAAAAATACAAGTAAAGAACTTTAAGTATTCTCGGTTCTTTCATGTCAAAATCCGGATATAATATCTGGTTTTTATTTAATTATATCTATTTGTATCAGTTTAGATAAAAATTGTAATTGACAACTCTAGTTGATATGCTCGGCAACTATTGTTTTTATGCGCTACTTGTTATAATCTTTTATTTTTTTAGAACGTTTGGAGGTTAATCAAATACATTTTAACTTGGCAGCACTCTTTAGCACTATTGTGAATGAAATTGACATGTAGTTGATAACAGCTGCAAGAATTCTAACTTCAATGTTAAATATGAGGACTGTTAAAAAAACGCTAAATAAAATTTGAATTTTTAATAAAAAAAATATAAAAACAACTTCTTTGTTCCTAATTATAAGTTAATATATGATGATAAATAAATTTAAATTAAGCATTTAGTATATTTAGCAATACTACATTCATATAATTTATATATAATTTAAAATAAAAAACTGAAACCATTTATTTTCTTTAACATTAATTTAAAATTAATGATGCGTTAACAGTGCTCTGTTAAAATTTAATCATTTTGTACTTTCTAACTAAGAACAAGGTCATTCTAAGGTTATTCACTAAACATTTTTCATCAAAGAAGGTACTAAAAAATTAAATCAAATAAAAAGAAATTGTAAATGATTATTTAAGTTTTAAGAAAAAGAAGAACATTTTAGTTAATGATTAAAAAAGTGAAATTTATTTTGTTCAAAAGTTAATAGAATTTATTTATTTAATATTGTATAATCTGTCATTTTTTTTTTTTATAGAAATTTCGTTGTTTCCCCACTAAAGTAAAAAACATACAGACAAAATGACTCGCAAATTCTGTGTTGGTGGTAACTGGAAAATGAATGGCAATAAGCAATCCATTGCAGAACTTTGCAAACTTCTTAATGGTGCCGCTTTAGATGAAAACACCGAAATTGTCTTGGGTTGCCCCGCCGTTTACATCAGTTACGCCCGCGAATTGTTGCCCGGCAAATTCAATGTTGCTGCCCAAAATTGTTATAAGGTACCCAGTGGTGCCTTTACTGGTGAAATTTCACCAGCTATGATTAAAGATGTTGGTGCCACTTGGGTTATTTTGGGTCACTCTGAACGTCGTCATGTTTTCAATGAACCCGATGAATTGATTGCCGATAAGGCTGCTCATGCTTTGGCTGAAGGTCTCAACGTTATTGCTTGTATTGGTGAAAAATTGGATGAACGTGAAGCTGGCAACACTGAAAAGGTGGTAGCCTCTCAAATGGCTGCTTATGCTAAGACTATTAAGGACTGGAAAAATGTTGTTGTAGCCTATGAACCTGTTTGGGCTATCGGTACTGGCAAGACTGCATCACCACAACAGGTAAGGCAGGAGAATTTAACAAATTATCATGTTTAAAATTAGTTTTCAGAAATTTTTTTTTAAATCTTATTGGTTTAACTAAGAAAATTATTTCCCGAAAGTACAATTTTTAAAATATCCTTAGTTATCGATAGAGAATTTTGTTAAAAAAAATTGTTAGCAGTAAAATTTGATATTGTTAACAAATTTTCTTTGCGAAACTGTTTAACATGCCGATAATTAAATTGATTATAAGATTGTTATCGATATATTCGAATATCTTGAAAAAAATTTTGTTATCAATGTGAAGAAATCTTGATTATTATACAAAAGATTATTATCGATAAATTTTAGTTGATAATTTTGTTATCGATATATTAAATCTCAAAAAGTAGTACAGATTCAGAACACTGAAATTTTAAAGGTGTTTTGAGCACATGTTTAGCTACTTGTATTAAAAATATATTAAAAATTGAAAGGGCATTTTTTTACAAGACATAATTTTAAAATTTTTAAAAAACAAAAATGTATAAAAAAACAAACTTTTTACTTTTTTTTATGAAATTTCTGAACCACAAAATTTGAAAAATATTTTTTTTTTAATATCCTTGACAAACAAAAATTTTAAGGTGTTCTGAAAACGTGTTTGGCTATTTGTATACAAAATTAAAAAGGAAGTTTTTTGTACAAAAAAATTTTGTTTATAAAATTTCTGTACCAATTATTTCTCACTACCTTTTTTTTTACTATCTTTTACACAAATATGGCCTTTTGAATGACGTCCCAACTAGGGATGACAATCGGGATTGATATCTAAAATCCCTGGATTCGGGATTGTTTAAAATACCGGTTTTTTTTCGGTGATGGTAAAAACGTTCCGAAAACAATACTTGTTATGTTCTGTAATCTAACATCTAAAATTTTTGAAAAACGATTTTTTGTGTGTTTAAAGTGTACATTTTTGAACTTCTGATACAATTTACTTAAGATTTGTTTTTAATTCAACAAAACGTCAAGTGTCACCGAAAATCAGATGATCTCGAACGAAAACGTTGTAGCGAATTTACATTATACCTGAAATCTGGTTTAAACCGGATTTTGGAGACAATCTGGTTATGAAACGTAATTTCAAACCAGGCAGGAACTCTGTAGGACGATCGACGATAATCGTCCACTTTTCGAAATTACGAAATTACGACAATATTACATACAAATTTTAAATAACAATTTTGGTAAAAACCAACAACTTTCCATCGTTTAGTTTAACGTTTTCGTAAGAAACATCGTCAAAACGATAGCAAATTAGTAGTGTCCGACCGAACAGTTCGGCCGGAAAATGCATTTGGTCTGTATACGGTATTTTAAAGCATTATGGACAAATTTGGCGGATGGAAAAATGTTTATTGGGCTGATTAGATGCTATTTTGAGTGTCAAATTTGAAGAAAAGTCTGTAGTTAAGCAATGAATTCACTGTTCGGCCTCAGAAAGTTCGGCCAAATTGAAAATAGTTCGGCGGCCGAACTTTTAACTTTATAGCAAAACTTCGGCTTTTCTGTTAAATTTTATACACAAAATCGAATTAAATCGGCTCAACAAACATGTTTCCAATACCAAAATTTGTCATCATTGCCTCTAGATATCAAAAAACCGACAAAATATAGGTTTTTGGCCGAACTGTTCGGTCGGACACTACAAATTAGGTATCGTTTTGAACGAAACGATATTTTTTCTTAGAGAATCTGCACCCAGACTTTCCATAAAAACTCATAACTAGATTGTCGGACAATCAGGTTTAAAATTACTTTCAAAATTAGGTTGTACCGATACAACACTGTGTTTTCCCCTATTTTTGGAAATTTGCAAAATGTGGCATCACCTTGTGGAAAAAAAATTATAACAAATAAAAAAAAAATATTTAATATAGGAAAACTAAATAAAACGAGTGTTAAACCCAAAAAAATCAATTTTTATTGAAAGATAAATTCAATTCATCATCCAGTTACAATTTGTGCAAACACCATTGATATGGTGACCAGAAGAACAAAAACAAATATCGTCCTTCCAAAAAATCATCCCCCATAAAAAGCACTTTTTTCAGCAAAATTAACATAGTTTCTTTCATAATCACTGTAAAATTTCTCTTACGTCACTGAATTAATTTTTAGGAAAATTTGCAGTCTGGGGTTATTTTATTTTGTTTTGTTTACAAAATGTTGTTGTCAAGCCGAAATCCAGTTTGCCTGCCAAATTTTATAATATAAACGAAGCTGATTTGTAACTGAATTTAACTCGATTTTAAATCAGATTTCTTGGAAGTGTAAATTCATTATTAGACCGTTTTCGACATCTCAATTTCTTGGAATAATAAATTCGCCCAGTCTGGCATCAAAATGATACATTAAAATTACCAACCACTAAATATTTCACTATATCGTGTATTTATTTAAAATTTTATATAAAAAAAAATAAAATTTTTAACAATTTTACAAGGAACACATTGGGATTATTATGAGTGTACTCTCAAAAAATATAGGTGTTGTTCAGAATCGTAAACATTCAACAAAAAATATGCGAAAATTCAATAAAAAAGTAATTTATCAAAAAAAAATTCCGAAAAACCCGGGATTTAAAAAAAATAAATTTCAGGGATTCGGGATTTCTTGAATCCAAAAAATTTGTCGTTGAAATAAAATGGAAAGCACGTCAATAACAAATTTTCTATATAAAATTAATAAGACAATGATGGCAACAGGTTTATTTTGAAAATATAACTAAATTTTTAAAGAAATTTGTTAGTATTTATTGGAAAATATTGTATCAAGAGACATTTCCTATTGCAAAACATGTTGCGACATATCGATAACTGATTTTAATTTTAGCTTTGTTATCGATACTTTAAAAACGTTTATTGTCGATATATACAAAACAATATTTTTCTACGAAAGCTTTTTTTTATCGATAAATTTAGTAAAATGTTTTCGCTAATATTTCAATTATCTACATAAAACGTATGGGCATTGTATCGCTGGCACACATTTAATTTATCGACTATCAACTTTTTAAGAATATCATTTGTCGATAAATATTATTTGAAATTAACCAGTTATATTGAAACGTTTGTTAACGATACTTTGAAAACTATTTCTTCAAAAAACGGTGGTTATCGATACATACAGGATAGTAATAGAATTCCAAATTTATCGAAAACAAGTTCTCTTTAATTTTTGTATCGATAAATAATTTTATTGTAAATATATTGTGGTCATTAAAAAAATGTTCTTAAAAAATGTTAGAAAACTGATTAACGAAATATCGATAAAAAGTTATCGATTTTAAAAATTGAAAATAAAACAAAATTTGTAGAGAAAAATTGTACCAAAAGATATAGAAAAAATATCAAAACACATTTCCTATTGCAAACATGATTCGACAAATCGATAATTTTCATTTTAACTTTACCATCGATACATTAAAAACGTTTGCTATCGATCTATGTAAAACAAAATTTTCGTTATTAATAAATTTGGTACGAAAAAAATTTTATTATTATATTATAATGTATTATTAAAAGATTGTATTTTGCAACATATTAAAGAACTTTTAATGTGATCTGTGGTATAAAAATCCTCATTTATCTTTTTATATATGTATGTATATATGTATATACGTATAAGGCGCTGAGGCACTACTATTTTAAATGTATTCTTTTTAAGAATAGAATCGATAAATTTTAATTCTTTGTTAGAAAATTTTGTTTTGAAAGCCGAAAATATTATCGATAACTAAAAAAAATTATCAACAAATTTATAGTACAATTGTTAACTATTTATAGAAAAATTGTTATCGATACATACATTTGCAGCAAACTCAAAAAATAGTTATCAATAACTAAATTTCTTAGAAAAATGTATACATCGATTGCGATCTTTATTAAAATTGTTATGGATACATGACTAAAAATTATTTCCGAAATTAGTTTTATTTAAAAATCGTTTTCAAATTTAATTTAACTATTAATATTAATAATATTGTTGAGTGGCTTAATAAGTTTTTATTTAAAAAAATTAAGTTTGTAAGGATAAAATGTTAGCAAATTTTTCTTTATAAGATTGATATATTATTGTATCTAAAATAACATCAATATCTTACTTTAAAGAAACAAAAATCGTCTTTAAAATGATTTTAAAACCCTGGATCATTATTTTTGATTAGAAAAGTTTGTTATCGATACATACATAAATCTACAACTAAAAAAATCGTTATCGGATATCGATATCTAGCTTAAAAATCCTTTGCTATAAATTCATTGACAACATCAACATGCAACTTGTGTTATCGGAAACAAGTTTTCTTAAATTTTTTCAATCGATATATAAATTTATTTCAAAAGTATCGTTAAGTAGATAACAAATTTTCTTTAAAATTGTTAGAACTTTTTTTTCTTAATTTTTGTTTGAATAAATTTAGCTTGAACAGTTTATTATTGATAACTTTTTGTTGTTAAGCTGTCGATAACAACATTTTTATCAAAAATATTGTTAGTATTTTCTGTGAAAACTTTGTTAGCGATAGTTTGTTTAAATAATACCTACTTTTTTATTTTTCTGAAAATAAGAAAAGTTTTCTATAGATAATTCGATAACTTATTGTTTATAGAACGTCAATAAATTTTGTATTGTCGTATCAAAAATAGAGATGGAAAAATTTTATTTTAAAATATACAATAATAGATGGATAGTACGATATAATTTTTGTATATATCTTTAGTATACTAAGTTCAAATGTGCTAACAAAGAGAAAACCTAATAGAAAATCTTTATAAAAGTGAAAATAAAAGTTTACCATCTCTAGTTTTATTCAGGATGATACAACATATTCAAAACTTGGTACACCTTGTAAATACCTTTATTGTTCATTTCTGTTTATATCGATACTTACTTTTTCAAAAGTTTGCTATAGATATTTTTTTTTTTGAGGATTGGGAAAATTTGATATCGATATATTGATAACTTCTTTTTTTTATAAAACTTCTAATTTTATGTTTGCAAAAAATGATTATCAACTTAAAAAAACTTTCCTTATTCAAAACTAACTTTTAGTCAAATATTCTTTTAATCAACAATTTTATTTCAATTTCAGGCTCAAGAAGTCCATGCTTATTTGCGTAAATGGTTGACTGAAAATATCTCCAAAGAAGTCTCTGACAGTCTACGCATTCAATATGGTGGCTCTGTGACAGCTGCCAATTGCAAAGAATTGGCATCTCAACCCGATATTGATGGTTTCTTGGTAGGCGGTGCTTCATTGAAACCAGAATTTGTTGAAATTATCAATGCCAGAAAGTAAATCTTAAGACATGTCGTTATGCATTATCAAAAGCAGCATTTTACTGCCTTGGTCTTTCCAAAAAAAAAAAAAAAACAAAAACAAATTAACTTTCTTAGCACAAACTGTTAAACATCAAATAAAGTTATTGGATTATTTTATTATCAGAAAAATATTGATGTTATAAATAAATTATTGTTAAATTAATACATACAATACATACATATAATATGTAACTATATCTTTAGACCGCAATATAGTTGTTTTTATTGCTATTCTTAGTTCTCTATCCAGATGAATATCATTGTAAACAAATTCTATTATCTATTAAAAAAAAAAAAACAAAAAAAACAAAACAAAACCGCCAACAAGAAAAAAGAATTATTTATTATTTTATTATTAAATCTTATTTTTAAAAATTTATAAATAAAACAAGAAAATACATCCCTTTCTTAAGTTGTATAAACAAAATAAGACCACTTTTTTATTTGGGTTTAGAATCAAAGATTATTTTCTGATAAATTTTACTGTTTTGTTACTATCAAGGGAACTACCTCGAAGGGTACATGACGATTTTAATGAATCTTATATATGTTATAAAGGACATAAATCTAAGGGGGACCTGTTTTTTTTTATGTGCCATCTCAAAGGTTTAAGGGTGGAAAAGTGTGGTTAAATATGACCCCAATTTTAATTTTTTTTGATAGTTATGGCATTTCTTCCAAAAAACCATATGTAAATGTCGTATCACTGGAAAATGGAAAATGCACCGGGAATGCTCCTCTCCCCGGTGCACTTTTTTTGTAAACATTTGGATTATTCACCCCTGGTACGGCTTTTAAATCAGAGCGAAAGTGATTGACAACAATGTTAGAAGCATTTCTAAAAAGTATTTTACTTTCCATATGTTTTTTATTTTCCATAAAACCACTTGATTTTGGCACTTCGATAATAATTTCGAAAAAAATTCGAGTTTTCGAAAGCTTTTAGGATTTGAGAACACCAAATTTCAATTTCGTGTGATTTCACAAATTCGTTCTAATTGCAAAACGTTCCAAAGTAGGGACATGTGTGATTGTTGTTGTTCCAAAAAATGTAGTAATTTTTGTGTACTTTATATGGGGATGTATACCAGTAAGATGTCCAAATTCACATATATTAATCAAAATTTTTGCAAAAAAAAGTGCACCAGGGAATGCTCCTCAGAAATACTTGCCAGTGATACCACATTTTCCTATGGTTTCTTAGGAAGAAATGCCATAACTATTAAATCAAAATGGTGTCATATTTGGCCCCACTTTTCAACAATTAAACCTGCGAGATGGCACATAAAAAACAGGCCAACCTTAGATTTATATCCTATATCACATATATAAGATTCATTTAAATCGGCTTGTACCGTTCGGGGTAGTTCCCTTGTAAGATTGTACCATATTTTCGTGGTAGTTTTTTTAAATACGTTAAAATTTGTTCTTAAGTAATTTAAAATTGTGATAAGCAATTAGTGACTACCGTTTTGTTTAAATACAAATTTTTCTTTGGCTCTTAATAAACTTTTGAATAGATTTCAAACTCTTCTTCTCTTATCAACAAGCACATTTTTTCATACGCATTCAAATATTTTTTGTATAAGTATACACCCTTTGTCCAACACATTCTCATGAGTTACGTGCACTGACAGCTAAAGTCAAAGAGTTTGAGATCTATGTAATCTATGAACTTTAGAACAATATAATTGAAATTGAACCATTCAATTGCATTTGAATTTATTTTTAGACAAAATTAAATTAATTTAAAATTATAAACACTTAATTTTATGTATTCTTGACCATCAGCACATTCAACTAATTGTGTTATACTTTCACTCTTGTTTAATTTTTACACTCATAGAAATAAACCTGTAACAATAGCAGAAAAGGCTACTAAAAATTAGTTAACAATGACATTGCAGAACAAACTGCTAAAATTAGGAGATATTTTTTTGCTGAATATTAATAATATAAGATTATCAAAAATAATCCTGTTAACTTTACAAAATGAATTTTGGGTAAGTGAAAACAGCAATTTACCCCCTGTTTTTATAAAGCGAAGGGAATAATTTCTCCAGAGGAATGCGTGTATTTTGTTATTGTAACAAAAACTATATACACTTATTCCTCTAGAAGAATTATTCCGTTAGCTTTATAAAAACAGGTGGTTAATCTGCAATAATTAGCAAAATCCTTCACTAAAAACTGTAATATCAACAAAAATGTTGCTATATTTACCTTAAATTATGTACAGTGCAAATAACAGTACACTCAAAAAAATAAGTTAGTAGAAAAGTTAGTAAAACGTCTTGTAAATCAGGTATACTATTTTTTAGCAACATTTTTTGCTAAAATCGTGTTTTCAGCTAAAATTTTTGTTATACTTATTCAGCACTTAACTGTTTTATACTAATGCTTTACTAATATACTAATGTTTTACTAATTAATTTTGCTAAAAAAAATTGTGCTGATAAGCACATTAATAGTGTGGACGACAACCAGATTGAGAGATATACGCAGAATGAAGTAGATGTCGCGGCATGTCAAGATGTAGTAGAGAAGAGGAAAATGATACTAAAAAGTACAACTCTAATAAGACATTTAAAAAAATCAACCATGGAAGTTTTTGTATCTCTTTTTCATACATAAAACAAAATTGAGGATTAAAACAACTTAAATTTTGCGTTGTCACCGGCTTGTGAAAATAATTGTCTATTAATTAAATAAAAGACAAAATAAAATATTTATTTATTTAAACTAAATGTTTATAGATTAATAATAGTGTGGTCAAATTGCAAACAAACATATACAGACATGTAGACAGAGTAAAGCGAAAGACAAAGACACACATCTTAGGTAGATTTTTATGGTTCCTTTTTCTTATTGCAAAAAAGGGTTGTTTTTTTGTTTCGTTTGTTTTTGTTTATTTTTTCGTTTCGTTTCTGTAATTATCTTCGGGAGTTGCGTCCTTTAAACGATAGCATCATTTAGACAACCATTGATGTAAGTAATTGAAAGAAAATTTTTGTTATGTTATATATATTTATTTCTATATATTTTCAGATATTAAATTAATTCATGTCGTCAATGTGGGAAAATGAAAATTTTTATATTTCGTTATTATGATAAATTATTTTTAAAAGAATCAGAAAAATATGTTTTATGATTTTCAGCAAATAAATTAACTAAATTACAATTTTTCTACAAATTTTTTGCGGTTTTTTCAGTCTACTAAAATTCAGCAAAAAATTTATTAATTTTTAGCAAGGCTTTTTTATTTCTAATCTACTAAGTGTTAGCAAAACTTTTGCTGAATCTACAAATTTTGTTGCTAAAAATCAGCTCGCTGATTTTCAGCAAAAGATTTTGCTGACATTAGCAACTTTTTTGCAAGCATCCTTCTGACTAAAATTTTGCTGACTCAGCAAAATTTTTTGCTGACTTTACAAACTTTTTTTTTTGAGTGTATATTTGGCTAATATCAACAGAAATGTTTGTAAAAAAACTGTAAATTGCTGATTTCAGATTATTATTCACATTAAAAAAAAAATCTGAAAAAAACAGAAAATTTAAAATTTTTTTATGATTTTTTTTTTTCTTCGAATAATAAACAAATTTTTTTGCTGATTTTTAGCAGATCAATTTGCTACTTTCAGTTAACTAAAATTTAGTTCAAATACACCTAAATAATTGTAAATTTATTTTTGCTCTTCTCGTCTTACTAATATTTAGCAAAAAAATCTGTTAATTTTAGCAGTTTTCTCTGCAAATAATTTTTTACTAATTTTTAGTAGTTTTACTAATTTTTTTCTATCAGTCTACAATTGTTATAAACCATTTTCAATTGAAAGTGCGAACATTTTAAATGAAATTGAGACCAATTGCAAATAAGGATTTTTCACTGAACTTTAGATTTTCCATTTTAAATTAAGAAAAGTTCATATAAAATTGATAAAATTCTATATGAAATTCAAATTTTCCATTTAAAATTGGGAAATTTTCAAATGAAAATAAGATTTTTTTAAAAAATTTTAAATGAGAAAAATAAAATTGAGAAAATTCTAAATTAAAATTGACTGGTAAAACTAAAAATTAAACAGCCGTAGTGCAAAAATTATTCAAAACCATATGAAATTACACAAAACACTATGAAATTTTTTTTAAAACTATTTCATCATACTCGTTTTTAATCAACCCATGTTAATTTTACCAATAAACAAATTTCGTATAAACCAGTTAAAATATCAAACTCTACAGTCCCATATACCAACTGCGCAAAATATCTTGGAATGACGCTTGAGGCGAAACTTAGATGGTCTGCTCATATCAAAATGAAGGAAACAGAACTTAATTTGAAATTCAAGAAGCTGAAATGGTTAATTGGAAGAAACTCTATGGTATCAATAGAAAACAAATTACTTATTTACAATGAAATACTAAAACCTGTTTGGACTAATGGAGTTCAGATGTGGGGTTGTGCAGCTAAAAATCATATTGAAATTATTCAGCGTATGGAGAACAAAATATTAAAAAACATTGTTAATGCTCTCCATACTATGTTAGAATTAACGATCTACATAGAGATCTTGGTGTAATGAAATTCGACGAAGTTATAAGGCTGTTTGCAACTAAACATGCGGATAGACTTCAGAGCCACATAAACCCAGAAGCTAATATTTTACGTCTAGATGAAATCTACTCGAGAAGACTAAAGAGAACCAAACCACAGGATTTGGTGGCTACTATTGCTTAAATCTTATTAAATAGAATAATAGAGCAATTCCATATGAAAACGATCAAAATTGGCAAATTTTTGGACGACCCCTCTCCGATTTTAAAATAAATAGTCTCAATCGATTGCCCAGCAAAAAATAATGTACCTACATATTTTTTTTTTTTTTATAGTGACTGGTTTAGTGGTGGTGTGCACCACTGTCATGTGAAAAAATTGAAGAATTCTTCATAAGGGACCTCATTGAAAGTTGTTAAAAAAAAAAAAACTACTAAAGCGATCGCAACGAGTGATAGCTCGTTGGAAAGGTATTGAATCAAGCTTTAATTGATAAATAAAATTTTCCTAATTTTTCTCAGAAATTTACCTTTTTTCCCATGAAAATTAAATTTTCCCATGAAAAATAAATTTTCCGATTTTCCACAGAAGCTCCTAAATTTTCCGGCTAATTTTATTTTTTTTGGATTCCTCATAATTTTTGCTTTAAGAATCAGCAATAAAAAAATGGGCCCCGACTCCTTGTTTGGACAGGAGAAGAGCATTTAAGAGACCACCTTGTTCTCATTGTTTTTATATTTTTTATAATTGAATTATTTTTAATTATTTAACAAGAAAAATTAGGAAAATTTTATTTTTCAATTAAAGCCTGATTCAATACCTTTCCAACGAGGTCCCTTATGAAGAATTCTTCAATTTTGTCACATGACAGTGGTGCACACCACCACTAAACCAGTCACTATAGAGCAATTCCATATGACATGTGACAAAATTGAAGAATTCTTCATAAGGGACCTCATTGAAAGTTGTTTTAAAAAAAACTACAATACCCTTCGCAACGAGTGATGGCTCGTTGGAAAGGTATTGAATCAGGCTTTAATTGAAAAATAAAATTTTAAAATCGGAGAGGGGTCGTCCAAAAGGTGATCGCTTTCATATGGAATTGCTCAATATTACTTATTAGTGTAATGCTAGGTGTAATTAAATGAAATGTATATATATTTATCTTTAATAACATTTCAATAAAAAAAAAAAATACTCGTTTTTAACATAAAAATTTATACATAAACATTTGAGATTGAGACCCTTTACATTAACTCTGTCTAATCAATAGCAAGATTACGATTTGTTTTTCGCTCTCATGTTCACTACCGTATTAAAAACTCCGAAATTAAAAAAATTTTTCAGCAATTTAAAACTCACAATCATAAAAAACCCAAATGTAAATTTTTTCCCGTTGAGTTTGACAAATAATTTCGCAGAAGATTATTAACATATGCGTTTTAAAACATAAATTGAACATAAATCAACGTTTATCTAAATATTGGTAATGTTCAAAAATGTTTTAATTTTTATATTAAAAATGCAAAAATTGTTTTTTCGGACTTTCTATATTTTCATATATTTAGTTAGAATATTGTTCACCCTCAATTCCATAAATCTAATATGATATAGTCATATTAGCTTTTATTTGTTGCTTTTCAAAAAGTTTGATAATTTTCATGATAGACAATTGTTTCATTGGCATCGCACAAATCTTCAGTTGTCTGCAATAGAAAAAGATAATTGACTACTCAAACCGAGGCATTACATACAACAGACGAAATAAACTCCATGATGTCAATGTCAATGAAACAATTGTATTGTCTATCATGAAAATTATTGAAAAGCAACAAATAATTCTAATATGACAATATCAAATTAGATTTTTGGACTTGAGGTGGAATAATATTCTAACTAAATTGGCAATGTTTTTCATTTATTTATTAACTATCTCTCGGACTCATATTTCCTCTATTCGTGAAAGTTTCACATTTTTTAGTGTGTTTAATGTGCAAATAAACAGTTATTAGCCCGAAATTAGTAAAAATTACGAACATTTTCCTAAAAACGGAAATTACACAAAAATGTCATTATTCAAAATTTATCCAATGTATGTCTAACAGTCCGGTTTTTAAATAATTATTCAAAAAGTGGCAAAAGTGCTGGTAATTGAAGAAATTAGGATTGAAATTGAGACTTTCAATGTGCAATTGAGACTTTCTACTTTAAATTGAGATTCTTCATTTGAAATTGAGAAAATGTTTTATGAAATTCAGAAAATTTCATATGAGAATGGGAAAATACCAAATGAAATTTATATCTCGAAATGAATTTGGTCGATTTTCGAAAAAATTGTTTTTTAGACCTTTTATTCTCTGATGATAATCAAATGAGATTTTAAATTAACTCAAATTCAGTCGAATATAGAAAAATGTATTTAAAATATGTGGAATTTTCTTTAGAAAAAAGTTCCTAGAATCTGAGGGTTTTTCAATGGGTAAAGTCTCCAGATTCAAATTATTTTTTCCCCCAATTTTTTTTTTTTTTTTTTTTTTTTTTTTATTTATAATCTAAGCCCCAATGGGCCAAATGATTAAAGATAAATTTTTACATGGAAGAATTTAGGTTATAATTAATATAATTTATAAAAATAAAGTGGTACAATAAGCATTAATTAATATCTAAAATATACATGTAGCAAACAAATTTCGAATATATTGTCTAATGTAGCCAGTAACCGCTAAATTATTCACAAATTTTCAAGTACAATTTTCCGAAACACAAAATCGGAATTATTAAAAGTCCTTTCACTATAAGGTATTACACTATTCCATAGTCTTATAACCCGAGCTTGAAATGACCTTTGCAATATCTGGGTTTGGTGTTTTTGGCCAACTTTTAATTAAAGTTTTAATATCCGGGTAAGAATAGCTATATCTAGTCGTATATAATATGATTATGTAAGCGTTGTGGTGTAATGGTTAGCGCGTTGGACTGTTACACAGATGGTCTCGGGTTCAATTCCCGGTGACGATAACATCAATTTAAAAATTAATATGTATAAGTTTTCTATCCCTCATATGTATCGCAGCGCCCACCTTCGGTGTTCCCATAGCACTTAACCCCACCGAAGTAAAATAATGAATCAGGGCTATGAATCAAAAAGCTTTAATAATATCGCCAACTCTCCATCAGATGGCGAGCAACAACTGTTCTAAGATTTATCATCTCGTGCAATTAGAGTGTTGCCATGTTCGTAGCCCTTCTTCTTTTCCCATCTTTCATCTTCACTACTATCCCCTTTTCACAGAAAGCCACACATTATAAAATAGGAAGAATTTCCTGAGTGTTGCTTGTCTTTAAAAAATATATATATATATATGCTCATATATGATTATATAGGACCATACGACTGACGACGTTAAGTCATAGTCGTATGTTCTGTTTTATTAAACTTATAAAACATTGTAATACAGAAAATTGAATTTGAAATAAAGAACAATTAACTAACTATAGGACCATAAACCCTCAAATTTAGGATCCGAACATATATGGTCATGTATGCCACCAAATATTGTCATATATTGAACAAACTAGAGGGCGCAATAAGTGTACAAAAACGTCAGAAAATTCTTATTGAGATACAATTATAACTTTCTAAAAAATTTCGTTAAAAAATTCCGACGTTATAAAATGGTTTAAAATCGGCCTATTTTTTTTAATATACATACATCAATTTAAATATCGACATGAGGGAACATTTTTCATGTTTTTTTTTTAATTTATTATTTATATTTCATTAATACGTGTCAAATATTTTTGAAATAAGAATACGTCCGCCAAATTTTAAAGCAAACAAAAATCGTAATTTCAAAAATGTTTGACAGGCTGCAAAAGCTCCCAATGAAATAAATTCTAAAAAAATGAAATAAGTCCCGTCTCGAAAAAGTGAAATGAATTCTAAAAAATGAAATAATTTCAAAAAAAAAAAAAAATGAAACAAATCCTAGGTTTTGGTTGTTATTTCACCATGAAATAATTTCCAAAAAATAAAAATTAAATAACTCCCAAAAATAGTCCATGCAACACAAATGAAGTAAGGGCGTAAAGTTATATTCCCCAAAGTCGTATTGCCCAAAAACCAAAATGACATATTGCCCAAATGTCCGCATATCCCCCAAAATTGTGCATGTTAATATGTTATAACGACCAAATCAATGACAGAAAATCCAAAACTTTTTTTTTGGGTGCTATGGCATTTTATTTTGAACAAAACTTTTTTTTTTTTTTTTGGGCGCTATGACGGTAAAAAAAAGAAGTTATTGCCCAAAATCATAATTTTTTTTTTTTAATGTCATAAGACATTATGTCGCGAAGCCGCCTGCCGCGTTCTACGGAGGAAAAAACCCATAAGAGCGGCCGAAGGTCGCCACCCAGAAGAACTTGTTTTTCAAATCAGATGTCGAATCCGTTGAAATCTTATATTTTTAAGACATCAAGTAACATTTATTTGACCTGTCATAACTTTTTATGTCCAAAAATACCAACCCACACCAAGATTTATTGTTTTTTAATGATTATTTTTTTAAAAGTCTATTTTAATAAATATTTTACGTATATATTAGAGTCTAAACGTTAAATAAACAGAAGGCCAATGCTCTAATCTTTTATTTAAGATAAAAAAACAACCAATTAGCTCTTTAAATGACAAAGCTAAGACTGGTCAAATTATATTATTTATTGTCTTAAAAATAAGATTTCAACGGATTCGACATTGGATTTGTAAAAAACATGTTTTTCTGTGTGGCGGCCTTCGGCCGCTCTTAGGGTTTTTTTCCTCCGTAGAACGCGACAGCGGCTACGCGAAATAAAGTTCTTTCTGAGTGCGACACAAAAAAATAAAATTGAAGCAATTTTTTTAAGTTTCCTTAAAACTCTTTTGTTTGATTTCATGAATCAGCCTTGACATTTAAGGTCTTATGACATTTAAAAAAAAAAAAAATTATGATTTTGGGCAATAACTTCTTTTTTTACCGTCATAGCGCCCAAATTTATTTTGGCTAACCGTCATAGCGCCCAACAAAAAATGTTATTTCGTCCAAATCAATGTCGTATTGCCCAAAAACAAGAACATTTTTACAACAACAATTTACATATAATTTTTTTGGGCGCTATGTCGTTTTTTTCTTGGGCAATATGACTTTGGGGAATATAACGTTTCGCCTTCAAAGTTTGTTAAAGAACAGATTAAGTTAGGCAAATTTAAGAAGATCATCAATATATTTTGAACGATCCCGTTATAGGAACCGTTTAGAATATTAATAATATTAAAGAAATAATTAATTTTTGAAAATGAAATAAGTCCTACTAAAAATAAAATAACTCCCACAGCAAATGAAATAACACCGAACAAGAAAATAAAATGAAATAAGTCCCACGCTAAGTTCTGTTGGAACTTATTTCATTTCGGAATTACTGATTATGAAATAACACCTAATAACAAAAATTAAATGACTTCTAAAAAAATGCAATAACTGCAAAAGAACTGGGTATTATTTCATTTGAAATTACTCCCAAATATGTATGAAAAAAATTTTTGGTACTTATTTCATTTTTTTTTTTTTGGACTTTTTGTACCAGGAAGCTATTGCACAGAGCCTGTTTGACATGGAATGTCTCATATATGTTAAACATTTTTTTGAGTGTAACTGCAATTTTAATATTTTTAATTTGCTTTACTGGCAAAGCGCTCATTGAATGCTTTTGCAAAATATTCTCTTGGGCGCTTTGATGTTGATAATTTTGACGATTTTTATACATAAAATGGCAAACACAGAAAAAAAAGGTTAAACAAATTTTTATTTTTTTTTAACTGGATTCTTCAATTTTGTCCATGTTTCTATAATTTTTAAGATTTAATATTATTAGAGCAAAAATATTGTATAAAAAAGGTCTTGCGAATGTCCTGCAAGACATTCATGCTCCCCTTTACTTTAGACTAAAAACCGCCATAATTTTTGAGCCGTTTAAAATAAATGATTAACGTGGATGGCGTTGGCATGCTTAATAGTCAACGGGAAATCCCGAAATCGCGGGATTTCGTAAATACCGGTATTTTTTTGGAACTTTTCGGGATTTGTTTTTTTCTAAAATTTAAGATAAATTACGGGGGTTATTGAATTTTCTCATATATTTTTTTATGTTTACGATTCTGATCCCAATTGTTATTGTAATTTTTTTTAAAATTTGTGTTTTTTTTTTTTTTTATATATAAAAATTTAAATAAATACATGCTGTTGTGAAATATTTAGTGGTTTGTTATTTTTAGGTATTTTTTTTTTAAATTTAAAATCCGATATTACTATTGACATACATTATGATGTCATTTCGACATCGATACCATTGTTATTCCAGGGAAATGCGATCGCAAAAACGGTATAATAATTTGTAAAAACGATATCGTTGGAAAAGGTACATTTACAAACAAAACACTATCGCTTTCATATCGCAAATAATTTTCATTCAAGATTAGCTGATGATACCTAAGACCAGGGCAGGCAAAAGTATGTTACGCTAGCAAAATTTCCAGTGCCACTCGACGTTTTGTTGATTTAAAAAAAGAATCTCAAGTAAATTAGTAAATTAGTCTTATGAAGTAGTTATTTCCTAGCCATATATGGCCCTTTGGGCCCGGTTATATAATTTAAGAATAATAAAGAAATAAAATAAATAAATTAGGTGACTAGCGAAAAATTGTATCGGAAGTTCAAAAATGTGCACTTAAAACACAAAAAAATCGTTTTTCAAAAATCGTTCAACAGAAATTTTAGATGTTAGATTACCGAACATAACTACCCAGCCAAAAATTGCCAATGGTCTGAAAAATCAAGAACTGGCAGAGCACAATTTGCCAATGATCCAACAAATAAAGTGCTGGCAAAGCACTGATTTTCAACGCTCTGCCAACGTTAGTAAAAAGTGCTTTACCAGTGCTTAATTAACAGAATTTACAACAGTAAAAATAATAAAAGCACTGGCACAGCTCTGGCTTATAACGCTCTGCCAACGTTCGTAAAAAGTGCTTTGCCAGTACTTGATTTACAAAATTTACAACCGTAAAAATAAAAAAGCACTGGCACAGTACTGACTTAGAACGATTTCCCAACATTGGCAAAAAGTGCATTGCCAGTACTTATTTACAAAATTTACAACCGTTAACCTAATAAAAACAGTGGCACATCTCTTGTTCACAACAAGAGTGGA
This sequence comes from Delia radicum, assembly GCA_021234595.1. Taxonomy (NCBI): domain Eukaryota; kingdom Metazoa; phylum Arthropoda; class Insecta; order Diptera; family Anthomyiidae; genus Delia; species Delia radicum. The sequence continues at coordinate 254,072,572 of CM037851.1, forward strand.
AAAATTCAGAACTAAATTGCAATTTATGATTTGAAGTAAGGAATATTAAGACCTCCTATTATAGTCAGCACAAAGTATAGTTTTTGTACTAAAATTTTGCTTAAGAAATTAATTTTTAAATTTCTTTCTTTAGTAAAATTGTAGTAAAAAATCGTGCTAACTTATCACAAAAATAATTTGATAAAAAAAATATTTAGTTATTTTGTATTTAACTTAGCTGAAGCAAGCCTATTGTTATTTCTGTTCAAATTACCAAAATCATTAAATAAGAAATAATACAACTCTTTAATAAAGTGAATTACTAAGTAGGACTTTATTGGTCGTTTTTGGTTTTGGTACTGGCAAAGCGCTTATTGCCAGTGCTTTGCCAACGTTTAAAAAAAGAAAAGGCCAAGCGTTGCCCGGTGTTAAAAAAGCACTTTATTGGTTGTTCTACCAATGCTTTGACAACGTTTTAATATTATGGCTTTGGTACTGGCAAAGTGCTCATTGTCAGTGCTTTGCCAACGTTGGAAAAAGGGAACGGCCAAGCCCTGCCAGGTTTTATCATTTTGGGGTTGGCAAATCACTTAAATCTTCAGATATCCAACGCTCTGCCAACGCTCATACCACTGTTGAAAGCACTGGGCCAATGATTTGCCGTTCGTATTTTTCTGGCTGGGTAGTATTATTTTCAGAACATTTTTTAGATCAAAATGACCGAAACTGCGAATGGAATTTGTTGCAAATTAAATGGTTTCGTTGAGGTTATCGAATTTTTTTTAACATAAACAAATACCAGAACCCCGAAAACCCGGGATTTCAAACAATCAAAAAAAACCCCGGGATTTCAAATAATCCCAAAATCCCGGGACTTCTGGAACGATATTTTTAAAATACCGAATCGCAGAATTTTTAAGTATCAATCCCGATTTTCAACCCTAATACTTAAACATCAGATAACTCATTCACAAAGGTTGTTCACGTCATACAAAATAAAAAAATTGGAAAATATTTTGCTTTAAGGTGTCGAAAATTTTTAAAATTCCTCATACATATGTTTTTTTTTTTAAATTGTTTAACTTTTAATTTCAGAATTTAACGAATTATGAAGTAAGATAAAAGCAACTATGAAACTACTAAAAAAATTTAATAATCTGAAATAGTTTTAAAACTATTTCAATGCCGATAAAATTTGTATATTTTTATTTTTCTAAATATTAAAAACTTTTTAGGACAAACAAAAATTTTGAACATAAATTAATTGCAATTCAACAAATACGATTGTCACGTAAACAGGCACAATCACAATAATTTGGTACACTAGGAGCACTAGGGTTAACAGGTTTACCACGTCTGTCCACCATACACAAAAGAGGTGGATTGGCACCTTTTAACAAGTCCATTTTTTGTATCCTACAAAAACCGTAATAATAAAAAAAAATAATGCAAATGAAGCTAAAAAATAATTTACTTACTTCTTTTTAACAATTTCAGCATTACTGAGTTTGTTAGAAGCTTTCACCGCCATGTACTTAGCCATATTAAACTTTCCATCAGGACCTAAATAAGCTTGAGGACCCATAATAGCCGAACCTTTTCTAACACCAGAACCTCTACTTCCCGTACCAGCAGCATCACCTGCACCTGCTTTACCAGCAGCTCCGCTTATAAGCCCGCAAGGCCCATTTATACCCTGTACGGGAGTAACTCCTACCGTATAACCTCTTAAACCATAAGGGCCAAATGCTTTGCCAAATCTTTCGCCCACTGCACAGTTGTAAAGTTTTTCATATTTCCCAAGTTGTTTTGGATACTCTGCTATCATGGTCCAATCATTTTCTTCATATTGAGTACCAGTACTAACTTTTTTCCTCTTTTTAATACATCTATCTGTATGTGCTACACCAGCCGGTGGTGTAACACCAAACTCAAATTCTGTCTCACTATCACTAGTATCAGATAGTACTAAGGATTCGATACAAGATGGTAAATTTCGTCTTTGACATTCCTTATGGCATTGATACTCCAATTTCTTTTTTTCCAGAAATGAACGACAGCAACAAAGCGAAATCGGTTTGTGGCAGGTACATTTTTGATAACCCATATCTTTTAGACATTGTTTAAGAATTCGCATTTCCATAAGTTCGGGAGTTTTAGTAATTTTAAATTGTATAGGCTTCATATCGATATAGGGGTTACAACATTCCTTTAGGGCCTCTGCGTCTTTGAGTGGCCTCAGTGTTATATAGTAGTCTCCATGCTTTTTGCATATATGCAATGTTGGATTTTCCGTTATGTCTCCTTGATCATTATCATCACTTTTTTGGTTTAGCCCACAACAGAGTTGGGGATCATGAAAATTGTTTGAATCATCACTAGTTTTATGATCAAGAAAATGTTTCATTAATACTTTTATAGGTTTACGTATGGCTCCCGGTTGCCAACCGTTTCGTACACCAGTAGCTTCTGCACTCCATAACCAACCCATATTGCGTGGTACATTTTTACGTCCCCCATAACCATTTATACATGTTTTATGTCCTATTTTTGTACCAGGATATTTCCGTTCGGAGCGATAATCGAAACTGTAAATAAAATGTAGGTAACAGGGGGCTAACCTCGTAACTCGATTCGAAAAATAATTTTCGAATTCGAAAATTTTGCCCTTATTGAAAAAAAAAAAATTTTTAATAAAAATTTTACTTTTTCTTTTATTTTGTGGTCCTTACTCTTGTACACTACACATACAAATTTAAAAAATATGATTTTTGCTAAAGGTTTCTTTTTTACGAAAGGTAAAAGATTTCCGAATTAAGATTTTTTTTTTTCGAATCGAGTTAAACGGTTACCCCCAGATGAGGTCGAAGGAAATGTAAATGGTGTTTTTCATAGAGGTATAGAACTTTGAAATGGAATAAAACAGAGATGACTTCTGACTGACTTTTTCGTTCAATTGATGAACGAAAAAATCGTGAGCTATACGTATTTCGAACAGAACCATGATTTTCAAAATAAATGTGCACAATTGTTGTTCAGGCGTCAGTCTATTCATGTTGAAATGCCAAACCAAACTAAGCATAAATCACTTGCCAGCTGACCACATGTCCGCCAGTTAAAAAAGTGTTGCTAACTTAAAGTTCTATACCTGTATAAAAAACACCCTTAAGTTTTGCGATTGTTGCGATTTTTGTTGTTGAATATTTAGAGACATCAAATTAATTTCTGGAAATTGGACCTTTTGGTCCTATTTTTTTTAGCTTGGATGTCTGCCTAAACTAGCCTTTTATTTGAAAAATATATTTTTTTTTGAAAATTTTACTCATACACAGAAAAAATTATGAACCTAAGTTATTTAATAAGAGATTTTATTTGAATTAAATTTGTTTTTAAACAAATATTTAATTGAATCAATTAATATTTTTTTTGAAATTTTTACTCATACACAGAAAAAATTATGAACCTAAAAGATTTGATTTGTATTAAATTTTGTTTCAAACAAATATTTAATTGAATCAATTAATATTTTAATAGACTTTCAAATATATAAATACATATATTATTTTAGACATAATTCTCAAACTATTTTTTCATATACTATATGTTAAATAGAAAAGTTTCAGTATAATATACCAAATGCATTTGTAGTTTACAAACAAATCAAGCACAGGCACAAATACACAAACAGACACAGCATTACTAAAACCACATATATATACAAACGTGTCGTTCACACACTTTTTTTGAGTATCATAATTTTAATAATTTTTATTTTCCAATAAAAGTTTTAATTAATATTATCATTGCCGTGATAGGCTGCAAAATATAAATTGATTCAATAAATTTTTTTATTGAAACCTGTTTTTAGTTTTTTCTGTGTATTTGGTTTATTTTGCCATTTTTTAACTTTTCATTTTTGGGCTTAAAAACAGTGTTATCTTAAGACTTTTAAGCTTTAAAATTGCCTTTTTCAGATATTCTTTGCTTTACATGATTTTTTCTCAAAATTTTTTAATTTTTCTTTTAAAACGTATATTTTTTAAACTTTTCTGCAATTTCTTATTTTTTTTTGCTTTTTTCTAATTTTTTATTTGCCATAAACACAACAGATTTTCACAATTTTGTCTTCTCTGATCATAATGTCTGTAATTGTCCAAGGATATTTAAAAAAAAATATATATATAAAAATATTATATACTAGGTCTCGGTGGGGAGTTTTTTCTCCAAAATAACCAAAGAAAAATATTTTTTTATCAACACTGTGTGGCCCATATCGTGGTGCCACATAAAAAAGGTATACCCGTTCCAAAAAAGTATTACATTTAAATTAAAACGAAAACTGCCAAAGGCAGTATTTTTTTAAAAAAAAATTTTTAAAAAAATACGAGCAATTTAATTTTTTTTAATAAAATTTTAACTGAAATAGAACAAGTTTGCATTTACTCGATTAACTAGATTAATCAAACAAAATTTTTCGATTTATTCGTTACTCGAAATTGGAAATTTTAATCTACTCGAACAATCGTTCGTCTATAATTCATCGATTAATCGAGTAACGGTTAACCGATTGAATACCCTAGTATATATATCACTAATATTTAGTAGAAAATTTGGTTGATTTTATCAAATCGATGTGCATTAGGAGTTTACTAAATATTTATTAAATTTTAGCAACTTTTACTAACTTTACTTAACTTAAAATTTCAGTCACGTTTCGTTAAAATTAGCTAAACGATCTGCTGGCCTAATATTTGCATAAATTTTCTGTAACAATTACAAATTTTTCTGTAACTTTTACAGATTTTTATATTTGAGTGTAGTTTTTTCTGCTATTGCTACAAGTTTATTTCTATGAGTGCATAATTTTATCAATACTTACATTTTACCCCTACATGAAAAATCCTTTTTACTAAAGTTTTTTGCTAAAAAATTCTTACGCTCAAATGCTGCAACATCTTCTTTAGGATGGAAACTATGTTTTTTACTTTTCTGTGTCTGTTCCTTTTCTGACTCATTTGGCGGTTTAGTTTGGAGTGCAGAAGTGATACCATAATCCATTTGTTGTTGACTAACGTCTGTAGATACTTCAATTTTCTTTTTAGTCTCTCGTATAGCATAAAGATCTTTTAATTCCTGAAAGACTTTGGCCAAATAGGGACGACAATCTTTACTACTTGTCTTACAGACATTATACATATCTGACGATTTGGCATCACATTTTCCACAATCTTGCTTATCTTGGCCAGTTGGTAGAAATATATCTTCACATAATTTTTTAATACGGCAATGAGCACACATTTTTCCATTTCTGCACAAACAACGGCATGTACTGGATCTTGGGGGTTGGGACTGACCGCAGTTTTGATCTAAAAATTCTTGTAATATTATATCGGCTGTCAATTGATCGTCATAAGGTTTCTCTTCCGGATAATCAATCGCTTTGAAGCCACATTTAGGACAAGCATTAAATTTTGGTAGCCATGTTATATTTTCCTGACAAAGAGGACAATATCTATAAAAAAAAATATAATATGTTAGGAGACGACAAATAGGAGATTGGGGTACAGGAATTATTTAGCTGGTACCTCTTTGTTTGCTTCTCCGCGTTATCATCTTTACGACATATCATACCATCAAGATTGCTTTCATCCGATATACAACGACAAGGATTATAAGTTTCTTATGAGAAAAAGAGAACATTAAATAAAAAATATTAAAATCCTGACCCGAAATTTTTAAACAATACATAATTTATGGGTATATTAGTTAAACATTTTTGTTTATTCTCCAAAAACCTTTAAAGTTTTGAATTAATCACATAAAATAGTTTTTGTCGAAATCTTTAAAATCCTTATTACACTTTGAACATAAGAAAAACCCATGTTGGAGACAAAACTGTTGAAATTTTCTACCTGAACTGCTACAGGATGAAACTTGTGTACCAGATACACAATTCCCGGGATTATTTTGACCTTCACATGTTGGTTGTTGGGTTTGTTCTGAATTTTTTAAACAACATGGTGGTTTCATAGGCTTGCTCATCAATGATTCAATTAACTCTTGATATTTATTAGCAGATTTCTGAAAGAAATATTTTATAGTTTTATGAAATCCATTCCATTAATTCATACAAAAAGTATTAGTTACCTTTAGTTTACAACAACCTGTATCAATGGAATTTAAAATATCTGTGTTTGCTACAGTTCTGCCATTTACAGTACGAAAATTTGATAAATCTAAACTGATAGGATTAATGGAATCTAAAGAATCTGAGGCTGGTATAACACCAACTTGAGCGCAGACGCAGGATGCCTTATTATTATTATCATTTTTATCTTCCCCCACCACAAATAGAATATCATTTGGATCTATTACCGAATCCTTAAAGTTGCATAAATTAGATTTGGGCTCAGTCACATTCTTTTCGCTAAAAGTTATAAAAGTTATAAAAATTGCAAAGTATTTAAATTTATTAGTTAAGTTTTGTTAAAATTTTCCAAAATAAATCATAAATTGGAATTCTCAAAATCTTTTAACTCTACTAGAGTTGTCAAACCCGTCTTCCGAATTATTCGATAAACCATTTTTTTTATATTTGTCCGCGGGTTTCGAGTTATTCAAGAATCCGGGGATTTCCCCTCGAATAATTCGGCATTTTCGAATATTTTTCGATCTGAAAATTTCAGCGAAATATGCATTTTTTGGAACAATTTACAAGATGTCGGTCAATTTTAAATGCTAGCAAGTATAAAATCCTGTGAGGACAAATTTGCTTTGTTTTTTTTTGAATTTTTCACTCCTTTTGTGCTATTGTTTTTGTTTTTCCGATTTTGAGCATAAAAAGTTTTTCTTTAGATTTGTGAGCTTTTTGTTGCTTTTGTAACCATTTTTTGACAAATAATATTTGTTTTTCTTTTAACTTATTTTTTTTTTTTAAATGTGATTTTCTTACAAAGTTTTTTTATTTTTTTCAGACTTGGGCAACATCAATTACATTTCAAAATCGTTCACTTGTGAAATTTTTCTATATTATTAATAATTTTAGACATACGCTCACACTTGTGGGCTTAAACGCTTCCTTGGAAAATTTTCAATTTTGTCAATACCAGACATGGCACATAATTCCAATATGTGTGTATTTAATTATAGGCCAATTACTTTTTTATGTTCAATTACATGTAATTGGGTGTAATTGAGTGTAATTGAGTATTTTTTTTTTTTTTTTTTTAAGGAGAAGCAACACTCAGGAAATTCTTCCTATTTATTAATGTGTTGCTTGGGAAAGATGAAGGGCTTCAAAAGATGAAGGGCTTCAAACATGGCAAGACTGTAATTGCGCGAGATGATAAGTCTTACAACAGTTGTTGCTCGCCACCTGATGGAGAGTTGGCGAACTTATTGAAGCTTTTTTGGTTCTTAGCCCTGATTCATTATTTTACTTCGGTGGGGTTAAGTGCTATGGGAACACCGAAGGTGGGAGCTGCAATACATATGAGGGATAGAAAACTCATACATATTATTTTTCTAAATTGATGTTGCCGTCACCGGGAATCGAACCCGGGACCATCTGTGTAACAGTCCAACGCGCTAACCATTACACCACAGCGCCCTGTAATTAAATACCCAGATGTTGTTCCTAATCCCCATTTTTGGTATTAAATATTTTACAAATTTTCAAAGGAAGCGATTAAGCTCACATGTGTGAGTGTAGGTCTGATATTATTAATGATATAGAAAAATTCCACAAGTGAACGATTTTAAAATGTAATTGACGTCCCCCAAGTTTTGCTTTTATTGCCTTCTCTGATATGAACTGTTAAGGCTATAAAAGATATAAAAAGGTTTTATACCAGGTTACCTACCGATTTCAATGAAATGGATTGCAAACAATTTGATTTTTTGTTGGTTTTTATGCACAATTTAGTTTTTAATTTTACAATTCCACATTTTATCCAAATAGGAGGTTCTCCCGGCAGACGACACTCCATGTTAACCACTTTAAATTTAACATAGATTCGAAAATTTGCTAAAAATCTAATTTATTTTTTGCTGAAAAACTGCTATAATTACCAGATTTGTTTTACTAAATATTAATAAAATAAAAAGAGCAAAAACAAAAATGTTAATTACAGTTTTATTAGTTATTGTATGCATCGAGATTATTATTTTTTTTCAATTTATTAGAGTCCTTTTAAATGAAAATAGATAAATTAACAGTTTAAGGGAAAAACAAAAAAGCAAAAAAAAAAAAAACAATTTTTTTTTTTTAAACTTTTACTCCGTGGAATTTCTACTCCGCCAAAAAACGTTATCTATATGAGGTCTATTTTCGATAACATATTTAAATTAAAACATTGATCCATTATCTAAAAAGTTGTTCATATTTTATGAAAAAAATCCAGGATAACGTTATCCCTTCTGCAATGGGTATGCTATTAATTTTTATTTTAAATTTAAGGAAGAGGATTAAATTAAAATATTGAATATATCATTGCTTAGTGCACACCGGCTTTTAAAATAAAAAATTATACATTTTTTTTTTCAAAATCACAAAAAACGCGAATACCTTGAAAACCGTTAAAAATCTTTTAAAGGTTTATTCTACCATCTTAAAGATAACAAAATTTTTATACATAATTCTGGGAGAAGTCCTAAAGGACGTAATTAAATTGTTTAACCATACAAAATATTCGAAAAAGTTGGAATTTTTATCAACGTTAAAACGGTATTCGATTTCTCTGAAATTTGGAACATATGTTAGTGTGGTCCATACACAACGATCCAGCCTTGAGCATCACAAATCGGACTACGTATAGTTTCTTCATACCATTTTAAGCACCCTAATAATGATATGTTTTGCCATATATAATTATATATATTTTTGATTAATTGTACCATATACACTTACACTCAAAAAAATAAGTTAGTATAAAAGTTAGTAAAACGTCTTGTAAATCAGGTTTTTTAGCAAATTTTTTTGCTAAAATCGTGTTTTCAGCTAAAATTTTTGTTATACTTATTCAGCACTTAACTGTTTTATACTAATGCTTTACTAATATACTAATGTTTTACTAATTAATTTTGCTAAAAAAAATTGTGCTGATAAGCAGATTTCGCGGCATGTCAAGATGTAGTAGAGAAGAGGAAAATGATACTAAAAAGTACAACTCTAATAAGACATAAACAAATCAACCATGAAAGACTTTTGTATCTGTTTTTCATACGTAAAACAAAATTGAGGATTAAAACAACTTAAATTTTACGTTGTCACCGGCTTGTGAAAATAACTGTCTATTAATAAAATAAAAGACAAAAGAAAATATTTAAATTTAATATGTATTTCTATAATAAATGTTAATAGATTAATAATCTAGTGTGGTCAAATTGCAAACAAACATATACAGACATGTAGAGTAAAGCGGAAGACAAAGACACACATCTTAGTATGGTTCCTTTTTCTTATTGCAAAAAAAGGGTTGTTTTTTTCGTTTCGTTTGTTATTGTTTATTTTTTCGTTTCGTTTCTATAATTATCTTCGGCAGTTGCGTCCTTTAAAAGATAGCATCATTTAGACAACCATTGATGTAAGTAGTTGAAAGAAAATTTTTGTTATGTTATATATATTTATTTCTATATATTTTCAGATATTAAATTAATTCATGTCGTCAATGTGGGAAAATGAAAATTTTTATATTTCGTAATTATTGTAAATTATTTTTAAAAGAATCACAAAAATATGTTTTATGATTTTCAGCAAATATATTAACTAAATTACAATTTTTTTACAATTTTTTTGGGTTTTTTTTCAGTCTACTAAAATTCAGCAAAAAATTTATTAATTTTTACCAACGCGTTTTTATTTCTAATCTACTAAGTGTTAGCACAACTTTTGCTGAATCTACTAATTTTGTTGCTAAAAATCAGCTCGCTGATTTTCAGCAAAAGATTTTGCTGACATTAGCAATTTTTTTGCTAGCACCCTCCTGACTAAAATTTTGCTGACTCAGCAAAATTTTTTGCTGACCTTACAAAATTTTTTTTTGAGTGTACATATGATTATATATGGTAGAATATATGGTCATATATAGATATATATCTATATCATATGATCAAATATACAAGATATATTACGATATATTATTAAAAAAATATTAAAAATTTTTCATAAACTAAGTTCAGAAGTGACTCAACTCAAAATTTTAAGTTTTCGGGTTTATATGCTTAAACTATGCACAATATACTTGTTTATCTATAAAAAAAAATATCCGTGTATTTTGTTGTTGTGAACTGTTGCTTAAAAACAGTTGTCTTTTTTTAGGTTTCAATTGTTATAAAGTTGCAAATATTTTTTTTCGATTTCTGAAAAATTAAAAATTTTGAGTTGAGTCACTTTTGAACTATCGTAATATATCACCACACATATTAGCGTATATAATGATATCAATTTGTATATGAGTATAAAGAAACTTTTTTCGTCGGGTTTTCTTTTAAAAATTAATAAGGTTAAGACCGCCAATTCTATATATTTTACGTTGTACACTGATTTCAATCACGTATTTTATTTTTCGATATATTTTCGAAATGACTTTAAAGTTTCGCGCCTTTACATGCAGTTTTTAACATCCGAAATTTTTAAAATGCAATCTCTGTTGAAATGTAATACCAACTCCTGTATTCTTATTTAACCTACACATTTTATTTACCTCACTTGAAATAAAACCCGCTAACCAATTTTTCTCACTTCTTACAGTTTTAGCTAATTTTTTCGATAAAGTTACAATTAAGCTTGACAAATAGTGATGCAATAGAATAAGCCTATTATGAAGAGGTGTCTTACAAAGAAAATAATTATTTTAATATGTTGCCCATTGCCATAATGCGCGGTTTGTCAACAATTGTATAGGGCAGCATAGCTTTCCGAGATAGTCCAACTTTGATGATTTTGAAAAGTAAGTGTAAAAAAAATAATTCTAGCAAAAACTCTACTTTTGTGACAAATATGTACCACAACCCATATTTTTGTTAGGTAAACTTTTGCAACTATAAATACTTTTTAATGAAAACTTCGACATATTCTTTTGAAAAGCATTCACAGATACTAAAAGTTGGACCTTGTGGTCCAATGGCAAAATTTAAAAGAAAGCACCAAAATTAAACAAAAGCGCCATAATGTAAATATCGTCGAAATTAAAAAAAATTACTAAAACGAAATTTTTGCGATTTTTTTAAATTTTAGATTTGAAAATTTTTCGGATTTTTTTTTTTTTATTTTGAACTTTTTATAATTTTTATAGTTTTAGCCGTTTTTAAATTTTGGCGATTTTTCACTTTTTTGGTGATTTTTTTCCTTTTTTACTTTTGGCGATTTTTTAATTGTTGTTTTAAATTCTTGGCAATTGCTTTAAATTTTGACGAATTATTTTAATTTAAGCGATTTTTTTTATTAATCTTAGAGATTTGTTAAATTTTGGCGATTTTTTCAGTTAAATCGTTTTTTTTTTGTAAATTACTTTTAAAAGAATCACAAAAAATGTTTAGGATTTTTAGCAAATAAATTAACTAAAGTATTATTTTTCAACAAATTTTTTGAGTTTTTTTCAGTAAATAATAATTAGAAAATCTAATTGTATCTCCAATGTATAAAAACGTTACAACATGAGTACCGTTTGGAATTTTGACTTTGCATTTTTAGTAGTATTTTGAAAATACAATTTTGTAACTTTTTTTAACAGTTGTTTAAAAATTTTTGTAGTAAAAAATTTTCAGTTCTTTTTACGAAATTTTTATTTGTTTTTACTACATTTGTTAGTTTTTTTAACAGTTAAAAACTGCAGGTTTTTTTTATTTTAGAAAGGTTAAGGTTGAGAATAAACGTTTTTCTCTAAAAATTAAAAACACTATTAATTTTCAAATCAGACTAGACTAGTTTCTGCCGTTTTATGGGCAGGCGTCATTAGTGATTTTACATTTAAATTGCATTATTATTTGTGAGTTATAATTTTCAGATTGTCTCTATAGGATAGATTTTTTCAACGACCTGCCGGCTGCGAACCTGAGTTTTTTCTTACATTACAAACGTTACAATATCAAGTCGCAACCGCTTGACAATCACTGCCAATTAAGGCCTTGAATGCAATAAAATTAATCTGCAGTTTTAACTTCTATTCAGCTTTTCTGTTATTGTATATTACTCAGAATTGACGAACACTAACACACACAAACATTCTATTTTTAGATTTTTGTTTATCTTCTAATAATATTCTGAAATAGAGACGGAGGAGGTCTCTATTTCACAACGTTACCAGATTGACGTATGGTTTTACATACAGAGTATCCAACTTGTGTTGAGAAATCACCACTGGGCAAATTTTGTAATGTATTTTACGTTTTTCTATAAAAATTATAAACACTATTCATTTTCAAATCAGACTAGACTAGTTTTATTTACCTTTTTATGGTCAGTTATTTTTAACGGTAATTACGTTTGTCGCATTTTTAACTGAAATTACAGGTATTTTGTTATTTTCAGTAGATTCTACTGCACACAGAGAAAAATTTAGCTATTTCGAATTTCAGTCGGTTAGCACAACTTAACATTAGTTTTCCCAACAAAGTTCGATTAGCTCAACTGAATTTTAGTTGCGACACCCAAAGTATTCAGAAATCTAATGTAATTATTGTTGTACTAACTGAATATTATAGTTTTTACCATTAATATACATTTTTCAATTCGGTTGGCACTTTATTTCTGTGTGTGTGTGAAACTTTTTTGAGTGTAGGTCGAAATCTAATATAATGATTAACAAATTTTATCTAATAACGGATCACAATACGGCACTATAGAAACCTCAAAAAATGTTAAAATCCATAAAACTTACTCAAATTCTTTACATTTTATTTGTAGGCGTATTATAATTTCCATTTTACCCACTGTTTCGCCATTATCTTTAATATCAATTTCATCACAATGTGTCAGCTCTCCAGCACAATCTGTTATACAATTTAAAAAACTATCCGGCCAAATAAAATGACAAGTTCCTTAAAAAGAAAAGATTTTGTAAGGCCCAATATTTAAATACATTTCTCGAGATTTATGTATCTTACCAACATTTGTACTGTCATATGAAACTTTACACGTTAAAGGATTATTGAATAGTTGATCTTTTAATACCGCAGGATATTCGGTAAATTCATAACTTCGACCCGATTTAAATTCATCCACGTTAATACGACTTGAGGTTATTTTAATGTTATTTTTATTAAATTTCACATCAACTGTTAATTTGGAGGTCTCTTCAATTTGAGTTTTTGGTAAATCAATACGTACTATTATTATGTCAAAGACAAATCCTTGACCACCAGCAACTTTAGTTGGTGTTAATGGTTTAGTCGCGTAGAAGGACATTTTAAATATGTGTAATCGACACTATTAAACTGAATTACAAAGAAAATTTGGATAAATATTTGAAATTTTAAAGCGAGTTTTATAAATTTTTAAAAAATTCTTTCTTATGATAAAAATAATTTTTTTTTGAAGAATTGTCAAAAACAACCCAGCAAACATGGTATTAGGAAGAAGATTTTTCGATCATACACAAGAAACAACTTTACGGACTGTCCGTTACATACGGATTCATGAATCCGGCATTGACGGTACGAAAACGGACCGGAATTGACGTATCCGTCGAAGCTTGTACGAAAACGGACCATTAACGTACAGTAAAATTGGATTACTCAAATTTTCGAAAATTATCCGTTTTAACTCCGTTTTGCTGTATCCGTTTCGGTGCCGTTTAGCCGGACTACACCGATTTTCATCAGTTAAAACTCCGTTACAACCGTTATCGTTTTTCTTCCGGTATAACCGGAGTGTGTTTTGTTTAAAAAAAATTAAACAGTTTTATTTATTAATAAAATTAAATATTAATAAAATAATATAATAAAATAAAATAAAAATAACCACGGAATAACTTTAATACAATAACTTTATACAGGTAAGTTGACAAATCTTAAATAGTAATTTCAATAGACTCTTACGCAACAAAATTTCCCGCATCAGTAAAATAAGCAACCTCAACTTGCGTAGCTATAAATCATCCCGCAGGGACACAACAAATCTATTTCAGTTAATTTTTCCAAATAAAGTAGACCCACTGTTTCTAAATGATGAAAAGGTTTTAAATGATTTTCCAAATGACGAGGCTATGGATGTGGAGCCTACTTTAGAACAATCTTCATGTGATGAGGCATCACTAGCGTCAAGTGATCAGGATGAAATATATGTGATAAAAACTCGGTACTGTCAAATGATCTGGAGTATATCGAAGAAGAAATTCACTTGTCAATAAGAGAAGCGATAGCAACATGGGCAGTCACGCATTTAATTTCAAACAAGGCGTTAAATGAGCTTCTGGCTATTTTAAAAGGATTCGGTCATTGTAGTCTACCTCAACATAGCAGAACTTTGAGAGAATGTACCAAAAAGGCTCCGGTCGAATGTATGGAAGATGGTGAATACGTACATTGTGGTCTCCGGGAAGGGCTTGAAAATGTATTAACTAAAAGCAAGACCACTTCAAATAAAATTCTATAAAATACAAATAAACTTCTATAACGTCGTTGGCTGTATTTAAGATTTTTAGTGGTAATTTTTTTTGGTTATTTTTAAATGTACCAATTTTTTAACATATACTTGTATTTCAGATGTTTTTGCAATTAACTATAGAGACGCAGATCTCATGAAAATTTTAATGATGAAGATGTTAAACAACACCAGAGATAAAATGAAAAAAAAATCAAAATGTTAAAACCACATCCACATTTTATTGATGTTTATTGAATTTTTATGTGGTTTCATATTGTTTTTTAATTGCATTTTTTTTATCTTAAATTCCTTTATGCTATTTTTATTCGTGAATACCCTCATTGTATATAAATTAATTTTTTTCTTATTTTTAATTCATACATATCTTGTTTTTCTAGTTTATTTTTAATGTAGTTGTTAATCCATTTTTGTTAATATATTTATAAATGAAAAAATTTAAAAATAAAACCAAACTTTTGTTTAAAATTAAAAAAGGAGAAATCATTTAGATAAAATAAATAAAAAAAAATAAAAATGGACCATTTAAAAAAAAAAAACGGTACGAATACTGACCATATTCGGACCGTATACGGTATATTAAAAACGGAGTCCACTCCGTTTTTAAAATAAATGACGGACAGTTTACGGTACGTTTTGAACGTACACTCAATTCGTACACTCGGTTTTATATACAGCATGACGGTACGAAAACGGTCCGTCTTAGCGTGCTTTATACTGTTTCGAATCCGTATTCGATGTTCCTTTTATTCCGTTTTCCGGTCCGTATACTGATCCGGAAAACGGTACGGAAACGGACTTCGGATCCGTATATGCTGTACCGAAAACGGCACATAAACGGACCGGATTGTTTGCTGGGTATTGCCTGAAACAAAATTTTTTGCGGCAAATAATTTTCGTGTTGCGTAAATATCTTTTGTTGTGTGGAAGATAAATACGCTACACTTTTTGTATTTATTAGTCCTAAACTATCACCCGGAATATAAGACTGCTATAAGTGGGTTATTGATATCCAATGAAGTCAGAATTGCAGATTTGAAATAATAATTTTTTTTAAACTTCAAGTTTTTGGAATTTTAAATAATATTAACACACTTTTTTCCAAAATGGGTAATTTTCGCCGACTTGCGGTACGGGTTAACGTTTTCCCAATAAAAAAAATCGATTTCTTTCATTTCTAACCATTTTTAATAAAACTAGGCGAGTAATGATAAATTTATTTTCAAAGGACACCTTAATATACATGTCAACCTCTAGGATGAAACTTTCTCCCATAATAGCTTGGCCAAAATATTGTAGCTAAGAACTCGAAATTTGGTATGCAGGTTCCTCCTCCCGAGTAGGAAAAATGAGAGAAAGGAAAAATGAGAGAAAGTCTTTTCCTTCACCCAGCCGAAACCGCTAGAGCTACGAACTGTAGGCATTCTTACGGCAGGGTTTTTGAATATTTTTATGGGGAGGGTAAAAAAGGAAAAGAGTTACACTTACCGTTCTGCTGAAACCCTTTGTAGTAAAGTCTGAAACTTAACCCGTTGTCACATGTAAGTAAACTGCGTAAGTTGGAAATAGGTATTATCATCCAAATTATCAAAAAAAAAAAAAAAAATTACAACATTTTCGAGAACCTACACTAGGACCTGCAAGTTACTTAAATTATATGAATTCAGTACTGCCAAGTATTCCAAATTCTAACATATCCAATAAAAAATTATGTTGTAACATTTTTTTTTTATTTAAAAAGTACTCATAAAATTAATACTATAAATTATCATTATTAATTGGTAGAAAACATAATACCAGGCAAAACTGTTATTTCATTTTAACGTCTAACTTTTAGCAAGTGCCAAAAATTCACTGCCTTCAAAATTTCATTGTAAGTTGAGTCGCAAGTGACAAAAGTGTAATTGTATTAGTAACAATGTGTGAGTGCATTGAGTTTTTCGAACTTGTACTTGCATATGAAAACGGGGTGTAAGACCTGATCGCACCTAAATTATAAATACCGGTTTTGCCCATTCACGTATTTTAGCTCTTTATTCTATCACAAAAGTTCTTTATTCTTGTCCACACTTTTTGGTAAAACTCTTGTTTTGCATTTAAGTCCGAATGTCACATTGACACATGTGTTTATTGAAGCATGGGCTTATTTAGAGAAAGTATGTGGTTTTTGATAACATTTTTTAACTATAATTTATATCAATATGACGAAAATGTATGTTTATCTCATATCCGAAAAATTTAAATTATCATCAAAATCGGAGATTTTTCTTGGGGAAACATTCTTCGTGAAACATTTTGTAATACAGACTTCAAAATTAATTGAAATTTCTTTAAACAAATTTTCCTGAAAATTTACCAAATTTTTTAAAAATTTTCTATATTTTTGAAAATATTTTTACAAAATAAATCATTTGCAAAAACTCTAATTATTGCAACAAAATAAATTCGATTGCTAAATCAGAAGCTACAATATCAACTGTTTAAATTTGCAAATTGTTTTGAAAAATGGCTGCCAACCCAATTCCAGCCACACCTTTAATACATCCAGATTGTGCTAAGAAATCCACAATAGGAAATGCAACTGTTATAGAGGATGATGACAAAAAAGAGACGCCAAATATTCCTGGTGACAAAGGTTTCATGTTTGACATTATTGCAGTACGCCTTGACATGCCCAACAGAACGATAAATGATCCGAAAAAATTAAAGGTTGAAGTAAATTTTAGAGACAAAGATTTACCTATCACTTCAAGTCGTATTAATGTTTTGGATTTCAAAGCTGGGCGCGGTTTTGAATTTGCTACAAATCCTTTAAATTTAAAGCAACAATTAACTACGAATCCTTTAAGATTAAAGGTGACTGAATCCGAGACAGTTTTAGGTAAATAATTATATATATATTTTTTTTTTAGATCTTAAAGTGTACAATTTTGATTTCATTTAATTTAAGGCTATGGTAGTATTGAATGGCCGGAACAATTTTTATTAGATCTTATTGAGAGTGCCGGAGAGATGAAATTTTCTGATGAGACAGAACTTAAAGAATGTGATGGAACAAAAACTGGCACCATACAAGTACTTGTACGTCTACAACCAAAATGTGAAGAATATAAGTGAGTTAAAAAACTATAAATATGATCATCCCATTTCACTGAGATTTATATATGTGATTGAGAAATGTACCTTCTTAGTGTCATAATCTTCCATTAAAGAGGCAAAGAGGGTGTAGAACAATTTTTAGTTTTTGGTATTTGTTGGATTTTAATTATTTATTAGGACATGCAATAAAATTCCTAATACACCATGTAGTTTTAACATACAGATTTTAAAATATTTATGAAGGACAATATTCAACGCATATTTTCTCCCAAAATATTCCGACTCACACGATGAAACTTTATTGATCGGTAGAGATCGGTCAAAATATAAAATAAAAAATAAAAAAATTCTAGTCGATTTTTAGATAAATTTTGATTTTGATTACACTAAAAATTCTGAATCCTTTTTTGTTTTTTAATTTTTCATAACAACATCTATTGATGCAGTCAAATTTCTAGAAGTTTCCAAAGCCAGTAAAATTTTAATAATTTATATAATATACTAAAAAAGAGTGAAACATTTTCCAATAATTTTTTTTTCAATATAATTCTGTAGTGTTTTTAGTTTTTAGTTTCTGTTCCAATTTTCTATTCAATTCTCTAGTGAGAATAATTCACCGGCCGGAAAATGCCGTAATGCAAATAAAGAAATTCACCCAACTGATGTACTATTTGTAGTGGGAGAAGACAAAAATCCATGTTGCTGTTCTCAAGTTGGCATTATACCAGCTTCAGACTCTGACCAATTGCTCAATCCTAAATGCCTAGATCTATCCAATTTTCGAGCCGTTAATAGTCAAACTGTCAATGACAATAATATCCTAAATAATCTTGATCCAACATGTCAAGGATTAAAGGTATTATTAATAGATCCACAGAGACAAACAAGAGTACATTAACTAATTTTTTCTCTTCCTACAGACAGTTAAAAATAACTATCAGCAGTTAATAGATGCAGTGATGGGGAAAAGGAAGCCGAACTGTTGTTCAAAACCCACACAAGATGTAGAACAAAATAAGACGTCAAAATATGACGAACTTCAAGCTGATTTTGATCGGCAAACATCGTTTACAAGTTCAGGTACACAGAAAGAACTAAAATCAAGTTTCAATTAATATATTTGTTGCAAATGGTTTTAATATTCCAACAAATTTTTAGTATATACTATTAAAACTACAATTAAAATTGGGAAAATTATCCAAAAATGAGAAAAATCGTCAAAATTAAAAAAAAAATGCAAAAATTTTATAAATATCAAAAATTTAAAAAAAATTTGCTTAAAAAAATCACCTAAATTAAAAAAAACAAAACAAAATTGGGGAAAAACCACCAATAGCTATAAAAAAAATCCTCAAAAATTGGAAGTAAAAAAAAATCGCTAAAATTTTTTTTTTTTATTAGTTAATAATCACATAATTACAAATTATATATTATTACCCTAACCGAGCACTAGCAACTATGGCTTTCGGCACGTTGTAGCGAAAACAGACCAATGCCTCTGGTGGGAATCGAACCCACGACCCCCGCACTGATAAGCCAGCACGCTACCAACTAGCCTGCCGGGACGCACGGCTAAAAATTAAAAATCGTTAATATTTGAAACAAATAACAGAATTTTAAACAATCGCAAAAATTTAAACAAATAGTTATTAAATTGGAAAAAAAGTCGACAACATTTTAAAAAATAAAATATTGTTTATTATATTAAATTTTTGGAATTTTTTTTTAAATTTTAATATAAATATAGCGGCTTTTTTAATTTTAAAAATTTCGTGTTTTCAATTTAGAGTTTTTTTTTAAATTTTGGTGACTTTTGAATTTTTCCGATTTTTTTTTAACAATTTTGGGATTTTTTCAAATTTGGAGAACTTTCAATTAGATATTTTTTTTTAATTTAATTATATTGACATAATTTTTTTCTGTGCATTAAATTCTGCAAGTTTAACTATGTTTTCTAATTATTTATAAAAATCTATAGACTCGTATAATAAAATACTCCGTCCTGGTGAATCGGAGAAGGGGATTTTTGATGGTACGAATATTATACATATTCCTCATAAGGAATCACCACCAAATCTGATAGAACAAGTACCCAAAACATCTAGGTAACCTTATTTAAAATTTATATTATGCAATAACGGAAAAGGTTTAACGGGGCATCCACCTATTTAAATGAACTTTGAATGTGCGATAGAGAAGATAAAATAGGGAAGTAGAGCTCTTTTAGCAGATTCCTGGGTACATTCAATTGTGCACATTCATTTATTATGCCTCCTCTATCACATATTCAAATTTTATCGAAAACAGAAGTTGCCTCAGAAGATTGGAACCGTTATTTTAAAACTGCAACGATTTCCAACCTTATAACAGTTAATCCAACTTTTTATACGAATACTATTTCTAAACGACTCTGTACTCATACTAAATACCAGACTTGGGCGACGTCAATTACATTTCAAAATCGTTCACTTGTAAAATTTTTCTATATTATTAATAATTTTGGACATACGCTCACACTTGGAAAATTTTAAATTTTTTCAATATCAGACATGGGACATAATTCCAATAAATGTGTATTTATTTACTGGCCAATTACTTTTTTATGTTCAATTACATGTAATTGGGTGTAATTGAGTAATTGCCCTGTAATTAAATACCCAGATGTTGTTCCTAATCCCCATGTTTGGTATTAAACATTTTACAAATTTTCCAAGGAAGCGATTAAGCTCACAGGTGTGAGTGTAGGTCTGATATTATTAATGATATAGAAAAATGTCAGAAGTGAACGATTTTGAAATGTAATTGACGTCGCTCAAGTCTGCTAAATTCTAATTGTGTGCAACTTTGTGATTTTATATAATTTCGGCTGGCAACGCTAAAAAGCTCACATACAAAGTCAAAAAATTTTGATTATGGTTTATGCGCTTATTTAAGGTTAGTTGTTTTTGACTGCTTCAGTAGTAGTTTTTACTACTATTGTAGTTGTTTTATTAATAGTTAAAAATTACTACATGGTTAGTAATTTTTATGACAAATACAGTGATCTCCGTTTTGACTACATTTGTAGTCATTTAAACTGCAATTTTAAGCCATTTCTACCTTCTTAATATCCTGAGTGTACCTTTTTAATTTGCCTCGTTTACATATGCATTTTATGACAGTTAAAAGTTCAACTATACAACTAAAAGATTAACTTTGTCCTGACTTTGTATGTGAGTTTTTTTAGAGTTACCAACCGAAAGTATATAAAACCACAAAGTTGCACACAATTAGTTGTATGAATATAGAGTGGATTAGGAATAGTAGTCAGATAAAAAGTTGGATTAACTGTTTAGCAAAAAGATTAAAAATCGCCTTGTTTAGTGCTTTATTTAGCATTTAATCCCACTTGTAGTAGATTAAACTGTCTATGTATTATAATATTGTCGTTGATATTTACGATACATTTTCCCATTCCCGATTTCTGTTTCAAGATATTGTTCACTCTGCAAAGAGAATATGACATTTTTACCAAAATTAGCAGCATGTCCTAATTGTTACTATAAACCAGTGCCCTATTTCGAAGAGAAACCTTATAATGAGAATCAAACTGCCGATCGGATCTTAAATGATTGTTGTGATACCAATCCCCAAAGTATTCTAAATACTGATCCAGTGCCCCCATCATCGTGTCGCTGTACTTGTAAAAATAGAAATGTCAAACCTTGCCCTCATTGTCGTATTAAAAGACTTTGTTCCGATGTTTATCAACCCCCACCTGAACCTTCTCAAGAATATAATTGTGACTTAAAGTCATCGGATGTTAACTGCACTAGTAGTCAAGATGATCGTCCGTATTTGACCAGAATCTTCTCAGAACTAAAAGATCTTTATGATATTAAAGAAGCCAAAAGAAAAGAATTTGAACCAGATGCACGCTGTGAAAAAGAACTTAATAGGGAACTACCCAGACATTCACAATCGAAAAGAAAATCAATTGATAAAACGATTAAATCGGAAGAAAAACAACCTGAGACACATCAATCTGAAATAAGAAAATCTAGGAAATTTAGAGTCAAGAAGCCGACGGCTGATAAGGCAGCCAAAAGTAGATTGTAAGTACCAAAATTTTTAGATTTAAGAATTTCATTTGATAAACTGACAACAATTGGATAAAACTAATGAAGGTAATACGACTGTATCTCTTATACGCGTATTAAGCTCTGGGCCGAATTATGGCATTCAAGATCGAGTGAAAGCGTTCGAAAATAATTTTTTTTTAATGAGTAACTACAGAAATACTATTAATAAAAACACCAACTTTTACATTTAATTCCAATCAAGGACAAAACTACAACATCCCTGATGGATTGCTTACGATCACGAATGCCTTAATTTGAGCCCTTATTCTGTTACTAAAGTTCCTTTCTATTTGACACTCGTTTTGGCTAAACGATAGTTAATAATATAGAAGGGAACGCAGCCTTTAGCCAAAGAATAAAAGATCCTTTATATTCGGAATGCTATATACTAAGATAGCTGTTCCCACCAACGCATTTTTACTGGTTCAAGGACCAAAAAAAAAATTCATATACCTATTTAAAAAAATCAGAAGTAAAAAAAATTATATTTTTATTTTATTAAAAACACGTTACAAAAATCAAATACAAAAAACTACATTAGGATGAACTCCGAGGGACCAAAAAAAATAATTCGTTCTAAGCGAGGTTTTATCTTAACCGAATTCATGTTAAACGAGCACTAGACTGCTAGAAAGAATCATCAAAAACACAAAAGTGCTAAGAAAATTTGTATATTTTTTTAACAATTAAGAAATTTCAAAAAAGTTTTTTTATTGGAACCATAGAATTTTTTTAGGAGTTTTTAAATAAAAAAATCTTTTTAAAGAAATACTTTTATACAAAATGTTAAATTTTAAGAATTAGAATTTTAGACTCTGACAGTCCTAAGACTATTTGAAAGATTGAAGCACAAATTACTCGAGCGGATCCGAAACGTAACTCGTCAATGAAACGTTAAATGAGTTAAAAGAAATTGGGGATAATGGTGTTGTTTTATCTCTATCTAACTCATTAAACGGAAACCCGAAAAGAAAATCTATTTTCAACAGAATTTACTTTCCGAAAATCCGTCACCATTTGTTTATTATGTAAAAAAAGAGACAACATATTTGATGTACGTACTATTTTAACACATTATATGGAGTTACAGTCCGTTTACACAGAAAAAATTATGGGCCAAAAATATCTAACTAATCGATTGTTTGAATATCAATGGCAATTCAAACAATTTTTTTAATTGATTCAATTTGTTGACAACATGTAAACAAAATTTTTAAAAATTTGCAAACTATTTTTTTTTTATTTTATTTAGATTAAATAATCAAACAGAGGTTTAATTATATCAATATATTATTTAATTGTAAATAAAAAGAAATAAAATCGCAAATGATTAACTTTTGATAAGTTGAATAGTTTACCGATTTCAAATACACCCAAAATCGTAGTTATTTCACTAGAGTTTGCAACACTATTTTTGTTGAGATATTCGTGTACGCACGAAAACTTAATTTAGTTTCGGGTTTTATCTGTGGTAATAAAAGTGCACATGTGGATTTAAATAAAACAATTAAACAATTATTTTGTAAATAATTAAATTTTCAATAAGTATAAGTGTCATTAAACTATCATTTTAAAGTTGTGTGTGATTTTTTTAAGAAAGCAATTCAATTACAAGAAAAAGTTCAAGACAAGACAAGCAAAACAAAAATTTTGTCTTTACTTTTATTTGTTTTCTTATAATACATTTTTATATTAAAAAGCTTTAATTTTATTATAAATAAAATGTCAATTTAATTTACAAACCTACATTTCTTTTTTTATTTAATGGGGGCATATAAAAGAAATAAAAAAATACGAGTTTTCAATTAAAACTACCATTGTTTTCTTCTCAAGTTTCAATTAAAGTTTTAATCAATTTAACTAAACTTTTTAATTGAGGTTGTAAAGAAAAACAATAACTCTTTTAATTGATATTATTATTATTTTAATTGAAAGAGTCTTAATAAACTGTCTGCAAATTTTTTTGTTAATACTATCATTTCAGTGGTAAGTGCAAAATCAATTAAAATATAAATTGATTCAATAAAATTTTTAATTGAAACCCGTTTTTAGTTTTTTCTGTGTACGAAACGTATCTGCTCGAGTAATGAAGGCTTGGAAGTAACAACATTTTATACAAAACAATAAAATAAAATTTTTTTTTGTAACTTCCATATCCAATAATCCCTACTTTCGTCCCGTCTTTAAATAGTCATTTTATCTTGTTTCATCTGGAAGATATCCTCGCTTAATGTTAGAAAAATCACTCTTGCGTGATTTGGCTTCAAATATTGTAGGACGTTTTTTTAGATTAAAATGCAGGTCCTTTTTCTATATTTTTTTCATTTTGATTTTAACACAAATTTGAAATTTAAGTGTAATTCAAAAAAATTATGTAAAAAAAAAATCCCACGAAATCTCGCACAAAATTCCCTGTATTGCGGTATTTGCAAAAATCTGTGGGATATCTGGAACTTCCGTTGCTAAATTGAATTTGCAATTTTTATGTACAAAAAATGTTGTTCCTTATCTTTTCAGATACGATTATAAAACAGTTCGTCAAAATCATGTTACTCATATTGGACATAAAACCTGTATAAATGGTTTTGCCGGACGAAAAAATGTACCACCCAATATGGGTTGGTTATGGAATGCCAACAACTTCGGCTTTGGAAAAGCCAAATGGAAGCCAGGAGCCATACGTAAACCTATTAAAGAATTAATGAGATATTTTCTTAAGGATTTTCCAGCCGATACTCTATTGGTATCCCAATATGCCTATCGTAAAAATGCTAAAAATAAAGATAACAATTCACAACCCGTACTGGTCCAAAAGCCCACATTGCATATTAGTAAAAAGAATGGAGAATACATAATCACAATGAGACCACTTAAAGATGTAGAAACACTTAAAGAATCGGCAGATCCCTATGAAAATATGAAACCTGTACAATTTCGAATAACTAAAAATTCCCAGATGCTGGAAATGCGAAAATTAAAGAAATGTTTAAAAGACATGGGTTTCAATAAATGCACCTGCCACAAGCCGATAATCTATTGCTTTTGTCGCAGTTTCTTGGATAAAAAGAAATTGGAATATCTCTGTAATAAGGAATGTCAACGAAGAAATTTGCCATCCTGCATTGAAACATTGGTTTTGTCTGATACTAGTGAAAGTGAGGGAGAATTTGATTTTGGTGTTACACCACCAGCTGGTGTTATAAAACCGGAAAGATTAAAAAAACCGAATTTAGTAAATGTTAGTACTCAGTATGTAGAAAAGGATTGGAACCCAGTACCATTATATCCGAAAGCACCAAATAAATATATGCAAATGTATCAATGTGCTGTGGGAGAAAGAATGACTGGTAGCAAGAGCAGAACAGATGGTGGTAGTGCGAATGGTGTTGGAAGTGCAAGAGCAGTAAATAGTGGCCCATGCCCTGCTGGTCCTAAGGAAGTCAAGGTAAATTATGCTGGTGCCACGGCTGGTGGTTTTAGTAATAAAGGAGGTAGGGGTGGAGTGGCTACTGATTTTAGTGGTAAACATGATGGTAGAACGCCAGGTACTCAAGTTTCTAATGCACGAGGTCCTGGTAGCCGCATTCCTGGTGTTCTAAAACCTGTGGAGAAGAATGAGGTTGCAGACAAAAGAGTGGATATGATGAAATATACCATAAAGGCTAACAAAAAGTTAAAACTATCACCTGCAGAGGCAGCTGCCAAAAGGTATGTGAATTCTTTCCCTAGACTCATTCCATATAAAAGCATTAAACAAATCGAATTTTCGACCTCGACCCCCTTTAAGTGTCATATAAATATAACATCGTCTAAGTTTTGGATTGCCAGCTCCTACGGTTGATTAAATATCGCGTTTCTAAAAACGTTCTAAATATGAAAATCTAATAAAAGTAGTCCATATCTTCCATATCTTATTAACTTTTAAAGCTACGTGATTAGTTGATACCTCATTTTAAAGCTACTGCTATCATGCTTTAAATAAATTAAGGGAAACAAATATTTAATGTAAAATCTGCTGCTCAATTCGTTGTATTAAAAAATTTTAAATTTTAAATTTTGAAAAAATATATAAGATATTTGTTTTCGAATGAAAAATAAAATAGGGGAAGGAACCTCAAGATGGACATGGAATATGCTATTCGTAAGTGTTATATACCATATGAAAGCGTAATAGGTTGGGTATCAGAGATAAAATTTATTTTGTACATAAAATATGTTTAAACAATATTTTTAAATTGTCCAAAATTTTGATTTAAAATAAAGTGGCCCCAAGATGTATATAAAATGAAAATTTTTAAAAATTTCTTATCTTTATCCACTTTTTCAAGTTTATTTCCCTACAATTTACAGACAACAATTTATTAAGCTTCATTTTATTTAAAACATCAACAAATGAAATAAAATGATCTCAAATCGAATCAACTAAACAAAAACTTCATCAATTTGAAAGATTATTTTAATTTTAAACACTGATAAAATTAAAATAATCGATGAAAATTAACATTCTATCATAGAATTTTGCAGATTTAAAAATAGGGCAGTAATTTTTAAATGATATTCCACGTAATTAGTACTGAGAGTTGTTTTGTTAAGACTCTGAGGAGATGGAACTAATAATAAAGAGTATTAAGATGGTGAAATAATTAGAAATAAATTGACCAAAACGAAGTTTTGAGTGAATTTTCCCATTGTTTATTGAAACATAAGGAGTTTTGGGAATGACGATTTCTCATTCTTAAAATGACGATTTGGTGAAAATAAAATAAAAAGTGATTATGGCCAGGCACGTAGCTAGGGGGGGGGCTTGGGGGCTAGAGCCCCCCCCGAAATGATTTGACAAATTAAAAAACTTAATACAATTCGTTAGAAAGTAACAATGTTATTTATAAATTTAATACGAAAATATTTATTTTTGACTTGGATCAACTAGGAAATAGTTTTTATGGTTCGAATCTTAAAATTTCGTTAGAAAACATCGCCTGCAAATGGGCGGGTATCATTGTTAGAGTTGATTTTCGACAAAAAGCAATAAATAAAATCATTTCATAAGAGATTTCGAAGTCTTTGACTTAAAATATAATCAAAAAGTTGTTTGAGACAATGCAAACTAAAAAATTAAAAAATGATTAAAATATTTGTTGATTCAGCAAAAGTTTAACTGAATTCGGTCGTGTTGATGCAATTGTAGTAACAACTAAAATAATTTGTATCTATTTAATTAATATTATTTTCAATTACATATAGTTTTATTCACATCTATTAAAAATTTAATTGAATATTGTTTACTATTGGGAAAAATTACAAAATTTTAAAAAAATCGCCAAAATTGTAAAAAAATCGCAAAAATTTAAAAAAATCGAGACCATTTGAAAAAATCGCAAAATTTGAAAAAAAAATTGCCAAAATTTAAAAAACAATCCTCAAAATTGCAGAAATTTAAAAAACTCCCAAAATAAACGCCAAAATTTTGAAAAAAAATTTAAAAAAAATCACCGAAATTAAAGAAACGCGGATTTTCTACTAATTTTTTTAATTTTGGCGACTTGTTAAAATTTTTGCATTTGTTTCAATGTTGCTATTATACGTTATAAAAACTGAAAATTTTTTTTATACCAAATTCATTTTTAATCAAACAGTTAATTGAAAGTAAGAATTTGAAATCAAACAAAAGTTTAATTGAAATTTTTTTGACAATGATTTTTTCTGTGTATTTTGACATAATCTTTGAAAATGGAGATACCACTAAGCCTCAAAATTAAGTTTACTTGTGCCGTAAAAGTCGTTACTTTACTTACAGTGCAGTCTTTTTGGTAAATTTGGTTTGCTACGCACGCATCTGGTAACATAGTTTTCAGTATTTTTTTTACGATATATATTACGATATCTCATATACCTCAAACTTTGATCGATATGCATAATGTGTTAACGTGGTCCAATGTGACTCAAATTTTCTCAACTTCTTTTTGGACTAAATGTAAACAAATTTCTATCGGCGCTCCTCGAAATGCGACATTTTAAAATCAAGCAGTTAAACCAGTCTTTGTGTTATAACGATGTAGTTTTTTTAAGACATTTCAAAGGGTTTTTATTTAAAAAAATGATTAAAGACAATTTGAAAAGCGTTTGAAATTGTCCAAACTATCAATCAAAGTGAATTGGAAATACATAATTTAGTTTCAATAAGACCTAGGCGATTTCAGGTATATTTTTAAATTTTCCAATTTTATATTTTTTCTTTATTATTATTTCTTTCAGACTACAATCACGCTTGCTTGTAAAATATATGAAAAAGGGGAAAAAATAGTGAATAATTTGTTAAAATAATTCAAGTAAGTGGCAGCCGGGTCCACGACATAGTGTCAAAATGGTTTTCAAAATGTGTGTTTTCTTGAGCATTTTCACGCTGTTTTTAAATAAGTCTAAATTTCCTGAACTTTAAACATATTTTCATACAAAGATGTGTTAAATTTCACCACCAATTTTAAAAATAGATACGTTTTCCAGATATTTTTGCTGCTTTATCACCTATCCGAATTTCATTAATTTCAAAGGGAACCCATCGGAAAAGCTTCCTTGTAAGTGTCAGGCAAATTATGTAGGATATTTGCTTTTAATTTGTTTTTTGGACGGTTATAAATCTTTAATTTCCCGAGTTAAAACTTTTGCATAAAATAATACATTATTTTATATACACACACTTTTGTCTGCCAGTGCATTTAACCGGACATAATTATATAAATTCATATATAAAATTAATTTCGTATAAAAAATTCAATATGATGTCATATATAGTTGCGTATAATTGTATATTGTATTTAGAATACGCTAAAACTAATCCAATTAATAATTACGTTATATTTATATATCTAGACATTGCAAAATAATATATATTTTGATATTATATCATATTTAAAAAAACACAATTTTATTATAAATAAAATTTCCAAATGCTATGGAATTTGTTACAAATTATAAAGTTGTAAACCTTTTGCAAGCGGCTAAAGTCTAAAAGGATTAATAGATATTTCGAATTTTCATGACGTTTTAAAATCAAAAACTGGATAGATATAAATTTATACCGTTATATAAAATCGTATTAAATTGTATCGCGTCATTATTCGGATGTTATTTAATTATTATGCCCATTTGTCGGATAAAACTGTATTAAGACTCATATTAAATTTCGTATGATTATATAAAGCATCATATTAATTTTAATCGGGTTATTAGAAGTTGAAACTTTTTTTACATTTATTAATTTTTAGATACCCTAGACGTATACTAGCACATAAAAATATAAAGTAATTTTATTTTTCGCGGTTTTCAAAAAGTTTTCCTCATAATCCTTTTTCTATTTAATTAAACTAAAAATTAATATTTAGCTAAAAATTTAACGTAATTAGACAATAACGATGCATATCCGACTTAAAGTACACAAACGTTTTCAAATTTGACGTGTTCCGCGGATTGTGATCAAACAGATTAAAGCGTTGTTTCGCGATATAGACATAAAAATTCGCAAAATAATGAACACAATAAGTAAAAAATGAAAAAATGCATTTTAACGAAATGCACTTTATGCGATTTCTATTATTAATACATGATTGCCCATCACGTGTAGGTAAAAATTTAGCAAAAATTTAGCAAAAAAAAAAACAAAAGCTGTTACTCTAGTGTGCAAAAAAAAAATATATAATCAAAATAAAAAATCGAAAAGCCCCCCCCCCCCCCCCCCCCCCCCCCCCCGAAACAAATTCCTAGCTACGTGCCTGATTATGGCACTTTTAATTTTTATGCGTATTATGAATGCTTAAATAAAAGTCATAATTGAAATCTTGAGAAAATTTTATTTATTTGCGTAGGTTAATTTGCTCTTTTAGACTCCCAGGGGTCTAAAATAAATCTGGTGTGCGCCACATTTTATGGACATTACTTATATATTACTAGGCCTAATGGGTTTTGGAGCATGGGCATCATCCCCCTTAACCGATAATATAAAAAATTTATATTTTTTAATTCTAGAGGGGGCCATATACTTTTTGTTTTGAAGTGTCCCCAAAAAGTAAACTTAAGGCGAATTTTTCAGTTCTTAATTACACAAATTGTTACTTTTATGTACTGAATTTTATGATCAAAATTTAAGCTCGATATTACGTCACTTATGTCCGTTACAAATTTCATTGCAATCGAGCAACTAAGTAAGACATGGCCGAGTTATTTCCAAAAATATTGTAATATATCCCACTAATTTGGCAACGCCACCTTTAAAATGGGGTATCAATCAATCACATGGCTTTATAGGGAGTTGAGGCAGCGAATTAATCATAAGCGAATTAACATTAATCCACCATTTTAATCTTCATTGTTTACATATGTATTTTTTGACTGACTTGACAGCTAACAGATTAACTTTGTCAGTCTAAAATACCAAGGTGGCGCCGATAGTCCTGGCATAAGAGGAGCAAGGAAGATGTCGTCGTCAGCAAAAATGTTGTCTACAGCTCCAACATTTTTTTGCGGCAGCCCCTTAACGTTTTTACCCGAACTTTGTATGCTTGTTTTTTTTAGCGTTGCCAACCAAAGGTATATAAAAACACAGAGTTGCACACAATTAGTAGTATAAATACAACATATACATAGAAAAAAATTTAGCTACTTGCCAACTGAAATTCGGTTACTACGAATCGAATTCGGTTATTACGACTTTTAGTTTATTTGGTACAACTGATCATTAGTTTTCATAACAAAGTTCGGTTAAATCATTTGAATTTTAGTAGCAACACCCAAAGAAATCTATTAAGAAATCTAATGTAAATATCGTTGTACTAACTGAATTTATAAGTTGTTACCATTAAAATACGCTTTTTAATTCGGTTGGAACTTTATTTCTCTGTATGTAGTCGTTTAGAGATAGTAGTCAGATAAAAAGTTGGATTAACAGTTAATCAAAAAGATTATAAAATGGTTTAATCGCCTTGTTTACACTCAAGAAATTAAGAAGGTAGAAATGACTAAAAATTACATTTAAAGCGACTACAAATGTAGTCAAAATTACTACATTTGATGACTGTATTTGTCATAAAAATTACTAGTAGTCATTTTTAACTATTGATAAAACATCTACAATGGTAGTATAAGCGACTATTAAAGTGTTCTAATACAACTAACCTTAAAAGAATGCATAAACCATAAATACGAGCAACAAAGCAATAAAAACAATGAACATAAACGACTACATAAGTTGTAAAAACTACTGTTTTTAACAGTTATTTCTTAGGTATTTTAAAAATATTTTTTAATAAAAAATATATATTTTTCTTTTAATTCCAATAAAAATTTTGTATTTCTTACATCCTATTTAAAATGAAAAGTCAAAATTCCAACTGGTATTCCAGTTATGACGTTTTTATGCATTGCAGATACAATGAAATTTTCTAATTATTATTTGCAAACTATGAACATATCAATAATAACAAATTTAAACTAAATGAGAATTTTTAAAAAGTCAACTAATCTTCTATTTTTAAATAACTAACAAAAATTAATTGTTTACTGCAAAATTACTGTTGTGATAGTTGTTTATTAAAATACTAAAATAACTACTCAAAACGACTGTTACAGTACAGTACAGTATTTTTGGTTAGTTATTTTTTGAAATGACTGCCAAAATTAGTAATTTTTAATTTTTTTATAGAAAAATTACTACAATAGCAGTTAAAATAACTGCTACTGTTTACTACCCGAATGAACTACGTGTAGTTACTGTTGGAATATTCTGAGTGTAGTGCTTGATTAAGCAGTTAATCACATTTTTAGTAGATTAACTTGTCTGTGTAAATTTCTTATTAAGCGTTAAAAAAATATGGATTATGACGACTACATTTGTAAAATTTTCGAATGTATTTCAGGATAAGCTATCCCACACTTGGGTGAGGTTATAGTTATATGACGTACATCTTCTATACCAAGTATAGTTGAATTCGGATACGATGAATGAAATCGAGTGGTAGATTTTTATGCTTTCAGTTCATATTTAAAATTTCTTTCATTAAAGATTTTTTTTTTTTTTTCCAACTATAGAAAAGAAAAAATGCGTTTATTGAGAGGTGTAAATCCTCCTCTACTTTGTACGGTGGATAGACGTGGTAAACCATTTAATCCGTGTTCTCCTTGTTTTCCCTGTGGCGATAATCGTATTTGTTAAATTGTGTGTATGTATTAACTTTTAAAATTTGATGAAAAAACCGAATAAATTTCCCAACAAAAAAGGGCTTGTTTCATTTATAACCATTTTATATAGAAATTTTGGACCCTACCTCTTCTAATTTTGGCTAACCAGACTCCTTGGTTCGTGTACTCAAGGCTCTATGCAATAAGTCCCAGGTGCAAAAAGTCCCAGTGCAAAAGCTCCCAATGAAATAAATTATAAAAAAATTAAATAAGTCCCGTCTCGAAAAAGTGAAATAAATTCTAAAAAAATTAAATAATTTCCAAAACATAAATGAAACAAATCCTAGGTTTTGGTTGTTATTTCATCATGAAATAATTTCCAAAGAATAAAAATGAAATAACTCCCAAAAATAGTCCATGCAACACAAATAAAGTAAGGGCGTACCGTTATATTCCCCAAAGTCGTATTGCCCAAAAACCAAAATGACATATTGCCCAATTGTCCGCATATCCCCCAAAATTGTGGATGTTAATATGTTATAACGACCAAATCAATGACAGAAAATCCAAAACTTTTTTTTATGTGCTATGGCATTTTATTTTGAAAATTTTTTTTTTTTTGGGCGCTTTGACGGTAAAAAAAAAGAAATTATTGCCCAAAATCATATTTTTTTTTTAAATGTCATAAGACATAATGTCTTTTGTCTCGCACGCAGAAAAAACTTTATTTTGCGAAGCCGCCTGCCGCGTTCCACGGAGGAAAAAAAACCCATAAGAGCGGCCGAAGGCCGACACCCAGGAGAACTTGTTTTTCAAATCAGATGTCGAATCCGTTGAAATCTTATATTTTTAAGACATCAAGTAACATTTATTTGATCTGTCATAACTTTTTATGTCCCAAAATACCAACCCACACCAATATTTATTGTTTTTTAATGATTATTTTTTTAAAAGTCTATTTTATTTAAAATTTTACGTATATATTAGTGTATAAACGTTAAATAAACAGAAGGCCTTAGGGTTTTTTTCCTCCGTAGAACGCGGCAGGCGGCTACGCGAAATAAAGTTTTTTCTGCGTGCGACACAAAAAAATAAAATTGTAGCAATTTTTTTAAGTTTCCTTAAAACTCTTTTGTTTGATTTCATGAATCAGCCTTGACATTTAAGGTCTTATGACATTAAAAAAAAAAAAATAAATTATGATTTTGGGCAATAACTTCTTTTTTTACCGTCATAGCGCCCAAATTTATTTTGGCCAAACAAAAAACCGTCATAGCGCCCAACAAAAAATGTTATTTCGTCCAAATCAATGTCGTATTGCCTAAAAACAAGAAAATTTTTACAACAACAATTTACATATAATTTTTTTGGGCTCTATGTCGTTTTTTTTTTCTTGGGCAATATGACTTTGGGGAATATAACGTTACGCCTTCAAAATTTGTGAAAGAACAGATTAAGTTAGGTCAATTTAAGAAGATCATCAAAATATTTTAAAAGATCCAGTTTAGAATATAATTGATATTAAAAAAATAATGAATTTTTGAAAATGAAATAACTCCTACTAAAAATGAAATAACTCCCACAGCAAATGAAATAACACCGAACAAGAAAATAAAATGAAATAAGTCCCACGCTAAGTTCTGTTGGGACTTATTTCATTTCGGAATTACTGAATTATGAAATAACACCTAATAACAAAAATGAAATAACTTCTAAAAAAATAAAATAACTGCAAAAGAACTGGGTATTATTTCATTTGAAATTACTCCCAAATTTGTACGAAAAATTTTTGGGACTTATTTAATTTTTTTTGGGACTTTTTTCGCCTGGTAGTTATTGCACAGAGCCTGTACTCAATAAACCAAAAACCAATACGTTCTCCACCATGAAACTTGCTGACAGTACTGAGAAAGGGCTTATCAATAATATATATTTTTTTAAAATTTTTAAAAATACAATTTTTTTAAAATATTCGCCCTCGAACTTTATACCACTTTAAAAAATTAATCACGTGCCATATCATTTTAATAGTAATTTTGTCATCTTTAATTTAGGACCTCAGTGATTTCCGTAGCATCAATACTTTTCACTATATGTGACCTGCTCCACGAAAAGGGACCTCTGCGCCGAAAAAATTTTATTTTACTTTTTGAGTGATTCTTATAGGAAAAAAAAAACGCTCTTTCAAATGCCGCAAACCGCAAGTTTCTATGTCTTTTACAAGTCACCTGTAAAGATGAACATAATAAATGAAAAAATTGAAAAATGTGATATAAACAGATAATATATATAATATTTGAATATTTGGTACAAAGTACCAGAGAGTCGAAATACATCGCCAGATGATCAGGTTGAAGGAAGAGTTGCATAACCATCCGCAAAACACGGAAAAACGAAGCGCTTTTTTTAAACGCGTTTTTCTCAATAACTTCTTTTCGGCGCAGAGGTCCCTTTTCGTAGAGCAAGTCACATATACCTAATTTTGTAAACTCATTTTAGTACCTTTTTTTACGATTTTTAAGTTTCAAATTTTAAGACTCCATATATTTCGCCAACCAAGGTGTCTAGTGATACAAAATTTGGTGTCAACCTTAGTTGCATAAAAGAAAATATTTGTGTCAACTTTGAACAAATTTGGAAGGGGTAAGGGAAATCAGTTGGTTGATTTTATCTATTTTAACTCAAGGGAAAGTTATAAAGCTAAACATTAACTAAAATAACTTAATTTTAATCGTTATATTGCAATATACAAATTATTAAAAGTCATTGTCTAAAAAGTCATTATCTTAAAGATGTTACATTACATTTAAACTTATAAAACTTTGCTTGTGTAAAAGAGTTTTTTTTTTTAATTTTTTTTTTACACCTTATTTTGCGTCTACTGCAAATGACTTAATCAAACTCATGTGGTAGTTACAAACTGTGCAAAAATTCAAATGCTTTAGTAATTTCTGCATAGTACTTTTAACGTTTACTAATTATATAAGCACTGAACTGGAAATGCCAACAAATTGTTTTTTCTAACTATTCATTAAATCAATTACTATTGAGTGAAAACATGTCAACCATTGTTGCCAGAAGTAGGGGAAAATCCCTACATGTAGGTTATTTTGACTTCAAAATAACGGCGTTGGGGAAAAGGGACAATATTTCAAATTAGTCAAAATGTAGGTACTTTTTCCAAATAATGCAAATCTTTTCAAAAACAGCTATTTTTACATTTTTTTGTAAAATGATTATATTTTGAGAGATATTTCCGTAGAAGAAATTAGTTTCTTATAATTTGTCATTTTAATAGATGATTGTTTGTTTTTTAACTAACAAGCTCTTTGGAAGTTATTTAGAAAGTTATCTTTTGGAAGTTGTTATGCAGCATTGTATGAACAGCTTCCCACCTATGAAAACCCAATGTTTAATTTCACCGACGAAAAGCAATACAATTTTTGATGGGTTATGTAAAAAAACACCTAACAAAAATGAAATAGAAACCGCTAGTATAAATTAAATCTTTTTGATAGCTTATTTTTGTTTTGGCAAATATTGACAATTTTAAATCTATTCTAAAAAATATAATGGAAAATTTAACAAATTTCTATTTTCAAATAATTTTCGAACAATTTTTCGATAGTAGCATTTGGATATTAATTTTTGAAAATAATTTTAATTGCCGTCTAAAGTATGAAAATTTCAAAGCATATTTAGTTTATAAAAATGTAAAAAATTTCGTAACGATTTTTGTAGGGGTAAAAATTCGATAATGTAGGAAGAAAAGGGATTTTTATTGCTTAGTGTAGGTATTTTTTAAAAAACCTACTGGCAACACTGATGTCAACTTAAAAAAAAAAATGGCATTTTCAGATCGACCATCTCCGATTTCAATGAAATTCACTACAACTTTCATACTAGACAAGAAATAGACAAAACATAAATTTCAGATTTCGGACCCTATCGGACCCTTTCGGTTTCCGAAATATAACGTCATGAAAATTGAAAAAAAGGATACAAATTGACTAAAGTATCGTTAAAAAATTGACTATAACTGTTAAACTATAGAAGATACAAAATTCTTGTTGGCCTTATTTTTTAGGTTAAAATATGTTGTTTAAAATGATATGCATATTGATTTTTTTCATGGATAAAATACGGTAATTTTTGAGGTCTTAAGATCAAATGGCCATATCTCGAAATGCGTATTTTTTTAAATTCTTAAAAAAATATATGCTTATTATCGAACCCTCATCTACATTTGAGTGAAAAATGTTTGGTCACTGTGTTAAAGCCAAAAACATGGTCCTAGGTATGTTTTTTCTATTTAATATCGCGGGAAACCGGATTTTTCGGAGTTTAGGGATAAATTTACAGGGTGGGCCAAATAAGACCTACCAATTTAAAACACGAATAACTCTTGTAATAATAGTTTTTTTTTTATTAATTTTTTTTTATATATTAAATACATTTCATGGAAATTTAGGGGGACTATGTTAAAAAAGTTATCTCAAATATACTAACTCTATATTATTTTTTTTTGTAACCCAAAAAAAAACACAAAACATGCTTAACCTGGACCACGTGTGAAGTATAAGTGTAAAATGATCAATAACTGCACAAATTATGGAAAGGAACATTTTTTTCACTCTTTTAAAATAGCGAAAATCGGGGGTGTCATATGTGCACCAATGGCGAAACTTCCCCCTTTGATTATGGCTGCACTTTTTGAAACACCATATTCTATTGTTTAATAAACTAAATATAGCTGTTACGTATATCAAAATTTTTGTCTTTCAATTTCCTACCATTTTGAGTTTACATAACTAAAAAAATTTGGCTAATTTTTGCACAGAACAGGAAAATAAGAGCCCAAAAGCAATATATTTTGCTACCTAAAAATCAAAAATCTCACTTTGTTGAACAGTGTAGAAAACTGGCTAGAAAATGTTTTTCAGTTAGGGTCTAGAAAATTTAATTATCTTTTCAATGAATATAGCAAGGTTAAAATGGAGTGAGAACTTTCTGAGTTATAGTAAAAATGCGAATCTCATAATACTAACATTTTATAAAATAGTGACTTTTTTTCAAAAATCACAAACCGTGCTTGCGACGATTATAAAGTTATATATACCAAAATTCATGTTTTTTTTTATAGATTCCAAAAAATTTGGTACCAAGTCAAAATTTGACAAAATTTTGGGGTGGTCCACGTTTTCCAGTTTCAAACTACAAAGCCTTTATATTAATTTACTCAGTGTAGATTTGATATTCATTTTTTCAAGGTTTTTTTTTCTTTTTGTGTGTATATTAATATAATATATAGTCTAAGTCAGCGGTTACCAAGAAGGCCACCAGGGCATATTATGCCTGCCAGAGGCTTTTCGGGAGAACATGGAGCCTAAGGCCACAAATGGTCTAATGGTCGTTCAATACTATTGTTAAACCGATGATCACCTATGCTGCCCTTGCATGGTGGCCAAAAGTTGAACAGAGTAAGGCAAGGGATGCTCTTAAGAGAATCTACCGTCTTGCGTGTGTTGGCATTACAGGGGCCGGCGGAACTTGCCCGACGGATGCCTTGGGGGTTATGCTGGGGATCCCGCCAGTGCATATTTCTGTAATGGAGGTTGCCAGTATGGGTTCCTCCAGACTTAGTGAATTCGGCGGCATGATGGGGGCGACCTAAGGGGTCACATGAGGATCGCGCGAATCCTAATAGATGACCCGATTTCTAAGGTTGCGGACAAAGTGTCACCGGAGTGGATCTTTGATAGATATTTTGATGTGTTATTGTTTGACAGAGACATGTGGACCAATCAATCCTGGGAACCAGAAAATGGTTCTCAGGTGTGGTTCACTGATGGCTCTAAGCAGTCGAATGGGAACACGGGTGCGGGCGTCTTTGGACCAGGCTTCCAGCGTGCCTTACCTATGGGCAAATAACCGTCCATTTTTCAGGCGGAGATTTGGGCCATCTGTGTCTGTGCAGGGGAATGCCTGCGAAGGGGAACTCGCAGATCTCGCATCTACATTCTTTCTGACAGTCAGGCTGCACTGAGGGCCTTAATGGCTTATAAGGTGTCGTCCGGGTTGGTCATGAAATGCATTCAGACTCTCAATATGCTCGGTAGAGGCAACTCTCTAACCTTGGGATGGATTCCTGGTCATGAGGGGCATGATGGCAACGAGAGGGCAGATTGTCTTGCCAACCGCGGGGCCCGAAAGCCCTTTATTGGTCCTGAACCATTCTGTGGAATACCTGCGGGGTATGTTAGGGAAAAGCTCAGGGCATGGAGAGAGTCTGAATTTTCTGGTTACTGGGAAAACTCTCCTGGTCAGCGCCAGGCTAAAAGATTGATCTCTTTTTCCAGTAGGGGGTCGAGGCGACTCTTGTCGCTTGAAAGGGGGGGGGTTTGAGGACCCTGGCGTCGTACTTAACTGGACACTGTAATCTCAGATACCATCTGCACAAGAAGGGTCAATCGGACACGGATTTGTGTAGGTTTTGCGAGATGGTGTCTGAGACCTCGGAGCATGTTCTCTGCGAATGTCCCAGGCTTTGTGACAGGAGACTTAGGTTTCTCGGTGATCGTTTCATTTCGCCTTCCGACATCGCGAACATTTTGCCTAATAGGATAATTGGCTTTATAGGTAGCTTGAATCTGTAGGTAATCTTAGGCAGCACAAAAGACCTACATTGGTCTCGGTGCATAGTGCATTCTGATCTAATCTAATCAGCGGTTACCAACCTATGGTACGCGTACCACTACGGGGTACGCGAAACTGCCC
The DNA here is from genome assembly GCA_021234595.1 of Delia radicum. Lineage (NCBI taxonomy): Eukaryota > Metazoa > Arthropoda > Insecta > Diptera > Anthomyiidae > Delia > Delia radicum. Next base: position 254,111,320 of record CM037851.1, read on the forward strand.
TCGGGGGTACGCGAAATTTTAGTTAGTTTTTTCAGAAGTTTTTTTTTTTCTGTTTAGTAATAACATTTTTTTTTGTTTTTTTATGAATATACATTTACTTATCAAAACATTTATTGTATCGTAAAGAAATAATTACGTTATTTAAGTTTAGTGTAATTGTGTTTTTTGGGACCATAACATTATGCTACACTTTTTTTCAAGGGGTTATTTACAATTCGGTCGGCAAACGATAACCGCAAAAAAACGTGAAATGAGAACCAGCAAAACAACACTGTCTTCATTCTGTGGAACTACCCAAAAAGGCTGTAGAAGCATCGGTTGTAGCGTCTTACCAAATTGCTAAGTGCTGTAAACCACATACAACCAAACAAAGGAGTTAACTTTTCCAGCTACAAAAGCAATAGTAAAATGTATGTTAGAAGAAGATCAAGCAAAAAAATTGGATACGGTGTCTCTTTCAAATAAAACAGTGGGTCGCTGAATTAATGCAATGGCTTTAAATGTAAAAAAACTGTTAATAAACCAAGTTAAACAAAGCGATTTTTTCTCTCTTCAAATTAATAAAAGCTCAGATATAGCTCATTGTGCACAATTACTCGTGTTTATTCGATATATTTTTGATTCAGAGTTAAAAGAAGATTTTTTATTTTGTGAAGAGCTGCCAACTCGTACGACATCAGATGAAATATTTAAAAAGTTAAATGAATTTATGATGGAAAATACCGCTAGGCTGGACGCGATGTGTTGGGTTATGTACAGACGGTGCTCGAGCTATGACAGGCAAATACAATTTGGTAATCACATAAGTGAAGGCTGTTTCTCCCGATTGTAAATTTACCCACTCTGTTATACACCGGGAACCATTAGTGTGTAAAAGAATTCCTGATGACTTGAAGGAATTCTAGATCTCTTAACTGTCGCTTGTTTGGTGTGCTGTGTCCAGATATGGATAGTGCACACACGTCTACTTTTAAACACTGAAGTAAGATGTCAAGTTAAATCGTTTGTTAGAACTAAGAACAGAAGTAGAAATATTTTTAAATTAAATGAAATTAGAGTTGCACAAACGATTTTTGGATGATATTTGGTTACAAAAATTATCATAACTTGCTGATATTTTTACCCGATTAAATGATTTATACCTGTATTTACAAGGTCCATCAAAAACACCTTTTATTGTCGAGGGAAAAATAAATGCTATGAAGGAGAATTTGAAACTAATAGTGGATACTGTAGCACAAAATAATTATCAGTCCTTGCCAAACTTAGAAACATTTTTAATCGAAAAGCAAATTTAAGACTCATGTTAAATTAATACTTCAATTATAAAACATTGCAAAATGTTAAATAGCAATTTCGATCAATATTTTAATGAATAATATGGGGAATGCTTGTGGATTCATCCGCATTTTTAGAACAACAACCTTCTACAATGTGTCTTAAAGGCCAATAGGCATTAATTGAGCTCTCTTGTGATCCTACGCAGAAACTGATTTTCGAAAATACTGACCTGTACTCTTTCTGGATAAAACAGTAATTTGAATATAATTCGTTATACAACGAAACTATGAAATTAATATTTAAAATCACATCCACATATTTGTGTGAAGCTGGATTTTCATCTATGGTAGGAATAAAAACAAAATTTAGAAATTAATTGCATTTAGAACCTAATATGAGACTTTAATTAAGCAAAATTTAGCCAAATATTGTTATTCTTTTATCACAGATTCAATGTCAAATATCGCACTAAAAACTAAACTCAATTTAATTGTTAGTAATTGTTAAGTTGTTGATACCTCTAAGTTTTTCATATTTTCATGAATTCAATGTATGAAATATAAATAAAACTTACAATATTATTTTTTTCTTACCTTCTTAGGGATATTAAAAAAATCCATTTTACTATTATAAACTTTTAAGTTTTTGTTAATTTTGAATTTTTTTGTTTTGTTTTTTATAAACTTTAAGTTTCATATACAATTAAAAGTAACACAATTAATTAAACTTTACAATATAAGTTGTTCTAATTTTCTTACCATATTTATAAGTGAAATTTATTGACAAAACCAAATAAGTCGTTAGGGGTACGCAGCTGCCAAAATTTAAAGTTAGGGGTACGTGAGCCAAAAAGGTTGGAAAGCCCTGGTCTAACCCAGCAAACAATCCGGTCCCTTTATGTGCCGTTTTCGGTACAGCATATACGGATCCGAAGTCCGTTTCCGTACCGTTTTCCGGATCAGTATACGGACCGGAAAACGGAATAAAAGGAACATCGAATACGGATTCGAAACAGTATAAAGCACGCTAAAACGGACCGTTTTCGTACCGTCATGCTGTATATAAAACGGAGTGTACGAATTGAGTGGACGTTCAAAACGTACCGTAAACTGTCCGTCATTTATTTTAAAAGCGGAGTGGACTCCGTTTTTAATATACCGTATACGGTATGGTCCGTATTCGTACCGTTTTTTTTAAATGGTCCATTTTTATTTTTTTTTTTATTTATTTTATCTAAATGATTTCTATTTTTTTTAATTTTAAACAAAAGTTTAGTTTTATTTTTAAAATTTTTCATTTATAAATTTATTAACAAAAATGGATTAACAATTACATTAAAAATAAACTAGAAAAACAAGATATGTATGAATTAAAAATAAGAAAAAAATTAAATTATATACAATGAGGGTATTCACGATCGTTATTTACATTTTCTCAGCCTTGAGCTTTTACGACGATGCATATGTGTTTTTTTTACATTGTAAGCAAATGACCTTCATGAGCGCCCTTAATGAAGATATTAATTAATATTATGATATTATATATGAAATTTTGTTGCGTAAGAGTCTATTGAAATTACTAGACTAAAAACTATTTAAGATTTGTCAACTTACCTGTATCAAGTTAATGTATCAAAGTTATTCCGTGGTTATTTCTATTTTATTATATTATTTTATTAATATTTAATTTTATTAATAAATAAAACTGTTTGATTTTTTTTAAACAAAACACACTCCGGTAATACAGGAAGAAAATCGATAACGGTTGTAACGGAGTTTTAACTGATGAAAATCGGTGTAGTCCGGTTAAACGGCACCGAAACCGATACATCAAAACGGAGTTAAAACGGATAATTTTCGAAAATTTGAGTAATCCAATTTTACTGTACGTTAATGGTCCGTTTTCGTACAAGCTTCGACGGATACGTCAATTCCGGTCCGTTTTCGTACCGTCAATGCCGGATTCATGAATCCGTTTGTAACGGACAGTCCGTAAAGTTGTTTCTTGGGAAGTTATACGTAATATATAGTCTATATAGTGACACGTTTTCTTCTTTAACAAAAGTGCGGACTTTTAATGCGCAATAAATGTTTTTTCTACGGGGTCAATATTGACCCCTAGGGAGGAAAGTGTAAGTTGTTTTTAGGATGGTATGAATGCAAAAAATGTGTACACTGTAGTGAACAAGGGTAGTGAAAGGGTTACCGAATAATTACACCTTTCTGTTGTTTTTTTCAACGACACAATTAAACCACCAAATCTTTATTAAAACAGTGATAGCGGAAACTAAACTTGATAAATACAACATCCACTTTAGAGAACATTCCCTTAGTATTTAGACATTTATCAAATTTTAATTTTATTTTTAACTCCATCACGAAAATTTTTATATGTTCCTCTGCTTGTTATAAATCATTTGTAATAAAAATTAGTATGCTAAATACGAGTCTGGCAAAAATTGAATTTGGTGGTTCAGTTTTTAAAATATTGCGACTTTTTGATATTTCGAAAATTAAAACACCAATTTAAAATTTTTTTTAGAAATGATGTTTGATGTTGATGTAATGAAATTATTAAAAAATTAAGAACAAATAAATACCATGACTTCATTGTTCGTAATCAGGCATTAAAAAAAAATGTTTAGAAATATTTGAACACTTGACGTATTAAAATTGAAATTTTATTTAAAAAAATCTCCGACTGCATGATTTTATCTATACAGCTCAAAATAAAAATGTTAAAACAACTTTTGAACAAGCGATCGACAGAAGAGTTAAATATGTTTAGGTCAAGGTGCATATTTAAAAAAAAAACCCCCAACTATCGAATTTTTTGTGCAATGAATTGAGTTGTTTGTGACTTTCCTAAAAAAATTCGAAATATGTACAAAAAACATAAAATTCAAAAATCGGCTACAAGAGATTGGCATTAAATTTGCTGGACCAAAATAAAAAGAAAGAATTTCTTAAATCGGTTTAGTATTGTGGCATAATATGTTATTTGATGAAAAAAGGGCTTTTGGAAACGCTGGGAGTCATAGACAAAAAAAAAGAACTGATTATATCGACCTAAACCAGAACCAGAAAAATAACAATATTGACGTTTTCAAAATCAAAGGAATCACTGAATCATTCAACGGCATTTAAATCTTTTAAAAATACTATGAATAAATAGATTTTACTCATAAATCAAAATATCGCCTTTATTTCTTTAATTTAAAGCGAAATTGTAAAACTACTTTGGTGTTTTTTCAAAGCAAAATATTGTAGTGTAAATTGAAGTCATAAATGCTTAAAAATGTCAATTGTTCCGATATTTGTAAAAAAAAAAAAATGGCGACAAAACACTTTTTGAGTTTACGCCTTAGTAGTTCCTGCATGGGTGGCGTATGAATGTTATTATTTTTAATATTATTATTAATAACACTCATACGCACGGCATTGCTGCCGAGCAACAAACACATAATCACTTTCAAATAATGGGTATAACAAAGAGTTTAAAAATCTCTGAGAGAAATCAATTTGGCTGTAAGGGGAAATGTGTTACTACTCTTTACTTTTTCAGTGCATTCTAACGAGTGTGAGACCACTTTTAGTTGACAACACAACCCACTTACGCGGCTTTCGTTTATCTTGGACATAAATGTCTTTGGGTATAACTGTGTTGAAACTTCATGTGTACTTACTAGGGTTTTAATATCCCGGGACAGCGGGAATTTCTTCTAATATTCCGGGATTTCCCGCACAATGAAAATTAATTAATTTTTAATTTATAACGAGCTCCAACCTCCGTATATTTACAAAACTAAAGCAAATTAAACATATTAGCTAGGTTGATACTAGTATTTCGATCTGGCTAAAGATCTCATCAGGACCCAAAGTTTTAGAAAAGTTATAGCCTCCATAATAGGCAGAACTTTAACAAAAAACCTATTAATTATTAATTAATTATATATGATATAATTTGGGCTTGAAAGTTCAATTTTAATTAAAAACCCAAATTTATTAACAAGAAGAACGCCATATCACAACACAAATATTTTATTTATAAAGCTTAAATTAGGAATCCTGGAAGAATGATTTAGGAACTCTTTTAAGTTACGGCAACATCTTATAACCCATATTTTCGTCAGAAGATTTCATCTTTTTACAGTTAATGCAGAAAAATCACCGTATCGGGTTTCAGGTCAAATCAAACTTTAAAAAAATTCAGAACCTTAAGGCCTCATTAGTTGTTACTTTCTGTTGCCGTTCTGTGTCGTTCTGTTCTGTAGGTAATATTTTGTAATTACTTTTTCTGTGAGAGGAATCAGCTGTTTTAAAAAGTAAAAGAAACTCAAAACAAAAACATTCAAATCAGGGATGATAAATGCGATTTTAAAATAGTACCAACATGCATATAAAATAGTACTTTTTCGGCATCACAAGTATAAAAAAAATTTAAATATAAATTAACAAACAAATCTTTGTACCCTCCAAAATGAACAATTACAAATGAAACAACAAAAATATATTAAAAAAAATATGTTAAGAGGTGAAAACAAAATTTTGAGGAGAAAAACTTTTTTGGATGTAAAAAAAAAAATTGTGTCGTGAAAAACATTTCTGAGGTAACAAAACTATTTTTGAGGTGAAAAAAAAAGTTTTTGTGGAGAAAAAAGAATTTGCGGTGAATTTTAAATATTATTCACCTCTTAGCGTCTGGTGGAAAAATATGACGTTATATTTTATACACCAGACACTACAATGAATTCTCATAATATACAGTCCATTATACACCAATTTGTATGGAAAATTTAGAGGTACTTTAACATTGTCACTCATTACTTTTGGACCGCTGGACAGATTTTCAATACCAAACTTTTCGGAAAAATGTATATAAAGCTATGCAAAAACTAGCAGTGCGTACTAAGAAAATTGGCCGATATTAATTTAAAAAATTTTTAAAATTTTGAGATTTTTTCTTAAATTCAGCAAATTTTTAATATTTTTTGAATGTGCTATTAATATCTTGCTGTATTGAATTACATTTCTCACAGTTTTTTGCGAATTCAATCCTTGTGATTGGTAGCAAACAAATTCAATTTCACATTTTTATAAGATTTTTATTATTTACTTTTTTGAAAATCAAAATTAGTTAATAATAATTATAACCCTTAGTGATTGAATTCAATAATTAGTCGCACTCAGTGAAGTCATGTTATTGAATTTACAGCATTTGGTTCCAAATTAATTCATTGTTCATATAGGACTGCAAATCGAATTAATAATTATTGAATTTTAAAGGGACCAAGAAATTCATAGGAGTATCATGGTACATTTGAGGTTCAAATAGTACTATTAAAAGTACTATAGTACCAACTTTATCATTCCTGATTCAAATATTGAAAAAAAATTTCACAACAAACCAATACATATGCACTTTAGGCTGTCACTTAACGTTGAATTCTATTTTCAATAGAAATGTCCGCAACAGAACAGAACGACAAAGTGAAAACTAACCACACATACAGACTTTCAATTGAACAGAAACAAAACAGCTGATTCGTAACAGAACAGAACGTACAAACTAATTCTGCCTTTATTCTTTATTTCTACGTCTTGCTTTTCATACAAATGTGAAGTTTGAAGTTTAAATTTTTAATATTTTAATTTTTTCGTACAAGTTTCAAACGTTTTTAGGGTAACATATTTATAATTTGAATTTAATAAGGGAATATCCCCAATTGTGGCCTGTTCTTTAAAGTTGACCTTTCGTTTGTTTTCGTGTTATTGCACGAATATGTAAAAACTGTCAACTGTCATCGAGTTTAATTTCCGCTATCACTATTTTAAAAAGTTTCGGTTTGAATGCACGCGTTTTTCAATAAGACACAATAAATCTTTTCAATAAAACGCAATATAAAGTGTACTGCTGAGTTAAATTATTTCTCCAACAACAGCATAGTATTTAAACATTTAAAAAAAATTTTGTACGAAGATTTCTGGGAATTTTTAATTTTCTCATACACAGTTTTAAACATTTGAACGTTTCGTTTTTGGGAGTTTTGAAATTTTTACCACAAAGTTATTTTTTTAACATTTGAACGTTTTGTTTTATAAAATTACTCCATTTATTTAATTCAGTTTACTTGGTTAAAGTTTTTAATAAGTTTCTTATTTTATAAATTTTAATTACTGATTTAATTTCGCATAGTAAATATGTCAATTAAACACAACAATTTGTAAAACCACTATTTGTAAAATAAATACTTATCATTTAGGTGTAGGCTTTTTCAAACATTTACTTCACTTTTGTCCAACGAACCATATCTAAATTGTGTATTTTACGCATTTGTACGCAAAATGATGCATTCATTCATTAGAAACTAAATCTATAGATTATTCGTACATACTCTAGAGCAGCGTTTCCAAATGGGGGTTCGCCGACCCCTTATGGTCCTTGATAGTGTTTTTTACTTTTTTTAAACTGCAATTACAGTTGTTACAGTTGCAAATTATAAAACAACTATTTTGACAGTTATTTTAAAAAACAACTGACAGTTGTTTGAAGCAGTTCTCTTAGTATTTATTTTGGTAAATAACTACCAAAACAGTAATTTTGCAGTGAACAGTTAACTATTGCGAGTTAATTAAAAATATAAGATTATATCGAGTTTTTAAAAATTCTCGTTTAGTTTATATTTTCTTTTATTTGTATGCTCATCAGTGATGCAAAATGTGGCACAATAGGGCCATTTGTGGCACTTTTGACTGCTTGATAGTCCTGTGGTACTTTCTTATCTATGTTGGCCCTTTCAGCTCGAAATTGAACCAACTACTTTAAAACCGTTTAGTTCAGACTTTTATGAAATTTGCTGATTTTTTTATTCGATGAGAGCATATGCTAGTTCCTTAGAGAATGAAAAACGGGGAGTTGTTTAATTTTTTATAAAAATCGAATTTAAAATCATATATTTTCGTACCAGGAGTTCAGGTTTTAAAATTTTTGAATGCAGAACGATAACATTTTTAAATCTTTTAATATTTGTCCAAATTTTTAGAAGAAGTGCCGCAATTCATTTTTTATTTAAAAAAATGTGTGTTTTTGGTTATTTTCGCAAGAGCGGAAATAATTTATGAGAATTCATAAAATATGTTAAACTTTATTGTCAGAGGGGTTTGTCTTGCATTTTTAAAAAAGCATTAAAATGACGAACTCTAATTAACGAATTAATATTATTTTTATTTTAGTAAAAATCTAATAATCGAATTTTTTAAAAATATGGCCCTACAGGGATGATAAATGGGATTTTCAAATAGTACTAACCAGCATAAAATATAGTACTTTTTCGACCCTCATAGTACTAAATACAAGTTTTTATTATAAATTAACGTTTTTTAAAATTTATTTGTATATAAAAACAAAATTTAGTTGATTTTAGTTACAGAATTAGTTAGTTAGTTACAGAATTTATAAAAATTATCAGATTATTTATTTCTTAAATTCACATTTGTTTCATTAATCATTCGATTTTAGAATCACAATGCAAATTTGAAGATGTTGGCAATGGCCTTTTTTCAATTGTACTTTTTTAAAATATTTGTTTTTCAAAGACAAAAATATATTCTAAATATATTATACGATGGATTATTTATAACCTCTCCGATTCAATTAATAATTAAAAGCTCTTGATTATTTATAAAAAAATTCATAAATTTTAAAATACAATTGCTTACTTCTGATAAACAATTAATAATATCTGAACTACAATTAATAGTTTCTGAAAGACAAATAATATTTTCTGAAATATAATTAATAATTTTATTTTACAGTTAAAAATTTTATTTTACAGTTATTAATATATTATAGGACGGATTATTAATAACTTCTAAATAACATTTTATAATTTCTGAATTACAATTGATATACTCTAAAATACAATTAATAATTTGTGAAATACATTTTAAAATAAATTAAAAAAAAAAAATTGATAATTCTTAAAATTCAATAGATATGTATGAATATCAATTGATAATTTCTGAAATATAACTGATAAATTGAAATTCAATTAAAATATTCTAAATTACAATTCATAAATCTGAACACCAATCAGGTTATGGATAAATCAAAAAGATTATTGATAAAATTCTGCAAAACAACGGAAAAGGGTTAGTACGTTATAAGTGCTTTTTTAAAATTCCATTACGATTTGAAACAACAATTTTGGATTGAAAGAATTTAAAATGTTTCAAGGAAAGAAAATCTCTTTATCAAAAAAGTGTCAGAAAATTGGACAAAAGTGAAAAATAGTCTGCAATTAAACTAGATCTAAAGAACTTAATATGAAAATGACATAAAAATGTTTTCTTACAAAAAGAGCTTTCAAAACATAAATTATCTTAAGGTGGCATTCGATATATTTTTACAAAAAAAAATTTTCTTTCTGTGGCACGCAACGAAAGAAGTCATGCCACTCCCTGGTATCATATATTAAAAATTAGTTTTCCACCGAATCTAAAGTGTTTAATGTCAGTTTTGATATTGTTATTTTCCTGCATGGTAATCTATTCGATGTGGGTATCGGTAATGGTAACGGAATTTTTTCTATTTAGGTAAAGGTATTTTAGGGGTAACGATATTTCAGTTATTTCGGTAACTGATTTTTAGCTTAACGGCTGGCACGTAGACTAAGTTATTATTGTCGGTTGGTTTGGATCGAAAACTTTTTCACAAGGGCCAAATTAAGTAATAAAATCTACACATCGTCCGTTTACAAAATCACAAAAAGCTACAACTATACTATAGAAATAATTATTAACGACAAATCTTGCACTTATGAAAATTTTTTGTACGATCTGACGATTTGTATTATATCGTTAAATCTGAAGCTGCTGTAAATCATGTAAATATGGCATTTAATAAGAATACGAAAATATGTTTGTAAGAAACCTAATTATTTTAAATATGTTTTGTAAACAAAAATCGAATAAAAACTAAAAAAATCAAATTTATTAGGTTGTGAGTTTTAAATTAATTTAAAAACTAATAGTTTTGATTCGCACGTTCAATATATAATTTCCTAAAGTCTAAAATGAAATAGAAATCGTTTTTGGTCTTGAATCATATCTTTTTTTATATCATTTTGTATTCCGCGATATATAAATTTGTTTGCAACCAAATATAATTTAGCCAGGAATATCTGATTGTATGTGGCCCATAATAAAATATAAAAGAAACCATATGTTTGGATATGAAATTAGAATTCCACATATAATCACATACGAGTATTATCTTATACTATGTTATTCACTACAAAATTTAAACAGATATAATTTAATCAAATTGCATTTGTTTGAATGAATCGTTTCTTTCACATATATCGCATATATCACATTTCATAATAAGATATGGTAGATATATGGTCATATATAATAATACATTCTCATATATAACACAATATTTAATCATATATGGTGACATATAAGCTATATAATTTAAGATATAATAATGTATACTGTCGTATACAAAATATTTTTTATGTGATATTAGATATGCTCATATATAGTGCCATATGTATAATACAATTTAAGATATATTTAGATATGATGTAAGGTATAATTATGTGAGACTTAATATATAAGGTGGCGCAAAAATAACCTTCCGATGTTTTTTTTGTTATGTATTTATTATGTATAGCATTTTCTGATAGGAGGATTACTTTTGCGCCACCTTATATATCCCAATATTAACAATTTAAATTAGGATAGGACAGGACATCATTAATATTTATATGCGTGGAAGATATAATTATATATTGTTATACGTTATTATATATGCGCCAGATGCCTAAATTATTTTTCTATAAATTATGTTCTTAATTTAAAATAATATGTCATGGGATTTAAGTAAATACAACTTAAACACAACTTAAAAAAAATTACATATCTTTTTGGATCGAATTAGATCTAATTATATCTAAATTAATCAAACTGGATATTTTGGGATCTATCAGGATCTTAAATTTGATATTATTGAATCCACCAATTGTAAGATCAATTTTGATCTAACTTATTCCAGTAATATATTTGAAGGATGTAATCGGATATTACCGAATTTTGAGATAAATACTGAATTTTAAGATAAACTTGGATAAGAATATATATCGATCTATATAGCGAGAGTTGCTTGAAAATTTTTGTAGTCAAAAATTGTCAGTTGTTTTTACCATATTGTTAGTTATTTTTTATTATATTTGTTAGTTTTTTTTTTTTTTCTAAAAAGAGAGGCAGCTTTCTTTGGAAAGGGATAGTATAGAGATGAAAGGTTGGGAAAGATGAAGGGCTTTTCAACAGTTAAACACAACTTCATTTTTAGCTATTTTTACGGTAATTGCTTTTGTCTCCTTTTTAAATGAAATATAATTTGTTTTAACTGTAATTTTTCAGTAGATTCTACTGTAAAACTTTTTGAGTGTGTGATTCAATGCGAGAATCATAGTGTATTTCCACTGTTATGTTTGACTTCAATTCAAGTATCCATTTTGCTAGAATATGTTATTAATTTATAGTATAAAGTCTAAATCAAGGACTGAAACTTGAAAATGTGACAGGTATTACATTTGAAATATAAGGCTTGTTTTACATGTTACAAAATTGGACATTAAGCATGTAAAGTTTAAAACTCTTTTAATTTTTTCAACTTCGATAAGTTGTCATTTTGTATTCAAATCTTTTAAAAGTGCTGCCTATCGTTTTTATTCACATATATGTTAAGTGTGAGGAACAAAACAAGGCTATACTTAAATTCCACCAAAATTGTTTATTGGGTTAGAATCATATATAGAAACATATGTGCTATACGGTACTGTGAACATTTTGTTTGCTGGGTAGTATTTTACTTTTTATTTACAATATTTTATTTTTTGGAAATATTTTTAAATTGTTCAGTACATGAGAAAAAAACTCAAATATATTTTTTCTTTTAAATTATAAAAATGCAATGTATTGGAGATGCAAGCAGTTTTATAAGATTATGCAGACCATACTCCCAAATCGTGTTGGGTGCAGGTTCAGGCTGTTTAGCTGGTTATATTCTTATAAACATTTTAAAGTTGGCAGCTATGGCTATTGGAGGTGGCATAATACTATTGCAAATTGTAGATCATGAAGGTATAATACATGTAGATTGGTCAAAACTTCAAAAGAGTATCGGCAAAATATCTGTACAAGGACCTAACAAGTCAACGATAGATAACGCAAGTCAAATGGCTTCAAGTATTTCACATTTTATTATAGCATTTATTGGCGGAGTATTAATTGGTATTGGATGCTCGTGAATATAATTGAAATAAAAAATAAAAAAAAATAGTTCTTCATTATAACCAAATAAATTTTTTTTTTTATTTTTATGGAAAAAGTTATGAAACTAATGATTCGCTGAACGTGCGGACAAATCAGGAAAAATTCGGTGGACAAACTTTAACTTTACAGCCGAACGTGGCTTTTCCTTAGAGTATAGGCACAATACAAAAAGTAACGTAAAGGAAAACCGTCACGGAAAAATATCAAAGAAAACTAAAAAATCACTCCCAATTACACTACTCAACAATGTGCAACTTATTGGAGTATTTATCTGCGAAGTACATATTTTGTTATCGACTTGGGGACGCTGAAGCTGTCAAATATTTTTTTCTCATTTGTAGTTTTTGAAATATTGCGGTTTTTATATTTACATCATTCGCCACATTTTTCATATATTTTGCTAAATTTTTCGAAATCTAACTGCAAAATCGAAATTTTTTTAAGACTATAAATCTACACAAAATTATGTTTCATTTGAGTACAATCATGTCAGTGTTGGTTTTTAAATGTTTAAGCATGTTTAAAATAAGTTAACATTTGAAGATCTTTTCTAAATATTTCTGGACATTTTCAATGGATATTCATTTTTAATAGAAAACATAATTCACTGGAATGTCTTGTGTATGCACAGTAATACAATATTAAAATTTTTTACTACACATAAAGTTGACAAGGATAAAACTTAAAAAGTACAATTTCAATTTCCTTGCAATACCAGAAAGATATCCTGATACCAAGCATCGTCATGATTGTACTCAAATTAGGGATAATTTTATATTCTTAAAAAAAAATTTTATGATTTCGTCATAAAATGTCGAAAAATTAAGCAAAATATACGGAAAATGGGCTGAATGATGTAAATATAAAATAAATATACAGGGCGTGTCATAGGTATAATGTCAATTTTGGTTTCTAATTATTACTTAAACTGTCTCTCGGAAGTCGGTGCACGAAATCAAATGTCAAATTTCATAGAAACCCCATGGATAAACCTGGGACCTTTTCGTTGTGTCTATTCCCTTAATTTGATACTCACAAGGAAGCACACCTAATGGGCTTCCTCCAAATGCGATTAATTTGGATATGATCGCTTAAGTGTCTTCAAATGTGTCTTACCTTTCGATCGATGCAACACAAAAAGTTGTTTTAATTTGCCGTTGAATATATTAAATTATGTAGTCTAGTGTTACGTTAAGTGTTACGTTAAGTGATGCATTAAAGAACATTTTTGTATATTTAATTTGATTCTGGATTTGGTTTCGGCGAATTTTTTTTTAAATATGAATTTACAGAAAAACGTTTATAAATTCAATAAAATTAAAGTCGAGACCTGATTTTTTCTCAATACGCCACATTGCTAGATGGAAGACAAATCGCCCAAATCAGATTCAGTCCTTTGAGCTATAAAGGGGTTTATAAAAGAAACTGCTACAAAAGCCCGTGTAAAATATGCATTTTTGTAACAATAACGCGCACATAAGTTAAAACTTTTTTCAGAGTTATCGCAGTGAAATTTGTCGATCAAGCTTCACTTTCATAGGGAAAATATCATACGTACTAGAAGCTTTTACGACTATAGATATACATAATGTAAGTGTATTTACATCGATGAATTACCACAAAAACTTTATTTTTTGTCAATATTAAATAAAATTCTACAGCCAAAGCCATTTTGCGGCGGTAAGAACAAAATAAAGACAGTTTTGATAAACATTACATAAACACGTTCCAAATTGACCAGATTAATCAATGATTTTGAAGCAATTCCTCTAATTAAGGCCTTTAAAGCCCAAATGACAGAATCGGATTTGGCAGAAAAAAACACTTACATGATATTATGTATTTCTTTTTTCACTTAACATTTTTTGTCTTCTATTTAACAAGGAGGACTTTTGAGAAAAAATCAAGTCCCGCCATTGATTTTGTTGAATTTATGAATATTTTTCTATAAATACCGATTATTTTTAAATTTTCTTAAAGTGATATTATAATTATGAAACACTAGACAACTACATAATTTAACATATTCAACGGCACTTAACAAAAACAAATTTTTATGTTGTATCAATAGAAAAATAATACACAACTGAGTAAATCTTCCGAAGACACGTAAGCGATCGGTTCAGTAGCTTAGGAAATAATTAGAAAACAAAATTGACGTTATAGCTATGAAACACCCCAGCAAAAAGTTTTCAAAAAGGTAAGCGGGTTTGTAATCAAGCATTTTGGGCAGAACGCATTCCATACTAGATTACCTACTCGATTCTTTTAACAGGGCGTGAGACTAAAATAATTGATTCTTTAGAATTGATTATTTTTTTTTACCGAAGAACCATTTACTTTATATTTTTAAGAACTACATACATTTTTTAATAAAGAAATAGTTCCATTGAAAAACTACGAAGTACTTACACAAAAAAAAAAAAATAAATAGTTCCCTACAAAAAATAAGAAGTACTTACATTTAAAAAAAAGGAAGTAGTTCCATAAGTAAATTCAACTTTTACTCACACGTGATTCTCCTAGGTCACTCAAATATAACGATCAAAACTCATACGGAAATAAAATCCTAAAAAGTGAAACATCGAATTGTTATGATAACATGGGTTTGACATAATTTTGGAGCTATAAACCACGAAAATATAAATTTTTCAAAAAAAAGAACAATTCAAAATTGAAAAAAAAAAATATGACTCACGCACAATCACCCTCGAAATTTTTTTTTACACTCACTCACGATAACGTCAATAATTTCAACTTTCACTCACAATTTTCTGCTCACGTGCGCTTCCCTAATTTATACCTAACCACAGTTTAACAAAATTTAGGCAACATGCAATTTCTGTTTTTAGTATTATTTTCCTGCAAATAAAAATTTGTTTGAAAATATATATGAGATAAATTCTTTAAAATTGTATAACTTCTTTCTTCAAAATTAGGAACTACATCCAATAACGTCCTTTTATTAAGAAAAAGTATATGATTACTTCTTGAGTACAAAAAGTTATACATATAAGTTAATAACATTGTTAATTTCTTTTAAGTAAATAATTACTTTGTTATTGAGTTCATGCTTTCTGGTTTAAATTTAAAGAATTGATTACAATACTACTTGCTTTTTTGACTCTATCGTTGGAATGAGTTTGGTATTGCAGTTACTAAATTTGGCAATGAGATATGTAAGCAAGTGTGGGCATCACATTCTTTTTGGAATGTGTAATTTTTTCCTGGGACCCTGTATAAAATTTACAGCGCTATTTTAAAAACTGAGAATTCAGCGTACATAGGTGTATTAAAAAAGATGCTAGGTTTTTTGGCCGTTGAGTAGTGTTAATTTTTATATATATATAATTTTTTTTTAATTATTCACAATAGTGTATAATTTTGGTAAAATGTGGCCACATTAGTAAAACATTTTGAGTATAAAAACAAGAAAATAAGAAATTCTGGTAAGAAAATAAAATAAGTTTTATTTCTCTCGGAAATCGGTGCACAAAATCAAATGTCAAATTTCATAGAAAAACCCATGGAATATATTCTCTTAAATTTGACACCTACAAGGAAGCACACCTAATGGGTTCCCCCCGATTACGATTAATTTGGATATGTTAAATAGAAGCAAACAGTTAGAGACAAATATGTTTCTCATAGTTAGGATCGACAAAAAATTTCCTTATTTTTAATTTTCTTCCGTTTTACTTTAATATAACTACAGTCGTTCCAAAAAGTGAGTGGTCCCCACAACCTTGAATTTTCAATGATTTAAAGTATCATATATTTTAAATTTTATTAAAATAAAGTCACCACTTTTTATTTGTCATAATATATCTTGTATTATGGAATAAAAAATAACGTAAGATTCCTATATTTTTTAACAACAAAAACAAACAAAAAAACATCCGTTTTGAAACTCCAAAAGGAGTGTTTAAGTTTATTCTTAAAAATGAATCCCTTGGTACACGAATTTATATTAAATTTGTGTTCCGCTAGACAGTGGGATATATCAAAACATTTAAGGGAATAATTTGGCAATTTATTACTTAGTTCTCCGATTGCAATAAAATTTGGAACATCATAAGTGACGTAATATCTAGCTTAAGTTTTGATGTTGAACCTTCCAGACCTCCCGGGGCGGCACTATGATCTCCTAAAGTAAGACACTTTTTGTAAAACCAAATTTTTGAGTGTACGCCTTTTTTCGGTTCTAATCCGAGCTTAAAAAAATTTAAGTATTTGCAAATATATAATTCCAAATTTTTTGGGACTCAGGTCCAGTTTTTGCGAATAATGGGACGAAATTGAGGCCAATTTTTTGTTTAAAATATTAGTTTTTTAAAAATTCTTTATTTAAAAATTAAAGCAATATATTTGTTCCACACAAAAACTACATTCGCTTAAAGAAATATTTAAAAAAAATTTTATTTTTGAAATTTTTTCCATTACCCATCAAATAAATACATGGTAGTCGAAAATTTAAACCAAGTTTTTTTAGTTGTCTATTGTTTGATGTTTTTTGTAGCGGGCTCAACGACCCTTCATGGAATAAAAAATTGAAAACAATGGTTAGTTAATGTTGTAATTCCGTACAGTTGGAGGAATATCGCATTGAAGTACCCTTAACAGATAAAGTGCACGACCGTCACAAAGGTTCAAAAGCATGAGCTTGAATTTTGTTTTTCCCAAGGCACATTCGCTGTTTAGTTTTAAATAGGTCAGTTTGCTGAATGAACTGAGTTTTTTTTTTATTTTACAAAAATTATACTGATTTTGCAAAAATGATATGGATTTTTTGAATATTGTGCAAAAATTGCATTATTTTGTTTTTGCAAACAATAAAATTGACAGATTTTAAAATAATAATAATAGAATGAAATAAAACAACACATGTAATTAATCGCCATCAGAAATTTTTTTTAAAAGAGTTGCCATGCCTGACGATTTATCGTCATTTTGACGATTTTTGTACCCAACATAATAACTAAATGACGATTTTTGCTTCCAAAATGACGATTTTTGACAATAGATTAATATGTCAGCAAAACACAATTATTTGCCATTCATTTAAAATCACCGAACTTATTTTTAAATTATAAAGGGTCCGCCATATAACTTTTTTTTTTTGAAAATGCTATAAAAAAAAAACTACTGAATATTTTCTCAAATTTCTTTTTTTATTTGAAAGTACAATCCTTCCGGTTAATAATGGAAAATAATTTCATTCAAATGGCTGCCTCGGCTGGCCATGCAGTAGCCTACACGATGGGTCCAATTATTAAGCACATTGTCGATTGTGTGCAGCTGTATTTCACCAATGTTTTTGGCTTTTCACGGTTTGGTTTATCGATGAGGATGCCAGTTTCTTTCACTTTTTTCACAAGATAACGAACATACGGAGCTGACGGTGCTTCTCTTCTTCCAAAATCCGTACGCAATTTTCGCACACATTCTGCAACATTACCATGATTTTCAAAGTAATGTCGCAATATTTCCCAGCGTTGTTCAAGCGTATACACAACCATATTCGTTCAGCGGAAGGATAAAACTAATCATCTGTCAAATCAGACATGAGCTAAGTGTTACCATTCACGAAATAAGCACTAGTTGAAAAAAAACGTTAGATGGCGGACCCTTTATTATTTCTATAAAATAAAAAAAAAACCATATTTTTTATCGAAATCTAACATTTATTTGCATATAATGTAACGTAAAATTTTGCAAAAATACAAATAACTTTGTATTAACTTTGACCCCACCTTTTAACCCTTCAACGTCAGGTTGGGCCGCTAAAAAATACGTGACCCTTATTTATTTTATTATCACATATCCAAATTTCATTAAGATCGGAGAGAGCCAATTGGGAGACTTCCCTTGTGAGCTATGGAGACATATAATAGTATAATAGTTGATAGCTTAAACCGTGACAGCTGGGTGACAGTTGGCTGTTCAAATATGGCATATGGTTTGCTGAAAACAACTTGCCAACGTTGGGAAAACAAAAAAAAGTTGGTCTTAAAAAAGCTTTTCCAGAAACAAAAAAATCGATTTTATATAAAAAAAAAAATAGTAAAAAGTATTAAAAAAAAATAAAATTATGCCTGGGACCGGGTTCGAACTCGGAACATTAAGACTACAAGCTTTTTTAAGCAAAGCTTCATTATTTTTATAAAATAAATGCAGTTGGCATTTTATGTTTGAATAGCACCAGCCAATGGTTTGCCAATGTCTTTTTTTACAGACTACTGAAATTATTTTGAAGTAAATACTTTCAAAACGCTTCTTTGGAAACTCTGATAAAGTGCCTTAAGTCAGTGTTCTGCCAGTAATTTATTTACAATTCCTAAATTAACCAGTGGTATGTCAGGGCTTAATTTTTTGTACCACTGGCAGCTTCTGACTGGGTGGATTATAACGAATTTATTTTTCTGGTCACTCGGAGTTCATCAAAATGGGGTTTGGTTTTGTATTTTTTTTTTTTTTTTATTTTAAATAAGAAATTGGTTTCGTTACTTTTGCATTTATTTGATCATATGAAAAAAAAATTTTTTTTTGGTGGCCCGTGAACCAGTAGTGGTGTCTCAAGGGGTCAATGAAGCAAAAGTAGATGGGAACCGCTGCACTAAGGCATATTTTAAAGACAAAACTTACGAGTATGAACCGCATGGTAAACCACATTAAAATATATTTTTATGTTAATATTAAGCTCAGAAAGTTTTTGATTGTAAACGAAATAACAACACTTTAACGTCAAACAACGCACAGAAAAACTATTTGTTAAATTTGGGTTAACGGAAAAATGTTCAAAGTTTATATAAAACCAACACAGCATTTTGTGCTTATTACCGTAGTTCTATTAATAAAATTTCATCGTTATGAATTTAATACTAATGCTAATCAAAGATTTTATACAAATGCCACCACATCGAATTTATTTCGATTTCGAGATTTTGAACCACGCTACACAATGAAAACGGATATGGAAATAACACCGAAAATATTTGATGGATTAGTTCGTAATACGCGAAAGCCGAGGGGCTTTCAATTTCATGCCAATGATCGTGATATTAGCATTGATATGGAATTTATTGTACCGTTTGTTCGAATACCCATCGCAAGGAGTATGTCTGTTACGAAAACCGCCTTTCGCAACTTATTCAATTTAAATTTTCAATCATTGTTAACTGCGGGAGGCATTGCGGCAGTTGGTGGAATATTTGCATTAATACTTAGGCTTTTATTTGCACCATTTGTTCCGATAAGTGATTATAAGAAAAATTCCCGTAATGATGACAACGATAAAGTTCCATCGATTTTAAATTCTTTTAAATATAATACTTTTGGGGACAATTCCACAAATTCACGTTAGTACAAAATATAATTTTGAAAAAACATTTACTATGTAACAAAACGAAAATTTTGTTTTTGTCTTTTCAAGTACCCAATGTTAATCAATTTGCAACACTTGTGGAAAATGAATTGCGGAATAGTAATATTAATATTAGCCACTGTATACAAAAACCTATCTGTAATTATGCGCATAGAGCTTTTTTGGATGTTAAGACTTCGAACCGTGATGCAGGTGGTTTTCATAAAATTATTGATGGTGTTATAAGGTAAATTTGCTTAAGAATTTATATATTCATTTCAAACTCTTTTTTTTTTTTATTTTTATTAGCTTGGACTTAGTTCGTAATTATTTAAGTGGAACGGCTATACAACATGCTATAGATTTAGCTAAAAATGAGGGGAACTGTGATGTTATGTACCGGGATTGTAATTGGTCTTTTCCCACTAAGAAAATATTAATGTTTTTTACAAACAATTTTACTGTTTAAAATACAACTTAAGTGTTTAATTAATTATTATGAAGATACTTGTGACTCATTCCATATAAAAAAAACCATAAAGGAAAATCGAATTTCTGACCTACACCTGGACAAATTTAACCAAACTTGTTATGGCAGGTAAGTGTCATATAAATATGGCATAGTCTAAATTTTAGGCTGGTAAGCTCATAGAAATAAGACTGTAAACATTGTAGAAAAAATTAGTTAAAAACGACGTTGCAGAAAAAAATGCTAAAATTAGCAGATTGTTTGTTTTTACTAAATATTAATAAAATAAGAACAGCAAAAATAAATCTGTTAACTTTTCAAAATTTTAGATATATTGGATGTCTGCTAAAATTAGCAAAAACTTTCACTAAATATTTGTAGACTAAAAATATGAAACAAAAACTTTAACATCGATATACCTAAAATTTAGTGGAATGCAAATAAAAGTTTATTTTGCTAATATCAGCAGAAATTTTTGCTAAAAAATGGTAGATTGCTGATTTCAAAAGAGCTGATTATTATTAGCAATAAAAAAAACTAAAAAATTTAAAAAAGAATCGCTGTGAATTTTAATTAATTGAAAATAGCACTTTACTCTGCTAAAATTAGCAAAAACTTTTACTAAATATTTGTAGACTAAAATAGCAAACAAAAACTGTAATAGCAACAAAATTTTTGCTATATATAAATCAAATTTAGTATAATGCACATAGAACCTAAAAAAAAAAATTTAAAAATATTCGATGTGAATTTTAATTAAGTGAAAATAGCACTTTACTCTACTAAAATTAGCAAAAACTTTTACTAAATATTTGTAGAACAAAAACAAAAAGAAACTGTAATAGCAACAACATTTTTGCTATATACCACAAATTTTTTTTTTACTTTTTTTAAAGAGAAGCAACACTCAGGAAATTCTTAATATTTATTTATGTGTTACTTTCTTTGGAAAGTTGATAGTGGAGAGATGAAAGGTGGTGAAAGATGAAGGGCTTCAAACATCGCAACACTGTAATTGCGCGAGATGATAAATCTTAGAACAGTTGTTGCTCGATACCTGATGTTGACCTGGCGAATTTATTGAAGCTTTTTGTTTCATAGCCCTGATTCATTATTTTACTTCGGTGGGCTTAAGTGCTATGGGAACACCGAAGGTGGGCGCAGCGATACATAGAAGTGATAGAAAGCTCATACATATTATTTTTCTAAATTGATGTTGTCGTCACCGAGAATCGAACCCGGGACCATCTGTGTAACAGTCCAACGCGCTAACCATTACACCACAACGTTAAAGTCAACAGAAATATTTGCTAACAAATTGTAGATTGCTGATTTCTGAAGGGCAGATTTTTATTCGCACTAAAAAAAAACTAAAGTACATTTTTTTTTCCTGATTTTGTTTTTGCTATTCTTATTGTACTAATATTTAGTTAAAAAAAAAAATCTGCTAATTGAACAGTTTTTTCTGCAACGTAATTTTTAACTAATTTTAGTAGCCTTTTTTTTTGATTTTTTACAGGTTTATTTCTATGAGTGTACCTCTGACAGTTGAAAAAATATCGCGCTTTAAATTTTGAAAAAAGTCTAACATTTAACAAAAATAGTCGTACATAAATGTCCATATCTTTTTAACGGTTAAAACTACGTGATTTATTCATTGATAGCTCATTTTATACACACAGAGGAAAATTTAGCTATTTGCCAACTGAAATTCTGTTACTAAGACTCAAATTCGGTTATTACGAATTTCAGTCGGTTGGTACAATAGAACATTAATTTTAACAACAAAGTTTGTGTAATTCAACTAAATTTTAGTTGTAACTCCCAAAATATTCGGAAATCTAATGTAAACATCGTTCTACTAACTGAATTTATAAGTTGTTACCATTAAAGCACACTTTTCTATTCGGATGGCACTTTATTCCTTTGTGTGTAGCTACTATTATCGTGCTTTAAAGAGAAAAAATTAATTTTGTAAAGGTAAAATTGCACTTTTTTCAAAATTCGCCGTTTAAACCGTTGTATTTCAAAAAACTGTTTTTTTTAAATTCTTAAAAAAAAATATGTTAGTTATAAATTATGCCACTAGCCTTTGCCAAATCCCTTTATGGAACTCTTACGGAATCCAAAGTTAAAAAATAAAAATCTGAAAAATATACTAAATGTAGTGAAAAAAGATTTACGTAAAAAAATATTTTCTTGAAAAAAAAAAAGTTTTAATAAAGCAGTTGCACATAATTGCCCATATATTTTTAATGGCTTAAGCTCCAAGAGTCATTGATACCTCAATTTTAAGCTTCTTAAATCATGGTCTTACTGGTACAGAAAAGTTTTTCACTTCTTGATGGCAAATTGCTTTTGTGCTTTCAAAAATTTTTTAAAAAATATATATTAATTATAAATTTTTCCTCTATACCGATACAAAATCCTGCGGGTTACTGAGTTATAGGTTTTATAATTATATTTTTTTTTACATTTTTGTTCATAACTTTGGATTCCGTAAGAGCTCTATATAGGCATTTGGCAACTGCAGAGGGGTATAATTTATTTTGAACATATTTTTTTAATAATTAAAAACAAAAACAGTTTTTTAAAATACAGCGGTTTGAACAGCGAATTTTGAAAAAAATGCATTTTATCTACAAATAAATTATTTTTGTTCTAAGTTTATGTAAACCGCTTTAAAATAAGGTATTCACAATTCACATAGCTTTTACTGTTAAGATGGATTTGGATGATTATGTACAACTACTTTTGTGAAATTTTCGAATATTTTTCATAATTTATAACGCAACATTTCATGATGCGTTGGGACTAGCTACCCAAAACTTGGACGATGTTATAGTTATATGGTTTACAACTTTTATACCAAGTTTGTTTGTATATTCAGGAAGTGCTGAGGAAATCGAGTGGTTGATTTTATATGTTTTCAGTCTTATGCCTTAAGTAGAATATATATTAGTTTTTGGTATTTTTTTTTAAACTTTACGATTTTTATAATAAACAAATTTATATATTTATCCCGAATATGCTTTGTCCCTACTAAAATGAATGCGAATATATATTCTGGCTTGTTGAAGAACAACGTAATAGACTTTGTGGCCGAACTATATGGATATAATTGGACGTTCCAACAAGGCAACGCACCAATCTATGTCGCTCGTATTCATGAAAAATATTTTTAATGATCACAACCAGGCACGTAGCTAGGAATTTGTTTCGAGGGGGGGGGGGGGGTTTCGATTTTTTATTTTGATTATATATTTTTTTTTTTGCACACTAGAGTAACAGCTTTTTTTTTTTTTTTTTTGCTAAATTTTTACCTACACGTAATGGGCAATCATGCATTAATAATAGGTCATTCTGAAACAAAAACCTCCCGCATAAAGTGCATTTCCTGAAAAAGCATTTTTTAATTTTTTACTTATTGTGTTCATTATTTTGCGAATTTTGATGTCTATATCGCGAAACAACGCTTTAATCTGTTTGATGTGATCCGCGAAATACGTCAAATTTGAAAACGTTTGTGTACTTTAAGTTGGATATGCATCGTTATTGTCTAATTAAGTTAAATTTTTAGCTAAATATTAATTTTTAGTTTAATTAAATAAAAAAAGGATTATGCGGAAAACTTTTTGAAAACCTCGAAAAATAAAATTGCGTTATTTTATATTTTTATGTGCTAATATACGTCTAGGGTGGCTAAAACTTGATAAATGTAAAAAAAGTAAAAAAGTTTCAACTTCTAATAACCCGATTAAAATTAATATGATGCTTTATATAATCATACGAAATTTAATATGAGTTAATACAGTTTTATCCGAGAAATGGCCATTATAATTAATTAACATCCGAATAATGAGGCGATACAATTTTATATAGCGGTGTTAATTTATATCTGAACTGATACTGATATATACAAAATAAGCTATAGTTGTATCCGGTTTTTGATTTTAAAACGTCAGGAAAATCCGAAATATCTATTAATCCTTTTAGAATTTAGCCACTTGCAAAAGGTTTACAACTTTATAATTTGTAGCAAATTCCATAGCATTTGGATATTTTATTATATTCAAAAATAAAAAATAATATAATGAAAATGAAGATTTTGTGGAATTTATTAACTTACACCATTGAATAACAAACACGGAAAAACGTTGAAACTAAATTTAGAGTTTTAGATTGAAAATAATCTTAGATTAAATTAAATTACAAATGAAACAAATTCTTTTTTAAGGGTTAAGAACCATAAAGAAATCAATTCAAAAGACAAAAATTGGGGTAAATTTTGTGTATACAATTATACACAAAATGATGCAATTAATTGTACTTTTGTATTGATGTAATACATATTTACATCCAAAATATAATTGACAAATTTTCCAGTGTGACTCTGCATGGGGTAATATACAATTTTATCTAAAATAAGAATGTGTTTTTTAAATTATGATATAATATCAAAATATATATTATTTTGCAATGTCTAGGTATATAAATATAACGTAATTATTAGTTGGATTAGTTTTAGCGTATTCTAAATGCAATATACAATTATACGCAACTATATATGACATCATATTAAATTTTTTCTACGAAATTAATTTTATATATGAATTTATATAATTATGTCCGGTTAAATGCACTGGCAGATAAAACCTTATAAGTGCATATAAAATAATGTATTATTTTATGCAAACGTTTTAACTCGGGAAATTAAAGATTTATAACCGTCCAAAAAACAAATTAAAAGCAAATATGCTATATAATTTGCCTGACACTTATATGGAAGCTTTTCCGATGGGTTCCATTTGAAATTAACGAAATTAATGAAATTCGGATAGGTGATAAAGCAGCAAAAATATATGAAAAACGTATCTATTTTTAAAATTGGTGGTGAAATTTAACACATCTTTGTATGAAAATATGTTTAAAGTTTCGGAAATTTAGACTTATTTAAAAACAGCGTTAAAATGCTCGAGAAAACACACATTTTGAAAACCATTTTGATACTATGTCGTGGACCCCGGCTGCCACTTATTTGAATTATTTTAACAAATTATTCACAATTTATTCCCCTTTTTCATATATCCGACTTCATGTCTTGTATTAAAAAAATCGTAAATTTTACAAGCAAGCGTGATTGTAGTCTGAAAGAAATAATAATAAAGAAAAAATATAAATTTGGAAAATTTAAAAATATACCTGACATCGCCTTGGTCTTATTTAAACTAAATTATGTATTTCCAATTCACTTTGATTTATATTTTGGACAATTTCAAACGCTTTTCAAATTGTCTTTAATCAATTTTTTAAATAAAAACCCTTTAAAATGTCTAAAAAAAACTACATCGTTATTACTGGTTTAGCTGCTTGATTTTAAAATGTCGCATTTCAAGGAGCGCCGATAGAAATTTGTTTACATTTATGGCCGTAATTTCAAGCAATATATACCTACTGGTGCTTAGATACCTACTGTGTACACGAACAAAATCGGGTAGGTATCTAAGCACCGGTAGGTATCTATTGCTTAAAATTACGGGCATTAGTCTAAAAAAAATTGAGAAAATTTGAGTCACATTGGACCACGTTAACACATTATGCATATCGAACAAAGTTTGAGGCTTAAATTTGTTTCAAAAAATTAAAAAAATATGGTCTCTGTGTGTGGAACACGAGTCGCTTTAATGGACTTTCAGATATCGTAATATATATCGTAAAAAAAATACTGAAAACTATGTTACCAGATGCGTGCGTAGCAAACCAAATTTAAATAAAAAGATTGCACTGTAAGTAAAGTGCAGTGTAACACAGAAAAAATCATTGTCAAAAAAATTTCAATTAAACTTTTGTTCGATTTCAAACTTACTTTCAATTAACTGTTTAGTTGAAAATGAATTTGGTATAAAAAACAATTCAGTTTTTATAACGTATAATAACAACATTGAAACAAATGCAAAAATTTTCAAATGGTTTCAATTTTTTTAAGATTTTGTAATTTTTCCCAGTAGTAAACAATATTCAATTAAATTTTTAATAGATGTGAATAAAACTATATGTAATTGAAAATAATATTAATTAAATAGATACAAATTATTTTAGTTGTTACTACAATTGCATGAACACGACCGAATTCAGTTTAACTTTTGCTGAATCAACAAATATTTTAATTAAAACTCAATTTTAGTTTTTTCTGTGTAGACATATTTAATTTTTAGTTTGCATTGTCTCAAACAATTTTTTTATTATATTTTAAGTCAAAGACTTCGAAATCTCTTATGAAATGATTTTATTTATTGCTTTTTGTCGAAAATCAACTCTAACAATGATAGCCGCCCATTTGCAGGCGATGTTTTCTAACGAAATTTTAAGATTCGAATCATATAAAACTATTTCCTATTTGATCCAAGTCAAAAATAAATATTTTCATATTAAATTTATCAATAAAATTGTTAATTTCTAACGAATTGTATTAAGTTTTTAAATTTGTCAAATCATTTCGGGGGGGCTCTAGCCCCCAAGCCCCCCCCCCCTCCCCCCTAGCTACGTGCCTGATCACAACATATCGGTATTGGAATGACCAGGCATAAGTCCAGAACATAGACCCATTGAAGACCTCTGGGGGATCCTTTCCGCCAAGGTCTTTTCAAAGTCAAAGCTATATAAATACTACGCTTAAAGAATTTAAACTAGCAACATTGATAGAATGGAAAAAATATTGATACTGGCACTTTGAGAAAATTACTTAAATATAGTGTTAATCAAAACGAAGAACTATGAATTTTTTTAATGCAAATATAATTATTTCCCATGAACTATTTCCATAAGTATTTACGTTTTTATTTTTTTCTGTTATAAAAAATTAAAACTATTTTTTGTTTTCATAACAAAAAAAAATAATAAAATACAAAAATTATAAAAATATATTTTTGTTCTAATCTAAAGGGTCCGCCATCTAACGTTTTTTTCAACTAGTGCTTATTTCGTGAATGGTAACACTTAGCTCATGTCTGATTTGACAGATAATTAGTTTTATCCTTCCGCTGAACGAATATGGTCCGTATGTTCGTTATCTTGTGAAAAAGTGAAAGAAACTGGCATCCTCATCGATGTGCATGTGCGTGAAGCGCCATCAACATCAATTCACCGTCGTTCTCAACAATTGAACATTTCGGAGACATCATTGAGACGAATTTAGCATAAAGACCTTGGTATGACGCCATACAAAGTCCAATTGGTTCAGGAGTTCAAAAAAAAAAAAGTTATTTGGCGGACCCTTTATAACTCAATATAATGCATTGCACATATAAGATAATTATTATCTAATGAAATTGAAGTGATACACGAATATAAAAGAGTCGTTCCAAACATAAACTCGATTTATAACAGAGTGCAACAGTGAAAAAAATGCACGGACTCGACAGTATAGGTTCGATTGTACTACCAAAGGTTAGTAAAACCCTGTACTCGGTTTGGCCAGTTTGACTACCAATTTTTTTTTATGGACCTCAAAAGATTTTGAAAATCAGTGCACCACTCAAAAAAAGGTGTCCTCAGTTTTTGGATAACAGCTAATTCAGACTTTATGATATTGCTTAACTATATTTGGCAATAATGTAGGGGAAGAGTCTACTGATTCAAAAAATCATTTTTTCCTGTACTTTTTCGAAAAAATATAGGAGAAAATTGTTTTTTTTTTTGCTTTTTCCAGCATAACTTACAGGGACTCATAACTTTTTACTAACAATATATAACAAAATTGTAGCAATTGTAAATCTGAACAACTTTTGTGAACATATCAAAACAATCTGAATGTGTCTAGGCATCCGAAAAGCTTACAAATAGTCGTTTTTGACTAGACTACACTTTTATTGCATTTTGGTTTACTTTATTCAATAACAAAAAAAGTAAACAAAAATGCAATAAAAAAGTAGTCTAGTCAAAAACGACTATTTATAAGGTACAAAATGGTCTTTGTAAGCTATTTGGGATGCCTAGAAACAATCAGATTGTATTGATATGTTCACAAGAGTTGTTCAGATTTACAATTGCTACAATTTTGTCATATATTGTAGCAATTGTATGAGTCCCTGATAGTTATGCTGAAAAAAGCAAAAAAAAAAAAATAGTTTTCTCCTATATTTTTTTCAAAAAGTGCAGGAAACAATGATTTTTTGCACATAAAATGTTTATAAAATTTGTTCAGTTAAGATGAAATGTTAAAATAATTTTGAAAAATTATTGCCAAATATAGTTAGTTAAGCAATATCATTCAGTCTGAATTAGCTGTTGGCCAAAAACTAAGGACACCTTTTTTTGAGTGGTGCACTGATTTTCAAAATCTTTTGAGATCCAAAAAAAAAAATTGGTAGTCAAACTGGTTAAACCGAGTACAGGATTTTACTAACCTTTGGTAGTACAATCGAACCTATACTGTCGAGTCCGTGCATTTTGCCAAAAGTCTTCATATGTTGCACTGTGTAATTTGTCCAATTTATTTTTTCTTTAATAACAACTATTAAAGATGTTTTTGCATTTTTATAAAATTCGCGGGCCATTTTGGATTCTAGGCCAAAGTGGGTTAACGATATTCGCTGAAGTCAGAATTCCATATCTGTATAACTTTGAGTATACTGAAATAAATTACGAAATGCTGTTTGAAATATTAAACATTTCCATGGAGCATTTTTGTAAATATAAAAAAAAGTATTTTAAATTGTCACCAACAATTGGGATTTTTGCTGATTTTTTTTGTAATTTTGAATTTTTATTCTTAAATAATTTTTATTTAAAAATCTACATTTTACAAGCATTTCAAAAAAAAAATTTGTTTCAATTTGAATTTAAAAATGAGGGTGTTTGAATTTACAAATTCCATTGTTGCCTAGACACACATAAAAAAGTGCCAACCGAATTAAAAAGTGTATTTTAATGGTAATAACTAACAGAATGTGTTAGTACAACGATATTTAAGTTAGATTCCTGAATATTTTTTGTGTTGCAACTAAAATTCAGTTCAATTAACCAAACTTTGTTGTGGAATCCGAATATTGGTTTCTACCAACCGGTTTCAGTCGTAATAATCAAATTTGGGTAGTAGTAACCGAATTTCATTTGGCAAATAGCTAAATTTTTTTCTGTCTGTACTGTTTTTTCGGTGTATAAAAAATAAATAAGGCCTATTAACTTATCTCAATTTATCCTCTGGTTAACCCCTGAAATAGCCTTAACCATTGTTACAAATATTTTTTTTTTAATTAACTTATCAATACTTAAACCCAGTTTTTCTTCTAAACATTGATAAAATGTAACCATAGATATTTCTACATACAGAGAAAAGTTTTGACATTTGCCAACTGAAATTCGGTTACTACGGCTTAAATTCGTTTACTACAACTAGAAATTGGTTGGTTTAACTAAGTATTTGTTTTCACTACAAAGTTCGGTTAATACGACTGAATTTTAGTTGCAACACCCAAAATATTTATAAATCACATTGCAATATGGTTGTACTAACCGAATTTATTGGTTGTTACCACCAAACTACACTTTTCAATTCTGTTACATTTTTTTTTCTGTGTGTATGGTTAAGAGTCTTAATCATGGCTGTTTTAATCCTCTAATCAAAATGTTTCACACGAAAATCCCCGTAGTAAAAATAGTGTAATAGATTCTAAGATCCTCAATACAAACTTGCTTTAGAAAATACGCACAATACAATTCAAAACGTAAAAGGAAAACCGTCATGGCAAAAATAATGAACATAATAGCAACGGAAACAAAAAACTGAAAAATCAATCCCAATTACACTACTCAACAATTTCCGACTTTTTGCAGAACTTGTCTTTGAAGTACATATTTTTTAAAAGACTTAGGTAAGCCGAATCCAAATCTATTAAAAAATTTGTTTTGTATCATTTGCAGTTTTTGATATATCGTGGTATTTATATTTACATTGTTAGCCCCATTTTTTCGTATATTTTTCTTAATTTAACCACAAAATTATTATCTTTTTTTTTAAGAATATAAATCTACACAAAATTATCTTTCATTGGATTACAATCATGCCGCTGTTTGTTTTTAATTACTTGCATCATGTGGAAAATTAGTTAAAATATAAATTTCTTTTGACAATATTTCAAGGCATTTTCAATGGATTTACAATTTTAATACACAAATTTTTTCACTGTAATGTCTAGTTTATGTACAGTAATGCAATTTGTACATTTTTTAGCATACATAAAGTTTATAATGATGAAACTAAAAAACTTTGATTTTCAGCTTCCTTGCAATACCAGTAAGATATCCTGATACAAACACCGACTTGATTGTACTCAAATTAAAGACAAGTTTGTTTAGATTTATATTTATATTGTGTAGACTATATTTCTTCTTGATTTTGCGATAAAATTTACAAAAATTAGGCAAAATGTCCGGAAAATGGGGCGAAAGATATTTCAAACCTGTAAATGATACAAACAAGTTTTTGACAGATTTGGATTTAGCGTAAAAAAGTGTTTTTAGATGTGTTTCAAAGCCTGTGTTTTTTGGCCTTTGCGTAGTGTTAATATTTTTTTTTCTAACCATTCAAAATAGTGTATAATTTTGTGAAAATGTGGCACCATTAGTAAAACAATTTGTGTATAAAAACAGATAATAAGTAATTCCGGACAGAAAATAAAATAACCTTTATCTCTCACGGAAATCTGTGCACGAAAGTAAATGTCAATTTGCATAGAAACAACCTGGGGCCTTTGTATTGTGTAACGTTTTTACTTAATACGACATTGAATATGAATCCAATGTGATATATTCTTTAAAGTCAAAATTCGGTGATGACAAATATTGAAACAACTATTCTTATTACTAAAGATTTGCATAAATTCACACTCAAAAACGTTTGACAGTTACTACATGAGAATTGTTTGTGTAGTAATAAGTAGACGTTGCTTTAAACTGTAATTTAAAAAACAACTGACGAATAATACTGTATTTTTGTAATAGTTGTTTAAAGACATTTTTAAACTACATTTATAACTAGGGCAACCAAAATTAAGCTAGAGCTTGTTTTTTATTTGAAAGGATAGAACTATTTAGATGAAGTGTGCTTCATCTAAATAGTTCTATCTTGAAATATATATAATTTTAAAGCTATTTTTGTTTTTTTATATTTGTTTATTTTGTAAATAATATCTTATATTTACAAAGTAGGTATTTTTTTACTTTTCTCTGGCAATCGGTATTTTGAAGTTTTTTTTTTAAGATTTAAAAATTTAACGTTATTTGTGATAAAAGGCAATAAATTGGTTTCTCAAAATGGTTTGAACTTTGAAGCTTAAGAAAAACAATTTCTCTATTGCAACTTTGTTTGATTGACGAAATTCCAAGAAATACATTATATACACATTTTGTCTGTAGTAACAATTTTAATGAAAAATAATGAATTTTGCTGCTTATTTTTAGATTTTTACGACTTATTTGACCGTTTTTCGAGATTCTTTTAAGCGCTTATGACATTGTATTTAGAGCTGTTTTTTGGTTGCCCTATTAATAACCCACTACCAAAACATTTTTTTTTGCAGGCAACTGATAATTTTTGTTAGTCATTTTTAATAATAATACAAATGCACTTTTTTCTAAAATGGGCCATTTTCGCTCGACTTTCAGCAAGGGTTAACATTTTCCAAAAAAAAAAAATCGATTTCAAGAATTCTATCAAATATTAATCAATGGATGGCTAGAAAACCGCGAAAATCTATAAAACAATAAATGTGGCTTATCAAGTTTTTACAATGAGCACTCCAATGGAAGTTATTCTTATGTCCAGGAAAGTTTGTACCAGTTCCGCAACTAGTTCTATAGAACGGTTCTAGAACCCATTCTTATATTCGTGATTTTTGTTTGAAATAGTCACGCTGGGAACTGGTTCTATGGAACGGTGCTAGAACCTATTCTTACATCAGTTCTAAAAATGTATTTTCAAAAATTGTGAAAGGAAATTACGAAAATGGAACAAAAGAAAGAGCTTTCAGTTTTTAGTTTAACAATATGATGTAAAAGGCACAAAAGAAATCCAATTTTAATTGTTTTGTTTTGTTCGTGTACGTCAACTTTTGTGATATATATGTAAAGGGTGATTTTTTAAGAGCTTTCTGATTTGATTTGAAAAAAAAAACACATACAATTTAGAGAAATGTATAAAATCTTTATTTGAATCGATAGCACGATCTATATAATTCAATATTTAAAGATGATTTCATGTAAATGTTGACCGCGGCCTCGAGGTGGGCTTGTCGGTTAGAGGGTTAACAAATTGGCAGGTTACCGAAAACACTCGTTCAATTTCTACCGAAGTTGGACGAATAGTACGAAGTGCGTTATACTGCATTTATAATACAATTAAAAACTTGTAGTTTTTGAAAACTTCTTGTCAAATTCTATAAAAACTTTTAAACAAAAACTACAAGTTTTCAAAAACTACTAGTTTTTGGTTTATAATTAAAACTTAAATAAGTGGTACCAGCTGGCTAACCGTTGGTTTGCCAGCACTGTCATAGCGTTTGTTGGAAGTAACTTGCCAACGCTGGAAAATTAATAAAAAAGTTGGTCTAAAAAAGATTTTCCACCAACATAAAAAACACAAGTTTACTATTTTTTTAACAATGTTTTAAAATCTATACTTCAAAAGAATTTTTTATTAACGTTGGCAAAGCGTTCTAAATTAGGACTTTGGCAATGCTTTAATTTTTTACGGCTGTAAATTTTATAAATCAAGTACTATCTAATCACATTTTGCCAACGGTGGAAAAGTGTTGTAAAAACTTGCTTTGCCAGTGCTTTAATGTGAATTTTTGTCAATGGTACTAAAAATAAAGTGCTTTACCAGTACGGGATTTTTCTGACCATCGGCAATTCCTGGCTGGTGCCATTTCTATATATTTTTTTTTTTTTATTAAAACTAAAGTAAAAATAACGCAAGGTTAAAATCATTAGCGTCCGAACGAACAGTTCGAACAGAAAATGCATTTGGTCGGTATTCGGTATTTTAAAGAATTAATTAAAAATTTGGCGAACGCGAAAATGTTTATTGGGAGGATTAGATGCGATTTTTAATGTCAAATTTAGAGAAATGTCCGAAGTTTTTTTTTTTTTATTTGAATGCTTTATTTCAATATTTCATTTAACAAAATTTTAATGTTGCCTCGGGGCCAATTATGGAGGCTAAAAAAGCAAAGAATTCAATGAATTCACTGTTCGGCCAAATCGAAAATAGTTAAATTTTATGCACAAATTCGAATTAAATGGGCTGAACAAACATGTTTCCAAAACGAAAATTTATCCTCATTGCCTCTAGATACCAAAAAACCGAACAAACATAGTCATACTCTCCTAAAGACACACAAAAATCATACTCTCCTATAGAGTAACCCTGTTTTAATTGTTATATAATATTTATTAACTACGTAATAAGTTTAAGTTAAATATATTGCAATTACAACCAAAAAAAAATTTAAATTACACAAAATTTACACAAACTACATAAGACGACACTTAATTTGCATATGAAGCAAAAATGTGAAATGTACAAGAAAAATAATTGAACCATAAAATCAATGCAACTTTTACGAGCTTACAACCAAACTTATGACTGAAAACCCCTCCCAGAGAGGCACAAGTTCAACAAATTTTATGTCAACTTTATAATTCCATCAACTATCATTAAATAAGGCATCAGAGCTTAGAAAATTAAAAAACAAAAACAGTTAAGAAAAGTTTACTTATGGCTTTAAAGTTTAAATTATTTTTCATTTTTAAAATATAACAAGAAGTGTAAAGTTTAATTCGAAAAATCTTTTCATAAAAACTGTTCAAAAGATGTTTAAAAAATTTGTTATATTATTACTTGTTGCTTTTATTGGCTGTAGTTCAGCAATTGATATTGCTACCATTAGTAAAGGAAACGGAACATCTACAGTCTCCATGCTAGAACGAAAATCAAGAGCCGGTCTAGTATCCTTTGAAACTGTTGGCGAGAGTTTAGCTTTGGGTTTGGATATTCTTTTACCCTTTCTTAATGTGCCCATTGCAAGAGAACTAGATGTTAATGGTAATGAACCGG
This sequence comes from Delia radicum, assembly GCA_021234595.1. Classification (NCBI taxonomy): domain Eukaryota; kingdom Metazoa; phylum Arthropoda; class Insecta; order Diptera; family Anthomyiidae; genus Delia; species Delia radicum. The sequence goes on from CM037851.1 coordinate 254,145,891, forward strand.
TAAGGAAATGTTTAATATTTTTACTTACACTCATAGATAAAAATTAGTAACAATCTTTTTTAAATCTACTTAAAATTAGTTAAAAATTACGTTGCAGAAGAAACTGCTAAAGTTATTAGTAATATAAAAATAGCAAAATTAAATCTGTTGTATTTACAAATATTTAGTTATACACAGCATTGCAAAACTAGAATTACATATTGATTTCACTAAATTTCGTAAGTTAAAAAAAAGTAGAAGAGTTTAACCGGCATAAAAGTAAAACCAATGGAAAATTAATAATATTTAACAAAAAACCAATTCATTTATTTTTTAGTTTAAAAAAGAATAATAAAATCAATTAGTAAGTGTTTCATAACTACACTGATAGGATTTTCCTTCATACTATTAATGAATGTCTTTCATTAACTTGGATTCATTGGTTGAATGAAACATTTTCATTAAATTAATGAAAAATTCATTGACTGAATGAAATTTTCATTAACTGTATTTGTTTGATCCTTAAAATATGCAATCATTTTTACATAAATATTTTTTGTACAGCAAACAATAAGTTCCATAAAATTTCCACTGGAGGCGCTTCAACTAATGAAAAAAATATTTTCCTACAAAAGTCTAAATAAGCACATCCTTTTGGTTTTGTAATTTAGGTCAATTGGTAAGGCGGTGCTGTTTGTATGGTGATGGTTGCGGGTTCAAGTCGTGTTCAGGGAGATAAAAAAAAACGGAAAAATAAATATAAGATAATAAAAAAGAAAAAATTAACACAAAATAAATATGAAACAAGACAAAAAATATTTTTTTCAATTATTATTTGATTAATGAAAAATATTTCATTGAGCCAATGAAACTTTCTTTGGGGACTTTTTAATGAAAAATTCATTGTATTAATGAAGGATTTCATTAATACAATGAACAAAATTCTATCAGTGTATAAATACACTTAACTTATTATATAAAAATTTACAAAAATTTAAGAAAAATATTTTAAAGCAACAGTTTTAATAATAAGTGATCCCTCCCTTGTTTTTTGGGAATCAACCCGAAAATTCGATCAGTCAGATTTATTCGAAATTCTAATAGATCTCCACGCATCAATAACTGCTTCTTTTAGATGAAAGACGCTTTCACATTGACGGGTTTCTGCGAAAACTCTCAATGTGGTTTTCAATAGTCTTATATTTTTTGATGATAACCACTCACATCGTCTGACGACTTACATGTAGTGAGTTATTGTCTTGTTGGAAAATGAATTCTTCTTCGTGGCTATTTTCAATAAATGCCACCAATTGCTCTTCTAATACTGTAATGTACTCAGAAGAATTCATACTGGTGCTTGGAAATGCCAAATTAACCATACTGTTAAAACAAAAAGCGCCCCTAAGGATTTCTTTCTTTTTGAGAAATATCGTGATTCCTTACGTAGGCCCCTCCAATAGCTGTTAAAACCATCAAGACTGAACTTTTTCTCATCAGCAAAAATCACCTTTAAAAGAAAGAAAACAACATCGATTATTGACTTATGTTTCTCCAGTTGGTTTGTAAATTCCAATTCAAGCCGAGTAGTTTTGTGACGGGTAACAAACTTGGCACAGACGTCAGCTTTTGGTGAGTGATTCTCTGGGAATCCTTAAAGAGCCTACTTATGGTTGATTTGGACACATTTATCTTACATTCATCGATTACCTGATTGAGACTCTTCAATGTTTTGCTGATACATTTGATTATTTTACGCCGGTCCGGATCAGAAATCTTTTTTTTGGGCCGCCTGGTTTATTTTTACCATAAGCACTCGGACTATTTGCAAAATTTGTGACAACCTCATGTGAACGGTTTATTTTTCCAGCAATTCCCCGAAAATTTAAGCCAGTTATTGAATAGGCTGAAATTTTCCCTTTTTCAAAATTACTTAGATACTAGAACCAAGCGGCATTTTATTGCAAATTGATTAAAGTTGCATAAAAAAAAAACAAAAATAATTCTTTAATTTGTCTTTATTTGAAATATTTCTTTGTTTACCGTTATATGCAATTATAGTTATAAAACTATAACACAATATTATTACACAAATTTTCTCTTAAATCAATTAACTAATCTCTTAAATTTTAGGCAATTCGAGATCAGTTATCACACTATTAAATCCAGTTGTACGTTTTAAAATCATTTGTAATTATAGTTATGCAACGCAGTGTATTGGAGCTTTATTTTAGTTAGGTGGCAATAACTAATTAGACTGCTAAAATCAGCAAAAAATTAGCTTAATGTTAGTAGACAACAAATTTTTAAAATGTTAAATTTTTAAAGCTTTTTTTCGATTTTTTTTAATACGAATATAAATCTGCCCTTCTAAAATCAGCAAAAAATTTATTAAATATTCCTGTTGTTTTTAGCAAAATCTACTGTTATTTGCATTCACTAAATTTAAGGTAAATATAGCAAAAATTTTGTTGATATTAAGGTTTTTGCTTGCTGTTTTCAGTCTACAAATATTTGTTAAATATTTTTGTTAATTTTAGCAGAGTAAATTGCTATTTTAAATTAACTAAAATTCATTTAACAATTTAACTAAAATTTTGTTAAGTTAATAGTTTTATTTTCGCTGCTCTTGTTTTATTAATATTTAGCAAACAAAATCTGAAAATTTAGCAGTTATTTTGTAACGTAATTTTTAACTAGTTTTTGGTAGTTTTTTTCTGCTATTTTATGAGTGTAAGTTAGAATTAATTTAAATTTATAATTATTAAAATTGTTTTTTTTCAGGCTTTAGTTAATATTAACTCTGCTGCTTTGGCTGCCACTGGTTTATTAGCAGCTTCAGGTGCTTTCGTTTCATATCTATTCAGAACATATGTTGTTTTTGAAGAAAAATCTAAGGATAAAAATCGTAGATCTGATAATGAATTTGAAACCGAATTTTGGTCTATGTTTAATAACTTTAAATTGGTTTATAAAAATTCATCTGGTGTAAAAGTTGGTGAGTTAAAAAGTGTAAAACAATTTTAGGGTAACCGGTTGCATACCGAATGAAACCAATGGGAAATGAAAGTAGACTATCACTAAATAAAAACCCAAAAAAAGGAGTTTGAAAACTTATCTCGAATTTCATTTTTATGGCCTTTTGAAGTTGGACTTTTTCAGTAAAATATTTTTTTATTTTTTACGTATTTCAAAAAAATAAACTATATCAAGTGAAAATGAACATATATGGGCTTGTATATGATTGTATATGGGTATAGCTTATCATATATGACCATATACAGTTAAATATCATATATTATCATATATTATCGGATATGAGCATATATGAAGCATATAGAGCATATATAATCACATAAGACCATATAACCCCAAATTACGGATCCGAACATATTTGGACATAGATATGAGACTATTTATGGTCATACACTGAACTATAAACGCAGGTAGAAAATGCCAACCGTACCAAAAAATAGTACGGGCAAACCACCGTATTAAAAATTACCAAAGGTGCAACTAAAATTGTACTAGGAAAACACTATTTTGTTTGCAAATCATTTGTTTTCCCAGTACCACCCACAAAATACTTTGCTAGAATTGTTTTTACCAATATAACAACCAATTACAATACAAGCATTTTATTTTATTATATTTCACACATTTAAATATGATGTATAAGACTAAGACAGAACTGTATTGGTGCTTATTAAATGTGTTTTATTATACATATTTCCAATAATTAATTTAATTTAAGCTATTTTAAAAGCACAAACTTTTTTGACTTACAAACGTTATGCCAACGGTGCCAAGTTTGCCCAAACCAAAGGTTGGCCACTGTTATTAATCGGGTAACAGGACAGTACTGTCAAGATTGTTAATCCCACGGTCTGCCAAAGCATAACCGACCGACGTCGACGCTTTGCCAACGCTGTGCCGATTGTATTTTTCTACCTGGGTATGTCCACTATATAAGGGCTAATCTAATGAACATCATTTTGTCGAGTTGTACCTAAACCGCATAATTGCCCCACCTCATTTTCCGATATAAAATAAAATACGAAAACACCCAAAAAAGCCAACCCAAAAATACTAATTTTTTAATATGATCTGATATTTTTGGATCAGTGTATAAACAAATATTTTCGTTTGTGTTTTAACCTCGGATATAACATGTTTTTGTGCAATAAATAATCTTGTAATTGTTTAACTTTTAGCAATGATGGAAAAAAAGATAAAAAAAATAGCCAAAAATTAAAATTTGGGCTAAGTTTTATAAACCCTTTGGGGGTTTTGGTCTCTTGATTGTCTATTTTCATTTTCCGTTGTACTCGTTCCGTATAAAATTTCTTATAGCACAGTAGAGGTGTTCAAAAAGTTGAAAGTAAAGCCCCCTATGTTACTACTTTGAGGTGATACAGAAGGGATTACGCGAAACCGTTAACCAGTCATGGAGGGACAGAATTGATGTGTCTAGGGCGTTATGGCCCGCATTGGACGCAGGGGCAACCAAGGTTCTTTTGGGACTGCACAGGGATGGTCACAGGATCCTTACGGGGTTCCTGACCGGTCATTGTTCTGTCAGGGCTTTCACAAGCAGATGGGACAGGGACATACCGGATTTTTGCAGGTTGTGCGAGGACGTTGAGGAACTGGAGACAGTTGAGCATATAATGTGCCACTGTCCTAGGTTGCAGGGTCTCAGACATAAACGGCTAGGAGATAGATTTCACGACGAACTTGGGTGTGTCGCTGGATGCAATCCAGTAGATTTGCTGAGATTTGTCAGGGAAATAGGACGGCTGTTTCTAGTAAGGGGACGATAGGAGCTTGTTCTGGGGAGTATCTATCCGTTTTTTCTAGATCTTTCTTTCTATCTATCTGTCAATCTATCTATCTGTCTATTCCTATTTTTTCTTACCTTTTCACTGAAGGGATTCACAATGGACCGTATTGGTCTCCGAGTGGAGATGTGCCCTTGGGCACATAACCCTTCTTAACCTAACCTAACCTAACCTATGGGGACAAATTTTACTTCTTTTAGTTTTTGCCAAAACATTTTAATGTCGTAATTTTATTTATTCTATATGATAAATTAATCGATAAAAAGACAAAATGTTTAAAAGAACTGAATACGGCGACGGGCGATTTTTATGGAAATTTTTCGAGTGAATTGCGATTTTCTTGACAATATTACACATAAAACATCGCTACCAAAAAACTGGAAACATATTATAAGAATATGACTTTGCGCACAACTTTTTAGCCCAGTAGTTCTTTACCGATTTCGGATTTTTATATCTTTTTGAAAAATTTTTTTTTGTTTATATCGATTGATTTATCATATAGAATAAAAACTATTATGACATTAAAATTTTTTCAGCAAGAACTGAGAAAATAAAGTAATTTTTTCAATATAAAAGAACACAGTTTCAATTTTCAGTCGATTTCCGCCTCGACGTTTCTTTATCCAATCGGCACCAAACTTTATTTTAAATGATTTTATATACAAATGAACCAAATTAGCCCATTCGTTAACTTTACAACTTTGAACATCTCAATTGTACAATGTAATCATATCTAATTTTAAAAATATATTCTTCCTATTTAAAGATACCACATTATCTGGCCTATTTGATACCATAGATGAGACTTTTCAAAAAAATGACATCGATTTAAGTTCATGCATACAAAAAGCTCTTTGCAAACGTATACAATTATCTACAAGTCGCGTATCTGAGGGTAATTCCTCAGGTGTCGATAAAATTATTGATGGCTTGACAAGTTTAAAGTGGTTTAAGCACTTTCTACGCTACACAACTTTGAAAGATGCCATTGATGCTGGGGATATGTTAACACATTCGAATCGCAATCAAAATGACCAGCAGCACATTTATTGTGATGTTAAATATCCTAAATGTAAATGGTCTATGCCAGAAGATAATCTAATGGATATAATTAATACTTATTTGAAATTTACGTGAGATGATTAGGATGTTTTATTTGGAATATGTTTAGAGTAGATTCAGTTTTAAAAGTATTATAATTTATTTAAATAACTTAATATAATGTAGATAATTTAGAATTAGAAAATTAAACAATTAAACATTATTTAAGAAGGTTGTCAGATTGTGTTTGCAAAATAATTAAGCGATCGTTATTTCGCGCCCAAATGGAATCTGAACAAAAAGAGACTAATAGAGTTTTTTCTCGGCATCTTTAGTAGCTTAATTGCTAGAAGCAGACCATTTTCAAAACAAAGCGACAGTATTAGAAAACTCGTTTTGTAGTCTTCATAACTAATTTAAAAAGAATTAATATGATTTAAATGTTCTGAGTTATGGACAATTAAGCAAATTTTTTTGCGAGACATTTAAGAAAGTTTTGCAAAAATGTTACATTTTTGTCCCCTACGTTTTGTTTAGCGTCCATTTGTAAAAAAGCTAATCATCCGCTAACGCTTATTTTCGTACACTCAAAAAAAAAAAAAAAAAAAATAAGAGCAATTTTTTTGCTGACATCGCGTTTTTAGCTAAAATTTTATTTAAACGCTTTTACCAATAAACAAAATTTGAACTAATGTTTAACTAATTTACGTTGCTACCAAAATTGTGCTGATAAACACATTATTAGCATGTAGAACAAATAAAAATACAGAGATTGATTTCGTTCATTTAATTTTTTATTTTGTATACTACACATCAAATAAAGGCACGCATGCGCACATAAAAATTGTAAATATTAAAAAATATAAATAAAACCTTAAATAAATTAAATAAACTGATTTTAAAAAATACCTAAATGAATGATATTTTGATAAATTTGAAAACTGAAGATGCATGCAAAAATAAAAAATGCTTTGGTGCTGCTGTAAAAGATAATAATAATTTTATGTTAAGTTAGTGTTTTTACAAAATTTTCTATTATTTGTTATATTTTTGTATTGAAAAAAATCATTTTGGGGGAGGAAATGTTGCATTTTCCCTATCCCTGGATCCGCTCCTGACGGAAATAATAAAGATAATTTTTTGTTTTATTTAAATTAATCGTTATTATTTTTTTTATCAATTTGAAGGGCTTTCATTTCATATACATTAGGGCAGGGTCGATTTGTAATGAGGCAAAAAAATCGCTCAGCGTACAAGGAAAATCGTATTCTAGGGATCAAAATAAGAAACTTTGCCGAAGGAACCATACCTCTAAAACGAATTCAGATGTCCCGACTTTTGACCCGTAGGGTCAAATTTTGAAAAAGCCTACTTTGATATTTCAGAAAGTAGGAGGAATCTCTCTAAGATTATGGAAGCTACTTCTTCTCCGGGAGACGCGCTAGCAGATTAATGCATAAATCATCATTCTAGGTGACCGTTAAGGGGTTAAAATTTAAGTTGAAAGAGGTCCTTTTTAGCCGTGTTTTTATAGCAAAATATACAAATCTCGGGATAGAGATATTTCTGAAAGTATCAGAAGTCTTTCCAAGATTAGGGTCTCTATTTCTTCTCCGGAAGACGCTCTAGCAGATGAATGTATGAATTATATTCGATTGGGTTGGATTCGATTGGGGCACTCTAAATTGGTCAAAGTGGGATTATTCAAAATTTGACCCTACGGGTCAGAAGTCGGGACATCAGAATTAGTTTTAGAGGTATGGTTCCTTCGGCAAAGTTTCGACCCGCCCTAATTTATATACATATATTAAACAGTTTATATATAAAACATTATATATGACCCACCAAAACTACACATTACCAAATCATGGGTAAAGTAATGTATCGCCATAGGGCTTCATGCATTACTTTACACGTTACTTCACTGATTATACAGGCGATGAGCCTCAAAGTAACTCATTACCTTGTAGGGGGTAAAGTAACTGGTTACTTATATGGTTATATGGTGGGAAAAAGTAATGGCATATATAAAAATTAGGTGACTGTATACATCAGCGATATAGTCCACAATTTGTGTGCAACTATATGATTGCAATATTATTGCCAGTGTTACTGTCATTTTGCCCTACACAGTTTAATAAGATGTACAATACTTTTGCAGAAAATATGGAACCACTCTTTTGTGCTGTTGTGGAGGGATATAAAAATTGCACAATGTGGCCAACACACTATAAAATAATTTTCACATTTCTTGGTTGCGCAATAAGAAGAAAAACCTTTATGATTTTTCCCAATATATTGTACAACCTTCCAATATGGAACTACACACGGGTAATATTTTGCACAATAAAAAAGTTGCAGAAGAATATTGAGTAGTGTTATAGATATTTCTTAATAGATGTGACTATTAGCGAACAATACTGTATTGATATTTTAAGGGTAACGTTATTTTAATTTATTTCGGTAACGGTATTTTAGTGATAACGCTATATTAGCTGTTTCGTTAAAGGTATTTAAAGGTTATATCGGTATTTTACGGATAACGATATTTTAATTATTTCGGTATGGGTATTTTAGGGATAACGATAGTCAGTTTAAATGGTTTTGAATCGTATATTAGCGGTATTGCCTGCCATCCCCGCTTTTTTGTCACAGAATTTGTGTATTTTTCTACAACGTCCTGTTTAAGTTCTCATTTATAAAGCTAGGACAATGGAGTTACTATCCAGTTCGTGTAATGACATTCTATAAAATAATAAACAATATAAGAAGTTTATATTATAATTTGAAGCATTTTTATCCATATATATTTGTGTCTCGACCGAAATTTATAGATATGTCTATGCAGAAATCTATCTTCCAATGAAAAGTTTGTACAAAATGTTAAAAAAAGGTTATGAAGCCATATTTATTATATTGGAAAAAAAACATTTTATTTACTTTTGCATAAGGTTCTGTGCCAAAAATTTCCTTTAAAAATAACATATCTACAATTCTTAAGCAATTTGCTGGTTTGTACCATATAGTGTTTCAATTGAGATCTTGTCATCCATTATTAAAACATAAACAATTTTTACGAAAGGCGGTTACCTAAAAAATATCGCCACTTTGTTACTTTGTACCATATACTATTTTCGTTAACTGTATGTACAGATTAACATACTTACTTTTTTAGTTATATTCCAGTATTCAATAAAAACAAATAATTTTTGCAATACGTATTTAGAATCAAAATAATCAATTAATATTTATTTAGCATAAATTGAAATAAAAAGTGAATGAAAATAAGTTGTTAACATTAAACATAAATCTGTGTTTGCAGAGAAATTTTGATTTTTAATATAATAAATTGATCAAAAAAAAAAATAAGGTTTATGAAAACAAGACAGACAATTATAAAATAAAACAGATTAACATATTTTAGAAATACAAAAAATTTAAAGAAGTTAGTTTCAATGAAACTGAATTAAAATCTGTGGACTTTCGATAAAACCTTTTCGCAACAGATTTTGTTTGGCTGTACATTTCTTTGACTAACGCCCCTAAATTTAAATATTTGTTAATACAAAAAACTTTTAATTGAATTCGGTCTTATTGAAAAAAATTTAACTATTTAATTGATTTAGTTTCAATTAAGATCTTAATCATATCTATTAAAATATAATTGGATATTGTTTTTACTTTAATCTTCTTTTTGGTAGATACTATTAAAACTTAATTGAAATTGTAAAAAATCGCTAAAAATTGGGAAAAAAAATCACAAATATTAAAAAATTATAAAAGTTTTAAATTAAAAATCACCAAAGTTATAAAAAATCTTTAAAATTTAAAAAAATCGTCAACATTGCTAATATTGGAAATTTTTTTTTACAGAAGTATAAAAAAAAACGCTAAAATTGAGCGATTTTTTCAATTTTAAAAAATATCCACAAATAAAATTCAAAACGTCCACATCTCCAAAATATATTTAATTTTGTTTTTAAATCTTGCCGATTTTTTTTTAAATTATGGCTATTTTTTTTAAATTTTGACGATTTTTAAAATTTTGGTGATGTTTTTAAATATTGACGTTTTGTTCAATACTAGCGATTTATTTAATTATTCGATTTGGCGTTTATTTTTCAATTTTGGCGTATATTTTTTTTATACATATTTTGGCGATTTTTTCATTTAATTTTATTTTAGCTTATTTATAATTTTTTTTATTTTTAATTTTGGCGTTTTTCAGTATTGGTGATTTTTAAATTTTTTCTTTTTTTTTTATTTTTTTTTTTTAATAGTGGTTATAAAAAATGGAAATTTGGTATGCACCAAACTCATTTGCAATTATACATTTAATATATATTATTAAACTCTTAATTAAAGGTGAATTTGAATTCAAACAAAAGTTTACTAGAAATTTTATAGAGAATAAATTTTCTTTGTGTAGTTATAATTCTAATCGAATTTGTATGTTGGGAAAAGTCTTAAGTGCCCCATAGACAATCAATATTATTAGAAAAGTTTTGTTTATTTTTTTAAATTAACTGAATATTTGTAATCTATATTGAAAGTATTTTAATAAAATTGAAAAATTCAAAATGATTTGGATTTTGGATTTTTGTTTTTAAATTCTATATTACACAATTTTTCGAAATTTAACCGTAAAATCATGAAATCTTTTTTAAGAATATAAGTATACGCATAATTATCTTTAATTTTAGTAAAATCATGTGTGTCTATTAAATAAGATCTGTTTCAAAGCCAGTTTTTTTTTGTAGTGGAGTAGTATTGTTAACACTAGATTTACTGCAGTCCGATATATACCTAGATTTACTGAACAGGTCATTTTGACCGGAACATACAAATTGCATTTATTTGTTAAATATATTAACTTATTTTATATCAAATCGATATATTGTTGTTAAATATGTTTATTTATTTAATTTTTTACATAGAAAAGAAAATGTTTAACCCTTAAATGCCCATAATATCTTTAAAAGGAAACCTATTAAAAAAAAATCAGAAGTCTTCTATTAAGTTTTTTGAATTTTATCAGTAGAAATTACAAAAAGTAGTATGGCATTGTGGATTAAGTCATTATTGCACTGAACCCATTTTACAAATATCAGATATCTAGAAAAAAGGTTTGGGCAGGACGTTAAAAGGGGTCAGAGGAGGGAATGTTCTCGTTTTTGACCGGCTCGTTTAAATGTCAAAAAAGGTCGCCTTGATACGCTTATACGTCGATAAAGGAAGCAACATGCCAAACAAGGCGCTTCCCCCTAGATTTAGAGGGGTTGTAGTCGTTTGGGGTGATTTTAGTGAGTAAAAATTTGTTATGTGGAATTTTAGGAGGTGAAAATCTGATTAAATGAGGTAATTTTGTCTTTATAAAAGCAAAATTTTCGGTTCAATTATTATTTTTTGTCAAATATTTGGCATGATTTTAACTTTTTTTTAATTGTTGGTAAAATTTAAGTCACTGTGCTGTTAATATAAAATTTCAGATTTTTGACTATGAAAAAAGTTAAACTCTAATAAAATTAGAGTATTTTAACATTTTTATTCAAAGAATTTGAAATTATAACTAAAAAATTTAGTAGTTTTTAGGAAAAATAATTTTTGAGGGAAATCTAGGTATACCACATCAGTATTTCTGATATACGAGGCCCGACAGAGAAATTAACGTTATTTATATTTTTATACTATCATTTTAGAATTATTTATTTCTAATTTAAAGTTATGTTGGAACAAGTTTTATACAGAGAAATTAATGTTATTATATTTTTATACTATCATTTTAGAATTAAAAGTTATGTTGGGAACAAGTTTTTAAAAAATTTTGACTTTGAAAAAAGATAACGGTTAAATTAACCGGCTCCGTAAATCTAGTGTTAAACAGAGTATAAATAATATTGATATCTTTTCAATATTATTTAAAACTTTTTGCATATTTTACTGTTTTTTTTTTTAAACGTATAGATAAACTTCAGTTTGCATGGTTAATAACAGCAAAACCACACATTACCAAATAATGGGTGAAGTAATGTATCGCGAGCTTCACACATTACAATACACCTTACTTCATTGATGAATTTTACAGGCGATGGGCCTAAAAGTAATGGGTGGGCTCATTACCAAGCAGAGGGTAATCTGGTTACTTATGTTCATTAAGAAAATTTTATAAAAAAATGATTACAAATATTTTTTTTTAATTAAACAAATAAATCCAGTAAAAAACGCTGCTTACATGCAAGTAGGTTTGTCAAAAAGAATCCCTTACAAACCTGCTTACATATGCTATGATTTTTATATGGCGAATTCCCACTTGGAAGCATTACTTTTGGGCAAAATAAGCTCGGATTTTGGCGCTTACAACGAGCTGTGATTTCATGGCTTTCAGTAAAATCACATTTCATGTCTACATTATTACGATAAAAGTAATAATATGAATATAAAATAATTTATTTTACATACAATTCTACAGATATTAGTTTTTTGCTGTTAACATTTTTTTGACATATAATATAATCATTTTATTTTTATTTACCGCTCTACATGCTAGCTCTTCAGAAACAGTTTAATGACTAATTATTTTATATAACATACTCGAAAACAGCAAACACAATCGTAAATCTCTCGGGAAAATTGGTACAGATCGTTTATAATACACGATATGAAACTTTCTGCATTACAACCTGCATCCTTGTAAGGGATTAATGTAAGCTGCTTACAAACTGCATTCTTGTTAGGGAAAACAGTAAGCTCAAAAGTTTTGTTTGTTTATTTTTATACGAAAATTATTCGTTTTCTTTGCTGCTTCTCATTATTATGTAATAGTAAGCACTTACATCAGCGCACTGGACGTGGTCGTGCTGACATTCGAATCTGGTGGTCGTGCTGACATTCGAATCTGGCGTCTCTGGTTGAAGAGCGAGAACTGCACCAAAAGAGCTATCGTCACATACAATAATTGGTTGCTTAAAATGTAAATAAATTGTTGTGCTTCGAGTTTTCGTTTGTGATGTTAAAAATATATACATTACCCTCATGTATACAAAAAACGCAAAAGTAATGTGTCCAAATATAGCTTTTTAAAAAAATATTTTATATATTACTTAACTTTTATATTTTATGCATTCTGAAATTGATGATCGGTAAGCTATTATTTTTTGTTTTGAAATAATATAAAAGGTAATGCTGTATCATTACAAGGTAGCCCATGAGTGATCAATTATTGGTAACTCATTACTTCAGGTTTCAAAATAATGATAACTGTAAGGAGTATAAATTACAAAGTAATGTATTATGTAACCCATGATCGGGAACTCAATACTTTTTGTTGAAAAATAATGACACAGGTAGGTAATACACATTACATGGTAATACATTACTTTATCGCACCCATTACCAGTTTTCCTGGGATTTAAAATAAAATATTAAATATTTAAAAAAATATTTTTGTGAAAAAAATAAGTCCTTTTGTCAAAAGTCCACAGATTTTTTAATAATTACAATATTAATTGCCTGATAAATGCTTAAATTTATTTAAACTAAAAAGAAACAAATTGAAATTTAATTAAATTTATAAGAAATTATATATTTTTTTTTATAATAAAAATTTTAATATTTTAATATGTTTATTTATATAGTATATATCTATTTTTTATTTTTTTTTGCATAATCATAGTATTATTTAAATATTTATTTCAAGCTGTTGAAAGAGAATAAGCACAACACAAAAGAAAATTAAAAGGAAAATCGTCACGCAAAAAATATTGAACAAAATAACAAAGGAAAACTGAAAAAACTTGTCCTTTTATGTTATAATTTTATTCTAAATATTTATTTAATCGTTCTTAAGACTTTCAGTTGAAAAATATTCATATTATTTTGTTGCTACACAGAAAAAACTAAAAACGGGTTTCAATTAAAAAATTTATTGAATCAATTAATATTTTAATTGATTTTGCACCTATCACGGCAATGATACTATCAATTAAACCTTTTATTAAATTTAAAACGGGGAAAAAAGTTATAAATAACTTCTACAAAAAAAAAAAAAAATATTGTACTAAAAAAAAAAGTGTGTGATCTATACGTTGGTATGTGTGTTTTTTTGCAATGCTGAGTCTGTTAGTGTGTGTGCTTGTTTTGTTTGTTAACTTCAAATGTATTTGGTATTTTATACTGAAAATTTTCTATTTATGCATACAGTGTATGAAAAAATAATATGATAATTTCGTCTAAAATAAAATATCTATTTATATATTTAAAAGTCAATAAAAATATTTATTGATTCAATTAAATCTTTGTTTAGAAACAAATTAAATTAAATTCAAATCAAATCTTTAATTAGATATTTTAGGTTGATAATTTTTTCTGTGTAATATCTTTTATATTTCAATTTTTATAAAACTATTTTATCAATTACACTACTCAACGAATTTGACTTTTTTGCAGAACATCTTTGTGAAATACATATTTTTTAATAAATGTACCCAGCCGCCAGATATTGCCCATCGTTCAAAAGTCCAGTACTGGCAAACTACGGATATTTTGTGAAACCAATGTTTTGCCAGTGCTATCCAAAATAGTGTTTTGCCAGTACTGTTTTTAAAACACACGGATCCAGGAAAAGATTTGGGGAGGGAAATTACAGTAGTTTTTATTAAATTTGCTAATTTATTTTACACTTTTATATTGAAAAATTTAATTTTGGGGGAGGCAGTATTTCATTTTCCCGTCCCTGGATCCGCGCCTGGTTTTTACTAAACACATATACATTGTTATTTTAATTTTTTTTTTAATTACACATATTTTACCGGTGTTTTTGATAGAGAATTTTAAGGCGCATTCACAATGGCAGAGTGTAAGACTCTACAAAGTGGAAGATGCAAATTACAACTTTTTTTTTTTACAAGTTTTAATAGAAAATGTTTAATTGATTATATTTTTTTAAGGTTTTGGAAAAATTTTGATAGTATTCATATAATAAAATACCGAATAATTATTTTAAAAATATATCTTTTACTAAATTGACAACTGTTTCTTTATTTTTAAATATGTTTTAATTCAATACATTTTATTATTTGTGTAAAATTGTTATTGCAATTGTTACATTTTGAAGTTTTTAATTTTGTCTTTTAGAAAAAAATTTAATACTAATAAATTGTATTTCAGAAATTGTTAATTGAATTTAAATTTCATCAATTGAATTTCAGAAACTACAAAATGTATTTCAGATTAAATAATTAAAATATCAATTGTATTTCAGTTTTATCAATTGTTTTTCAGAAATTAAACATTGTATTTCAGACATGTCAATTGTATTTTAGAATTTGTCAATTGTATTGCAGTTATTATTAATTGTTTATCAGAAATTATCAATTGTATTTCAGAAATAATAATAAAATACTTTTGATAACTTCTTAAATATAATCAAGAATTTCTGAAATACAATTGAAGGGCTTAGTGCAAAAACTTGATAAGCCACAAAATTAAAATAATGAAATAATCGCCTTCAAAGTTTAAAAACAATGTAGAAAATAAGGCTTTAACTAAACCAGACTGTAAGCATACATAATAGGTGCTTAAGGAATGCTCCCATCACATACCCGTTCATGGATGATAGAAATCCATCGGAAACTGCGTTTTTACAAAAAAAAAAGTGTGGCTTATCAAGTTATTGCACAAAGATAAGTAAAGAAGTTCATAGTCTGAAAAATGGTAGCAAATTAGATGGTCTTTCTTGATACTTGATACTTGTAAAAAGTGCCAAAATGTGTCTTCTATTACATGACCTTCTTCGGAAGACTATAAGACAGTAAAAACCATTTTATTAAGTCAATGTGGCTTATCAAGTTTTTGCAGAAATTTTATTTAGAATTTTTTAATTTTGAAGAAATGATATCTGTATTTCAGGCTTTTAGTGCTAGTAGAAACTTGTAATAAATGCCAAGATATTTTAGCACTTATTACAAGTATCTGTTGCTCGAAAATCCTGCAAAATACCAACTATTTCCTCAAAATAAAAAAATCTTAAAGAGAATTTCTGCAATAACTTGATAAGCCACGTGGATTTGAAAAATTGGGTTTCACTGCCTTATAGTCTTAAAGCGATGGACATATAATAGAAGACACCTCTTGGCACTTATCTAGAATATAAAAGTCCAGAAAAACAGCGACTTTTTCTTAAAAATAAGAAAATCTTAAATAAAATTTCTGCAAAAACAAGATAAGCCACATTGATTTAAAAGAAATGGTTTTCAATGACTTCTAGTCAAATGTTAAGCAAGATGTTCGAGTTATAAATGCTTGTAATAAGTGACAGGATGTGTCTTCTATTATATATGGAAGTCTAGAAGAGTGTAAAAACCATTTATTACGTCAATGTGGCTTATCAAGTTTTTGCACAAATTTTATTTAGAATATTTTTATTTTAAAGCATAGATAGCTGATTTGACAGATTTTCGTGAAAAATATACTTGTTGTAAGTGCAAAGATGTGGCTTCTTTTACATGTTAATCGCTGGAGGGCTAGAAGACAGTAAAAAACATTTTAATAAATTAATGTGGCTTATCAAGTTTTTACAGAAAAATTTATTTAGAATTTAGAATAACTTGATAAGCCACAAAAGTTAAAATAAATCATACATCGATGGTTTCTTAAATGATTAGATCATCTGTTGGAAAATAATCTTTATCCATCATACTTCAATCAATATATTTACAAAAAAATTCAAGTTTGCTTTTATTTTCTTCAGAGTTAATTTTTTTGTTCAGAAGTGTATCCTATTGGTGTGGCATATCATGTTCTTGCGTAAAAATATATTGAAATATAGTCGAATTGTAAAAAGTAACATTTTCTCTAGATCTGAAAGTATTTGGAATATAACTCAAATCATTTAAATGGATATTGATACCACGTTAGGTAATGCAATGAACACATAAAATCATTTTTTGAAAACGTGTGGCTTATCATGCTTTTGCACTAAGCCCTTCAATTGATAAATTCGAAAATACAATTGAAAATCTCTGAAATTCAATTGACAATTTCTAAAACACAATCGGTAATTTCTGAAAAAAATTTATAATTTTTCAAATAAAATTGGTAATTTCTGAAATACTATTGTTAAATCTGAAATGTAGTTGATAATTACAAAATAATTGATAAAACTTAAATAAAATTAATATTTTCCAAAATACTTTCGTTAAATCAGAAATATAATTGTTAATTTCTGCAAAACGACTGATAAAACTGTTCTAAAATAGTATAATGAAATTCAATGGATAATTTTTGAAAACAATTTATAAATCTTAAATACAATTAATAATTTCTGAAATACAATTGATAACTTCTGAAATATAGTTGAAACTGGTTTAAATGTATTGAAATGTTAATTTAATTTAAAAATAGTTTATTATAATTATTATAATATACAAGAATTATAAACGATTAATCGTTTTTATCAGTTATAATCGTTAATGTAGTTCACGTTGTTTTTTAAATTAAAAATATTAATTGATTCAATTCAATAATAAGAATTGTTATAGGGCATGCCCTTCAAGCACTAAATGATTTATTTTTAAAATACTGCAAATTTTTTGTATTTTTGTTACTGAAAAAGTATTGACTTTTTGGTATTTATAGTAGTCGCAAAAACTGAATTTTTAATTTTTGGAGTACTATATTTTTTTTTTAACGACGTTTTGCCAACGTCGAAAAGTAAAGTCGTATTACCGTTTAATGGTAATATGGTAACATCATTTCGAAGTTGAAAGAATACCGTAAAAATTTAAATACAGTCTTTGTGCCAACGTATGCATTAACGTTTACAATCTATTGCCAACGTTCTGCCGATTATAGTTTTCTGACCGGGTAGGTGCGCTGAATGCAAATCTGTCAAAATTGTTTTTCTCATTTGCAGTTTTTAAAATATCGCAGTTTTTATATTAACTTCATTTACCAAAATTTTTTTTTTTGTATGTTTCGCTTAAGTTCTCCAAATTTAACCTCAAAATCATGAATTATTTCTAAGAATATAAATCTACGTAAAATTATCTTTGATTTGAGTGTAATCATGACGGTGTTTGTATCAGGGAGTTTTTCCGGTATTGCAAGGAAACTTTGTATACCCAATGAAATAAGTTGCGATATAGTCATATATATAATTTCATATCACATCATATATCAGCTGATCCGGAAAATAGCATACATAACCTTATGGTTAATGATAAACACATTTGTTAAAAATAAATCTGTATTAAAGAACATTTTGGTTTCTTTTCTTTGACTGCAGTTTCGACTTCAGTTTGTATCAAAAGACATGTATTTTCTGCGATTTCAATCTAAATCAGTAGTTTTATAAAAATTTTCATAAATATAACCAAATTAAAGTCAAGACTTGATTTCTTCTTAACAATCCTACTTATAAGGATGAAGACAAATAATTTTGATAGTAACAAAGTTAATTCCACGAGATAAACATCGTAGTTTAAGGTTTTTTTCGACGAATCTCTGAATCGGTTCATTGGGTTATAAAGATATTTACTTTTAAAATATCGTTTTCTGCTTTTAACTGCTTATTTTAAAATTTTCTGACTTAAAATGGTTTTTTTTTTTAGAAATGTTGAGGTTAAGAAGAAGAATAAACGTTTTTCTCTCAAAAATTACAAACACTATATTTATTTTTAAATCTGACTAGACTAGTTTCTGCTTTTTTATGGAGAGGCTCATCAGTGATTTTCCATTTAAATTGTATTATTATTTGTGTCTTATAATTGTCAGATTGTCTCTATATGACAAATTTTTCAACAACATGCGGCTGTAAGAATCAAACCTGCGCTCATCTTACATTACAAACGTAACAATACCAAGTCATGACCGTTTAGCGATCACACCCAAGTATGGCCTCGAATCTAATGCAAGCTAAATTGCAGTTTTCTTTCCTATTAGCTTTTTCTGTTATTGTATATTATACTCAGAAGTGACAACACTAACAACACAAATATTCTATTTTTAGATTTTTTTGTTTTATTGTTCTAATCTTCCTCCGTCTCTATTTTAAAATGGTTTTATTCCTATAAAATATTATATATTCTACTAACTTTGAACTTTTTTTTAAATACATGGAAGTATATATGATCTGACATATAGCTATATCAATTATATATTATGAGATAAAAAAGATCAACTTATATATAACATAAGATATACTTATTTATATATGATGATATATAGCGGCATATTAGAAATGATCATAAAAATAAGTATGAGATGCAAGTATATATTGTTACATATGACAACATATATAACCATTATACCAAGCTATAAACCACAATATATAAGTATTTAGTTGCTTTTATCCTTATAAATTTTATGTAGGCTAAAATAATTTTAAATTTGATCACTATTGCGTTAACTAAACATTCTAATGAACTCATTTTTGTATCAGAATTCCAAATCCATTGAAAATATCGTGAAATATTTAGAAAAGAATGAAAATTTGTATATAAAAACAAATGGAGTACATAACGTATAAAAACCGCGATATTTTAAAAACTACAAATGAGAAGAAATGTCTGCCAGATTTAGACTCAGTGTACCTAAATCCATTAGAAAAAATATGTATTCCAAAGACAGGTTCTTCAAAAAGCTGCGAAGTAATATTAATAATATATTTGTATATGAAAGATTTTTTTACTGTTATTTGAAGCGTCAAAATTAGAAGTTCTAAATATTTCAAGATATTTTCAATGTATATGCATTTTTAATATAAAAATTTATTCATTGGTATGTCTAGTTCATGCACAATGATAAAATTTAAAAAATTTTAAACACGCATACAATTTATAAGGATAAAACTAGAAAAGGACAATTTTCAACTTCCTTGCAACACCAGTGCGATATCCCGATACCAATGACGACATGATTATACTCAAACTAAAGATAATTTTGTGTAGATTTATATTCTTAAAAAAAAACTACATAATTTTGCGATAAAACTTTGAAAAATTAAGCAAAATGTAGGAAAAAATAGGGATATGATATAAAGATAAAAATGAGAAAAAAAAAAATATTTGCCAGGTTTGAACTCAGCGCACATAGTTATATTAAAAAAGATGTGTTCAAATCCCGGTTTTTTTGGTATCGAGTAGCGTTATTTTATTAATTTTTTAACCATTCACAATAGTGTATAATTTTGTGAAAATGTGGCAACATTAGTCAAAAATTTGAGAACAAATAACAGAGAATAAGAAATTCCATTGAGCAAATAAAATAAGTTTTAACTCTCAAGGAAATCCGTGCATGGAATTTAACGTCGAATTGTAAAGAAAAACCTGGATCTTTTGCATTGTGTCTAAACTCTTGAGTTGTTTTAGAAGAAATTTAGATTTGTTTTTTTTGTAAGAAATTATAAAATTTTAACCTTCACCAATTGTTTTTTTTTTTACTTATATTTATAAATTAACTATGATTATTATTTTTGATATTTTAATTAAATTTTTTTATTTCTTTTTTATATTTTTTCCTTTTTTTATTAATAAAAAAATATGAAGTTCTATTAAAAAACTATTTTTTTTATATCCAAACAATCTGAGAGGGGGGAGGGGCAGTAAAAAGTGTAATAAATTTTGTTTTCAATTGTTTTTACTTAAAAACTATAAATTTGATTATTATTTACGATGTGTGTGGTAGAAAACAAAATTAAAAGAAATTCAACAATTATTTTTTTTTTTTTTTTTTGTTTTTCTAATCCATAATTGTGTTTAATTGTTTTTGGAAAATATAGTTTTTAAATAAACTTTATGTAAAGTGTGTTTATTTAAAAAAAAATTGTTGTTGGATTTTAAATTTCTTATCAAAGTTTTAATTTTTTTTTTGTAAATTTTCAAATTGTATATTTTTTTTATTTTTATTTTTTTGTTGAAATTCTAAACTAAATCTGTAGGCCACTCGTTTAAAACATTTTCAATATCATTTTCTTGTAAATATTCTTTAGCATTCATATTGTAGTCATCATTGCATAAATCCATTAAAAAAGAGGGTCATCAAAGGATTATTGCTGTCCAAGAAAGATATTGACCGCTTACGTTTGCACATCGTAGCACCCTCATTATCATCGGCATCATCTTCCATTACATCTTGCAATAGATTGACTTTTGTTAGCGGAGTTTCCACTACTACTGCAGTTGATATATTATTATTATCCTGTCCATTATTGTTATCCAGATGTAATATTTTATTATTCTCATATCCATTGTTAGTTGTTACAATATTTATTCCAATTGTTGTTGGTGTTGGTGTGGACGATTTTATTCCATAACCATTTTCAATTTTCTTTTCTTGTTCATAGGGTCTCTTAAGGGGTGACATATTCTCTATTATACTTATGTCATCAATACCTGAATCACTGGTGGAATCGATGACATCAAATGGTGTCAAATCAGGTGGATTCGAATCTTCGTTAGTGGCCAATATAGGTGAGGGCAATACACCTGGTCCTGTTATCCAGGGATTATGACGATAATTACGCAATACGGTTGATGGCGAAGTCATACATTGTATGGGTGTAGTTAGTGAGGTTATTACAGAAAGGTCTGGTGATTGCATTGAAGACCTGGAAGCATCATTAAGAATTTCGATTGTGGATAAATTGGGTTTCTAAATATTAAGAGAATTAAAGGAGAGAGAAACAAAAAAAAAAACGTTATTAGTTAAGAGAAAAATTATTATTTAACAAATATTAAAACACTTGCTTTCAATATCATTTATTCTTTGATAGATAATGAAAAAATTGTAATTTTTTGACCTCAGGCCTTCCGATTATCCTTATATTCATATTCAGTTTTTAAAATTTTCAAATTTTAAAATAAAAATCTCAAAAGTATGTAATTTTGAGCAGTATACTCGGAATTTGTTATCGGATTCTGCTGATTCAAAAAGTGTAAGATTTTTAGGACTGTCCTTTTTCACACAAAAGCTAGAAAAAAATGCATTTAAAACATAAATGCATTTTTTAATGCAAATGCAATTTTTAGATGATTTTTCTAGAATTGGTATTGTTGTAGTATTCAAATTGATGTCACAATGCATAAAATGTTGAGAGAATATGGTAAAATACATTAATTAATTATGTATTTTTAAAATTTTTTCTATTCGCTATTAGTTAATCGAATAATTTTAAAAAATTAATCGTTTCATCGTTCGATCAAAAATTGTTTGGTCGTTTATTCGTACAAAATAAAAACGTAAATAATTGACAAATCTGCTATTGACCCTCTAACCGGCCTAAGCTTTTTTTTTGTTCGGCACAAAAATAAACATTATGTTTTTCTACGAAATTTTTTTTTGTTGCCTATTTTAGGCGAAATAGGCCAAAATAGGAATAGAACGAATCTCAAAAACTAATCCATGAAAATGAATATGTTTAGGCATAAATAATTCGTCTTTCCAAAATATAACTACAATAGAAAAATTATAATTTTTGTGCTTTAACTTAAACAGATATGACAATTTTCGTTTTTCGGAAAAACTCGAAATTTAGCGAAAACGCACCTAACCTTTAACATATATTGATTAAACTTAAAGGCTGTGCTAATACTACCTAATATAATCTTTCTGCCAAATCTCATAAAAATCCTTACGTTTTCAAGTTAAGGCGATTTCATTTACAGGTATCATTTTAGAATCCTGTATATCCTTGGCCCAAAGTTAGAGCTTTCAATCTTACTTTGTTTGTAGTATCAACGGTTTCTAGTCAACATAAATATGTTTTCAGGATTTTTGAAAATTGTGTTCGTTTCAAAACATTTATTTTTTGAAATTTTACAAAATTTTAACTTTAATGCTTTCTCGTTTCCAAACTTTTTATTTTATTTTGTAAATTTGGTTTCCTACCGAAATAGCTTAAATTCTAATTAAAAAACACTCGTCTGGAGAACTAATGGCCAATTTAAAATACCCCGCCTGGAGGCGGGTTTGCCGGTTAGAGGGTTAACAATACAAAAACGTGATATATTTAAGTTCATTTGTCAAAAAAAAAAAAATCAGTTTTGATGCAGATGCAATTTTTAGATGCATTTTGCTCAATGACACATAAACCTAAAGAAATTACTTTTTTTTGATAAATAACGTATTGTAAGTTTTAAACTGATGAAAAACCTAATAACTGTTGAAAACCCTATTATAATAATTACAAATTAACAAAATTTATTTTTTTATTTTTTATTTTTTGTATGGAAATAATGGATAAGGTTTTTGTCAAAAAATCAAGAAAATTAGATGATATTCGCATCACAGAAAAATCAAAGTTTAATTTTATATAAAAAATTTAAAATTTTTAACTCATCCATGTTAAATATTGCATTTGCATAAAAAATGCAGTTTTTTAATATGTATTTTTTTATGGCTTAGTTGTGAAAAAGGATAACCATATAAGTCGATAACAAAAAATTTTTAAACTATGATGAGGCTTGTGAAAAAATCGTTGGCTCGGCTCAGCCGGCTTAGGCCAATTCAGCGCAGGTCCCTGATAACAACACTTAAAATATTCTCCAAAGCTTGCTGGTTGGCATTGATTATAATATAACTTTGGTTTAAATAAGTTCATAATTTTATTTAAACATAATAATTAAAAGCAAGTTTTCCAATAATTTGTTAAAAAAGTGTTTAATTGTAATGAATTTAATGAATGTTAAGTAATTTTGAAAGGTTTTTGTACTTCTATTGAAATTTTAGATTTTTTCCTGCATTTGGTCATCGGTATACTTATACTCATTTGTCTTGTCCAGTACTGTCAACACTCTGCTTCTTTTTTTCTTAGGTTTAATTTTTTTTTTTAAATAAATGGATCGATTTTGTTATAAATCTTAAACTTACTTAAATAATTTTTATAGAATAACTTATATAAATATATTAATGTATCATTAAATATCTAACATAAAAAAATACATTCTTAAATATTAATAGTTTTATTTTAAATAAAAAATGCGTTCTTAAAAATAATTTAGTTTTAACATTTTTTTAAGTTTTAATATAACACAATTAGTTAGACAAGTTCGTTTTTGCAAGCAATTTTACACAATCGCTGCATGAAAAAATGCACAAAATTAGTATACACGCTTGCTAGATGCATTAGAAAAAAAAGCAATTAACAAGTGGTTATCAAAATAATTCGAATTCGATAATTCTAATTCCACTCGTTACCCGTTTAATTCCATATCGTTTCAATTTGAAGCAATGTTCCATTCCATTATCGGAGTGTTTAACCAACGACTAAAGCCAATTATAAAAAGAATTAACAAAAATATTTAAATATGTGATAAAATACCTGAAGTCGACGGTTTCATTAAAAAATATTTACTTCCCGGTTAAAAATCAACATACACATATGTATCCATTTACGGATATGTATGAACTCATTCATGTTTACATATGAAGGCATTCGAGTTCAAAAATGTTCGTATGCCTCCATATGTGATTCATATATGCCCGTAGGTGTTCATATGCGATCATACATGTAAATAATACCTCAATTTTCGTTAATATGACCATGTATGGACATGTATGATCATACATGTAAATATTACCTTACATTTCGTTAATGCACAGACATGAACATATATGGTCCAACATATGAACATGTATGAATCAATTATAAACACATATGAATAATGTATGAATGCATGTGGACATGTATGAAGCATGTGTGCTCATGCATGGATCCATATATGTATGTAGATTTTTAAAGTTTTAACCAAAAGAATAAAGAACCTTTAAATGTGCTAAATTTCAATTTTTTTTATGTTAAACAAAATCACGAAAAATTATTGTACTTTGATACAACAGTATAGCAAAAGTATATATGTATGTACCTTTAGGGTGGTCTTTCGTTGTATGGGCGAAAAATAAAAATGAGATTTTGACTGTACCCCCCCCCCCCCCCCCCTTAAAATATTTGTAAAACACGGCACTCAAAAAATTAGAGTTCTAGCATAACGGGAAGATGTCCCGCATCGCTCTGAAAATCGGGCCCCTTGGAAAAATAGGCATAATTTTAAAAAAAAATTACAAATTTTTTTTCTTCAAAATGAAAAAAATATAAAAAAAAATTTGTGTTGGGTTAAATCATAAAAAATATTACTTTCCCAGAAAATTGCTAACCCAGAAAATCCTAACTTTGTGTCAAAAAAATTAATAAATATTTTGGGTGTACCTCAAAGTGACTTTTTTGCATTTTTGAAAATTTTATTCAACAAAAATCAAAAACCTAGTGTTTGCTGTCAAGTATTTTATTAAACACATCTCAAGTATTAAATAAGCCAAGTACTGTGGATATCCGTTGGCAAATTTTTTTTAGAGCATTTTTATTCTCGGGGATTTCAAGGTTTTTTTTTTTTATTTTTATACATTTTTACTTTAAAACAAGGTTTTAATAATATTTCATCAATATTATTGTATATACTCTTTTATATGATTGTAATAACTTTATTATAAAATACTATTTTTTCTGTTGATAGTTAACCCATGTTAACCTGGGGTCAAATATGATCCACGTAAGAAAAATGCAGCTTTATGGTAAAATTTATAAATAAAATAAAAAAAGGAATAATTCAATTTATAGTTATTCTAAAAAAATTTCGTTAACCGTTTCTAGTCTTCGAATAGGTCAATTTAGTAAAAATTAGCACTTAAAACTTTTCCTTAATAAAAATTTTGAGGGAAAAAAATTTACACTATTAAACTAAAAATACGTTTTTCGAAAATACTCCTGAATATGTACAAAAAAATCAATTTTAATATGAATACAAATATCTGAATTTATACTAAATAATTAATTTTAATTAATTTTAAAATGTAAATAAATTACAATTAGAAACATAAACACAAATTAATTTTATGTAATTTTTGTTATTTTTGACTCTTTAAAATACGAGGGTCAATTGTGACCCCATGAAAACACAGGTTAACTATGAACACGAAAAATTATACTTTATAATAAAATTATTACAATTATATAAAATAGCATACACAATAACATTGATGAAATTTTACAAAAATCTTAAAAAAAAAAAAAAGTCTATACAAATTTAAAAAAACGTTGAAATCCGCTAGAATCCAAATGCTCTAACAAAAATTTTTGCCAACGGATAACCGTAATACTTATGTTATTTAATATTTGGGATGTGTTTAATAAAACATTTGACAGCAAGAACTAGTTTTTTGGTTTTTGTTGAATAAAATTTTCAAAAATGTAAAAAAGTAACTTTTAGGTACACCCCAAATATATGTGCATTTTTTTGACTCCAAGTTAGAATAAGTTAGCGATTTTCGGGGAAGGTAATATTTTTTATCTGAGTAGTTGTTATTGAACCCAACACAAAAATTATATTACATTTTTAAATTTAGACAAAAACTATTTTTTTTTTTGTATTTGGTAAATTTTTTCGAGGGCGATGCGGAACACATTCCCGTTATACTAGCACTCTAATTTTTTGCATGGTGAATTTTTGTATCCAAACAAATATTTTAAGAGGGGGGCAGCCCCAAAAATCGCAAGTTGAAAAATAAGGACCACCCTAATGTAACTTAGAAGAACGGTTTTGACTAACAACAGTGATGCAGAATTTTATCTATTTTCAACAGGTACCAAAAGTTATAACAAAAACTCAATTCCAAAATACCAATTAAGCGCCACTTTTGCCTCATTTCAACCCAACGTGCGACGTTATGTTACTTAATTTTGATGAATAATGCCCGACATACTAAATTATTAAATCCAATTAATATTAAAAAATTAAATAATTTATTTCCATTTATTATTTTATCATAGATAATAAAAATATCAATATTTTATGAATGCTGATTACTACTAACAAGGACTAAAATATACAACAGTTTAATGTCAATATATCAAAATATAATTTTATTACCACAAAACGAAAAGAATAAAAACGGTAGTAAACAAAATTTACCAGGTGGGAACACGTAGTCGGATAACAGGGCTGACAAAAGTAGAAAAATAAATTTCGAATAAACGTGGGAAATTCAAATATTAGTTTAGGAGTTTTATGAAAAAAAATAACAATATCAATAAAAGCATTAAAATATATTAATCCCGATCTTCAAATATTGGCAGACTTTAAAATCAATAAAACCGTTTTTGACTACTTTTGAAAACCGTTACACAAATTTATAAAAATGTTGCTTTGAAAGCCTTTAAAAAGATTTTAGAATAATTACCCTACAAGAAATGGATGACCGAAACTAACACATGCAAATCTTGCATCTTGCATCTTCCTCTAACTTATGAATTTATAAATTAGAGGGAGATGCAAAATCACACGTACACAAAGTTTCCATCACTTTTTTCATATTGCCCTTAAGAAAATGATAGAAACTTTGTTCTACGCGCTGATGGATATTTCCATCAGCAGTTCCGGTCATTTGACCGGTCATATGACCGTCACTGTTCTTGCTGGGTAGTTTTGCTTAAATATCTATCTGTCAAATATGATTTCATCAACATTTTTTTTTAAGACGTGATCAATTGACGTAGAAGGGAATTCGTTTTGCAAAATGTATGTACAATAATACCACAAGGAAACTCTATTTTTATTTTAACTGTAAATAAAACCAAATATATATGAATTTATTTATTCTGAACCTAAAATTATAGCAAGCATCATATAAAACGCAAATATTTATGTGGGAAACAATTGCTAAACAATTTAACCTCAAAAACATATAACCCGACGAAAAAAGTTTATATATAGTCATATATAACTTTATATATTCTGATATAATTGCATATGTGGCCATATGTAGTGATATATATTTACATCTCATATTTATTTTTACGAAAATTTTTAATACAGCGCTATATATCATCATATATGGTTATATCTCATAATATATATAAGTTAATCTCTTTTATCTCATCATATATACTTGATATAGCTAAATATTAGATCATATATACTTCCATGTATAAATATATATCGCTCATTTACTGCAAGACTGACATAACTCAAAAAACACGATTTTGCAGAAAATGAGTTTAAAGTTTTCAATCCATATCTGCCTCGAGCGACCCTTTCTGTATTTATTTGGTCACGTTTTTTTATAAATAGGGGGTTTTAATGTATTTTTCTCTTAGTGAGAGCTGTGTGCGAATTCGCTAATTATCGAGAGACCCAAGAGTAGCACAGTTTCTCTATGAAGTATATACTCTTTGCACCCACTTTAAAGAAAAAATAAAATATATTATCCTCCATTTCTAAAAGTATAGATGATATTAATACAAAATTTTTACACAATATAAAGCATGATACAATTAATAAATCTGCATCATTAACTCAAAAATCGCATTTTTTGACTTATGACAGTCTTGAAGTAAATGAGCGATATGATACAATAAAACCAAACAAATTCTATATATAAATATAATTATATATGGCATCACATAAAATTCTATATAAATTTATGTTTATTTATTTATTTATTTATTTATTTACTTGTTTATTTCCTATACAACAAGATTTAATCTTATATTTATAGTATAGGAATGCTAAATATTAAATATTAAAGTTTGGTTTGTGTTAAAATTAAAAAGAAAAATTCTATCACTTCTATATAATTATATATAAAAAAAAAATGGTGAAAATGAAAAACTTCTCTCACTTCTATATATAATTATCGAAAAACACAAAAAAAGGAAAATTCAATGTTTTGGAAGCAAAAAAAAAAAATATTGTAAAAAAGTACAAGTAAAAAACTTAGAAAAGATACTCTTAAAACCAAAAGTTTTAATTAAATAAATAATATTTCATGAGTACAAATGAAACTTTAAGTCAGAAAATCTTAAAAAAGAAATGGAAAAAAGAAAAATAAAATATTTTAATGCTCAAAATCGGAAATTCTCGAAAAAAAAATAAAAAAGTCGTTGTCTTCTAATTGTCTTCTTTAGTAAATATTTATAAGCATATATGCACAGTGGGATATATTACAAAATTGTTGGAAATAATTGGGCCGATTGCACTGAAATTTGGAACAGGCAAAAGTGACGTAACATGGAGCTTTGATTATGAAACTTTCAAACCCACCGGGGGTGGCAATATGACCACCCAAAATAGGGAACTTTTTTTATATAAAACATATTTGTAATCTGCAGGTAGAGACTATCTCTAATAGTTCCCGAGATATTCCTATTTGAAAATGTGAAATTGCAAATTTGATCCGACTCAGGTCCAGCTTTTTGCGAATAGCAGGACGAAATTGGCTAATTTAATTTTTAAAATATCGGTTATTTACTAAATAAATTTTTGATTAAATAAAAAAAGTGAATGCAATATCTTGTTCCACTCAAAAACTACATTCGTTTAAAGTAGAAATAAATAAAAATCTAAGTTTTACTATTTTTTCCCCACAAAGCATCAACAGTCTTTTACCTCCAGATAAATATTGTCTTTCAGAACATATAAAATATGCACATTACGTTGGCAAAAAAAAAGTGAAAATTAAAGGAAATAGATAAAATCGTTATAAAAAAATCATTTTTTGATGGATGGCTTTTTAATTTAGGAGTCTACCCACAATTGCTGTTTTATTTTTAATTTTCAATAAACTCAGAATTTTGAGAAATGTTAAAATGTGCAGTCGATTTAGTACAAAAAGTTGATCCGATATAATGGGCCTGATAATATATCATTCGTTATACTAATACTGGCTTTGACTGTAATTGTATAAGGCATCACATATTAGCCAAATTGAAATCTCGTCTAATTTTCCAATCAATTGATTTATATTTAAATTTGCATTATTATTTGGAAAGTGAAACAAAATTAGTAGTGCGGATTTTCAAAAAAAAAATTTATGAAGTTATATCAAATTATATATAACTTGATCAAATAAGATAGACCAATTTTTTTTATCAGATTCCATTTAAATAATGAGCCGATCGTTTCAATAATCTGACATCGTTCCTAAAGGCAACTTGACATGAAAAAAGTTCCGTGTGTGTCGGATTTTTTTTCGATCTTACTCCATATATATGAGTATATATATATATACCTTAGGCCGTGTCGATTGGTATGGAAGCGAAAAAATCGCTCAACGTTCAAGGAAAATCGTATTCTAGGGATCAAAATAAGAAACTTTGCCGAAGGAACCATACCTCTCAAACGAATTCTGATGTCCCGACTTTTGACCCGTAGGGTCAAATTTTGAAAAATTCCACTTTGACCCATTTAGAGTGCCCCAATGAACACAAACCCAATCGAATATAATTTATACATTCATCTGCTAGAGCGTCTTCCGGAGAAGAAATAGATACCTTAATCTTGGAAAGACTCCTCCTACTTTCTGAAATATCTCTATCCCGAGATTTATACATTTTGCTATAAAAACACAGCTAAAAAGGCCCTCTTTCAACTTAAATTTTAACCCCTTAACGGTCACCTAGAATGATGATTTATGCATTAATCTGCTAGCGCGTCTCCCGGAGAAAAAGTAGCTCCCATAATCTTGGAGAGATTCCTCCTACTTTCTTAAATATTCAAAATTTGACACTACGGGTCAAAAGTCGGGACATCAGAATTCGTTTTAGAGGTATGGTTAATTCGGCAAAGTTTCTTATTTTGATCCCTAGAATACGATTTTCCTTGAACGTTGAGCGATTTTTAAATCGACCCGCCCTAATATACCTATATGGAAACTTTTATCATCGGGCAAACATATAGTATAAACTAAACTTTTACATTTTTTATTCCCCTTGGTAAAATACACATTCAACATTTCTAGAAAATGGAAATGAATTCTCAATGGCATAGTAGTACTACACAATATAACATGTGTGTATTACAGGATTTAGACTAAAGTTTTAAATTACTACAAATAAATTTCCAAGGAAATCTAGTAAATAAATTAAATATTAAATAATGACTCCAAAAGCTAATGGCATTGAATACGTGTACGAGTTAAAATAAATAAAATCAACCAACTGATCTCCCTCTCCCCCCTTTTCAAATTAACTAAAATTTTGCACAAATATTGTGTTTTGTGCAACTAAGATTGACATCAATGTTGAATCATTATCAGTTACACTGTGTGACTTGAGAAATAAAAGAAGAGTAGCGATTATGGATCCTATATATTTCGGGCATCTAATGTTTATGGCGTACTCCGTTTCTTTAATTATGTTCCAGTTTTTGCTAAAAATTTAATTAAAATATCGTCGAATTTAACGAAGTTATTTATAGATACAATATAAAAAACAAAAGATTTTATTTTAGTTTTTTATGGTAAATACAAACAAGACATTCAGCAAACATTCTGGTATCAAACTAGTAAATCCGCTGTTTTTTTTCAGTTTTTTACTATATTTTACTATTTTTGCATAATTTGCCATTCCATTTTGCAATTGGTCGGAAAAATGTTGTGCATAATATAAAAAGACAAATCTGAAGAATTATTTCCTGCACGAAAGAAAAAAAAAATTCCCGCTTAAGGAAAAAACGCGAAATGTGCTAAAAATTTATATGGCAGATAAGCGGCAAAAGATGATTTAAGAGTTCATCTTTTAGTATAATGTCTGAATACCTTAAAAAATTAGGTGTACCAAAATGCAGCTGAAAATTTTAATATTTGTGAAAGTTATTCTAACAAAATCTTTCATTACAGTGATTGCCCATCAAATAATTTAATATTTTTAAAATCAGAAAAATGTGTTTGCATACTTACAGGCGTTTTATTATACTTTCTTCAATTTCCGTAATTTAACAGATGTTAAAAGAAAAATTAAAAACTTGTTTCTAAGGCCAGGATCGTGGCTCTTATATATGCTAACCGCAAATCTGAGGGTGAATTGGAAACAGTTAATTTTTAATTTTTGTTTTTTTAAATTTAAATAAATCAGCAAGAACTGAAATAATTAATGAATAACAATAGCGCGATATTTAATTTCTTACACACAAACAGCCAAACTTTAAAGTCGTTTTGCGAAAAAAGTGTAACATGAATCGAAAAACGAAGTTTACCAATGAAATGTGACATTTTTCTTAATAAATCAGAAACCAATACGTTATCCACCATGAAACTTACGAACAGAATTGAGAATGGGTTCATTATTAACATAAAGGGTCCGCCATCTAACTTTTTTTTTTTCAACTAGTGCTTATTTCGTGAATGGTAACACTTAGCTCATGTCTGATTTGACAGATAATTAATTTTATCCTTCCGCTGAACGAATATGGTCCGTATGTTCGTTATCGTGTGAAAAAAGTGAAAGAAACTGGCATCCTCATCGATAAACCAAAGCGTGAAAAGCCAAAAACAGTGCGTACACCCGAGAATATTGCTGCTGTGGCAGAAAGTGTGCTTGAAGCGCCATCAACATCAATTCACCGTCGTTCTCAACAATTGAACATTTCGGAGACATCATTGAGACGAATTTTGCATAAAGACCTTGGTATGACGCCAAACAAAGTCCAATTGGTTCAGGAGTTAAAAAAAAAAAGTTATTTGGCGGACCCTTTATATTTTTTTGCAATTTTTAAAAATACCATTTTTTTAAATAGTCACGACGAAACGTTGATCTTTGAACTTTTGATATATTAATCATGTGACATGTCATGATTCGCGTAGCGTCAATAGTTTTAATTTTAAGCTTTATTTTGTAAAGTTTTTAGTATTTTCTTACGAATTTTTCAATTCTTCAAAATGCTATATTTCGCGAACGAAGGGGACTAGTGAGCCAAAAATTGGTCTCTACCTTTACTGCGTAACAAATTTGGAAAGGTGAGCTCCAAAATTCAATATTTTTGAGTTGGCTATAAATGATTTTTAATTTCTATTTGATTTAGATATATCACATTGTTTAAATACAACTCTGCAACTTAAAGCTTTTGATATTTCCGCCAATTAAAAAATTTAACTCACTGTCGCCAACATTTTAGGTTAATTATTTGTTATGCGAAAGAAAATATAATACAATTTGAATGCAGTCTAAACGCTGTACACATAGTTGTATTATTTTTGTGTGTTTGCAACAAAAACATCGATAATAAGTTGTGTTTGAGGAATTGATATGCCTGTTAGCTCCAAAAAAAGGAAAGAAAGTTCTATAGCGCGTGCTGTAAATAAAAAAAAAAACTTTTTTCTCTTACATTTCAGTTTCTAGATGCTGATTAAGCTCTTTTTTTATTATGTGGACAAAAACAAAGAGCTGACAAATTGGGAAATTGGATGCTAAAGTTATAAATGAATCGTGACATTTATGGCTAATTTAAAATATGTAGTTAAAAAATATGATTAAAGAACTTAAATGTTTGATATATTATTATTAAATGAATTTAATACTTTAATTGGTGTTTAAACATATGAAGAGCTTATTGTAAAAACTTGATAAGTCACATATATATATATTATGAATGCTCGCTGTTTTCTAGACAACCATGGATAAATATTTGATAGAAATCTGGCTTAAATACTTACTGCAAGTACCTAGAGTAAAGACGTCCTGAAAATGCCATATTTTTTGAGTTTTTAAACCTTTAAAAGGCAAAAACTAACGGACAATATATTTGTGGCTTATCAAGTTTTTACAATAAGCCCTTCCTATGGTATATTACACTCATAACAAAAAGTTATTTGAAATTGTTAAATTCTAGTTATAAATATTTTAGGTTTGTTAACATAAAATAAAAACACATTTAACCGTCTAAAAGTAGACTTTAAGATAGATTTTACTAAAAACAACGTTAAATTGGCTAAAAGCTACGTTTGTCTTGCCGTTCCGTGCCGTATGGTTTATGTATAGCGCGTTTTTCAAAAAAGCACCTCACATAAACCATGAACGAAACAGCTGATTCACCACGGCACGGAATGGCAAGACTAATGGAGCCTTAAGATTATAACTGCATTAAAACCCTTTTTTAACCAAGAAACTCGTTTTTAACTAACAAGGAGAGTCTCCCAATGAATTCTCTCCGATCTTATGAAGTTCAAATACGCGATAAAGCAAAAAATAAAAAATAAGCGAAACTTTTTTTTTAGCGGCAACTTCATGTTTAAGGTTTAAAAAGTGGGGTTAATCATTACCCAATTTTTGTTTTTTCAGCTTAATTCGAAATGTTTTAGAGAAATTTTTGACAAATTTGATGAAAGAGCTTTCAGAGACGCATAAAATGTGCTTTAATTAAATATATGAAAAATTAAGAAAATCACTACTTTTGAGATCTTTACAAGGTCCCTTAAACACCCATAACCCTCTAGCCGGCAAGGTATATACATATATAGATTGGTAATAAATGCGCCGAATGAGTGTTTTGTAATAAGAAATTAAGCTATTTCGATAGAAAACCAAATTTTGTAAAATATTTTGTAAAGTAACTTTTTGTGCTAAGTGCACGGCTTGGAAGCGAGAAAGTGTTAAATGCAAAATTTTGTAAAATTTGAAAAAATAAATATTGTGAAAAGAACACAATTGTCAAAAATCGTTGAAACAAACCGTTGACAGTAAACACAAAGTGAGATTGAAGCTTAAACTTTTAAAAAAAGCTCTTCTTTTGGTCGAAGGACATACAGGAGTCCAAAAGGATATCTCTAAAGGATATTGTCTTAACATGAACACATATGGACGGATTTTTATGAAATTTGACAGAAAGATTAAATATATGTAGGACTACTAAACAAGTAGTATTAGCAAAACCTTTAAGTCTAAATAATATATATTGAAGTAAAGGTACGATTCTCTGAATTTCGCTTTTTTGAAAAACGAAAATCGCCATATCTTCTTAAGTTAATGCACAAAAACAAAAACTTTTTGAATATATATATATTGAAGAAATATTTTATACCTAAATTTATTCATACGTCAGCTCTATCTCTAACTTACACTTGGTATCTAACTATTGAATGTGAATAAAGCTCATCATAATGTGATATTAACTTGTGAAAAATTAAAAAGATTCTAGTTGAAAAATAAATTATTCATAGATATTAGTTAACTCTGTCTCGTCTGATTAAAACATGCTGTGATTGACAAAACTGCAATTAGCCACACTCATCGTAGCTCAACTCGATCAGAGGTGACGCTATGGGTCATAGTCTGATGTATGGCACTGGGTTTGAAACTCACTACGACACAAAGTAAAAAGATTTTTATATAGAGCAATTTAACAATATAAAATACTTTCTTCAACTGACACATAAACTAACAACTAACGAGTCCTTGAATGTAACGAAACATCGGCAGTCTGGCATATCCGTTGTGTCCGTTAAATGTTTCAATAAAAATGATTTCTTTTTCTTTCTGTAAAATTAACTCTAAAAAATTCTTCTGTAATTCATAATAATAAAATTAATTACGATTGTCATAACATGACGGACGGTTACAAACACTTTACCGCAGAAAAATAAAATTGTATATTGTTTATTTTTGGTGCCGAACAACACGTGGTATAAATTTAATTGCAAAAGATCTTATGCCGTTTTAAGGGTTAACCATTTCCCGACATCATTATATAAAACAAAAAGTAATTATATTTGGAAATAAAATTCTGAAAAATGTGAAAGACTTTTTTTATTTTTTTTATTTTTTAAAGAGAAGCAATTTTGTGTTGTTTTCTTTGGAAAGGGGATAGTGGAGAGATGAAAGGTGGTGAAAGATGAAGGCTTCAAACATGGCAACACTGTAATTGCGCGAGATGATAAGTCTTAGAACAGTTGTTGGTCGCCACCTGATGTAGAGTTGGTGAATTTATTGAAGCTTTTTGTTTCATAGCCCTGATTTATTATTTTACTTCGGTGGGGTTAAGTGCTATGGGAACACCGATTGATTGAACTTTTTTGACTTTGGAAGTAGGACACCAAAATGTTAGTAGAAGTCTATGCAAAACCTTTGTTGAGTAGTGTAATCATACGAAGTTTAGTTTATAATTTATACGCGAAACAAATTCGATTTTAATATCAATTTCTTATTCCATTAATGGTTTCTTTTTTTTTAATTTCCAACTAGATTTATAATGATAAAACCAGCATCCAACTTTGAGAGTACACAGAAAACCTGTTATCAATAAAATTTCTATTAAACTTTTGTTTGATTTCAAACTTACTTTCAATTAAAAGTTAAATAATAGTTATTAAATCTTTAATTAAAACTTAATTTCGTGCACATAAAATTTCTAGTTTTTAAAATAAAAAAATTCCAAAACTAACAAAAAAAAAATAGTCAAATTGAAAAAATATTGATTAAATAAAAAAATCGGTAATATTTAAAAAATCGCCATAGTTTAAAAAAAACTCCACATTTAAAAAACAATTCTCCATATAAAAAATGGCAAAAATCTCTAAATTAAAAACAAAACATTAACTCATTTGTGACACAGTGTTACTTTTTTGACCCAGTACAAACATATAAATCCTAAACGGTTGAATTAATTTTAAAGTTTAAAATTTTTTATAATTTTGTGAGCAAATCTTTATTCAAAAATATATTAAAATTTATTTATTTAAAGTTAATTAAAATTATTTGGAAAAATTTCGGGGATAATCCAAATTCTAGCAGTGAAATGCATTTTCATATTTTATTATCCACATAACAAAAAAACTATAAACGATTAGTCTTTTTTATGTTTTTAAATAATTTTTGAAAAATATCCAATTAAAAAATGTAAAAAAACTGATTTTTTCAAATGCTTATTTGGCAACTCTGAACAACAACTTTCCACAAGTTTTTGTTCACGCTTGTTGTGAAGATGTTTAATTAATTTAAGGATTTTAAACCGCTTACTTATACTCATATTTGGGATTTTTTTCATTAGCATTGGAATTTCATTAGCATTAGTTAACTAATGCTAATGCCAAACAAATTTCATTACCATTTAATTGTAATAATTTTTTTTATGGCATTAGCATTTATCCTACTAATGCTAATGAAATCACACTAATGCCTAAAAAACTAATTACAATTGAGCAAAAAAAGCATTTGTTTACAAAAAAAATAAAGTGTAAATTGTAACACTGAATACGGGAAACGAAATGGAACGAGGAACTAACTTTCTATTATCCGATAACATATGTTTATGTTTGTATTATCACGTAAATAAGTAAAATAATGAAATCACCCTGTGGCTGTTTTTTAAAAATGGATCATTTGGGATCTCTCTTGATCCAAAATGGAACGATATGGAATGAAACGGGAAACGATAGGAATCGGAACAGTGTACACATTTGTGTTGTCGGTACGGTTGCTTCTGTTTAGAGATACTGGACATTTTAAAATATCGCCATTTTGTAAAATGGCTTGTAACTTGAAAACTAGGCATGATATCGCAAAATGGACAAAATTTTTGCAAACCTTAATAAAAACAACCGTACCGACCACACAAATGTGTACAGTGTTCCGATTCCAATCGTTTCCCGCTTCATTCCATATCGTTCCATTTTGGACAAATGTTAAATTGTGTTATCGGAGTGATTAAATTTTTATTTTCACGTACGACAACACAATTGTGTACAGTGTTCCGATTCCAATCGTTCCCCGTTTAATTCCATATCGTTCCATTTTGGACCAATATTCCATTCTACTATGGGAGTGATTAAATTTTTATTTACACTTACGTTTTTGGGTAAACAAATAATTCTTTTTTCATAAAAAATTGATTTTTCTGAATATTTCCCAAACCAGCATATTTGCACTCAGTCATTGCAATTTTCTTCCTTTAATTAATTCATTACTAATGGTAATGAAATTTGAAATCATTACCATTAGTCAATGAAATCAAAGCAATGAAATTCATTATCATTATTTAAACAAATGCTAAGGAAAATAATTTCATTATCAATGAAATCATCAATTAATTAGTCCATTCAATTAATTAGTCTCATGTATGCTTATTTGTACTTATCAACTAAAAATATAATCGTTTAAAAATACTGGGTTTAAAACAGAATACTTGGTCAATAATGAGCTAATAGGTTTTGTTCGTTTTTAAAATTTTCTAATGAAAAAATTCCGTAATCCCAAAAAATCTCGGGATCCCGCTAAATCCCGGGATTGCAGTTTTCAAAATCGAGAATCCCGGAATTAGTATAAATCAGTCCCGTCCGGCACCCCTTGTTTTGTTTTCGAGTTGCGCAGTGTTATTAAGTCATTGAGGATAACTAAAGTTCAAAAAACTTTACATAATATATTTATTGTTGAATATATTCGTAGAAAAACAAATTTTGAAACTTTGTTTGCTATTTGTGTCTATAATACCACATCATTAGTGTCAATTTTTTTTTTTATTATTTTATTATAGAGATTTTAGTATTTCCTTATTGTAAATTAAAATTTGACAAATGATTTGTCTATAAGACCATTTCCTGCTATTGTTTGAGATGTTGTCTAGCCAATAATTGTCTAAAACATGTCCTGTTGTGACGTTTCTTTGTTAAAACTAAAATATTGATTTATTTTACATAAAATATGAATTCATGTTAAAGCTTTAAGTTTTGAAATAACTTTTATAAAACAATTTTGGCAAATTGGTATCTTTGCTGGGTAGTATGCCATTTTTGATATTTAAAAAACATTTTTTTATGTCCTTGTTTACAAGTTTACAAGTATTTACATAAATTTTCTATTTTCAAATAACTGTCGTAGATATGTTCATTCGTATGTATGTATGTGTGTATGTATGTACATTCAAAAAAATATGTTAGTAGAAAAGTTATTAAAACATCTTGTAAATCAGGTATACTATTTTTCAGCAAATTTTTTGCTAACATCATGTTTTAAACTAAAATTTTAGTTATACTTATTCAGCACTTAACTGTTTTGAACTAATGTTTTACTAAAATTTTACTAAAGTTTTACTAATTTATTTTGCTAAAAAAATTGTGTTGATTAGCACATCAATAGTGTGAACGACAACCAGACTGAAAGATATACTCAGAATGAATAAGATGTCGCGGCATGTCACGATGTAGTAGTGACGAGGAAAATTATACTAAAAAGTACAACTCTAGTAAGACATAATAAAAAAAAAATCAACCATGGAAGATTTTTGTATCCGTTTTTCATACATAAAACAAAATTGTGTATTAAAACAACTTAAATTTTGCGTCATCACCGGCTTGTAAAATAATTGTCTATTAATTAAATAAAAGACAAAATAAAATATTTAAATTTAATAAAGATTAAATTTGTATATGTAAACTAAATGTTTATATATATTAATAATCTTGTGTGATCAAATTGCAAACAAATATGCAATAGGTAGACAAACTAAAGAGAAAGACAAAGACATAGATCTTAGGTAGATTATTCTGTTTCCTTTTTCTTATTGCAAAAAAGGGTTGTATATGTTATATATTGTTATTTTTTCGTTTTGTTTCTATAATTCTCTGCGGCATTTGCGTTCCTTTAAAAGATAGCATCATTTAGACAATAATTGATGTAAGTAGTTCAAAGATAATTTCGTTTATGTTATATATAATTATTTGTATTGTTTTTAGAAATTACATTAATTCATGTCGTCAATTTGTTAGTACGAACACTTTTATATTTTGTAACGTATTGTAAATTATTTTAAAAAGAATCACAAAAATATGTTTTATGATTTTCAGCAAATAAATTAACTAAAGTATAATTTTTCTACAAATTTTTTGAGTTTTTTTCAGTCTACTAATATTCCGCAAAAATTTTATTAATTTTTAGCAAGGGTTTTTAATTTCTAATATACTAAGTTTTAGCAAAACTTTTGCTGAATCTACTAATTTTGTTGCTAAAAATTAGCTCGCTGATTTTCAGCAAAAGATTTTGCTGACATTAGCAATTTTTTTGCAAGCACCCTCCTCACTAAAATTTTGCTGACTCAGCAAAATTTTTTGCTGACTTTACTAACTTTTTTATTTGAGTGTATGTATATGATTTTTAGCATTTTCGCTACTTCTATTAATTTTCTGTATACGACAGTGTGGTATGAAGGAGTTAAGACAAAAGTATGAATTTAAATTAAAAAAGGGGATTAGAGTAAATTTAAAGCGATGTCTGAAAGTAATGCGATTAAATCCAGGATTTTTATCGCAGAGAATTTATTATTTGCGAGAAATTTGTCGACAATTATTTTGTTTGTTTTATTAAATAATTTATAATTTTTTGTGAGATAAACTTTTTATTAAACAGAAATAAAATTTACATAGTGTTACAATCATAGAAATAAACCTTTAAAAATAGCAGAAAATTCTACTAAAAATTAGTTAAAAATTACGAAGTAGAAAAAACTAATAAAATTAGCAGATTTTTTTTTTTTGCTAATTATTAATAAGATAGGAACAGCAAATTCAACTAATTCAACTATAACTTTCGGCTGTTTTTACCACAATTGTAGTAAACATGAACCACATATGCAGTAAAAAATAAACAAATATTTAATTGTTTTATTTTTTCAAATAAAAAAAACTACTGTATAAAATGAATGTAAATTCATAATACAGTAATTTGATGTGGTTTGTTTTTTTTTAAATGAACTACATATGAAGGGCTTATTGTAAAAACTTGATAAGCTACATTTTATTTTCAGTTTGTTTTCGCCTTTTAAAGGTTAAAAAATGCAACCATTATGACTTTTGCAGGCCGTTTATACTCTAGGTACTTGCAATTAGAGTTTAAGCTAGGCATTTATCAAATATTAATCAATGGCTGCTTAGAAAATAGCGAAAATCCATAAAACAGTAAATGTGGCTTATCAAGTTTTTACAATAAGCCCTTCATATGTAGTTCATTTAAAAAAAAACAAACCACAAAAAAAAAATTACAGGGTCCGACCTATAAATTTTGATAGAAGTGACAAAAAAAAAAAGACACGTGTATCGGAGTTTGGAAATTTTACATCTGGGTTTCATTTTAGGGGGAGGTAAAGTTTCCCCCAAATGCAAATTTTGTATTGTCAATCGGCATAGAAAATCGAGTAAATCTTACGTTTAAAGTATATGGTGTGTTCAGCAAATTTATGTAAAATGTTACGGAGAACATTTTTGTAGAATATGTTAACCCTTTAACTACTCAAGGTAAGTGTCTTTTTTGTCCTTCGTTTAAAAAAGAGCAAAAAACACCATTAAAACAGGGATTTAAGGGGTTAAAATGTTGCACAAAAACATTAGCGGTGAAATTTTACTATAAATCCCTGAATACACCAAAATCAAACATTTTTGTAGAATATGTTAACCCTCTAACTCCCAAAATTAAGGGTCTTTCTTGTCCTTCTTTAAAAAAAGAGCAAGAAACACCATTAAAACAGGGATTTATGGGGTTAAAATGTTCCGCAAATATATTCGCCGTGTAATTTTACTATATGTCCCTGAATACACCAAAATCTGAATACACTCAAATCACAAAACAAATTCTGTACACAATGTATGCACCGCAAAGTGGCACGTTTTCAGTACAATAAGAAATATAGCACTTGATTTTTGTTTTGTTTATTTTTTGCTGTTTTTGTTGTAATGTAACGGATCTAATCAGCCAAAGAACAGCTGACAATCTATCAAAATTATTATTATTCATTTTGTTTGTGTTGTACAGTGTAATGAAGGGGAGTTGCCTAGAGCTAAAAAATCTAATTCATGAATACATCCTATCCAAATTTGCTATCGAAGGTAAAATAAAAGAGATATTACTGATTTCTAGTTAAGCTTGAACTATTTTTTTTTCATGCTACATTTTTTTTGCGGAACATTTTAACCCCTTAAATCCCTGTTTTAATGGTAAAGACCCTTACCTTGAAGAGTTAGAGGGTTAACATATTCCACAAAAATGTTCTCCATGACAGTTTACATAAATTTGCTGAACAGACCATATACTTTTAACGTAAGCTTTACTCGATTTTCTATGCCGATTGACAATACAAAATTTGCATTTGGGGGAAACTTTACCTGCCCCTAAAATGAAAGCCAGATGTAAATTTTCAAAACGCCGATACAAGTGTCTTTTTTTTTGTCTCTTCTATCAAAATTTATAGGTCGGAAATTGTAATTTTGGAAAAAATTTGATTTTGTTGAACAGTGTTATTGTTGCGATTATTGTAGATCTAGGACTAAGGATCGCACAGCTTAACAGCTGTGCGATTTTGAGAAAAACATAATTTTAAATTAATTTTGGCATGCTAAGCACGAACATTTAAAATTTTTTTAAATCAAACGGTTTTCGAGGTATTGCGTCTTTATTTTTACTAAAAATTTAGTCTTTTTTCCTCCATTCTACAAATTTTTTACAACTGATTCTAAATTTGCTTATTTTTATCTAGCAAAGTAGACAAAACTCCTAATCATTTGAGTATAAGTATGTCAATTTTAATTGAAGTATAACTCGTAAATTGACCTACAAATATCTCGGAAAAACTGAAAATTTACATAGTAAAATGGTTGTGTTTTTCAAATTTATACACATGGTTATTGACGGAATATTTTTTTAACTTATGGTTTTCAATAATGAATGTTTTGATTATTTATTGTAGTAATAGTTTTGTGGTGTGAAATTTAGGAAACAATTTATAATCAATTTTTAAAAATAAATCATCTATAATTTGAGAAAGCATGTTTTGTGTAGTGCATTCTAAGATAATTTTTAAAAATTTTTTACGAATTGAGGAAACAGCCGTAATTTTTAGTGAAAATCAAATCTCAATATCTCCAAAACCAATAGTCCGATTTCAAAAATTTTAAAATATTCGTGTTCACCATTCCAAAATTATAAAAAAATAATGTGTCGCCAGACATACTTTCATTAAAGAAATTTAAGAAAAATGTTGAAAATTCGAAAACTTTGGTAGCGGGACGCCACGCGTTGAAGCTTTCCGATTTTCTCAAATTTGCACTAAATAACTTTTAGACCTAATACTGCAGTAATCTGGACAATATATTAAAATTTTTCATAAAAAGTTTATCTTCACACAAAAAAATGCCGCTCTATGTACAATTTATGCAAATTTGCACAAATCCAATAATATAACCATTTTTTTTTTTTGTGCAAAATAACAATTTAAAATGCGGGCCAAATATTTGTTAAGTATGTCATTATTTCAATGGAGAAGAATTTTTCTTTAAATAAAATTGAAATTTGTATTACTTTTTTTCGGTATTTGTAACACACGACAATTTCATTGTTTCTCTACATTTTGTTGTACATATTATCCTTAGCAAAAGTCCTTAAAACAATAAATTGGATTAGTTTAATGAGGGGGTGGTTGGGTGTTTCAAGCAAAGTAAAACAAGAACAATAAACCAACAAATAATTCTATGATTTTTTTGTAAAGTTATTGATTTTAACAAGAACAATGTAAAACTTTTTGGTTTTAACATAAAACATTTCCAAAGTAATTAAAAGGAAAAGAAAATTTAGAAAAATGCGTCTGCAATTTAATAAAGCGTACGAAAAAATTGTTAGATTTTGTTTTCATTTCAACTTTATGAAATGAAAGGCTAAAAACAAAATTTTTCCATCAAATAAAACAAAAAAATCTAGAAAATTAAAGCGTCGAAAAAAATGTTCAATTCAAAGCAAAATGTGG
This sequence comes from Delia radicum, assembly GCA_021234595.1. Taxonomy (NCBI): domain Eukaryota; kingdom Metazoa; phylum Arthropoda; class Insecta; order Diptera; family Anthomyiidae; genus Delia; species Delia radicum. The sequence continues at coordinate 254,189,290 of CM037851.1, forward strand.
CGAATTTTCACTTTTTAGACTAAATTGAAACCAATAATTTTTTTTTTAATCTGTCGTTGATTTTAGCTGTATGAAAATAATATGGCACAAACCAAAGAAATAAATATGTTTGTTCAAATCTCGGAAACCTCAAATCGTTGGCTATAAAATGCCTTTTATACCACAAACCAGCGACAAAAATTATAAAGACTTCAAAATCAAAGTTTTCAAGTTTGGCAGTGAAATCTTTAATACAAATTTTTTTTTTTTTTTAAAGGGAAGCAATACTCAGGAAATTCTTCCTATTAATTAATGTGCTGCTTTATTTGGAAAGGGGATAGTGGAGAGATGAAAGGTGGTGAAAGATGAAGGGCTTCAAACATGGCAACACTGTAATTGCGCGAGATGATAAGTCTTAGAACAGTTGTTGGTCGCCATCTGGTGTAGAGTTGGTGAATTTTTTTGAAGCTTCTTGTTTTATAGCCCTGATTCATTATTTTACTTCGGTGGAGTTAAGTGCTATAGGAACACCGAAGGTGGGCGCAGCGATACATATAAGTGATAGAAAACTCATACATACTATTTTTCTAAATTAATGTTGTCGTCACCGAGAAACGAACCCGGGACCATCTGTGTAACAGTCCAATGCGCTAACCATTACACCACAACGCCCACAATCAGTTAAATTAAATTTTGTTAATTTAAGTTACAAATGGAAGCAGTGATTGGACTTAAAGATCAATCAGCAAGCGGGAAATAAGCTTATAGTGAAATTTACCAGTTTTTAAGGTGCAATTCTGATTCTCATGAAAAATTTGTAAAAAAGGATTTCCACTAGCTAGGTGATTTCGCAGATTTAAATTTGTTATGGCCCTTTATTTCAGACTGGAACCATAGGAATTAAAATATAAAATAAATAATATGTAATAACGCTTTTTTTAATATTATCGAGAGGGTGTCTGGTTTTTTTTTTAATTTTCGGAATCGTTCGGCTTTAACACGACTTTTACCGAAAATCTTTTATATATTAAATAATTTATATTTTAAATATTTTAAATAAGTGACTACAGCGGGGTCACAGCATAGGCAATATGGGTATCAAAATTTTTGTTTTCTGTTCTGAATTTCTTAAATTTTAGACATGTTTTCTTACAAACATTTTGTAATTTTTGACCCCCCTTTTTAACCACTAAACTTGCGATAGCGCTCCTTAAATTTCATGTTAAAATCTTGATTATAACATTTCATTTCATAAAGTTATGATGAATACAAATTGTAAACATTTTTTCGTAAGCATTCTCTACTTCCAATTTAAAGCTTTAAACAAAATTAGATGTGAACAATAAATATTCAATTAAAAATTATTAAATCGACAACAAGTTTTAATAGAATTTTATTATTAGAAATCATTTTTGTGAATTGACTAATTTTTAACCAAAAACTTGTTATTTCTAACAAATTTTGATTTAGGCCGAAATGAAATTGAAAAAAAAACCAATTTTTAAATCTTATTGCATTAGAACTCAGTCCATTGAAACTTTTCATTAAATTAATGTAAATTTTCGTAATTTTATAAAAGCTATAACTTTATTTTTTTAAAGTTTCATACACTCTAAGAAGAAATTACACTAAAAAATTATTTTCATAAAAAGTAAGAAGCTTTTCATTAATTTTAAGAAAATTTTCGTTCACTTAGAGAAGAAAAGTTTCATTAGTTTACTGAGAAATTTCACTATTTTTTGTTCAATAAAATTTAAACAAAACATTATAAAAGTTATCTTATCTCACAAGGAAGGTATAACTACTCGGATCCGCAGATCTTAATGAACCTTAATTATGTTGTAGGGAATATATTTTTTTTTTGTTGTCCAATCTCATGTTTCTTAGTGGGGCCAAAAATTAAAATACTTGTCATAATAAGTTTAACCGGCGGTTGAAGGGACTAAATTGTGGTGGTAATGGGCAATAGACGAAAACTAATACTGGAGAAAAAGTTCGAAAAGTAAATTTCATATTAACTCAATAACAACTAACCAAAAATTGATGGGTGCTTTAAACATCTGTCAATTGCCTTAATTTGGTGTGTTAAATAAGAGACATTTACAGTTGGCACTACAAGGCACGAAGAATGTTAATGTAGGTCTTAGCTGACCGACCAGAAAATATGCATTCCATTCAGGCTGGTGTCAAACTTCAACTTTTTAATTTGAATGGCTAATACCACCGCTAGAGGGCGACAAATGTGCAAAAACTACAGAAAAAGCTTTTTGAGATACCATTACATCTTTCTATCAAATTTCGTTAAATAAATTCACACGGGATCGATGAGTAGTATAACATGGGTTAAGCATATGGAATGTAACCAGAGATTTCCCGTCCCCGTATTTCAAAGAAACTAATCGTTCAACATTTTAAACAACTTTTTAAAAGAAAAATTATGTTAACTTCACCACAACAGTTAATTTCTCCGTTTATCTTAGACTTCGACCTTAAATACGAAATTTTTAAATTTAGATTGCTCCTATAAATTTTACTATTATAAAAATTTTAAATGAAAATTATTCAAGCTCGATACCATACTCTATATTTCTTTATTAGGATATTGTCAAATTATATCAAAATCATAAAAAAAATTCCAAAACACTTTCAATTATTAAATAATGTCCGAATGACATTTTTGACCGAACATTTCGGTGGGACTCTATTGATTTTATGTTTTCTAGTTTCTACACTGAGAAAAAAAGTGCGCTTTAAAATTAAATGTGAACACTTTCAAATTTTATTTAAAGTGCCTCAGTCTATAGGTTCTTATGTTGGGCACAAACAAAAAAATATTTTGTAAAAGTGCAAATTTTAAGTTTTTAAAGTGTTTACTCTCAATTTAAAAGTTAAAATTTTTGTTTTTAATGTAAAATTCTTAAATTTAAAAATGTTGACTTTATTTTATAATGAAAAACTTTATATTTTAAAGTAAAATATATTATTTATAAAGTAATCACTTTTAAAATTGTATTAAAAGTGAATCCATTTAATTTAAAATTTTTGAACTTTAAAAAATAAAATTAAAACGTTTATTTTCAAAATGTTAACTTTAAAATGTAAATTGAACAATTTGCAGAAAAGTGTTAACGTTTACATTGAAAGTGTTCACTTTATAAATCAAAGTGTCACTTTCTAATTTAAAGTGTTCACTTTAATATTGAAAGTTTTAGTTTTGAGTAAAAAGTGTTAACTTTAATTGTAAAGTTTTCACTTTAATATATAAAGCGTCAGTTTATTATTAAAAGTGTTCACTTTGACATTTAAAGTGTGCATTTTGAATTAAAAGTTTTAACTTTTAAACTCAAAGTGTCTTTGTTGGAACTAAACGTGAACACTTTAAAACGCAACGTAAAAATTTTTATTTTCAAAGTGTTCAAGTTTATTTTAAAAGTTCGACTTTAAATTGTACCGTTAGCGGCATTTGTGTGATTTCGTTATAGTAAAGTGAATTTAGAAGTGTGAACAATATACAAGAATGACCAGTCAGGTTATAATTATACAATAAAGTGACTTGCTGCGAATTCTTGGCAACGATATCTAAATTAATGAGCAGGGTGATTTAACGAACACGTGTGTTGAGGAAGATACGGATCTCCTTAATCTGCTAAAGGAGTTTGATCTGGAAACACTTTTTCTTGACCTAAAAAGTAAGTAAAAATTCTTAGGCAATATTAACACTTATGCAATATTATTAATGTTCCTTAGATGCTGAAATAACTTTTCGAAGCTTAAAATTTTTGTCAAAAGAAGACATTGCGGAAGCAGTAAGAAATGTTGGTCATAGAGCGGAGTTTAGAGAAAAGTTGTTTTTCTGGCGCAAGTCAAAGGTATATATAATATTAATTTTGAAGCTTATTTGCGATGTTACGCACGTACATAGATACAATTCCCATTTTCATATTACTACGTTTATAATATAGCAAGCTTATTTTTTCAGTTTGGAATAAAGGACGAAACGTTGAGCCAGACTTCGAAGGTTTTTGGTTGGCTAGGAAAAACCGTCAATAAGAAACGCATTTGGATCACAGGTAAGAAAATACAGTAAAACGTTTTGTATTGAATTAAATGATACACTGCATTGCAGCCCCTTTCAACATTTTTAAAGAATAACTCAGCCGGAAAACAACTTATTCAACATTATGAGGAAAGGGCATGTTTTACGAAGTTTTTAAATTATTATTTTATTTAATGAGTTTATTAATGAGTTATAAATAAGTTATTTCATATATATAAAATAAATTTAAATTTAAATATGTTTGAATAAAAAAATGTGAATTAAAAACAATTAAAATAATCTGTTTCCTTTAAAGTTTTTAGTGAACACTTTTAAATTGCATTTGAAAGCTTTGAATTTGAGATTGAATGTGTTAACTTTTAATTTAAATACAAACATTTTTAAATTGGGTTAAAAGTGTGAACTTTAAAATAAAAATTGTATTCAAGAATGCGCATATTAAAATGTAAAGTTTTCACTTTAATATTCAAAGTGCTAACATTAATAATTTACATTTTAAAGTGTACACTTTAAAATTAAATATTTTTCAATACGGCTGGTTTTCATACATGAAAATTTTTAATTTTAAAGTCCCTTGTACTGGATTTAAAGTGAGTTTAAAGTGTTTCTTTTCTGAGTGTACATTTTTTGTAATCACGGAAATTTCGAAAAAAAAATTCCCGTATTCCCGGGAAATGAAAAAGTGCTAGCTTTTTGCATTCCCTAGTTAAGAAACAAACTTGTCATACTATAAAACAATTTTGAACAGCATACTTTAAGGATTGATAATTATTAAACATTTATAACAAGCTTTAAGGCTGAAAATTGACGTACGCTGTTTTAAAAATTACAGCAAAATTCTGTAGCTATATTATTATGCTTTAAATTTAATATAATGCCAGCTATAGTCAGAGACCTACACGTGCAGAAGAAAAATATGTGTATTTACTTTCAAAGTTTATGCAAAAGACGTGAATGTTTAATTTTTAATAAAAAATAACTTAATTTTACATCTTCTAAAAACAAAATTCGTTTACTTTATAAAAATTGCATCGTTAATCAAATTGTTGTCATCTCTATAAACATGCGTAAAAAATGAAATAAAATAAAGAATAAAAAGAATTTTAATTTAATTTTTATATACACACGTTCATCAGTTTTAGGCACTTCAATTTAAAGCTCCTTTAGAAATATAAAAAATAAAAACCAACCATTTAACCATAAATGTTACCATCAAGCACCTGTATTTTGAATACCTTTTTGGTTTTGTATTAAAGAATAACTGTGTATTTTTTTATAGCTTATTTCAATTTTTATTGCTACTTTAAGCTTGAAATATAACATTTTATGTTTAATTTTTATGAATTTGAAAAAAAAAAATTCAAACGTAATGAAAAGTTAAGATTTCTTTGTTGATATGAACATAATAAAGAAAAAGTAATTATTTTTGAAATAACATCAAAAATTACTTTTTGCCTTTTTGCCCCTCCCTCTGTCAACAAAAAAAAAAAATTGTCTAAGCCTAAATGATTTGTGTTCCCTAAAAATAAAACACATATTCAGTTGGTTAGATAATTATTGATTTTTTTTTTTTGTAGTATATATTTAGGGGATTATTATTTCATACTATTCTTTTTGACAATATTTTAGGTATATTAAAATATTTTGTATTAAGATAAGTATTAAAGATAGTTTAATATTTATATATAATATTGCATATTCATTATGACTTATATTAAGCACTTAAGATTTAGAAAATTTTATTTAATAAATGCTTTGTTTAAATATTTAGAATATTTAACTAAAATTGGGATTTTATATGATTTAAAATGTTTTTTATATTTATATAAATTGTTTAAGGATTGTTGCGGATTGTTGGGATTTATTTGGAAGCGGTTTAATATAACTTGTTTTTATAGTAAAAAACTAAAATTTTAAAAATTATAAATAATAAAAGTGGGCTTTACTTTTTTTTATAAAATTATATACCGAAAGGAAAGTATGCTCTAATTAAAAAAAAAAAAAATGCATTAATACAAAAAGTATGCTATATTATTTGATATACAAAATTTTACTGCTCAAAAGAGCTACTGGAGTTTAACAAAAACAGATAAAAAAATTAAAAATATAAATTTGAATTTTTTTACAAAAAACTTAAACAAAAACCGAATTTGCATAGATACAAATTATATTAGAATTTAAAAACGTCAAATTTTTTAAAAAATCTAAAATATATTTTAGGTTTTTATTTCTAACAAGAAATTTGGTTTAAATTTTTATAATCAATTAATATTTTTTTTTCATGGTTTTTTTCGACTTTATTTTTTACATTGTGAGATTAATAAAAAATTAACCTTTTTTCTGATTAATATAAAAATGCATGAAAACTTATTAAATTGTTGTTCAGTATATTTGTATTATTCAATATTTTCTAGTTAAAATTTTTACGACCAATGGCTGACATAGGTATGTCCATTTCTAATTTCTGTTCTGCTCAAATATGCCCGGGTTTGATGGAAACAACTTGCCAACGTTGGGAAAAAATAAAAAAGTACTCTGCTTTGTTTTCGCAAAACCAGATAAATAACTACGCAAGAGTTTAAGCCAACTAAAAAAAAAATACTTCAGGGTACAAATTATTAACTTAAGGGTCACTCTGATGACCTTGAATGTAAAAAAAACAAAATTTTTCAAATTCAAACCTCAATAACTTCAGAAATAGGTATCGTATTGGCGTGTGTAAGTCTTTAAAATACCTTTAATTTGATGCCAAATTTGTTTTTGTGAAATTTCATTACTTGTTGGCCAAATCTTATATGAACTAGAAGAAAATAAATTATTGTGTTTTAACTTTTTAATTTTTTTTATCAATAGTTCTCCAGAAGTGTCTAGAGCAATATTAGTAGAGTTGGGATTAATCGTTCATTTTGGTGACTCGGTCAGTATCGTTCAATTCGAGTCAGTGAACTAGTTCGTTCAATCGTTCTTTTTTCCTTTGACTTGTGACTGATCTGCGTTTTGTGAACGGTGTCGTTAGTGTTATAAAATTGCAACTTTTCTAACAAAAATTTATTTATTTTGTGTAAAAAACATTTTATTTGTATGACATAGTAATATGAAACCATATTACTACTATTTCATAAAAAAAAATTGCTCTTTCAAGCAGTTTTTATTGAATAGAGATGCAATTGCTCTGTGAATAAAAAGAACGAAATGAACGATTGAACGAAGTGAGCGATTGAACGAAATGAACGATTGAACGACAAGATCGAATATTGGTGAACGTATCATATCGTTCAATTAAGTGAGTCGTTCAATTGAACTAGTTCGTTCATGAACGACACAACTCTAAATATTAGTATCAAATGAAAAGTATTTCAAAAATCTATATAAAAAATTTTATTTCACGCCAATACGATGCCTATTTCTGAAGTTATTGAGGTTTGAATTTGGAAAATTTAGACTTTTTTACATTTAAGGTCATTAGAGTGACCCTTAAGTTAATAATTTGAACCCCGAATTATATTTTTAGTTGGCTTAAACTCTTGCGTAGTTATTTATCTGGTTTTGCGAAAACAGAAACAAAATTAAAAAAAAAAAAATTGTTTCATAACCTCGTTTTTGGCACATTATCAATTTCGGAGTCACTGAAATAGATTATGTGCAAAAAATCTGAAGAAATTCTCAGAAATCTTTTGTTCCATTAGTATTTACATTCCGCTTGAAATGTTGCTAAAAACATGAAATATATGCTCTTTTAAGAACACTTTTGGCAAAAATCAAAGCTTAAAAGATAAAAAATATGGAAGGAAATTTAATTTCGTATTTATCTTTTCATTAGGAAAATAATAATTTTGTTTGGGTTCAGATTTTAAAATATCGAAATGATTTTTATTAAATAGAAATATAAAAATGTATCCAAATTTGATTTTATTTAACAAATTAAAAAAAACTTAAAATAAATGAAAAACTTGCACAAATATGCATTAAAAATCACAATATATGTATAAAAAGTCAAAATATGCAAAAAAATCACTTTTCCCAAAATATGCAACTACAAATCGATGCCAATTTGTTCTAAATTTGATGATTGGGATATCGGATATATAGTCTATATCAGTTTTAGATTATCGAGAAAAAAAATTAATTTAATTACTTTTCTTTAAAAATTTTGAGTCGTAAGCACGTATTAACAAAAATTTAAATTTTTGAACAAATTAAGTTCGGTGGTATAGATTAACCCTATATTGTTTTTTGTTTAAATCATTTTTAAGAGTTTTTATTTAAAGTCCATGATAAATCCCACTTTAAAAATAAAAAAATTGCTTTCAAAAATTATGTAGATGCGAAGTAAAAAAATCCATGAAGTTTCGCTTAAATTCAGTAATGAACATTTTTTATTAGCCTTTTCACTACCCTTGTACACTACAGTGTACACAGTGTACAGTGTACACAGATAATATCAAAAATATGATAATGAAATAAAACTTAATATTTTTGTTTTAATATATTCTTTAGGATATTGGTCAATTAAAAAAAATCATTATATGCATAAACTGACTATATAGTGGCGATATTTGTGTAACAAAGTAAGATTTTCACGCTTTATCTCCGAAAAAGGGGCGTTTGGTGTATTTCGTAAACTAACAAAGCTAGAATTTCGAAATTTGGCACGTAGCTTCACCAAATGACCAGAATCAAATCAACCAAATAATTTTTGGTTATTCTTATGTTTTAATGGCCGTAATGGGTTGAAAAGATTAAAAAAAATCGATTTTCGGACTCATTTTTTCTAATTTAAGGGCCCTACACAAGAATCAGAACTCAAAATAGAAATATATCCACAAGCTAAAAGTCGGTAGTGAAAGGGTTAAGTTAATAACATTTGACATAAAATTTAATGAAAAAGTTTTATTATAAATCTATTTAGTCTATGCAACTAGGCAATAAAACATTTCAATATGAACTACAATGATAGGAAAAGCGTCAAATTATTTGTCCAATAAACAGATTAATCATTAGGGCAACCGAAAAAAACTAGAAGAACTTTAAGCTATATTTGTTAGAACTTTTTGGTTATTTTAAAATATTTTCTTATTTTGTAAATATTAAATTATTTCTGTTTTATTCTTTAAAAATTAAGCTTATTTTAGCTTTTTCGTTTAAAAATTGTAAAAATTTTATTTTTTAAATTGAAATTTTAAAAATTTGATGCTACATGTTAAAAAAAATTATAAATCAATTTTATAAATCAATCAAGTTAAAAGGAAAGTGGGAACAAATAAAAAGTTTATTTAATATAACGCTTTTAATAAAAAAAAGTAAAATATAATAATTTTTTATCTAATTAAACGGCTTTTTTTACTGATGATTTTTACTAATTTCTGAGCTTATTTTAAATCTTAAAACATAGATTTTAGAATTTTTTGGTTGGCCTGAAATTTTTTTTTGAAAATATAACGAACTTTTCATTAAATGCAAATGGATGAAGCTTAATACGATAAAAAAAAATTCTACAAGCAAATAAATCAACACAATCTTGAAATCATACAATACCAGTTATTGCATTTTTGGCCAGTGAAAATTTTTCTGTAAAATAATAAAACTGTTTATTGGACGAAAAATGTTATAATTTTATTGACACTTTTTAATTTTTCATAAAATTTTATAAAAAATTGCTTAATATAATGCAACTTAATCGATGTTCTGTCAAAACTAATTTATATCATCTTTATAAAATCTCTCAGTGACAACTTTTTATGATAAAATTTTTATAAATTTAACTTGGAAAAGGAAAAAGTTCTTAAAATTTAAGTATAATTTTAATTAATTAAAACACGTTTAACCTGTTGACATTTTCATTGTTTTATGCAGAAAATTAGATAAAGAAAATGTTCATCTTATGATAAGGAATAAAAACCAGAGCAAATGTTTGTGAAAAAGGGCATCTTTACGTATAATAAATACATTATATACCAACAACTAAATGATGATTCATTAATCAATTTTTGGTAGTTTTTATTACCAACCCACCTACTATGTATTAAATGGCTTTTGGCCAAGATTTAAACAAAAAAAAGTGAAGTTAACCAGCAGCAAGTTTTCAATATTAACTTTGATATTCGTCGTCGCCGTCCAAAATCATTTTGGAACTTACAGCTGAAGGAATAAGATAATCCATTCTGTGCACCAGTATATATTGTTGGGTTATACACATTTTTACACTTTGCTAAGTTTGATTGTTTGTGAAATTACATTTTCTTTTGGTGCCGACAAAAATAAAGGTTAGTAGGGTCTTTTATATTAAAAAAAAAAGTTTGTTGAGGTAAAATTACATACAAATAGTATGAATACTAGGGATATAACTTTTACCATTTTTTTTTTTTAAATAGCGATTCTTCCAAGTAATATTCGTGTAGGACAACATGAAAAGATAAAAGAAATGTGATTTCACATTTTCCGCATCGATAAAAAAGTTTACGCACCAAACGCGTTCAAATTTTAAGTTAAAATATATAATTTTTAAATACCCGAGTAAAAAAAAATTATATATTGTCTTATGTTCTTTCATCTTAAAACAATTTTCACGAACAGAAGGGCCTTAGTTGTCATGCAAACAACTAAAAATTTAACTAATATTTAGTAGATTTTAAAGTTCTTTTTGCTGTTTTATTTAGCAAAAAGATTTTGATAATTTTACTGCTTTTTCCTGCAACGTAATTTTTAACTAATTTATAGTTAACTTTTTCTGCTATTTTTACAGACTTATTTGTATGACTGTAAAATTAGAAATAAATTGCTCAAACTACTTAGTTTTTGTAATTCGATTATATTTTCATCAAAAGCAATATGTTTTCCACAATTTTGAGGAAAAAGTTTAATAAAAGTGAAATATTTTTATTTGCTCAAACTACTTAGTTTTTGTAATTCGATTATATTTTCATCAAAAGCAATATGTTTTCCACAATTTTATTTTTTTTTTTGCGTTTTCACGAACATTTTTTTCAAAGGTTTTGTTTTCAGCAGTTTTATATTTCTTCCATAAAAATTATTTTCTCGATGCATTGGCAAACTAATTAAAACAAACAAATAAGAATAATATAATTTAAAGCTTTTTAGAAATCACTTCCGGTGCGTGAGGTTTTTTTATCTAAATCGATTCAACGGGTTTTAATATTAGTAAAATATTAACTATTAGGTTTTGCCTTTTATGCTTGTATGCCAAAAAAAAGTTATACCCCTAATGAACAGCTTTTTGTCTTGTAATATTATAATCATTTATCAAATTTTATATAAACTTGTCATAAAGTATGATACTTATTTTCCTGCTACCCGTATTTTGCCAATCTAAAACAAAGAAATACTTGACTTTAAGTAAAAAGCACTTATCAAAAAAATTCTTACAACATGTAAGGATTTGGTTACTGTCATAAATATAAATGATGAAAAGGGATCGGAAGTTCATGCAAATGCATGTTTTTTCGCATAAGTCTGAGAACAGGGTAAACAAAACAACCTTATGTATCAAAGTATTTGCGTTATTTTGCCATAAATGCATATTTTCGCATATTTCGCTATAAATGCTTATTTTACTGCATATTTTTACTTATTTTGCTATAAGTGCATAGTTTTTTTTGCATATTCTTACTTATTTTGATTGGTTTTAAAACACATTGTGATACAAACTCAGAAAACAAATGAATTAATATCGTTTAAACAAGCACCGATCACAACCGTCTACGTTGAGCGGTCATTTTATATGTTAAAAAACTTTTTGAGCACAAATATTTTACGTTTGAAATTTGATTAAATTAAAATTTTTTTAATCTCAATATATATACTTTGTATTTTAAGAAAACAATGGAGTCGGAAATAAAACTTAATTTAATTTTTAATGTTTCTGGTTTTAATAAAATAAAAATTAAAGTGCATATTTTTCAATTTTTTTTGTCCATATTTTAAGATTTTTCATGCATATTATAGGCGCATAAAACACACGTATTTGGAGCATGAAGTTCCTGTTCCTGATGATGAATAAAGGATTTCAAAAGTATTTAAATCCAAATAAACTAAAATAACTCGGTAGGTAGTTGGGTTATAAGGATATTTTATCGCTGGTTAGGTTTTTTTTTATTTATGGGAGGGAGATATGTTGTTAAATCTTTGTATAAATATTTTTATTATTATAAATTTATTTTTATTAATATAAATTAATTTAAGTAAAAAATTTGCTACTTTTCTGAGTTTTATTTTTATACTATAAATTTTTAGCTTTTTTGTTAATATTTTGTATTTGGTTTTGAAACTTTCTTTTTTTATGAGGTATTGTGAGGTTTTGTTATTATAGTATTGAGAACAATTTGGTTTAATATTTACAATAAAATAATAAAAAAAAAATAAATAAATTGGTACTGACAATTAAATAAATCTTGTATTTAGTAAATGGATTCAAATTTATTTGAAAGTTGTTTAGCTCTAAAAATGCACTCATTGTTTTTCGTCCAAAGAAACTGTTTCACAATTATTTAAAAATTTTCGTTTTTCGAAAATCGAAAGAGATAGGGCAAAATTTGTTCTATGAAATAATGAAGAAGTTCTGAAGAATGTTCCAAAAATATTTGAGAAAAGTTTTATCATATTTATAAAAAGTTTATAAATATGACAATATTTCATACACTGATAGAAAAAATTTTTGTAAAATTTGTTTGTTAAAACTACTAAATTATTTTTTTTTTTAAAATGAAGTTGCAGAAAAAACTGCTAAAATTAGCAGATTTTTTTTTGCTAAATATTAGTAAGATAAGAATGTCAAAAATAAATCTAGTGAATCTACAAATATTTAGTTATATTTGAGCTAAGATTTAGCTAACTGAGAGTAGCAAATTGATCTGCTAAAGTCAACAAAAATTTGCTAAACATTAGTAAACAAAAACAATTATCAAATCAAAGTTTTTTCTTAGATTTTTTTTTTTAATGCGAATAAAAATCTTCCCTTCTGAAATCGACAATTTACAATTTTTTAGAAAAACTGTCTGTTGCTTTTAGCAAAATATTCTGTTATTTGCATACTACAAAATTTAAGGCAAATACACTCAAAGGAAAAGCTTTATCATATCTATGAAATGTTTCATAAATTTTCGTCCAAAGTAATGTTTCATAGTATTTATGAAATATTTCATAAAAAACAAAATCAACTTCATCATATTTATGAAATGTTTCACTATATATGTGAAGGATATTTTGTATTTTTAAAGATTACATTATTTTTGTGTAGAAATAATTTATGGAGACCATGTTAAGGTCATTATAATTCTTGTTGTTTATGAAATGTTTCTTTATTATTGATGAAATTCTTAGATTTGACGAAAATTTATGAAACCTATTCCTGTTTTTCTCAGGGTGTATAGCAAAACTTTTGTTGATATTACAGTTTTTTTGGTTGTTAGTTTTAGTCTACAAATATTTCGTAAAAGTTTTTGCTAATTTTAGCAGACTAATTTGCTATTTTCAATTAACTAAACTTCAATTTGAACATAACTAAAATTTTTATAAAGTTAACATCTTTATCTTTGCTATTCCTATTTAATTAACATCGTCTAATAAAATTATTTCATAAATATCATGAAACTTTTTTCCCTGAGTATATTAAATGCTTATTTATTAATACGATATAGTTTTATAGAAAAAGCTTTTATCTTCTTTATATAAGCTTAACGCTCTAACCGGCCTAAGCTTTTTTGGGCTGAAATTTATTCCACTTGTTCGGCACGAGAAATAAATAATATTTTGTTTTAGCTAAATTTTTGTTGTTGCCTATTTTAGGCGATATGGGTCAAAATAGGTTTAGAGGCTATCTCAAAAACTAACCTATAAAATTTAAAAAGTTAAGGCATAAATTATTCTTCTTACAAAGATATAACAACAGTCCAAAAATTATCCGTTTTGAGCTTTTAGATAAAAAGATTTTCGTTTTTCGAAAAACGCGAAATCGAGCGAAAACTAACCTTAACTTTAATATATATTAACAAAACTTTGAAGCTTTGATAGCGTTACCAAATATAATATTTCTGCTAAATTTCATAAAAATCCATTCACTCGTTTTCAAGATTAGATGATGTCCTTTATATGTATCATTTTAAAGTCCTGTATGTCCTTGGAACAAACTTAGAGTATTTTCCAAAAGTTTAAGCTTTAATATGCATTTGTGTGGAATATGAATGATTTCATATTAACAGAAATGTGTTTTAAGGACTTTTTATCATTTTAAAGCCCTGTATGTCCTTGGAACAAATTTAGAGTATTTTCCAAAAGTTTAAGCTTTAATATTACTTTGTGTGGAATATGAATGATTTCATATTAACAGAAATGTGTTTTAAGGACTTTTTAAAATTGTGGTTCTTTCAAAATATTTGTTTTTTGAAATTACTGAAAATTTTAACTATAACGCTTTCTTGCTTCCAAACCATGACATGTACACAAAACATTACTTCGCAAAATATGTGGCTAACTTCGTTCTCTATCGATATAGCTTACATTTTTATAATGAAACACTTTTTTGGCGAACTTATGGCCAATTTAAAATACCCCGCCTAGAGGCGGGCTTGCCGGTTAAAGGGTTAAGATAAACCTTTGACGATCATATATTTTCTGCCAATGCGACTTTGTTTTAATTTTATTGATTTAAAATCTGAAACTGAAAATATGTAATTATGTCACAAAAATTGAGTGCCTACAACCCACTCCTTGTCCCTTATTAACCTTGCAAAAAACATTTGGCCATTAACGCACAGTGGTTAACAAAAATTCTAAATATTTTACCCGATTGGAAGAAATTATATGGCTGGCAAAGACGCTAAACCGAAGAACTTGATATTTCATAAAATCAGATCAGTTGTTGAATAAACTCTGATTCTGAAAAGCAAGTTTTTTTATTTCAAACCCTTAATTTTTATTATTTGATTTCAGTACCAATTTCTTAAAACTCAAAAAAAAAAAAATACCATTCTAAGACACAACATTTATAATTAAAAATTTTTCTAAAATAAAATAAATCAAAAATTTATCTAACATCAAGAGGTAGTACAAAAAAACATTTTACACGACATTTACTATTAAAAAATATTCAATATATTTTTTTTTAAGTATGAGATTATATTGAGGTATAATTTTCGTTAAAATATTTATACTATATTCTTAATAAATTTCTATAAGAAATTTCAATATTAATACTAAATTCTTAAGCATTTTTTTTAAGAAATATTAAAAATTATTTCAAAAGCCACATTACAATAAAACTAATTTTTATAATTATTATATTTTTTTTTTTATTCTAATTATTTTTAAGTGGTGTCCTTTATAAATAATTGCCTTATTTTTAAATAAAGGACTTTTTTATGTACAGTTTTAGTATAATTTTTGTTATTATAACTTTTTTTAAGAGTTTTATTTTTTTAATGCTCACAGTCTTATTAATTTTTATTTATAATTATTTTAAAGGATTTTTAAATTTGTTAAATTTGTTTATGACTAATAATGAAGGATTTTGTATTATAAAATTAAAGTTATTAAATTATGCCTAAAATTATGCTATAGTTAATATTGTTTTAAATTAAATTAGCGCTATTTAACTATTGCTTTCTGTTTAAGATTAATGTATTACAATTACCCAAAAATATTTAAGCTATGATGTGAATTAAAGCTCCTTTTTTGCAATACAATTTACTATTTTTAGTCATATTTCAAAGGAGCTTTAATATTATTCTAAAAATCGTATTAAAACTAACTGTCCTTTTTTACTTTACTTAACAATCTTTTCCTTTCTTTTTTTTAAAATAACATCCTTTAAAAATTTGTGCTATTTTATTTTTGCTAGAGGTAGTTATGGATCTTTATTTGCTATAATTTGCTATAGGTTTTTATTTATTTTTTTTTTGTTTTAATGGAGGTAGTTAATATTTTATTTTTTTTATTTTCTTTTTGAATTTATTCAACAATTTGTTTTATTTAAATAATACAATTTTTTTGTATGTTAATAGAAGATGAACTAATTTATTGTCATTAATTATGTAGACGAAATAATAAATAATGATGTCAGTTTAAAACAATAGTACGTGTAGCACGTAGTTAATAAAACAGAAAGTTTTTAAATTACAGACAAATTACAAAATAAATTATATAATTTGATTCATAAGCAAGTCTACTTTTTACAAATAACATAAATTATTTGCAAAATTAAACCTGAACATTATAAAGCATACTTTAAGGGTGGGCAGTATAATTTCAGTGATAGTAGTGTATAAAATTCATTTAAGGAGCAATTTAATTTATATTATAGTGTAGTAAAATTTTATTAAATTCCTTTTGCAGATAAATTACCAAATAAATTGTATTGAAAATTAACAAATAAGTAAAATGTTTTATAGTAAAATTGATTACACATAGTAAATACTGAAAGAAAACGATAGATTAAAAATGTAAAGCCTATTTTTAGGTAAAAAATGTAATGTATATTTTAAATTGCGAAAATGATGAAAAATCCTGTAATATTTCATACAGAACTATTCTAAAATTGTATAAAAAATTTACTTTTTTGAACATTTCTCGTAAAAATTCAAATTTGAAATTATTGGGTGTATAACTTAAAAATTCGGAATTCAGAACAGATGGCGTATCTTTTACACCAGGTTTGTATCTTTAATAACTTATATGACATTTTGGAGGGTAAACAACTGTTATTTGTTATCACTGAACGAAATAGTGAACGAAATAGTGTAAACAACAAAGTTTTTTTTTGCTTCGAAACTGTCGAATTTTGTGTCAACAAGGCATCATTTGTGGGAAGTTTTGAAATTTGAACAAAAGGGCAGCTGAAGCACATTAATTGTTCACCGAAACTTATCCTGAATATGTTCCATCGCTATTGCGATTTATATTTAGAAACGGTCATATGTATTATAAGCTTCTGAAATTGAGACAGACGATAACAGGAGACCTGTACCGAACGAAATTGATTCGAAAAACTACCGGAATATGCGACAAATTTGCCAAAAATTCCATATTTTTATGTTATACACCTAATAATATAACCCTCAATGGCACAAGGCTTCTTTCAGGCACTATTAACTATTAGGATATGTTTTTAAAATTTACCATTTTTAAAATACAATGTTAAATCATTTCGTTAAAAAAATATAATTAATTACATTTTCAATTAAAAAATGTATCGTTTAAGAAGCAAAACAGAGTCAACGTCGAAATTTCGTAGGATTTTATAAGTCACCCCAAAGTCAAAATTTCTGTTTTTTCTATGATTTAAAAAAAAAAATTTGAAAAAAATCTTAACCCATTCAGTAACAATATTCTATTAACATTTTAGCTCTAGCACAGTATATCACCAATAAGAGTTTGTAGTATAGCGCCAAAAGTAACATAAAATTTTTTTAGTCATAGGTTCAAGTTCCCAAAAAGATTACATTACTAAATCTCCAGCGGTTTAAGTTTGGTTGCTAATATTTAGGGAAGCCCAAAATTCCGCAATTTTTGGGATTAAGTAAATCCAGTGATTTTATTTTCGAAGTCCCGGTTTTTCGAGATTTTTCGAGATTTTTTGGGCTTTGCTTTTGAGCTTTTTTCTAAAATTTAAGTTCAATTACGTTTTTTCTTGAATTTGGTTATATTTTTTTTTTTGATGGCTACGATTTTGAACAACACCTATATTGTGTTTGCGAGTACACTCGTAATAATCAAATGTGGTCATTGTAAAATTGTTAAAAATTTGTGTTTTTTTATATAATATTTTAAATAAATCAATATGCAGTTCTTAATTATTATTTTTATCTCCATATTGACAAATCGAATGTAATTTTGATGAAATATAAAAATATCTTTCTTGATTCTATGGACTTTTTTTTATCCAAATTCTGCAGCTGAGGCCTTTCAACACTGAAAGAATTTTGTGAGTTGTATTAATGAAATCCATCAATAATACAATGAATTTTGTCATTAAAGATTCTCCAAAGAAAGTTTCATTGAATTAATGAAATATTATCATTAAATGAATTGTAATGAAAAAATGTTGTTTCCTGTTCCTGTTTATTTATTTATATTTATATTACTTTCCTGTTTTATGGAATCTCTATAAACTCGACTTGAACCCGCAACCACCGACATGTAAACACTACCGCGTTACCGATTGACATAAATAACCAAAACAAGATTATGTGCTTATTTAGACTTCTGTATTCAATTGTATTTTCCAATAGTTAAAGCGCCCATGACGGAAATCTTATGGAACTAAATATTTGATGTACATAAATAATGTATAAAAAAATCATTGCATATTTTAAAGATCAACCAAAACAATTTTATGAATATATATTAAATTAACGAATTTTTCATTAATTTAATGAAAGTTATTCATTAAATCAATGAATCCAACTTAACGAAAGACATTCATTAATAGTATGAAGGAAAATTCTATTAGTGAAGCCAACTGCAACGCTTCATGAAAAAGTATATCAAAATCCCTTCAACAGCACTCTTACTATCACAAATATTTTGGAAATAATTTAGCCATATCTAACTTGCTAATCTGATTACCATGAAACTTCAAACAGCCATAATAATTTCAAGCTTAAGTTTCAAAGAAGGGCCTAGATCCATCAGGTGTTGATCAATTACACTCCAAAGTAGAATATCTGGGATATTCAAAAATTTTAAGAGCTCGCAAAATTTATATTTATCAAACGATTTTCAAAAATGAAATATTTTTGTAATCTGCTTGTAATTTACAACAATAAATACGCTTGCTCATCTGGGTTATCCCTTAAAGTGCAAACGTTATCCGAATTTGAAAATCAATGTTTTGTATTTGTGCAATAATCTGGTCCGGTTTTTTGGCAATGAAAAGGCATATTACGTCTGATTGCTTTGAAAAGTGTTGGTTATATTAACAACAAGTTAAACAAAAAAAAACTTCAATGCAATATCTTGTTCAAGCTTAAAATAAAATGCCTCTAAAGTTTTAAATTATAAAAAAGTCAAAAAGATTAAAAGATTAAAAGTTTCTTCAGGAACACATGTAGTATTTCTATTTTTCTGAAATTTACTAAATGTAGTTACGTTTTATGGACATTATATTTCCCAGTTAAACTGATAGAATTTTGTGCGTTGTACTAAAGAAATCCATCACTTAAAAAATTAATTTTTTACATAAAAAGTCCCCAAAGAAAATTTCATTGGATTAATGAAATATTTTCATTAAATGAATTATAATAATGGTAGTTAAATTATTTTTGTTTCCCTTTCATTTTTATTATTAATTTATTTTTGTTTCCCTCTTTCATATTTATTTAGATTTTTATATTTATTTATTATATAACTTTTCTGTTTTTTTTTTTGACATCTCCCTGAACGCGACTTGAACCCGAAAGCATCGTAGGTGCACTAACATTTAAACAGTACCGCGTTATCGATTGAGCTAAATAACCAAAAACAAAATGATGTGCTTATTGATACATTTGTATTAAAATGGATTTTTTTAATAGTGAAAGCTTTTTCCATCTGTTGAAATATGATGGAACTAAATGTTTGGCGTACAAAAATTATAGCATATTTTAAAGATCAACCAAAAACATTTTATGAAAATTTCATTTACTTAATGATTTTTTCACTTATTTAATGAAAGTTATTCATTAAAACAATAAAACCAACTTAATGAAAGATATTCATTAATAGTATGAATAAAAATTCTATCAGTGTAGTTGTTGTTCTCTCCCTAAATCCCTCCGAAATTGGACAATTTTTTTACTCAAATTTCAACTTTCACCAACTTTTTCTTTGAGTGTGCCATCGATGGGGGAACGTCCTCCAATTTAGTCTAAATATGATAGCATTATCCTTTTTTAACATCATTTCAAATGTGGACAAGACACCAATAAATGCAAAAACACCATTTCATGAATTTTTTTAAAATTTTTGAGAATTGTGGGACTGTTTTATTTTTGAAAATCGGTTGATAAATATAAATTTGGCAAGCTCTCAATATTTTTGAATACCAGAGGTGTCCTTACTTTGGAGACTAATTGATCAGCGCCTGATGGTTTTAGTGGGTCCTTCTTTGGAACTTAAGCTTGAAATTACGTTGATTATGTGTGAAGTTTCATGGCAACTCGATCAGCCAGTAAGAAATGGCTGAATTATTTCCAAAATATTTGTCATACACCACACTGCACAGTGTACACAGTTTTAAAAAAATATAAAATGAAATAAAAAAACAAATTTTTTCATTGTTCATTGTTTTAATTAGGATATTGGTCATGGAAAAAAAAAATTACATGCGCAAACTGTTCATAAGGGCAATATTATCGCGATTTTTGTTAACTAATTCCTATTTTTAATTAGAATTTATCTCCGCAAAAGGGGGCGTTTAGTGTATCTCCTAAACTAGCAAAGCTAGAATCTCGAAATTTTTCACGTAGATTCGTTTAAAAATTAGGCAAACTTTATTAAAAACATTCAAATTTTGTTAAATTTTTGACAAAATAAGCAATTTTCATAAAACGTCCTGGAAAGGAGTCGCTCCAAACACAAACTCGAATTATAATTTACCAATTTAGTTTTTTGTCTTTAATAACAACTATTTTATTATAAAAATGGCAATCGACATCTCCAAATGATATCCGATGAAATCGAAATTGCATAATTTGGAGTATATTAAATTAATAAATTAATTAAACAAAAATTTTTTCGATACTTCGGATTTTGGGAATTTTTAATAATAATACACTTTTTTCCAAAATGTGCCATTTTCCGCCGTTAACGTATTCAAAAAAAAAATCGACTTCTTCCATTTGGAACCATTTGAAATAAAACTGGAGGGGTGTAATGAACGAAAATTGTTCTACTGTGTACACTAGGGACATCCTAGTGTACATAGTAGTAGTAGTAGTACACTTAGAATACTATGTAGGTAAACCCCACTGCAAATGTAGTTGAAAACAAATGAAATTTCATTTAAAGAAAGGACGACTTACATTACAGTAAATTCAACTAACATTGTCATTTGTTTTTGAATGTTCAAAAAATGACTAACATTTGTAGTAAAAATGAACCACATGGTAGTAAGAAAATAAACAAACATTTATTTTTTTTAAATAACAAAAAACAACTGTAAAAAATGAATGTAAAATCATAAAACAGTCATTTGATGTGAGTTGTTTTTTAAAATGAACTACAAGGTTAGTCAAAAATTTAATTTGTAATACAAATGACTGACATTTACATTACAAATAAAGAAACTGTATTACAACTGTATACAACAACTACATATTTTTAAAGCAGAAGTTCCCTGAGTGTAGTATTTCAATAAAAACTAGAATAGATACTTTGAGTTGAAACTGGAAATTTTGGTTTATTTTCGAGTATGTATATTTGAACATTTCGTGGTCCAGATTTCACGAACAGATTTTAAAAATTTTAAGCAGAGATATAAATTTCCATATATTCTGATCAACATAACAATAGAAATATAAAAATTCATGCTTTGTGTTATAATTCTCTTTATTAAATAAAATAACAAAAAAGTGCAAACAAAATATTATTTTCAAACAATTATATGGTTATTTTGGATGAGAATTTTCTATTTTCTTTTATTTACGAGTGCATTCAAGATGTTAAATTATTTAAGAGTTTTTAAGCCACTTCATTATCTTTACCCAGTTAAAAAGTATAAAGCCGTTTTAAAGTACTATAGTAATTGTACAAAGCAATAGTAGTGTTTTTTTTTTATTTAAGTATAGTCAACATTCTTGTGAGGAAAACAAGATATATTTCATGAAAATCAATGGATAGATTCAGAAGTTATTGGCAATTAGGTTCAACAATATGTATGAAATTATTTAGAAACAGGAAAGCCAACAACGTCAATGTGTCTAATTTGCATTTATACTAATAAAAAATATTTATAATGAAATTTTTATTAAAATATTTCATAAAACGCACCAATAATATTCTTTGGTCTTATATTGAAAATATTTGTTTCTTTGTCAAGGCTGGTAACTGTTAAACGCACACATTTGATAGCATACCTTAGGGGTTAATATAATAAATATATATTACTAAAGTTAAAAATAGAATTTACAAAAGTTTTCCAAACACTATGATGACACATTGACCTTCTTTCAATAAAATGTATTTGTTTCTTTTATTCCCCCAATGCCAATAAAAACTAAAATATACATAATTAATATTTAAATCATTCATGAGTACAACAAAAATGTTGTCAATTGTTTTAGTAAATCAATTTGAAAGAAATTGTTTTCAAGGATTTTTAAAGACACAGTTCAACAAAATAAGAAAAAGTTAATGCATAGGGATTGTGACCTATCATTTCTAAAAGGCTTTGGGATGCAGATCACGAATATGGTATTCGAAAGTTAAAGTTAGCTATGGTTGAAGAAATATTTACAAAAAACTTTTTATAGGAAATTTAAATTTTTTGATAAACTATTTCCAAAAAAGGACAAAAATGAAAACAAAGACGCTCCTTTTTTACAACATTCAAATATAATTAATTATGCTCATTAGTTTGATATATTACACATTTCGAAAGGTGCTATATTATTCCCTACACTGATAGAATTTTCCTTCATACTATAAATGAATGTCTTTCATTATGTTGGATTCATTGATTTAATGAATAATGTTCATTAAATTAATGAAAAATTCCTTAAAGTATGCAATCATTTTCATATAATTTTTTTTGCTACACACAACATTTAGTTTCATCAGATTTCAACAGGAGGCGATTCAGCTATTGGAAAAAGCTATTTGAATACAAAGGTCTAAATAATCACATCATTTTGATTTGGTTATTTAGGTCAATCAATAACGCGGTACTGTTTACATTTTGGAGGTTGCGCGAGTTCAAGTCGCGTTCAGGGAAATGTCAAAAAAAAATACAGAATAGTAAAATAAATAAATATAAGTATGTATAATTCAATAGAAAATGATACAGAAAAAAATCATGGTTTTTCCATTTTATTTCATTTAATGAAAATATTTGATTAAATCAATGAAACTTTCTTTGGGGACTTTTTAATGAAAACATTCATTGTTTTAGTGACGGATTTCATTAATACAAAGCACAAAATTCTATCAGTGTATTGTATTTACAATTGAAATTTCTCACGATTTCGTTAATAAAAAATATACAATGAAAATAAGATCCACAATTTTAATACGTACATTTAGGAAACATCTCTGGTTACTTAATTTTTTAAAAAACTCACGTACTTTCTCTTTTAGTTTAAGGAAACAAATGCTTAAACTACACTGATAGAATTTTCCCTCATGGCATTAATGAAACGATTTCATTAAAATCGATTCATTGGTTTAATGAAAAATTTCATTAATATTGATATTTTTTTTCATAAACATTTTTTATGATTTTTTCATAATTTCATAAAAAAAACCATTAAATCAATGAAAAATTTTCAAATTTTTTTCAATAAAAATTTTGACTTGTAATAAAAAAAAAAAATTTTTTTTGTACTATCATTTTGGCATAAAAAACTGAAAAATTTCTTTTAAACAGAATTAACCAAAACTTTCATATAAATAATTTTTTTTTTTATTAAGTTTGCCTAGAGCTAACAGTTTTTAACGAATTTGAATTAAAGGGTACAGATTCTCTAAGAAAAACGAGACCTAAATTGTTATCGTTTTGACGATGTTACACAGAAACGTTATGCTAAACGATAATAAATTTTTGTTTTTTAACAACATTGTTAACAATATTTAACATTTGTATCTAATATGATCGTAATTTAACTACAAAGAGTCGATCGTTCTACAGAATTTCAAGCCAGATCGATACAAAATTACATATTTTGTACCGACATATAGGAAAATATGTCATCTTTTAACACAAATTATAAAAAATGTAAAGAACGATTGAACAATTTTGTAAAAATAAAACAATAAAAACAGAAATAAATTAAAATTGTTTTTGTTTAGTTCAGCTTTTAATATTTTAATGCCTGTTTATTATATTTAAACGATTTTTTTAATCATTAAAGTTCTTAATATACATAATTTAAAAAAAGTAAAATAATTCAAATATTTCTTTTTTATGGATAAAATATTTTATTTTCACAATTTGTAATTTTCGATCTGAAATCTAATCAGCTACTTTTAAAATTTTATATTTCTCGAATTCGTCAAAAATTATGAGCTTTAGTAAATTTGTTGAGAAACAATATAATTTTCCCCACTGTGCTATATTGGAGGGTGGCCCCGAGAAAACCTTTCTTGTCCAAGTAACGATAATTTGCTCAATCAGGCTGAGTTTAATAAAAATCTGCCATCGCTTTTGCAGAACAGAATGTGATGTTTACTTTTGAACTTTTCAAACTTTTTTTATAAAAGTATTTTATAGATCCTATTAAGACCAGACCTTATAAATAATATCAACAAATGATAATTTCTCAAATAACCACCAAATTAATGCTATGCTAAAATAATCATAAAAAGTGCAAATTATTAAATATCAACGAAAATATTTCATAAAAACTATGAATTTTATTCATTAATCACATGAAATTTTCATAACGATTAGGCTAGGATTAATGAAAAAAATTTCATATACTTTATGAAAAAATTCATTGGATTAATGAAGGAATTCATTAATGCTACGCACAGATTTCTATCAGTGTATACAAATTGTACATATGTTTATGCCTTAACCATTTAACGCTCAAATCAAAACTGACATTGAAAAACTGATTTAAACTAGTTTATTAAATGCATGACGTTAAATTATAATACAAAATGAATAAAAATTATTCTAATATCCATTGATGTCCTTTTGCAGGATATGTCCCCAAATGAGGACAATGGGCAGAAGTGATATGAAACGGTTGAAACTAAATTTTTTAACGCAACGTATTTTTATACATTTTTTGCATTGAAAGTGTGCTGTTCTTCCTATACAAAATTTCAAAACTAATCGCATTATTGATATTTTAAGGATAATTTTAAATATCACAGTGATGTGATATGTGCTTACATTAACGCTTACATAGCCCTTTTTAATCCTTATTTTATCATTTTACTGCGAGAGTCTAATTTTTAATATTATTTATGTAATATTATTATTAATTTTACACTCTTATACATCTTTCGGTATTATTTTGTTTAAAATATGATCAGAATTATAATGTTGCTTTTCCATAAGATTCGGAAGAATTTTCTAGGATTTGGTTGTATTATTTTAACTTCTTATATTGTCACATCCTAATTTAAACCCAATACTAAAATTATGCGCTGTTTCTATCCCATTTTATAAATTTGTTTAATCAATCTTTTCATATGCAATACAACATTTACAAATTTTGTGACTTAAATGTATACGAATAATTACTATACATAACAACCCATTGTCCAAATTTGGGAATATCAAAGTACATGTGCAAGTAAAAAACTTTATTTATTATTTATTTTCATCTAAAATACAATATTTATTTAAAAAATGTGTATTCAGCTGATTTACAGCACAAGTTCATAAAGAAAAATTAAAAATTTATCATTCAATTCACAGTCTTCAATTGTATCAAAAAATAATGTTGAAAAAAGTACTTTCGAAAAATAACGTAAAAACAATTTTTACATTATTTTGTTAATTATGTTCTCTGGAATCCATAAAATTTATTAAAAACTGGAAATTTTGATGTACAATTGATTAGGGTTTTTTTTTTTTGATTAAGTCGAATATAAATTAACATCATGTGCAAAAAATTTTCAAATTCGGTTAAGCTATTTTATAATATTTACAAAATAGAAAATTTAGTTAAGTTTTCACTTTAATTGCTTCACCCAAGTTCAATAAATTGATATAGTTCTTAAACCTCACAGTCCATAATTTGAAGCCGTACTACAAATTATTTGTAGTTTATTCAGGTATACAAAATAATAACTAATTTTAAAGAACAAACTAGATTTTTGGTAAAAGTTGAATTCGCGAATACATATTTTGAAAAGTAGAGTTAATATTAAATATAATATTCACGAATGTGAATCGTTATCTACGCTCATAGAAACAAGCCTGTAAAAATAGCAGAAAAAGCTACTAAAAAATGATCTTGCAGAAAAAACTGCTAAATGCAGCAGCACATTTTGCTAAATATTAGTAAAATTAGAACAGCAAAAATAAATATATTAACTTTACAAAATTTTAGTTATATATTGAATATTTTATTTAATTGAAATTAGCATTTTACTCTGTAAAATTAGCCAACAAAAACAATAATATTAACAAAATGTTTGCTATGTTTACCTCGAATATAATAGAATGCAAATAACAGTTTATTTTGCTAAAATCAATAGAAACGTTTGCTAAAAAATTGTAGCTTGCTGATTTTATAAGGGTAAAATTTATCTCAACTATAACTAAGTATTTGTAAATTCAACAGACTTATTTTTGCTATTGTTATATTACTAATATTTAGTATAAAAATCTGCTAACTTTAGCAGTGTTTTTCTGCAAGAACATTTTTAACAAATTTTTAGTAGCTTTTTTTGCTGTTTTTACAGGTTTATTGCTATGAGTGTACATTCTAAAATCTATCAGCATGGATAAGTCGCATATCTGATGCATTTTTACTGTTTAACTATGATATTTTCTTAAACAATTTCAAGGCAAGCAGTAAAGGGTTTTCGTTTTAAATAAGTTTAAAGCATATTTTTTGGAGCATTTAACATTAATATTAATACACTTTAAATGTGAATTTCAAAACTTATATTTAAGATTAATATTGAAATAAAACAAGTTCGCATCGCAACAAACTTATCAGTGCCAAGGTTAATCAATTTTAAAGCACTGCATAAGGGTGAATAGTTTAAAGTATATTTTTAGGAGTCAAATAGATTAGGTTTATATTATCGATTTTGATTACTGTTTAATAAATATTTAAATTATTATAAAATTTAGCATTTTAAATATTTTTACACACCAAAAAATAAACCTTAATAAATATGTAAATTTTATTAGATTGTAAAAATTATCTGCTATAAACAGGCATTTCAAAGAAAATTGTAATCAAAATCATTTTAAAAGAAAATGTATTTTATTTAAGGTGTAAATATTATTTTCACAGCATTTTACAATAAATTAAGAAGCTAAAAAGTAAAAGCAAAATTCAACAAAGAAATGCTAAAATGAAATAAAAAAATTTATATAAAAATAATAATACACTACAGCGGTAAGAAGAAGAGACCCTGAAAAATCCAATAAAAACGGCCTATAATATTATACCTACACAAATACAATAGGAAATTGGCGTAAAGCCATCCTACGACGGCAACAAGAACAAAAACTAATCAAAAAAGAATGAAAAAAGGGAAAGGAAATAAACAGAGAAAGCGTGTAACACATAAAAATTTAAAATCCTACACCCACTAAATAAAGGGTCCGCCAAATAACTTTTTTTTTTTTGAAAATGCTATAAAAAAAAACTACTGAATATTTTCTCAAATTTCTTTTTTTATTTGAAATTACAATCCTTCCGGTTAATAATGGAAAATAATTTCAAATGGCTGCCTCGGCTGGCCATGCAGTAGCCTACAAGATCGGTCCAATTTTTTTGATAATGCGATCTTCAAAAACAGGGCGCAAAACATCGAGTGTAGCTTCGGCTGTGTGGCACGTAGCGCCGTCCTGTTGAAACCAAATGTTGCCAATATCCTCCATTTCAATTTTTGTGAACAAAAATACGTTTAACAAGGCCCGATAACGATCGCCATTGACCCCATTGATCGCCGTACGCAATTTTCGCACACATTCTGCAGCATTACCATGATTTTCAAAGTAATGTTGCAATATTTCCCAGCGTTGTTCAAGCGTATACACAACCATATTCGTTCAGCGGAAGTATAAAACTAATTATCTGTCAAATCAGACATGAGCTAAGTGTTACAATTCACGAAATAAGCACTAGTTGAAAAAAAACGTTAGATGGCGGACCCTTTACAAAAAATAAAAAAATAAAAATAGAGAGTATTCAAGTGTCAGACAAACTCTTACACACAAATATATTCAATATGGCTGGATTTTGTAGAATATTTTATATATAAAGTAAAAAAGGATCATCTTAAAATTAAAAATATAAAGAAACTTCATGATGAATGAGCTCATTTCAAAAGTTAAAGATAACTATTTCAAGAAAAAAACTTGTTTTTCTACAAAATTAACTCCTTAAACTAGGCAATAGAATTTTGCACCAAAAATTAGGCAACTGGAAATTTTTGTGAAACAGATATAAAACTTTCAATTGAAATAAATGGTTAACCAAAATTAACAAACATCCTTTTTTTTCTCGAAAAAGGTCAGTTTAAAGAAATTTAAAATTATTTTCTTTTATATTTAATAAATTCTCAACAATCAAAAAAGTTTTGGAAGAAAGCAAATAAATTTTTATAAAATTTTATTTTTTGCTGGTAACTTAAACAAACATGTGTTGTTGTTTTTTTTTTAAACAAACAAATAATGAACGTTAAACAAAATGAAGTGTAAATTTTGAACAAATTAATAAATATTAGATTTTTGTTTTGTTTTTCCCCGTAAAATATATGAAAATGTTTCTGTCTATTTTTGTGGTTTTCTGTTATAATACTTCGTTTTTTTAGCTGGTTTTGTAGATGATTTACTTGAGTTTTAACAATGTTATTTAATATGCGGCGCGTGTTTAAGGTTTTTTGTTTTATGGGTTTTTGTGGCATGATATTTTTGGTTTCATTTACTAATACATATCAAATTGTAAAGAGTTTAAAAGCCACATACATCGACACAAATATTATCTAAACCATAACGAATTTGATAACTGAAAATTTAATAAAATTAATTGGTAAGAAAATCTAATAAAAAAAAATATATATAATCAATAATGTTTTATATTTCATACATAGGAATCCCCTAAAGTATGCCACATATATGTGCTTTTTAAAATAACCTAAATGTAGGCAACCACTTTTAACCCATTTCACACTGCCGTTGCTTTAAAGCAACAACTACTTTCAAGGTCAGATAATTTTAGATTTGAGGGGGATATAATACCGCGCTAAAAAGCATGTGAAAATTGAGGTCTGTACTATAAAAATTATCAAAAAAAAAAAAAATTTAAAACTTTTGTTCCATAATTAATTAAAAATACAATTAATTTATTATAAAAGTTATATGCTGATTTATGCCGCACGAAATTCGATAGTGGTACGCAATAAATTTAAATAAATTATAATTTAATAACTAATTATTGTCGATTTAATTTGTTTTTCTAACAATTGTATATGCTTTTAGAGAGCTTTTCTATATATATCCACTAAGGTGCTTCAAAATCGTATGATGAATCTAGACGTAGTCCGATTTGTGCTCTTCAAGGCTGGTTTGTTGAATATGGACCAACATATGTTCCTAAATCGAATGACAAGGCGAATGATGAAGGGTAGCAACGCTGTTAGAAAAACATGTACAATATAGGCAAGGAGGTTATATAAACGGAAGGGCAAAAGCTTTCAAATGCAGTATCAAACAGAACGCGTAAAAATATCCTATACTAGTAGTCAGGGTTTAAGTGTGTAAAAAACAATTTAAGTACGCAGCAAAACCACACATTACCAAATAATGGGTAAAGTACCTTACTTGACTGATGAATTTTACACGCGATGAGCGTATCGGTAATTGGAACACTCATTACCTAGTAGGGGGTAAACGAACTGGTGACTTATATGGTTACCGAATTGGGAAAAGTAATGTGTCTATAAACAGATTTTCATAAAAAGAAATTATAAAAAAATTGTATACAAATATTTTTTTCTAATTAAATAAATAACTTGGTAGTGCTGATATTCGAACCCGGGGTCTCTGGTTGTTAGGCGAGAACTCAACCAACTGAGCAATCGTCACATATAATAATGGGTTGCTTAATATGTAAATGAATTGTAGTGCTTCGAGTTTTCGTTTGTGATGTTAAAAATAAATACCTTACCCTAAGGTATACATTATACGGTAATGCATTATGTAACCACCTATTGGTAGCTCATTACTCTATGTTTCGAAATAACGCTAAAGGTAAGGAGTATTCATTACAAAGTAATGTATTATGTAATCCATTTTCGGTAACTAATTACTTTTTGTTGAAAAATAATCATACAGGTAAGGAGTATCAATTACAAGGTAACGCATTACTTTATCGCACCCATTACCAAATTTTTCCTGGCACCTAAGAATTTCAAGTATTTTAGATATGTAAAGAATGTAGTGAAAATACTGCAAACTATGTAATGTAAAAAAATTTAACGTAAATTATGTAAACAATTTAGGAAATAAAAATTCTATTTCATTTAAAGTTCATTAGTTCATTTGTTTTAAACAGGATAACCGACCCTGACTTCGAAAAGTTGTGTTTGATGTTGCGTTTGATAGATATGGGTATCAAACTTCATATTTTTAAAAGCATATGAAAATCCAATTTCCGAAGTACTATAATTTTCCATGTAGTGACAGCTTTGTTTGCAAAACATGGACAATTTAAAATTGTTAAAAGGTCAATGAAAGTTACAGAAAAATCTGTAATTTTTTGGTAAAAATATCTTGTTTGAAACCTGTTAAACCTGTCTGTTATTATTAGTAAAATGAAAGTAGCAGGAAAAATTTATAAACTATTTTAAAACATGAATAAATTTTAGTATAGTCTTTTAATTTTTACTTAATGCCCTTAATGTAAATCGATTTGTTTAAATCATCCAATTTTTTTTTTTCTAAAAAATAGCATTTTTTGCATTTACTCTAAAAACTAAAAAAAATTAAAATTGGAACAAATGTTTGCTAATTTTTACAACTCTAGTTTAAAAAATTAAAGTATGGTATAAAATATTGCAAGATACAGTTAAATATGCCCTTTTACGAAAAATTACAGTGGCAAGTAAAATTGTATCTTACTATACATGATGTAACATTTAACTATATTAAATTTTACAAAACTGGATCACATTATATAAGATTATATAATATTATTTTTACTCGGGCTTATAAATTTTTATTAAATTGTTGAAGCTTGATATTTTGAATTGTGATGTTCATTTAATACAATTTTGATTGATATTTTCAATGGAAATTTTCGAGTTCATATTGAAATTTTGAGTAGGATATTATGGATTTTAAAACAAACACGTAACTTTTCCACAACTTTAAGTTTTTTTTTTATTTTTTTTACATGGGGTAATACATTGTGTTGTTTACTCCCATGTCATAATTTAATTCTGCCCATCCAATTATATATTGTACGTCTAATAACGTATGGTATAACATATTCTAAGATACAATAAAATACACAAGTAAAAAAGTTAATATATATTCAGATATAATTTTACACAATTAAATATTTCAATGTATAAATTTATATAGCCATATAAACATATGTATATGTTAAAGCATAACTAATTGTATCTAATTGTATATTGCCTTGTGTTCATAAATATTCATAAATATTCATATGGTGGTATATATAGCAATATATTATTTTATATTGTCTTATACACAATTGTTCTTAATATACCTAATTTTATATTACTATATATTAGAGATGGGCACGTGAGTGTGAGCGAAAACTAATTTTACTTATGTGAGTGTGAGTAGAAAAAAATTCTCCGTGAGTGAGTGTGCCTGAGACAAATTTTTGCGTGAGTAGAATTTTAGAAAAAATAAAATTTTTTCCCTTCAAATAAATATTTTCTTTATTTTTTCGCCGATTTAATGTTTTTGGCTTTTTCAAATACGAAATAGGTATATGACAAAACAACATATTCAGAGTAATTTTGAATTAAACATTCACAATTTACCGTAATTTTTACATTTTATTTTTTCCGGTAGAATTTTGTTTTGTGAATACTCACGTGAGTGTGAGTAAAATTTGAATTTACTCACGTGAACGTGAGTTAGTGTGAGTAGTAAAAAAATCCTCGTGAGTGATTATGGTTGATTGGAATTATTCTCTCGTGAGCGTGAGTGTGAGTCAAAATTCATTCACATTCCCATCTCTACTATATATACAATATAGAGACATACATATATGCGTTCATATATAATTCAACATAAATGTACATATAATTATATAAAACTTCGTGTGAACCAACATTAAAAATATTTATTTTATAACTGTTTATAAAGTCATATATTGTTCCATACAAAATTATATAGAAATATATGAGGTACACTGCTTTGAATATTTTTTAAATAAATTCAGATATGATTATGTATGATCCATTATAAAGAAACATTTAATTATATGTGGTGCCATATGAAAAATATTTTCTATATGATTTTCGATATCATTATACTATTTCTGAGTTCCTTTACTTACAAAATTTGTATTTTTGTTCACAAAATCGACTCTAGCTACCGCGGGCGCGCACTTTCGAAAAAGTATTAGCTGTGTACTGTTATTGAGAATTAACAAAGCAGTCGCAACATACATTATTTATTGATCCACGTTAGTTAGCATAAGAAGTTTAATACATGATAAAAGTTCATACAGACGAAAAAAAAAAAGATTTGTGCTTTTTAATAGTTAAAAAGTCAGAGAAAAGCTAAT
Organism: Delia radicum; assembly: GCA_021234595.1. Taxonomy (NCBI): domain Eukaryota; kingdom Metazoa; phylum Arthropoda; class Insecta; order Diptera; family Anthomyiidae; genus Delia; species Delia radicum. Next base: position 254,221,945 of record CM037851.1, read on the forward strand.
TTTTCTACAAAACCCTGTTCGGAGTTAAATTGTTGTCTTGGCTCCACAGTTTTACCTTTTTAAAATACTGCAAAAATAATTTTAGTCATACATACACTTAGGATACTATGTAGGTAAAGACCACTGCAAATATATTTAAAAACAAATGAAATTTCACTTAAAGAAAGGACGACTTACATTTCAGTAAATTCAACTAACATTGTCATTTTTTTTTTTAATTTTCAAAAAATGAACCACAATTGTAGTAAAAATTAAGCACATATCGCACACCCAGTACAAAATTGACTTAACTCAAAATTTTAAATTTTCGGGGTTATATGCTTAAACTATTCACAATACACTTGTTTATCTATAAAAAAAAAATATCAGTGTATTTTGTTGTTGTTAACTGTTGCTAAAAAACAGTTATGTCTTTCTTTATGTTTCAATTGGTATAAAGTTGCAAATATTTTTCTTCGATTTCTGAAAAACGAAAAATTTTGAGTTGAGTCACTTTTGAATTAGGTGTGCGATATGTTAGTAAACAAACATTTATTTTTTATTTTTTTAAACAACAAAAAACGACTGTAAAAAATGTAAAATCATAAAACAGTCATTTGATGTGGTTTGTTTTTTCAAATGAACTACAAGGTTAATAAAAAAATGTAATTTGTTCTACAAATGACTGACATTTGCAATAAAAATAAAAAAAAAAAAAACTGTATTACAACCCAAACAACGACATATTTTTAAAGCAGACGTTCCCTGAGTGTATTAATAAACGAAACTAGATATAATTTGATATAATTGTTGAGAAAAACTAAGAAATGTTTGTATCAACTTTTTTCTAATAATATCGAATTATAACCAATTCGATACAATTTTATATAAAAAAACAAAAATTTGTATGCGCACAAGATTCGCATTAAATTGTATCTAATATACATCAAATTGTACAAAATTGTATATAATTGCATCGAATTAGATCTAATGCGATTGCAATTGTATCGAACCCAATACAATTTGATGTATTTTCGAATCAAGCGTAATCTCATCTCATAACTAATTTATATATAATTTAATGTAATTTAATGATGTCACACAGCAATTTTTTTTTTACTTGGGTATGCAGTTTTAAGAAAAATTACAGTGGCAAGTAAAATTGCATCTTACTACACGTGATGTCATACTTAACTAAATTAAATTGCACAAAACTGAATCACAATATACAAGTTTATATAATATTATTTTTACTCGAGAATTTTCGTTTATTATATAAAGATTTACTGAAAAATTTCAGTATTTTTCGTTCAACAAAATTCTTTTTGTGTAGTAAGAAGTTTGATTAAACGAACACATTGCAAAATACAAACTCTCTCATACGTTCAAATTCAATTAATTTTTAATTGACATACATAATTATTTATAAAAAGTCAATAACAATTAACAATACTAAAAAGCTTTTAGCAATTTGTATTGCATTTTTAAGACCTCAGCTGAAAATGTAAAATTTTAATTCGCAATTAAACTTTTTAAACAAAAAAGTTTTGTAGCAAATTTTAAAAATATAAAAAATATTTGCACTTGTTTTACCGAAAGTTTTACATTTTAAATTATATTCATAAAGAACGCATTTTTATAAAATACTTATTTTAAAATAATAATATTAATAATAATAATAATAAATAAAAAACTTAAATAAAATGACATTTTTTTGAAAGAACAAATAAAACAATTTTGTTTATTTTAACAGTCAATTTTTCTGTTTATTTATTTATGTTTTTTTTTTAAATTTATAACAAGTATTTTTAACCAATTCTTATTAAATAACTTAAAATAAAAAATAAATTATATAAAAAAAAATTAATAAGGAAAAATAAAAAAAAATAAAAAAACACAAAATAAATTATTAAATATTATTATTGTTGCTGTAATTTTAAAGCTTTATTTTACTTTGAGTTTTAATTTAAAATCAAACATCAATCTAATATCCTTTTCCTTTTCCTTTCCATTTTCCTTTTTTTTTCCAAAATTCTGTTTTATTCTTACATTTTCTTAGTTTTGAGGTATTTAAGGTTATATTTTCAATATGTTTATATTCAAATATTTATTGGACTAATTCAATTAATTTAAAATTTTTTTATATTTTTTTGTTTTTTTTTTTTTTTTTAAAAGAAAAGAAAAAGATTTTGTCTAAAATTTTGTTTTGTTTGACCATATATAATTTTTTTTTTCTTCATTATTTTTCGATTTGTACCTTTAGCGCTCAATTTTGTTTGTAGATTTCTTATATGCATTTGTTTTTCATTTTCTAACTTCCAAAGTTTAATTTAATTAATATTTTTATATAAAAAAATTTATCTAAAATTTTGAACTTTGTTTTTGTTTTGTTATTTCCCAGCAAAACCACACATTACCAAATCATGGGTAAAGTAATGTATCGCCATAGGGCTTCATACATTACTTTACACGTTACTTCACTGATGAATTTTACAGGCGATGAGCCTCAAAGTAACTCATTACCTTGTAGTGGGTAAAGTAACTGGTTACTTATATGGTTACATGGTGGGAAAAAGTAATGTGTCTATAAATAGATTTTCATTAAAAAAAAACCCCATAAAATTTTTTTACAGATATTTTTTTTTAATTAAATAAATAACTTTTTTTTTATTAAATAAAGAACTTGGTCATGCTGGGATTCGAACCTGGTGTATCTGGTATTTAACAATTAGTTAGGCGAGAACTCTACCTACTGAGCTATCGATACATACAATATTTAATTGCTTAACATGTAGATGAGTTGTTGTGCTTCGTGTTTTCGGTCGTGATATCAAAAATATACACCTTACCATTATGCTTACAAAAAATCACAAAGTAATGTGTCTATAAATAGATTTTCAAATATATATATTAATAATTACTTTACGTTTATAATTCATGCATTATGTAATTGATGATCGGTAAGTCATTATTTTATGTTTTGAAATAATGTAAAATGTAATGAGGTCTCATTACCAGGTAATCCATGAGTGTTCAATTATCGGTAATTCATTACTTCTTGTTGGAAAATAATGATAAAGGTAAGGAGTACACATTACAAGGTAATGCATTACTTTGTCGCACCCATTACCAAAGTTTTGCTGGGTTACTCGAAAGAGGTAGTGGTTTATTATGTTTTTGTGTTGGATATTTTTAAAAGTTTTTATTTAAAAAAAAAAAAAACATAAAATAAAAGTAAAATTGTGTTTTATTTAAATATTTAAGAAATAAAAAAGTTGATATTGATCAGGGTTTGATTAACTCATATTTAAAAGCAACTGTGAGTAACTTTAAATATTTTTTAGACTCAGAGATAAAAATAAAAAAGTTAGCTCAAAAGTCTGTTAAAGCTGTTCCAATTCGGTTGAGCTAATTTTTTTCTGTTGCTTTCGTTTATATCTGTTATTTAACTAAAGTTGTTAGTTAAAGCCGTTCTTGAACTAATATTTTCTTCTGATATTTAGTTAGTTTTTTTGTAAATGAGTTTGAGAATGCATCTGTTAATAAAGAAATATTAATTTGTAACTTTTTTAATGTTCGGCTGTGTTTTCAAAAGCATGGGCTATTTTGTTGCGCATATTAAAGTGTGCGGGCATTTCATTAGTAGACGTTTAATGGTATTTGTGTATTTTTAATGTGCGATCGATTCTAGACGGTTATAGGTTTGACGGCAGTGATGCATTTTGAAAATTTAAAAGGGCCAAAATACCATTGATAGGTCCACAGGGATGATAACGTTAGTACTAAAGTACTTTTTTTGGTACTATTTGATCCGGAAAAGTACCATTGACTCTTTTAGTACTATTTACATATAATTAAAAATTAAAGATTGAGTTTGAATTTTAACGTCTTTTTCACACAATTGCAATTAATACTATAATTAATATGCAATTTTATTTAATTTTAATTGTGAAAGACGTGGTAGAGAAGAATGAGTGTATTTTCTAAAAATCATAACTACATTGTAAATTTTTAAATTTTCCTGAATCAGACTGCGCAGTTTCTGGTATTGAACCTTCGTCAGTCAGTGACCCTGTTTTTTGAATAATGTAATATTTGTTATGTTTTTATTTGTTCGACCGTTCACTGACCGTGGTATAGATAAACTGATTTCTAATGCCACATGCACTCGCACCACACATTAGACAGAGCGCTTTAGCGCACTGATCTATCGTCAGGTCGAGTTTTGTTCTGATTTAAACTAGTTTTATTGAATACACGGCGTTTTTGTTCTTGCATACATAATCTCAGAAATACAACTCCAACAACACAACAGTTATATTTTTAGAAACTTCAGAGAAACTTCAAGATTCAACATTTAATTCAATTACCCATTCATAAATTAACATTTATCAAATGTATTTATTTGGATTCAATCGTTGTAAATGGAATTGTTTAAAGATGATTTTATTTGAGTTCGAGTAAAAAAAGTGTTCGAAAAGTGAAAAATAAATATCTTAAAAAAGTACAATTGAAAAAAGGCCATTGCCAACATCTTAAAATTTGCATTGTGATTCTAAAATCGAATGAGTAATGAAATAGATTTCCTTGCAGAAAAAGGTGAATTTAAGAAATAGTCTGATAATTTTTATAAATTCTGTAACTAAAATCAACTAAATTTTGTTTTTATTTACAAATAAATTTTAAAAAACTTTAATTTATAATAAAAACTTGTATTTAGTACTATGAGGGTCGAAAAAGTATTATTTTTTATGCTGGTTGGTACTATTTGAAAATCACATTTATCATCCCTGTAGAGCCATAGATTTTTACTAAAATAAAAATAATATTAATTTGTTAATTAGAGTTCGTCATTTTAATGTTTTTTTTAAAAATGCAAGACAAACCCCTCTGACAATAAAGTTTAACATATTTTATGAATTCTCATAAATTATTTCCGCTCTTGCAATAACATAACATTTTTAAAAAGCCTCCAAAAACACATTTTTTTTTAATAAAAAAATGAATTGCGGCACTTCTTTTAAAAATTTGGACAAATATAAAAAGATTTAAAAATGTTATCGTCCTGCATTCAAAATTTTTAAAACCTGACCTCCTGGTACGAAAATATATGATTTTGAATGCGATTTTTATAAAAAAATTAAACAACTCCCCGTTTTTCATTCTCTAAGGAACTAGCAATGCTCTCATCGAATAAAAAAAATCAGGCAAATTTCATAAAAGTCTGAACTAAACGGTTTAAAGTAGTTAGTTCAACTTTGAGCTGAAAGGGCCAAAATAGATAAGAAAGTACCACAGGGCCATCAAGCAGTCAAAAGTGCAACAAATGGCCCTTTTGTGCCACGTTTTGCATCACTGTTTGACGGTGCTTGCATTTTTTGTGTGAGTGGCGCCATTCGTGGAAAAAGAGAAAATAAGAAACAATTTATTTATTGCATTAGTTGAAAAGAAAGAGTAAAAAGAAGCAGATAGAAATTTTCGCAGTATCAAATAATAGCGGTTTTCATTCTTAGTGTTATATTAACTTCGTGTTTTGAATATTTACTAAGACTTTTTCACAACAAAGGGTGAGTGTTTTTTTTTTGTTTAAGGTAATCGGTTTTGTAATCAGGAATTTTGGTTAGAATGCCTTCCCAACCTGATTACCAACCTGATTCTTTTAACAGGGCGTGAGACTGAAAAGAATTGATTCTTTAGATTTGATTATATTTTTCTTTACAAGAACCAGTTACCTTATTTTTTCAGAACTACTTCGTTTGTTAAAAAAAGAAGGAGTTCTTTTATTAAAATTGTAAGTATTTTTTTTAAGAAGCACTTCTTTTATTACAAAACTAAGTATTTTTGGCTAAAATATTAATGAGCATTTTTTTAATTATAATAATATCTCATTTCTTATTGGGTAACTAGTTCTAATAAGAGTTTTTATAACAAAATGGTAATTGGTTACAAATTGAACTAAAATTATCACAAATATAAGTTACAAATAGTTTGTTAGTTCGTAAAAGAACTAATTATATTTAAAAAACCATCATGTGTTCGCTTTTTTACTTTAAGAATTGGTTACACAACTGTTTCCTTTTTTTTACTGACTCATTGCAATGTGTTTGGTAATGCAGTTCAGAAATTTGGCAATCAGAAACGTAAGCGATTATATGGCAATGCCTTGTTTTGGTAATGTGTTTTTTTTCCTGGGTAAATATATTAAATTATATGGTAAGTTTTATATTAAAAATTTATATTTATTAATTTATAATAATTTTCTCTTCTACCAACTCTTTAATATGTTCCTCAAATTCTGTATGACATCAGGAAAGAAATCACCAAACAAACAATAATGCAAGCATCCTTTACACATACACATGACAAGAATGATCGAGAAAAATAAAGTGGAAAGTCAATAATAAAAGTGATATTCAGTGTTTTTATATAGCGTTTCGATGTGTGTTTTTTATACCATAATACAATTAAATGAAAAATATTTTGATAAATTTGTTTTCATTCACAGAAAAAATTATCAACCTAAAATATCTAATTAAAGATTTGATTTGAATTTAATTTGTTTCTAAACAAATATTTAATTGAATCAATTAATATTTTAATTGACTTTTAAATAAATAAATACATATTTTATTTTAGACGCAATTGTCATATTATTTTTTCATACACTGTATGCATAAATAGAAAATTTTCAGTATAAAATACCAAACAAAACAAGCACACACACAAACAGACTCAGCATTGCAAAAAACACACATACCAACGTATAGATCAGACACTTTTTTTGTGAGTATCATATTTTTTTTGTAGAAGTTATTTATAACTTTTTTTCCTTCTTAATTTTAATAAAAGGTTTAATTGATAGTATCATTGTCGTGATAGGTGCAAAATCAATTAAAATATTAATTGAATCAATAAATTTTTTAATTTTTGGTTTTTTCTGTGTTAAATTAATAATTGGTAAAAGCAGAAAAATTAGCAGACTTAACTGAATTGTTTACCTGTTTGTAATAAACTAACATTTAGCAGAAAACATGTGCTGATTTCAACTGATTTATTTTCATTTCCAGTTAACAAAACTTCTTTTAAATTATTATATTTCAACTAACTTTTTTAAATAAAATTTGAGGTCAGTTTAATATAGCAGAACATGTTTCTCAACTTCATTGAAAATTCTGCTGGCTTAAATTCAGGTACACACAAAGAAAAATTTAGCTATTTACCAACATAACTACGACTCAAATTCGGTTATTATGAATTTCAGCCGGTTGGCACAACCAAACATTAGTTTTCACAACAAAGTTCGGTTAATTCATCAGAATTTTAGTTGGAACACCCAAAATATTCAGAAATCTAATGTTAATATTTTTGTACTAACTGAATTTATAAGTTGTTACTATTAAAATACACTTTACAATTTGATTGGTGCTTTATTTCGCTGTGTGTAGGGTTTCCAAATTCCAGACATTTTCAAACCCCGGGAATCGGGACTTTTTTCGGACATTCCCGGGAAATCCCGGAATTTCTAAAATAAAGATTTTTTAATGTTTTTTAGTAAAAGCTTAGTTTTCTCAGAAAAAAACATAAATATGTTTAAATTTAACGATCACTGTAAATTCAGGGACATCTTTAAACATTTTTTATTTTTTTTATTTTATTAATTAATAATCATATAATTCCATATTATATACTATTAACCTAACCGAGCACTAGCTACTATGGCTTTCGGCGCGTTGTAGCGAAAACAGACCAGTGCCTCTGGTGGGAATTGAACCTACGATCCCCGCACTGATAAGCCAGCACGCTACCAACTAGCCTACCGGGGCGCACTCTTTAGACATTTATTTTACTAAAAACTACTCTAAATATTACTTTTTTAAAATTCATTTTAATACACTCGAATGAAATATTGTGCTTTGTATATTTAAGAAGAAGAGTAAAATCTAGATTGATTATTGAATTTTAACATTATTTGATTAAATACTCGTAGGTAAAAAATTAAAAATTTTCTGGATATTTTTAATTTTTTTCCTTTTCTAAAGATTTTTAGTTTTGCAAACATTGTTTTTGTTTAGTCTTTTTTAAAAGTACCGGAAATCCCAACAAAATAAAAAGTTTACAAAAATTCCCGGTAATTTCGTCCCGGGAATTCCCGGGCTAAAAACCCTAACCCAGAGAAATTTTATTGCAGCACTAATTTTTAAGCATTTATTTGTCAGCTAATATACACTTTATCGTTCAGAAGTGAGATAGATCAAAATGCGAATTTTCGAATTCGGTTCAACTCATTTTTGACACATTATTAATTTTTCGCCCCCAGTGGTTTTAAACGGCTATATTTTTTTTTTACCGTAAAACTATAAATTAAGTGTTTTAAAAACCTTAAATTTTTTCAACATCTTGATTGTAATCGTAAATAAAAATATTGTGAAAAATTGTTAATCAGAGTTGCCAGATAATTATTTAAAAAAATAAATTTTTTACCCTTTTTTGATGGAACTGTTTTCAAATATTATTTAAAAATATAAAAATGCCAAATAGTTTATATTTTTGATTGTTATGTTGAAGAAAAAATATGAAAATATATTTCTCTGTTAGAAATTAGTTCATCGATTGAATATAATTTCTGAAAATCTGACCGATGGAACGATGAAATTTTCAAATACACAAAGTCTAAAATATTCCAAAATTTATTCCGTTTTCACTGAAAACATAAATAATGGATGGTTTTTATTAAACTACTTCTAAACTGATACAAATTATATAGTCAGGGCTGCCATATGGCAACTAAAAAAATGTCGAAAAATACGATTTAAAAAAAAAAAAATTAATTTGTTAATTAATTTTGTTAATAAAATATTTTTTAATATATTTTTGAATAAAGGTTTGTCCACAAATTATACAAATTTGGTTGCTAGAGGGAGCTTTAAGGCAAACAAAACTACAAAAATTTCTTAATGAAGCACAGTTCTATATATCTGGAAAGTTTTGGTTGAAACATGTCCAATGGATCTATAATGTGACATTAATAAGTTAATATTCCGATATATTTATATTATTTAAATATTTATTTCGCTCATTAGAAATTAAGAAAATCTTTACAAATTTAATGGACTGGATGTATGCACTGAGAGAATTATCTTTATGAAATTTATGAATTTGTACATTAATGCTAATAAATTGCACTAAAACACCATTGAAACCTTTCATTTAAGTTTCAATCATTTCATTTACTCAATGAAAAAGATTCATTAATTTTAAGAAATTTTTCGATACGACTAAAAGATGGAATCACTTTTTTAGTTTTTCCATGAGGTGGACGTGGTTTGATATAACAAATTGAATGCTTATTTTTTTTTTTTTGGCTTTCAAGCACCCTCTAGTTTAAATATTTCCAATCAAAGTAAAAACTTTGACAGAATGTGAATCCCAAACAGTTGAAAACATATTTGAATTTTGTATAGTTTTATGGACAACAACTTTTTGAGCCAGAGTAAAAACTAAATGTTTTTTTTATATAAATAGAACATTTTTGGTCTTCAAAGTTTAGTAACGTCATGATGCTTGTTAGGAAAAGACCATAACCACGTGCTTGATTACTAAGAAGACAAGAATGGAGCAAAATTGATGATTAATAGGTTTTTTTTTGTTAAAGTTCTGCCTATTATGGATGCTCTAGCTTTTCTAAAACTTCGGGTTCTGATGAGATCTTTAGCACGATCGAAATACTAGTATCAACCTAGCTAATATGTTTGATTTGCTTTATTTTTGTAAATATACGGAGGTTGAAAGCTCGCTATAAATTGAAACTAACATAAAAATAATCTCGATGCATATAAAAACAAAAATCTAATAAAACTTTTTATTAAAATTATTATATTAACATTTTTTAAGTGCACCGATTTAAATAATTTTTGAGAAAGGTCCCATCAAAAAAACGGCAAAAATATTTTTTTTTTTAACTATTTGGCAACTCTGGATAACAATTTTACGATTGTATACAAGATGATGAATTATTTAAGGATTTTTCAACCACATAATTATGTTTATTAAGTAAAAAATTAAAGCCGTATAAAAATACTGTATTAATGAGTTAATACATATTTTTTTTTTAATTGTCCATAATTCCAAAATTTTTAAAAATATAGCAAATTTCTGAAATTTATTATTTTGCTCAAATCAAAAAAAAGTTCTGAACTACAAACGGGGATTGTAAAATTTGTTTCTAATTTTAAAATTTTTGTCGGAATATCAAAAATCAGAAAGTTTTTATTCCGTTTGATTTTACAAATCCAATCAAATTAAAAAGTTTCTGAACTCAAAGCGTGAGCATTACTTGTGTTTAAAGTGGAAACGGAAGAAATTAAAGCATAATTTCGATTTCGTGTATCTGGAAAATTCATTTTACGATCGGTCGGATTTTTATAGTATATATAAACACGCAATGTTTATTAATTAATTAAAAAAGTTTTCATCCCTGCAGACTTTATTTACTGACAGGTCCTTACATGTTTCATTTTTAAAGAATTTTTGTATGAAAAACTACAATTAACAAACATTTAAAAAAAAAAATTGTTGCAAATAAATTTGAATTTAAAACTGAGGGTGTTTGTATTTACAGATTCCATTGTTGGTGCCAACTGTGTTTTCTGTGTAACTGCCTTACTAATTTTACGCACAGGAATAAAGTTTTGTATACAACGTCCGAAAATCAGCTTATGTTTTTTTTTTTTTTAAATCAAAAAAAAGCGGTTTCGAATATGGCTTTTATTTGTTACTTTTAACCGGCTTGACCCTCATATACTTACAAACTTTCAATATGTTGCAGAGAATAAAAATTTAAATGACGTATTTTTTTAGCTGCCCAACCTCATGTTTAGGGGTTACTAAGTGGGGTCAAAAATTAGCGTATTTTTCGTTCTTTCGAATTATTGTGTTCCATTTTAAAATAACAGTACACTCAAAAAAACAAGTTAGTAGAAAAGTTAGTAAAACATTTTGTAAATCAGGTATACTATTTTTCAGCAAATTTCTTACTAAAAAACGACAACCAGATTAAAAATTATACGAAGAATGAATTAGATGTCAAGATGTACTAGTGACGAGGAAAATTATACTAAAAAGTACAAAAAAATCAACCATGTAAGATTTTTGTATCTGTTTTTTTATACATAAAACAAAATTGTAGATTGGAACAACCTAAATTTTGCGTTTTCACCTGCTTGTGAAAGTAATTGTCTATTAATTAAATAAAAGACAAAATATATTTAAATTTAAAAAAGATTAAATGTGTATTTGTAGTCAAATTACGTGGTCAAGTTGATAACAAATATACAGTTGGTAGACAAAGACATACATCTTAAGTAAATTTTTACGTTCCATTTTTCCTATTGCAAAAAAACGGGTTGTATATGTTACATTTTGTTATTTTTTCGTTTCGTTTTTATAATTCTCTGCGGCATTAGTGTTCCTTTAAAAGATAGCATCATTGACACAACCATTGATGTAAGTAGTTGAGAGATAATTTTGTTTATGTTATATATAATTTTTCTATATATTTACAGATATTACATTAATTCATCTCGTCAACGTGGGAGTATGAAAATTTTTATATTTTGTAATGTATTGTAAATTATTTTAAAAAGAATCACAAAAATATGTTTTATGATTTTCAGCAAAATAAATTAACTAAAGTAAAAATTTTCTACAAATTTTTTGAGTTTTTTTCAGTCCACTATTATTCAGCAAACATTTTATTTATGTTTAGCAAGGGTTTTTTAATTTCTAATCCAATAAGTTTTAGCAAAACTTTGCTGAATCTACTAATTTTGTTGCTAAAAATCAGCTCGCTGATTTTCACCAAAAGATTTTGCTGACATTAGCAATTTTTGCTGACTCAGCAAAATTTGTTGCTAACTTTACTAACTTTTATATTTGAGTGTAGACAAATTTGATACGAAATAAAAGCTTTTATTTTAAGACACACTTCTATAAACTTTCAAGTATTCTTGTTCTTAAAAATAAATGTTTTCAGTAACATTAAATCTGGCGATTTATTAATGAATTGCAGTTGGATTCATTAATTTACACCGAACATTCATAAATGTTCGGTTTTTATGTGACTTTTCCCGAAGAACTTTTTTCTTCAATATTTGAAATAATTTAAAAATGTTGCCACGATATAGGAAATATGGGTATCAAAGTTGAAAGAATTTTCAACATAAAGTTCGGTTTTTAATTTATGTTTTTGGTACATTGTAGATTACTATCTGGAAATCATTTGATTTCAAATGATTTTATTTTAGCCTGAAAAACCGAAGCATTTTCTGTTACAGGGTCGGAATTAAGGCAGTCGTGATCGAGTGAAATCGTTCGAAAACAATTTTTTTTAATAAGTAACTATAAAAATACTAATAATAAAAACACCAAGTTTTATAAAAAAAAAAAAATTTTTGTTTAAATGTTTTATTTGCAGAAATAAAAAATTAATTTCGATAGCAATATTACGATCACGAATGCCGTAGTTCGACCTTATGTTTTTGGTTGTTGCAGATACGTATTTTTTTGAGTTCACGTAAAATTTGTGTAAAATTGATGACTTGAGAAAATGTTGGGTTGTTCTGATTGCGACTTTTTTGTAATGGTCAAAAATTGCAGAAATTTGGGGGAAAAACGTATTTTTAGAGCTTCTACTGGCTTTAGAAGTAAAGTAACTTGTTAAAGAAGTAACCGGTTATCCGATCTAAAAACTCTAAGGACCGAAAATAACAGTTATTTTTAAATTTTTTAAACAAAAAAAGAAGATAGAGGCATATTTCGGAGAACTGATTTAAGTATACCATATTGATATATGTGGCGATGTCTCTGTTCTACATTTTCAAATTTGGAATTTTATTTTTTCGAGCAAATATAAAAGTTATTTTTTGACTTTTAATTTTTAGAGCAAAATAAAAGTTATTTTTTTATTTTTATTTGTTTAAGCAAAATTAAGTGTTTTTTTTCACAAATGAGTAAAAAAACATTTTTTTCTTATTGAAAAGCTCATAACAAATGCATCAAAATGTGAGGAATACCGAAAAAATAAACTACATGAGAATTTTTAATTGCCACAAATATAAAAATAAGAAAAGAAAAAGTAGCTTAAAAAAATAAAAAGCAAAAAATAACTTTTATTTTTGCTCCAAAAAAAATACAAAAATAAAAATCAATAAATAACTTTTATTTTTGCTCAGAAAAATAAAAGTCAAAACATGACTTATTTTTGCTGAAAAAAATTACTTATTTTTGCTGAAAAAAATAAAAGTTAAAAAATAACTTTTATTTTTGCTCCAAACAACAAAAGTCAAAAAATAACTTTTATATTTCTTTGAAAAAATAAAAGTCACAAAATAACTTCGTACATCTGACTTTTATGACAAAAGGAATTATAATTTCGGTCCCTGACAAAATCGGTTACTAGAATATTCGGAAGCACAAATTATTTGAAAAAGGTCGAGTTTATGAAATTGAAAAAAAAAAACTGGCTAACTGATTATCGGTTACGGCTTTGGGACACACTAGCTTCGAACTATTTTATCTAAATCTGAAAAAAATAATAAATTATTTTATCTAAATCTGAAAAAATCTTATAACTTAGCAACTGATTTTTTGTGTTTATGACCTTTAAAATGATGTCCCAACCAATCATTTGTTGGTATATCAAATCTTCAGGGTTGAAACAGTTTTCAAATTAAAAAAAAAAACCGCTTTAGAAATATGCGTCCACCGCCAAACATGAAAATCGGAGACTATCGAAAACTAGTCGTTTAAAAAAAATTGATATACAGTAGAATCTCAGAAATTAGAACCACTTTGTACATCGGGCAGTTCTAATTTCTGAAAAGTTCTAATTTCTGGACATTTTTTTTTTTTACAGAAAATTATAATAAAACTATTTATGTAAGCTTTATTTTAACATAAAACAATTTTTATTTAATAATATTTAATTAATTAAACATATTAAATTCATAGAAAAACTTAATTTTTTTTTTTTATTATTAGGTATTTAATTTTGTACAAGCATATCAAATTTCAAATGCATATGACCGAATTGTACTCACCACGAATAACTCGGGGATTCCCTGTTTTATTTTTATTTCAATGAGCAAAAAAATAATTTATAGTGAAAATACAAAACAAAATAAAAAAAACTTCCAGAAATTAGAACCACCGGTTCTAATTTCAGAGCGTACAATGCATTGGAATGGCCGGTTCTAATTTCTGTACAGTTCTAATTTGTGAGAGTTCTAATTTGTGAGATTCTACTGTATTCATATTTTGAATATTTATGCATCCAAATTTAATATATTATACTAATCTAATAAGACACAGATATAAAGATTTTTCTCTGAGTGAAAGACTTTAAAACCCTGCTTTCAAACCCTGATGTATGATTCTTGGCCAAATTCGAAAAAAAAATAATAATAAAACAAAATAAATTAAATTTTTTTGAATTAATTTTTATTTTGTTCGTCTTTATAACAAAAAAAAATGTGATGTTTTTTTTTGAATGAAAAAAAAAAATAGTGTAACAAAAAATATTTAGAAAAATAAAAAAAAATATTAAATTAATAAAATTAAAAACTAAAAAAACACTTAAATATTAAATACAGCATTGCTATATATACAAAAAAGCAACAAATTTAGATATAAAACAACAATTTAGGTGTTTGATGAAAAAAAAAAATTATTGTTGCTCGAAAGAAAAGGAAAATATAATTAAATAAATGTTTGTTATTTACAAAAAAATAAAATAACAAAAAATTGTAAATATTTAAACAAAATATTTAACAACTTTTTGTGTTTTTACTACAAATAAAGAAAATTTAAATGAAACTTAATATTAACAAGTTAAAGCATAATTTTTTACTTAATTTTTCTTTAATAACAAATAGTCTCTAGTTTTTTTTTTTAAAGTGTTATACGGTATAACACATAATTACGGGGAACTAATTTTATAAACTAAAAACTACTTAAAAACTAAAGGCTAAACTACTTTTGTTTTTTTTTTTTTTTTTGTTTTTGACTAATAGTTTTGTTGTTTTAGTTTTTGTTTAAAGATTTTGTTTACCACTAAATTTATTAATATAATTAAAGCTTATTTTAAATAAATTCTTCAAAAATAAAGAAAAAGAAAACCTAATTTTATGATAATTAAGAATTTAAACTATAAATAAAATCGATCCATTTACAAAGAATTTGTTTTAAATTATAAGAAACTTAAGAAATAAAAGAAAATAGAAAATTGTCCGTCTTTATACTACAGTTTTTTTTATCATACAATTTGTCGTAGAAGTCCAGTTTTTTACTTTTGAGAGAAACTACTAGAAAAGTTGTGGCAAAAGTATCTTTTCTTGGTAAATCCACCCCTCCATGTGTTTGAACTACAATTTTAAAAAAAATTTAAAATTTTTTTTTTTTAATTATGAAATGTTTTTTGAACATTTTAAATATTTTTAAACTTGTTTTTTTTTTAATATTGAAAATACTTCTAAAATGTTTTTAAAAAAAGCTTTAAATATTTCTAATATTTTTTTAAATTAAAATATTTTTCAAAAATTTCGATTGGAAAGCTGAAAAAAATGTCCATATAAAAATCAGTAGTGTCCGACCGAATAATCGACTTTGACCGAAAACAGGTAGTCGGCCAATAACACGGCATGACATCAATCAAATCAATCATCTATATATTTCGGATACGCTAATTTTAATAGTGTACTTTATTTTTTAATGTATATTAACAGCTTTTCAGTAAAATGAAGCATCTTCATGCAGTTTTTTTATATGCAAAAGTTTTTAAATGCAATCAGTCTGACTTCTACAAGATCAGACCAGTTGTAATATTAAGGCCACATATTTAAAATTAAAAACGCTGTTAAGCGTTTTTTTCTAATTTTTTAGATTTTCGTGAATTTGATCGCTAAATAATCAATCGATACAATCAAATGTTTATGCAGTGGAAAGAGACATTTAAGAAGAGTTATAACAGTAAGAAAATAGTTACATTCTCAAGGCGTTTTTAATGAAAAATTCGCAATTTGTCAACAATTTTACATGGCAGCAAAGCTTCCCAGGATGACACCAAGGTCCAACATTTAGTACACAGAACAAATTTTTGTCAATAAAATTAAGATTAAATTTTTGTTTGATTTCAAATTGAATTTCAATTAAAAGTTTAATTATATTTATTAAGCCTCAATTTCACAATGTCCCGTTAGCTACTAATTGGGACTTTAACTGACACATTTGTTGTTGTTTCCCATAAAAATTCTCAATTTAACTGTTTGTTAAGTTTTAACTGAACATTCAGTAATTTGGCCTAAATGTTTAATTGAAAATTAATTTAAAGTTTTTTTTTACACCATAATGATATAAAACTTAAGAAAAAAAAATTGCCAAATTTGAAAAAAAAAGAAATCGATTGATTTGAATTAATCCCCAAAACTAAAAAAAACGTCACAAAATTGAAAAAAAAATCCCCGAAATTGAAGTAAAACGATTAAATTAAAAAATCGCTAATGGCCCATTTTTTTCGATACTTTTCCATTTTTTGGCCATTTTTTGCAATCTTTTGCAATTTTTCTTTAAGTTTTAATAGCATCTACTAAAAAGTTGTTTGAAATTACAATCAATATTCTATTTTATTTTTATAGATATGATTAAAATCTTAACTGAAACTAAAATCACTTATTGTAAATAGTTACAATTTATTTTAATTGTCACCCCCAATTTCCGGAAAAGGAACGAATTCAATTAAACCTTTCATGTGTTTATGTCAAAATTTTTTAAATCCTTTAAAACTGATATTATTTTTCAATAACTTTCTCAAGTTTTTATCTTAGAAAAGCGGGTTATATATTTGTATTAACAAAACTTTAACTCGTTGGAGTGCAAAATTTAGGGGGCCATCGGTCTATAATTCTAATTGTTATCGTTACGCAAAGTTAAACAATTTTAAAAAATCGTTTGAAACAAACATTTTTTTGGTATTTTAATTTTGTTTATTGGGGTTTTCGAATTCCTTTTGGTGTCACACACTATTCTTTTCGCATTACAAATAAATGCAAGGTAGTCGAAAATGGAAACCAATTTGTTTTTTAATTTTCAAATTTTTAGTGTTTTTTGTAACGGGCATTGACGCCCCTAAATGGAATAAAATTTTGAAAATAGTGGTACGTAAATGTGGTAATTATGCACAGTTGGACGTACAATATGCTTCGTTGATGTGTCCTCAACAGCCTCAACAGAGTACAGCCGTCACAAAATTGGAAAACACATTAGCGTGAATTTTGTTCAAAAATCAGTTTTTTCCCAGGGCACATTTGCTGTTTAGTTTTAAATAAGCCAGTTTGCTGTGTGAACTGAATTTTTTGTTTTTTTACAATATTAAATCAGAGGAGCATATAAAAAAAATTTAAATGCAAAAATTATGTGAATTTCATGAAAAGTGTGCAAAAATTGTGCAAAAATTGCATAATTTGTTTTTTCAATTTATTTAGCAAACGATGATACTAACAGATTTTAAAAACCTAGAAATAACAGTGGCATCGCATAAAATTGATCGCCATCCAAAAATTTTTTTAAGCGGGACTGTTTGCTATTAAATTTACTTGAAGTACCACCCAGCAAAAACACACCTGTCCAAATAATGAGTCTAGTAATCTAAACTCGAAGGTTTGGAGGTATTACCGTTTATATTATAATTCTAACTTTTTTGTATATGGAATGTCCCAAAAGTAATGAGTTATGCATTACTGGCAGCCTTGCGTTGATATGAATTACAATGGGTTACCTATATACATACAAGGGTATTAATAATAAGCCATTACCAGAATTAAAAAATAATGGGTCTGAAAATAGATTTAACAAAAATAATTAAGAATTTAAAAAAATATGTTATTAATTTTTTTAAAACATGATCGTGGCGGGAATCGACCTCGGGTCGTCTGATTAACAGGCGACTCTTCTATACCCTGAGGTACCAACGCATAAACGTTTAAAACATAAACGAATTTTTCTTCTATGTAAATTAAGATATACCAAAACTAACCCCTTACCCTATAGCTTACAAAAGGAATAATTATAACGAGTCTAAAAATAGATTTTCAAAAATTGTTGTATCATTACATTTTGCCAATAAGTAATAAGATGAATAACCTATTATAGTTCACCAATTGTTGTTCGTATTAGAGTAATGCATTATAAGTTTCTTATCGGTAACCCAATATTTTATTATTTAAAGTAAAGCAGAAGGTAATAGGTACTCAGTACAAGGTAATGTATACAATAATAAGTAGTCATTAACACGTTTTTGCTGGACATATTAAAATAATTGTTTTGTTGCTGAGGCACCTTTTCCAAATAGGCTCTTTCTATTGCATAACCAATTGTTTAGGTTAATTGCTAGTTTAGGGATAAAATTCGGTAAAATTCGCTAAAACCGTAGAAATTGGGAAAAATTAGAAAAACCCATAAACAGCGAGTTTAACCTCGAGTTTTGTGTATTAAATATGTACCTCGAATAAGACTACAGGGGTTGGCCGTACATTTTAACTGAAAGGAGTCTCATTGATTGCATTTTAAAAACGTTGTATTTAAAAAAAAAAAGCATTTGCATGTGCCAAACTTTACAGTCATTTTGTGGAAAAACTATACCATAAAGTACGCCATTGAATTCAGCGTTGCCGAAATATATAGAATTGGTGTTTTTAACCTTATTAATTTTTAAAAGTTAAGATTTCGTCTTCGTGTGTTAATTTGGCCGATTACCGACCATTACCCAAAACAACCCTAAATAGCCTAAAGATCAATAGTTTGCCCATCAATTTTAAGTACGGTCTTTTGGTCTGTTTTGAGTTGCTTGGGCAAGGTATGCTTGAAATTAACCTCTTACCATACTAAAACGCTGTAACCCAAAACCGTTAATGCAATAATAGTTGTGTGTAAATTGTTGTTTTGGGTATAATCGGCTTCGACATCGAATTAGGCCTGTTATTGGGAATTTTGCCTATGTTTGGCATCGGTTTCGGCTTAAAAATGTGCCTTTGGTCGGACAGGACACTACAAATCAGTTTGGCCATTAATTAAAAAAAATATTGAAATGCTACTGAAGATTGTTCGGGAGAGCGTGAAACCTACATTTTTCAAAATTTCTTCTCACTTGTAGTAATACACTGAACTTTTAGTTAGTAAAGGAAGTGGTTGAATAATAAGGGTATATTTCACTTTGTTGTGCTAAAAATTATGAGTTCAAAATAAGTTGTTTTACGATCTATTTAAAAAAAAAATAAAATAAAATATTTATAAAAGGCAGGTGTTGTAAATTATGCGTTTTTGTAGTAGTTGTTGTTATTGGTTTGTTCTTAATATGTTTTTTTGTCTAAAAATTCTAATCATTATAAATATTATGCTTTGGCGAGTTTAGATTTGGGTCTCATGGGGACAATACAATAACCGGCACTTACATCGCAACCACTAATCAATAGATTTTTCAAAACACTATTTGATTGTTGTGGATGTTGTTGTTGTTGTTGTTGCTGCTGCTGCTGCTGCTTTTGTTGTTGCTGCTGCTGTTGTGTTAACAATTTATTTCCATTCGTCGTTGCCCATCTAGATTGTAAAACACCTTTTGAATCTTTTGAATTCAAATTTCCTGGTTGTTGTTGAGGTGTTGTTATCAATTGTTGTAATAATTGCGAAGTTGTTGTATTTGAATTTTGTAATTCAATAATATTGCTTTTTAATCTTTTTGAATCTAATGCATTATTGATCATTTGTGTTCCTGACAAATGTCTTTTATTGTTAGCAACAATTGTTGTTGTTGTTGC
This sequence comes from Delia radicum, assembly GCA_021234595.1. Classification (NCBI taxonomy): domain Eukaryota; kingdom Metazoa; phylum Arthropoda; class Insecta; order Diptera; family Anthomyiidae; genus Delia; species Delia radicum. Next base: position 254,241,786 of record CM037851.1, read on the forward strand.
TGCTGTTAGTGGTGTTGTTGTTGTTTGTATATAAGCAGTTTTAATAATATTTTGTTGTTGCTGCATTAATGGCTGCTTATTTTCAATAATTTTAATAGTAGCAGTACTTGTAATGGGTGTTAATTTAATTGCATTAACTTTATTTAATAATTTCGCATTGATTTGTTGTTGCTGTTGCTGGGGCTGTGTTTGCTGCTGTTGTTGTTGAGTTGGTATCAATAAATTTTTGTTATTGTTGTTTGCTTGTATTGTTATCAATGGCACTGCATTTATTATAATATTGTGTTGCTGTTGTTGCTGCTGCAATTGCATATGCAATTGTTGTTTGCAGTCTTCTTGTCTTAAATTTTCCATTCCATGTTGTTGAGTCGTTGTTGTGGATGTTGTTGTGTTGTTATTCTCATTTGTATTGATTTGCAAAAATTCATTCCAGCAATCCAAATTTGTTGCTATTAAATGATATGATTTTAGATTTTTAATATAATTTTACTTTTGATAGATTTTATGAAAAAAATTAACAAGTTTTTAGTTTAAAGAAAATTCGTTGATATTTTGGTGATAAATAGAAAATTTTTAAAAAACATAATGATAATGATTTTATATCAATCTAATTATATTTCTGAAAAACTTACTAAAGAATTTCAGCAAATTCAATATGAAACATATTTCAGAATTAAAATCATAATTCCATAAAAAAAATTCAAACGATGCTAAACTTTTTGTGCCTTTGAAATCGTTAATTGCTTAAATGGAAAATACTTGAAAAAAGCGTATACGGGCAATGGGCCCCATTTGGAACAGCGTAGATTGAACAATTTTGACAAACAACTTTTGTATCTTTGAAGCAATCTTAACGAAACTAATTTAAAAATTTTACAAGCGGGCATTTTACATATTTTATTCCGATTTTGTTTTTAATTTATATAATGGGCACACTGAGAGAATTATCTGCATAATATTAACGAATTTCTGCATTTTAGCAATAAATTGTTAGTGGAATTCGTCCATTGAAACTTTCCATTAAATTAATACAGTTTTCCATCAAATTTTATGAAAAATTTCATTTTATTTAAAAAATTATTTCATACGCCTAATAAAAAAGTTTACTTAAAAATAGTTTCATCAAAATAATGAAACTTTTTCATAAAGTTTAAGAAATTGTTTATTCGCTTTGTGAAGAAAACTTCTTCAGTTTAGTAAAAAATTTCATTAAAACTCGTAAAAAAAATTCTCTCTGTGTAAGATCTTAAAAAAATATTATCAATTGAAATCAAATTCCTTTCTCTGCCGTGAATATAGTCTGATGCCCCCAAAGATGAGTGTATCCATATGGATACAATGTAGCAAAATGGTCAAAGATTTTTTCCACATAACGCAACCCTACACACAGAGAAAAATTTTGCTGTGTGCCAACTGAAATTCGATTATTTTGACTCAAATTCGGTTATTACGAATTTAAGTCGGTTGGTACAACTCAACATTAGTTTTCACAGCAAAGTTTGGTTAATTCAACTGAATTGTAGTTGCAACGAACAAAATATTAAGAAATCGAATGTAAATATCGATGTACTAACTGAATTTTTGAGTTGTTAGCATTAAAATACACTTTTAAATTCGGTTGGCACTTTATTTCTCTGTGTGTATGAAAATAATTTCGCTATTTTTTTTCTGGAAGTATTTCGCAAATATTTTGCTAATTTTAGCATTTTTTTTTGTTTGATTTTCACTCAACTAAAATTTAGCTGACATAAATAAATAAATAAATTTTTACAGATTCAACAAATTTATTTAAGCTATTCTTATCTTACAACTATTTAGCAAAAAATATCTGCTAATTTTAGCAGTTTTTTCTGCAAAGTCATTTCAACAAATGTTTAGTAGTTTTACCAATAAATTTAAAAAAATGTTTTATAAGTGTATTTTGCATAGTTTTTCAAGTGTATTTTGCAGTTTTGAACTCACCAACCGATATTTTTTATTTTTAACAAACAAACAATTAGACTAACAATTAGCGACCCCCTAATACACACAGAAAAAATTTTGCTTTTTGCCAGCTGAAATTCGGTTACTATTACGAATTTCAGATAGTTGGCACAAACCAGACCATACTTTGTTTTTTATACAAGTTTGATATAATTTTTATTAAAAATAAAAATTATGTTTTTTCGACCTTTAATTGTGCAATAAAAATGAAAAAAGTTCGAGGCCATACTCTATATTTCTTTATTAGGATATTGCCCTACCAAATAATCTATAGAGTTTTTGTTTTCAAATTTATTAATTGACCCTTTCAGGAATGTCTTGATAGATATATTTCAGGAATTTTCTAGGTTCCCATCATCAGAACAAGTTTTGAAAGACAGTTGGCACAACTTTATATTAGTTTTCACACAAAGTTCGGTTAATTCAACAGAATTTTAGTTGCAACACCCAAAATTTTCAGAAACCGAATGTAAATATCATTGTACTAACTGAATTTGTAAGTTGTTACCATTAATATACACTTTTGAATTTGGTTGGCACTTTATTTCTCTGTGTGTATATATATATAAATATATTTTTTTTTGCTTTCCTTGGAAAGGGGATAGTGGATATAGTGGATAGATAAAAGGTGGGAAAAGATGAAGGCCTTCAAACATGGCAGGTCTTACAGTTGTTGCTCGCCACCTGATGGAGAGTTGGCGAATTTATTGAAGCTTTCTGATTTATAGCTTTGATTCATTATTTTACTTCGGTGGGGTTAAGTGCTATGGGAACACCGAAGGTGGGCGCTCCGATACATATGAGGGATTGAAAACTCATATATATTATTTTTATAAATTGATTGTGTCGTCACCGGAAATCGAACCCGGAACCATCTGTGTAACAGTCCAACGCACTAACCATTACACCACAACGCGGATAATTTCGAGTTTTAACAGACATATAGTTTATGGGATCCCAGATTTTTTTTTATGGTTTCTAAACGAAATGACTAACTGATATATAAAATCCTGCACAGTGGGATGAAATGTATAAAAACTGCACTTGCGAAAAATTTGTTTTTAGATGATATTTATTTATTATTTTTTAGTTTTAAGTAATTTGATTATTTTGCTACATCTCGATTTGTGATCAAGCTACTTTGGTCAATCAAAAAAAAATTTTAACGGTTTTATGAAGACCAGGCTTAAGCAGGAAAAAATATTTCCCTACTTTTTTCAATTAATTAAATTTGTTAAAAATTTTAAAAGCTGCCAATTAAACATTAATTGAAACAATTAAATATTTGCTCGCTCGAAACATATTGTGGTTGTTGTTGTTGTTTTTTGTAATATTTATGCATGAAGTTGTTTTTTATAAATGTTTATGTATTAAATATTTTAAATTCATTTTAATTAGATTTTATTAGTTCTCATTAGGTTTACTACTTTATTAAGTTAAATAATTTAATTTCAGTGGTTTAGATCTAAAAAAATTATTTATTCTAAAACATTATCATAAAGTTGATAATGCAATTTTTGAAGTTAAATTTTGTTTAATAAAAATGTAAAAATTTTTTTAAACAAAAAAAAAAATGTTAAAAATAAATTTAAAATTGCTGTTTTTTCTGCAACTACTTTCTGTGTGAATTTGTTCACATAAGTATAAATAATTCTGCTAACTAAATGAGAATTACATGCCGGTTTAAATTTAGTGTTAAAAATGTTAAGCTATAAAAAAACATTTGGTATGGCAACAACACTTTACGCACTTGTTTTTTGCTTTTTGAGAAGGTATACAATATTGATCACTTTTTAATCAAATGAGTTATTATTTAATTGAAAAATAATTCAATTAAAGAGCTATCATTTTCTAATTGAACTAGCAAATTTTCGTTGTTGGCGGAATTTCAGCAAGTAAAGTTATTGAATCGGTGGTTTTCGTGGTTGAAATGGCTTTTTATTTTTTTGTGTGTTACAACATAATCTAGGACATTTTAAAATTATATTACAATTTTAATAATTTGCTGGGTATAATTTAATGCATTCATTTCAATAATTCAAATGTGTTTTATTCGTTTATAAAATTTTCAAATCTCATGCCTATTCATTGAATCCCCAAAGAAAAAAGTGATACTTTTTTGAAAATTAAAAATATATATATATATTCACTTAACAAACACATGTCACCATAACTTTACGCTTCGCCTAATTTGGATATATACTAAAAATATGTATACAAAATTCTCTTACGGGTACCTACTAAAGGATAGCACAAATATCTTGCAAGACATTCACAAAACATTTTTTTATACAAGACCAAAATATTTTTTGTTCTAATAATATTGAATTTTTAAAATTATAAAAATATGAACAAAATTAAAATATCACATGAAAAAAATAAAAACTTTTTTAAATGAATTAGTCTGTTTTTTGATATTTTAAGTATAAAAACCGTCAAAACAGGCATCACAGCACGCAAGAGAATATTTTTCAAAACATTCATGCTACCCTTTAGCAGCTACGTCATAAAAAATACAAAATGATATTATTACCCACCGTATAGGTCGAAAAAAATTGTTCTTTAAAATACATACTTTCAGTAAACATTACAATAATTCCATATTTAAATATAAAATCATAAAAGAAGAAATGTTCTTTTATGGCAGGAAACCCGACAAAAAAGTTTATACATATATAGTCATGTATTGATATAATTATACATAATTATATATATTTTTACGAAACATTTTAATACAGCGCTATATATCATCATATATCGTAGAATCTCATGTTTATATCTCAAGTTTATCTTTTTTATCTCATCATATATATTTGATACAGCTAAATATGAGATCATATATACTTTCATCGTTAATTCCATGATAGATCGGCCAAAATCTGACCGGGGGTCATTTAAATTCCTTTAAGTTTTGTACACGTATTATATAGGATGTGTATTAGTCACTACCGTTTTAAACAGTTTACAAATTTTGTAAACTCGCGTTTTTTAAATTTTTCAGTTTTTAAAAAATCCAAAATATTTTAAAAGTAGTGAATATATATTAAAATATTTCCTAAAGTAAGAGGACTATTTCAAAGATTTAAAAAGCATATGAAAGCTTCAATTGTCTACTTTTCATTGATAGCAGGTAATACCAATAAAATACCGTTATCGATTCAAACCCCTTTCAACTGATTACCGTTATCCCTAAAATATCGTTGCCGAAATAACTAAAATACCGTTAACGCTAAAAAGCCGTTAACGAAATAGCTGAAATATCGTTAGCCTAAAATACCGTTATCGAAATAAAAGAAAATAGCGTTACGCATACCGATACCCGCATTCGAATCGGTTGTGGTGTACTGGTTAGAGCGTTGCACTGTTACACGGATGGTGCCGGGTTCGATTCCCGGTGACGACAACATCAATTTAGAAAAATAATATGTATGAGTTTTCTATCACTTATATGTATCGCTACACCCACCTTCGGTGTTCCCATAGCACTTAACCCCACCGAAGTAAAATAATGAATCAGGGCTATGAAACAAAAAGCTTCAATAAATTCGCCAACTCTACATCAGGTGGCGAGCAACAACTGTTCTAAGACTTATCATCTCGCGCAATTACAGTGTTGCCATGTTTGAAGCCCTTCATCTTTCACCACCTTTCATCTCTCCACTATCACCTTTCCAAAGAAAGCAACACATTAATTAATAGAAGAATTTAAAAAAAAAAAAAATAAAAAGTTCAAAGTTCAAAGTTAAGAGAATAAATAATATTTCATGAGTAAAAAAAAAGAACTTTAAGTTAGAAAATCTTAAAAAGCAATGAAAAGCCAAAAAAATCTTAAGAAAAAGTTATTCTGATGCTCCAAATCGGAAAATCCTAATGAACCAAAAAAAAAAAAAACATAAAAAGCTAATTTGTCTTCTTTGATAATTTTTTATATAGAAGCAAGAAAAAAATTCTATCACTTTTATATATAATTGTATATGACATCTCATATTATTAGTCAAATTAAAATCACGTAAAACTTTCCAATCCATTGATTTATATTTAAATTTTTATTATTATTTGGAATGTGAAACAAATTAGTAGTTCGGATTTCCAAAGAATTGTATGAAGTTATATCAAATGTTATCAAATTATATATAACTTGATCAAATTAGATAGAGCCATTTTTCGGATCAAATTATATCCCATGGGATAATGTTATGTATGCCACATTTACGATCAGCTATAATATGATGTGATAATAATTAATATGTATGACTATATATGATTATATATACCCATATCGGAACTTTTTTGATCGGGGAGCGAAAAACCTGATTTATATTATCCTTTTAATAAATTTTATTGACATGATTCACTACCTTTTTTACTAAAATACTGCATTAAAAGAAATCTGGATATAATATCTGTTAAATTTTTTAAATTAAACCAAAATGTCAAATTTTAAAAGATTTTTTGACACATTTGACAAAATCAAAAGCCTAGAGGAAATACTATACATGATATGTGTTAAAAGATGACAAGCAAAAAGAAAACATTCCATCAATTTATATTGAATTTTATTTTTTCTGTTTAAATTAAAATTTTATAGATTTTTCTCTATATCAAACATGTCAATACAAAGTGTCTCTTAAAAATATTTTCTTAATTTTTCCTTTAAATTTTAAAAGAGTTTTTCTGTTAATGCTCTTACGATTAGTAAAAATATTTTATATTCTTTAAAAACACATATTTTTTGAATTTCAATACAAACTTAACCCATTAACGTCAGGCGCATTTACATCCAAAATCAAAAAAAAAAAAAAAAGGGAAAAAGAAGAAAGGAAAAAGGGAAAGAAAACAAGTAAAGCAAAAAAGAAGATGAAAAAGGAAAATGGAAATAAAGTCTAAAAATTTAAAAGATTTTGCTATTTTAATAACATGATATTTATATCCAAAAAATCTTTACGATAGTTAAAATTTCAGGAAAGGCAAAGTACACAATTTTATGAATATTTTAAATATCGAATCCAAGGGTTTGGTCAAAAAAACTGTATCACAATTCACAGCAAAATCTCAGTAATGGGCTTACTAGTGCCTAAATAATAAGTACTAGAATTATGGCAAACTGTATATAATTCGACGTCAAAACTCATTATTTTTGTTCGACGAGTTCGTTTTTGCAAGTACCCAGTCAGAAAAATACAATCGGCAAAGTGTTGGCAAAGCGTCAGCGACGGTCGGTTATGCGTTGGTAGAACGTGGGATTAATAATCTTGACAACATTGTCCTGTTACCGGATTGATAACAATGGCCAACCGTTGACATAACGTTGGCAATTCAAAAAATGTGTTGCTTTTAAAATAGCTTAAATTAAATTAATTTTGAGAAATATGTCTAATTAAACATGTTTTAAAAGCAGATATACAGTTTGGTCTTATACATCGTATTTAAATGTGTGAAATATAATAAAATGTTACTAAAAAATGATTTTAATTGGCTGTAATATTATTAAAAACAATACTAGCAAAAAATTATGCGGCAAAATAGTATTTTCGTAGTACAATATTAGTTGTACTGTTAGTAATTTCTAACACGGTGGGTTTTACACAAATAGCAATGGTTTGCCAGTACTATTTTTTTTTTGGACGATTGTCAATTTCTACCTGCGTGGTAATGAAAGTTTTGCTGGGCTAGAGTAGGTTTCATACAGAAAATACCTCATCACTTCCCTTTTTATTTATAAAAAAAAAAGACTTTTTGACTATTCGACATTGTCGTTTTTTCATAAGCCAACTTTTCGACTTTTTTCCCAAACAAAAGTCGATTAATCGGCTTTTTGTATGAAAAATTCTAATTCGCGAAAAAACTTATTTTTAGATTGTTCTGGGGTCAATTAATTGGCATTTTAATGTAGAATTTATGCTTTATTGGTAATGATAACGAACTCGAATTTTATTAACGTTTAGATAATCTTAAACAAAAAAATTCTAAAACTTTCCCAATTTATACATTTCACTATTTAAAAAATAACGTTTTGCTAGAAACGTCAAAAGTCATTCCCAAAAACTAAAATTTTAATGTCAGCTAACAAATAATGTTTGGACTATAAGACTAATCTTATCAAGCTGATTGTGAAAAGTCTAAAACATTTATTACAAATATATTAGTTTTTTGTTTTCATATACATCGAGATTATTTTTATGTTATTTTGAATTTATAACTAGCTTTCAACCTCCGTATATTTACAAAAATAAAGCAAATCAAACATATTAGCTAGGATGATACTAGTATTTCGATCTGGCTAAAGATCTCATCAGAATCCGAAGTTTTAGAAAAGCTAGAGCCTCCATAATAGGCAGAACTTTAACAAAAAACCTATTAATCATCAATTTTGCTCCATTCTTGTCTTCTTAGTAATCAAGCACGTGGTTAGGTCTTTTCCTAACAAGCATCGTGACGTTACTTAATTTTGAAGACCAACAATGTTCTATTTATATAAATTTTTTTTTTATTTATATTCGACCATATTTAAGAACTTTAAATCTGCGAATGAATTTTTACACTTGAGGTAGTCTAATTTAGTGTACTGATGATCACCGTGTAATGAAATGGGTGGACTAAGGAATTTATTTTTAAAAAGCCTGACCCCTCCTTTACAATTGGGACATTTAATCCAAATCGAACCTTTTTTTTGGAGTATTTAACCTTATTTGGCGTTTTATTTTTGCTTACTTTTGGGTTTTATGTCATATTTAAAGCTTTTTTTTTTTGGCAACAATGGCTTTATGTTTGTCTACTGCGTTGTCGACTAAAATTTAATTTACTTTTTTTTTAAATGTTTTTCTACAAATTTAAAATTTAAGAAATCTTTGGAATTTGTAAACAAAAATATTTAAAAATCAAGGACAACCGTTTAAAAGCTCTAAATAAAAACGTTGTATTAAAAATGTAATTTTGAGTCAAAATCGAAGTATTTTTGTTCGCTTGTGATTACGATTAAACGATGCGATTGATCGCGATTTCGATTAAGATTATAATCTGATTTGCAGTCTCTACGTTAATCAATTACTTTGAACAAATAATGCTTTTATTGAGTATTCGGCATATTTAATAGTACCCTGAGATAATTCTTTTCACAGTATTAATTAATTTTTGCACTAACTCGCTAGAAATATTTAAAATTTGCAATTTTTTATAAAATTTTATGAAAAATATCATTTTACTTATTAAAAGTTTCATTTCAATAAAGAAGTTTTTTCATAAAAAACTATGGAGCTTTTCATAAATTTTAAGAAAACTTTGGTTCACTTTGTAAAGAAAATCTTCATTAGTTTACAGAAAATTGTCATAATTTTTCGTCCACTAAAACTGTCTCTATGTAGAAGTTTGCAAATACTAGAAGAAGTTTGCCAAATATGTAGAGTACCGAATAAAGATCAACTATTCTTGATATATGAAGTAAAAAAAAATTCCTCAAGTAAAAAAAAATCATACAAATATTTCCCACCCCCCGCCAAATGGCAAAGCTGAATCCGCGCCAGATTAACGCCCACTGTCTTTTTATGAGCAAACCTCGATTATTAATTCTATAATTTAAAGATAATGCTTTTCTGATCTCCAAATAAATTTCGAATTTTAAAATTTAGAGCTTTCTGTTATCTTATACTTTCATTGTACTTTATATTTACATAATTACATAGAAAAAATGACAGTACGTCAAAAATCTTGACTATTTAATGCTTTTGCCTATGATATAAAAATATTTTTATTTGATTTCTTTATTTCCTGTAGGTGTTAATGGGTTAAATTGTACTCCTCTTTCTCGTGTTCTTTTTTTTCGCATGCCTACGTTTGTTGTTTTTCAGTCTCGCTTTTATTTTTATGAACATATTTTCCCAATAAATTAATTTTTAACATTTTCCTCATAAAAATTAAATATAATCTTTAAGATTTTGAGAAAAAAAAAATTTGTGTATTTATGTTTAATCATTAATTTGTTATTCGCTGTTAATGTTTTTGTCTATTTTATTTGTTTTTCTTTAAGTATATCCAAGTTCAGGGACGATATTATTTTCACTTTCTTTTTGAAAAATAAGAAAACTTATAAAAATAGATATGTACGTACAACAATATTTTGTATAAGTATTAACTGTGAGATTTATATTTTAGTTTTTGTTTTAATTTTAAATTTTGTAGAATTATGATTAAAATATATTTTCCCAGTCGTTTAAAGTTGAATGAACTTGTATAGATTTTAAAATGCAACTGTTTTATAAAAAATAGCAAATATTAGTTAAAAAAAACCAAAATATTAAACTGCTCTTAAAGGGATGTATGTTTACCGAAAAGAGTAAAAAAATTTAACCAATTCTTACCTAGAGTTTGTAAATAATCGACGTTTTCCCTAATCGCGATTACGATTAAAGAATATGCCGCTAGTATTTTTAATTTAACGCAATACTTCCTAATTATGAAAAAAAAAACAAAATTCTGAATTTATTTTGGATGAATATTAGATTTTAACTACGAAAAATATGATTTATTAACTCGTTAAGAGCACATTATAGATCCGCTGAAAATGTTCAATCAAACTGCATATATGTTAGGGTATTCAAATTACTCGGGTTTGCCTTTGTTTAAGTAAACGAGTAAAAGAGTTTTGAGACATTCTCCCTAACAGAATTTTGTGAAAATTGTGTGTTTTTACAGTTTTTTTTTTTTGGTTTTTTATATGTAACTATTAGGGCGTGTCGATTTGTAGGGAGTCAAAAAAATCGCTCAACGTACAAGGAAAATCGTATTCTAGGGATCAAAATAAGAAACTTTGAAGAAGGCACCATACCTCTAAAACGAATTCTTCTGTCCCGGCTTTTTTGAAAAAGCTCACTTTGATATTTCAGAAAGTAGGAGGAATCTCTCCAAGATTATGGGAGCTACTTCTTCTCCGGGAGACGCGCTAGCAGATTAATGCATAAATCATCATTCTAGGTGACCGTAAAGGCGTTAAAATTTAAGTTGAAAGAGGGCCTTTTTAGCCGTGTTTTTATAGCAAAATGTACAAATGTCGGGATAGAGATATTTCAGAAAGTAGGAGGAGTCTTTCCAAGATTATGGTCTCTATTCCTTCTCCGGAAGATGCTCTAGCAGATGAATGTATAAATTATATTCGATTGGGTTGGATTCGATTGGGGCACTCTAAATGGGTTAAAGTGGGATTTTTAAAAATTTGACACTACGGGTCAAAAGTCGGGACATCAGAATTCGTTTTATAGTTATGGTTCCTTCAGCAAAGTTTCTTATTTTGATATCTAGAATACGATTTTCCTTGTACGTTGAGCGATTTTTAAATCGACCCGCCCTGATAACTATATACTATAAATCCCATTTCATTTCGTGAATTTTACAAAGCTTTTGAACGATATACAATACTATATATATTTAACAAACATAAACGTAATAAAAGCCAGAAACATATTTTGAAAGCACATTGTATCAAAAAGTTATTAAATGTCTAAATCAAATACACCCTTGAAAGATAAAATGCTCGCTATTTTATAACCGTACAACCGATTTTGATCATTTCCTTAAACAGAGATATACGTTTTAAAGAAGAGAAAAACTAGTTTTAAAATTATCCAAAAATTTTTGAAAAACATATATCAATTATTTATTATTTAATTTTTTTCATCAATATATCAATTTTGAATATATTTCATAAAAAAGTGTTGTTAGTTTAGTTAAATAAAATTTTTATTAAAATCTAAAAATTTTTTATAACATGTGGTAGAAATAACTAACGTAGAAATTTTAAAAAAATTAAATAAGTTTTCTTTAATTGTCTAACTAAGTGGTACCAAATTGGTAAAAAATTCTTATACTTTTAATATTTTTTATTATACACTGCGTTGCATAACTATAACTACAAATGATTATTGCTATTTTTTCTAATACTACAAAAAATTGTTTTAAAATTGTTTATCACACTCTTATAAGTTTTTAAGAGAATTATAACTGATCTCTTATTGTGCAAAATTTAAGAGATTACTTAATTGATTTAAGAGAAAAATTGTGTAATAATATTTTGTTAGTGTTTCATAACTATAATCGCATATAACGGTAAACAAAGAAGAATAAAAAATAAAGAAAAATTTAAGAATTAATTGGCAATAAAATGCCACATGGTTCATATCTGAGTGCGGCTTATTTAAGCCGTGGCTTAAGTTTTCCCGTTCACATGTGATTGTCACAAATTTTGAAAAAATCCGATAGCTTATGGTACAAATAAAATAGGCGGCCCAAAGAAAAGTTTTCTGATCGGGATCGCCATAAAATAATCCACTGTCCCAGCAACTCAATAAAGAGTCCCACTCAGAAAATCGATGAATGTAAGGTAAATGTGTCCAAATTAATCACAAGTATGCTCTTAAAGGATTTCCAGAGAATTACACTCCAAATGCAGATGTATGTATTATTACCCCGCCAAAAAAACTGATCGACTTTAATTCGCTTAAAGAAATTTACAAACCAATAATCGCTGTTGTTTAAACATAAATTTCTCTCAAAGGTGATTTTTGTGATGAGAAAAAGTTCAATATTGATTGTCCAGATGGTTTTAACAGCTATTAGAGAGACCTACGAAAGGAACCACAATATTTCTCAAAAAGAAATTTCGGAGGCGGTTTCTTAATGGTTTGGATCGCTTTTAGTTTCAAGGGTATGGTTAATTTGGTATTTCCAAGCACCAGAATGAATTCTTCTGAGTACATTTCAGTATTAGAAGAGAAATTGGTGAGATTTATTGAAAATAGCTAACTAAGAAAAATTCATTTTTTAACAAGGCAAAATACCTCAGTCACGTAATTTGTCAGACGATGGAATGGTTATCATCAAAAATTATAAGAGTTTTGGAATGGCCCGGATGTTCTCTGCATCATAACCCAATTGAAAATATTTTTGGAGTATTAATCCGTCGAGTTTACACAGAAAACCGTCAATATGAAGGCGCAGTAATTGATGCGTGGAAATCTATAACGGAAGAACTTCGAATAAATCTGGTAGACAGTATAATCAAATTTTTATTTAACTAAAATAATAACACTATATTGTGAAATATAAATAATAAATACTTGATAAATGTTCTTCAAAACTTTTTCGATAATTTTAAAACTAGTTTTTCCCTCATTTAAAAATATATATAAATGATCAAAATCGGCTGTACGGTTATAAAATAGCGATCATTTTACCTAATAAGGGACTATCTGATTTAGACATTTTATAATTTTATGACACAAAGTGCTTTCAAAATATGTTATTGGCTTATATTACGTTTATGTTTGTTAAATGTTTTAAGTATTATATATCGTTGGAAAGCTTTTTGAAATTCATAAAATAAATATAAAAACAAAAAAATCGAATCGAACATCTCAAAACTAAGATATTCGAAATTATTTTTATGTAGTAGTAATGTATTTTCAAAAAATATGAATTTTGGTACCCATATCACCTATGTTTTGTCCATAGAGTTGCCACCCCAGTTTCAAAATATAGTCTTTCGAGAAACCTTGTCTAAAACCCAAACGGACCCGAATATCAAAAAAAGAATAAATACGAGTTCTTTAAAACTTAATAGAGAATAACACATGCGTGTTTGGACCTAATCCGACTACACCTTCTAATACAAAACCCTCCAAAATGTTTGTTTTTTCGAATACCACGAAAAGTGTAACATGTTCGGATATGCTAATTTATACCTGTGATGCGTATTCCAAATAGTTCTCACTGGCTACCAAATTTATATAAAGTTTATGTGAAAGATATATGAAAAAAAACGCAAAAAAACAGAATATAATAATAATAATAACTTTTTCCCCCACTTTTTAACCCCTAAATGTGAGATTGGGCAGCTGAAATTAAAATATGGGTCTCTTAATTTATAATTCTTTATAACAATATCAAAATTTCATCACAAGTGGCGGGAACCCATGAACGGACTCGCCTTGTACGAAATTCCTAAATAAAATCTTTAGCTAAATACAATTTCCAATACTCCGGAAAAATATAGAATTATATAAGTTTACCCAAAAAAAATCAACGAATTTTCAAAAAAAAAAACTTGTAATTTTAAAAAAAGTTTTCTAGGAAAAGAACAAAGTTCGCAAGTCCTTGGTTATCTTTCCACTTGGTTATAAAACACCTCACATACAAGTGTTTTACAAAATATACTTACAATTCTTGGAATAAACATTATCAAATGTATCCTCCATCGAATCACATAGATTCGGTGTTAACGATGGTGTATTATTTGTTGAATCAAATTTTTCTTTTTTACAATTTATATTTAAACCACTCAATAATTGCTGATGTTGCTGACGTTGTTGCTGTTGCAATTGTTCTTGTAATTGTTGCAAACAATGTTGTTGCAATTGATGATGATGATTATCTAAATCATCATTATTTAATCCACCACTATTACCACCGCCAACTAATGAAGACCCACCACCATTTAGCGTATTTGTACAATTTGTTGTTGCTGTTGTGGAATCATTTAATATGGACAAGGTACCGTTACCTGGACCACATAATAAAGCAGCTAATTCCGAAGAATCTGAGGCAAAGATATTTGGAGAACTTTGTTGTTGCTGCTGCTGCTGTTGTTGTATGGGAGAAGGAGACATTGATGATACTGTTGAGGCTGGTGATGAACATAATGAATTTGAAAAGTGTTGCTGTTGTTGGGTAAATTGTTGCTGTTGATAGTTTATCGATTGATTGATTTGCATTGCTTGCAAATTATCTGAATCTTTTGGATGTAAACTAAATTCATCGGGTGCAAAGGCATTGCCACTGCTCCACATATAATCATCGGAGGTTAATAGGGGTAAATCATCTTGCTCATTCATAGGAATATAGGGGGCACGCATTGTTAAATCATCCATATCATCAACATTCATGGTATAATATGAAAATTCATCTTCTTGACTAAATGAATTTGGACTGCATAATGATGGTAGACTGCTACCTTCGGGACTCTGGAATAAAAATTAAAGATGGATGAGTATTATAAATGTTTAAGTGGAAATTTAAATAAATAGAATATTATTATTAAAAAAAAAAAATGCAAGTCATATTTAAAAAGCCTAAGAGGCACGATAAACCTAGGCAGAAAAATATAATCTTCCCAGTGTTGGCAATGCGTCGGCGACGGTCGGTTATGCTTTGGCAGAATGTGTTATTAACAATCATGCCAGTATTGTCTTGTTACAAAGTGGCCAACCGTTGGTTTGAGCGAACTTGCCACCGTTGGCATAACGTTGGTAATTCAAAAAATTTGGTGCTTTTAAAATAGCTTAAATTAAATTAATTTTGAGAAACTTCTATAATAAAACACATTCAAAAAGCAGCACTCCAGTTCAGCTTTAGTCTTTTACGTCATATTTAAATGTGTGAGACATAATAAACTATTCAAAAAATGCCTCAAATTGGTAAAAATAATTTGTTCTTTGCAAACAAAATAGTGTTTTCCTAGTATAATATTAGTTGTAACTTTAGTCATTTTTAGCACGGTGTATTTTTCAAAATTAGCAGTGGTTTGCCAGTACTATTTTTTTTGGTACGGTTGGCAATTTCTACTTGGGAAGTAGTACATATTTGGTTGTTTATTATGTGGAAAATTTGTTTCTTTACAATTTGAGTTACTCAAAATATTTAAACAATTTTAGCCTAATAAAAATAAAAAAATTGAAATGTGCTAGTCATTTAAAAAACATTTAAGATGAATTCTCAAAGTAAACAATTTATTTGTTTTTCTTAAACAAATCTAAATATTTAACTAACGAAAGAATAAATTTTGAAAATTTTACAGTCATTTCTTGAACTAGATGAGTGTTTTTGGGAATTTTTACTAAATCAAATGGCAGCTTGTTTTGAAAACATTAAAACCTAATGAGAAAAAAAAACTGCAACATATTTGTATGAAAACTTGTCAAAAATTTAAGAAATTCGAATTTGTTTGTACGTAGTATTTAAGTAATCGAAAAAAACAAAAAATGTTATACCCATATTGCCTATGCTGCAGCATGCTGTTGGCCCACTTATTTGAAATTGGGAAAATGTGTGTTAAAGCCGAAAAAGCGCAGAACTCCCTCGATGAAGTCAAATAAGCATTATTAGATGTTAATTTGAACTCAAACCAACAACAACTTCCCATACAAACGTGGTATTCGAAAAAATTATTTTTTTGAATAACAAAATGTTAGGACATATTTTTATTTATTTTTTTTTTTTTTATTAATTAATAATCATATAATTACAAGTTATATACTATTACCCTAACCGAGCACTAGCTACTATGGCCTTCGGCGCGTTGTAGCGAAAACAGACCAGTGCCTCTGGTGGGAATCGAACCCACGACCCCCGCACTGATAAGTCAGCACGCTACCAACTAGCCTACCGGGGCGCACATATTTTTTATATATCTTTAATATAATACCCAATTCTATTTCAATTAATGTATTCTGAATTTCAAGTGATATTTTCTGAATTTCAAGTGATATTTTCTGAATTTCAATTGATATTTTCTGAATTACAATTGATCAAATAATATTTTCTGAATTTCAAATGGCTATTCTGAATTATAATTGATATTTTCTGAATTTCAAATGGAAAAAACTGATTTTCAATTAATATTTTCTGAATTTCAATTGATATTTTCTGAATTTTCAATTGATATTTTCTGAATTTCAATTGATATTTTCTGAATTACAATTGATCAAATTATATTTTCTGAATTTCAAATGGCTATTCTGAATTATAATTGATATTTTCAAATGGTTTCAAATGATTTCAAATGGAAAAACTGATTTTCAATTAATATTTTCGGAATTTCAAATGGAAATTCTGTATTTAAATTGCAAAAGATGTAGAAAAAGAGTCGTTGGCAAACTTTTGAGTTAGAACTAATAAAACAATTATGAGAATTGTAATTTGTAAAATTATGACAAAAAAGTTGTGTTTTTTTTAAACAAATAATTTTTTTTAACACAAATTTGTATGAAGTGTTGCCAGCTTTTTACTACATGCTTCAGCTGAATTTGAAATTCGCACTACTTTTCCGTTTTAACAAAAATGTAATATGGTGCGAAAGCCATGTTTTAATCATATCAATATCGGTATAAAAATTTTTCTTTAGACATCTATGTATGGAAATATTTTCAAATATTTCATATGACAATTTAAAAACAAAAAAATTTTAAAACCACTATTTTTTTGAAAAAAATTTAAAATATAGTTTACTAAAATGAAAATGAACAATATGTGACTAAAGATGTTATGCAAAATTAAAATTTTAAAAATTATTTCAATCGTTGAGGTTTCATATTCAGAGTTTTAACTTTGGTTCGCCACTAGAGAGCGCACTTTAAGTGAAAAAAAATTTAAAAAAAAAATCTGTGTCACTACAAATTTTGGTTGAAAAATGTGCAACGGATCTATGTCGTATCCTTAATGAGTAAAATATGTGACTAAACTTAACCCTCTTAAAGGTAAGTTCGTCACCAGGCGGGATATTTTAAATTGGCCCTTTGGTGCGTCAAATGTGTGTTCTATAATAAGAAGTTAAGCTATTTTGATAGAAAACTAAATTTACAAAATATTTTGTGAACAAACTGTTTATGTGCATGACACAGTTTGGAAGCGAGAAAGTGTTAAATTTAAATTTCGTAAAATTTCAATAAAATAAATATTTTGAAATGACTTTCAAAAACCTTGAAAACACAATTATGTTGACTAGAACCGTTGACAAAAAAAAAAAACACAAAGTCAGATTGAAGCTGACTCTTTAAAACAAAAAAAAGCTCTAAATTTGATGGATTCTAAAAGGATACCTGTAAAGGACATCACCTTAACTTGAAAACGTGTGAACAGATTTTTATGAAATTTGACAGAAAGATTATAATCTTACTGTCACAGAGTGGTTTCGCCCATACGACAAAAATAAAAAAGTTGTCTTAATATATTGGCGTTTTGGGAAATTAATAGGCTCTAATGTCATCCAATTTGTTTTGATAATTTCTGACGGTAGTTTTGAAATATAAACGACTAAAGTGTTAATATTCTTAGAAGTAAAAAGTTGATTAAAAGAACAAAGAAAACAAAGTGAAACTTCAATTGTTAAAATAAAGTTTATTAAAGTGCTTACTAAAGTTATTAAAAATGGAAATTAATGTAAATGGTATTGGCATTGTTTTTAAGAAAAAAATAAGTTTATAAATTGTGTTGTTGTTTTAGTAAAATACAGATTTTGAAGAAGTACTTTTTTCTACATGGTTTGCTAATTTACGTAAAAATTAATCAGACTCCATCTGACTAACCGAATTATTTTGTAAATGTTAACAGATGTATTCAGTTTAAGGTTATGTTTTATTCAGGTGCATGAATTTGCATCTTTTTTTTATATATTGAATATAAAGGGTCCGCCAAATAAATTTTTTTTTTTGAAAATGATATAAAAAAAAACTACTGAATATTTTCTCAAATTTCTTTTTTTATTTGAAAGTACAATCCTTCCGGTTAATAATGGAAAATAATTTCATTCAATGCATGCCTCGGCCTACACGATCGGTCCAATTTTTAAGCACATTATCGATTGTGTGCAACTGTATTTCACCAATGGCTTCACGAATATTGTCCTTTAAAGTGTCAATTGTCTCTGGCTTGTTGGCGTAACACTTATCTTTGATAGCACCCCACAAATAATAGTCCAACGGTGTCAAATCGCAGCTCCGAGGTGGCCAAACGACATCAGCTCTGTTCTTCCAAAATCCGTACGCAATTTTCACACACATTCTGCAACATTACCATGATTTTCAACGTAATGTCGCAATTTTTCCCAGCGTTGTTCAAGCGTATACACAACCATATTCGTTCAGCGGAATGATAAAACTAATTATTCAAATCAGACATGAGCTAAGTGTTACCATTCACGAAATAAGCACTAGTTGAAAAAAAAAAACGTTAAATGGCGGACCCTTTACTAACTCAACCTCTGTGTTTAATGTGTTTTTAGTATATGTAAGGAATGTTATTTGATTCAATCAGAGTGATATTTTTGTTGTTATTGAAAGGTATTTTGAACTTTTTTTATATAGAAATATCCCGTCAATATATATTTTCTCGCCTGTCAGTTTTCGAGATTTGGTGCTCTAAAAAAGGTTCGAATTCGGTGAAAGCCCAGCAAGTGTTCGACGAAGTTATCAAATACATTGAATGCGAGGAAGGTGCGTTTTCTGAATTATTGAAACGTGTCCAATATTTATGCGACATTTGGAAAACAAATAATCGCTATAAAATCACTGGTTTTAAAACATCAGTCTGACTGGCTGACTACCAAAGAAGTCGTTTCTTTAAGACTGAACGCCATATCTTCGTCACCTAAAGAAGAAGCATTAAAAGGTAATAAATGTGGACGCCCGTCATCTGATTTCTCAAGTTCCTCTAAAAGAACCAAACAACTGTAGATTAGCAAGGTTGGCAGAAACCGATGTGACTGCAGCGGATGCCTTACGTGGTGTATATTCAGAACCATCACAAATTTGTTCAAAATTAAATGTTAGCTGAAGTTCTAGCACTAATAGTTGAAACAAATTTAACAAAACATCAGCGCTTACATATCCAAAATTTTATAAACTCTAAGGTTTCCTGTAATATGTTTCCTAGTTACGAAAAGGTTTTGAGAGAAAAAAACACAGTTATCCAATTGCAGAATCTATCACAGTAAGTGAATCTCAGGCTAAAGTTGATTTACAAAATTTGCTCGACCATACAGCTTCACGTATTTTAGATCTATAATGTGAAGTATGGAAAGACATATCTGATGTTAATGTAAACAACCTTGTGGTTGATAGAAAAATGGGGGTTTGATGGTAGCTCTGGTTGTAATGAGTATAAACAACGTTTTAGTAACAACACTCTTCATGACATGGTTTGGCTGCTGAAATAACTGGCGTTGATGAAGACCTCATAACCAGATATGCAACATTACTGCAAGCAATGTCATCAGGCTACAAAATAAACACTGATACATTTAAAAAATTCGCGCTTGATACTGCTAAAGGGCTTATACAGAAATACCCGTGGTTCTATCTCCCACCTTCAGTACACAAGATTCTACTGCACGCTTCTGAAGTAATTGACGACGCTATAGTATCAATTGGAGAGCTTTCAGAGGAAGCTGCGGATGCCAAAAATAAAGATATTAAAAGGTATAGGCTCCAACACACTTGGAAATTTCCTAGAATTGCAACAAACACGGATTTATTAAACATATTATTGCTGAGTTCAGATCCATTCATTTCAGGTCAGCGAAAATTTCCATGTAAAAAGAAAAGTACGTTATTAAAATCTGCAATTGAATTGCTGCAAGTGTAGCAAATTTAAAAACAAAATTTTTTTAGGTACATATAAAATATTTTTTTTTTTTATATTTTTAAACATTTTTGAAATGTGTATTTCTTATCTCTAATTTTATAACAATAAAGTGCTTAATTGCCTATGCCGAAAAACATGCATACGTTTTAATGAATGTCTTATTAACAGAAATATAAAAAATGGGCGGTGGGAGTAAGCGACCACGCCCATTTAATCAGGATGTCGTTTTTATATCATCAGAAATATACTGTGCAAAATTTCAAGATGACATCTTAATTCTAACTATTTTGTCGCTCTCCTTCATACAAGTGCAACCAGTGTGTGTCAGTAGTATTGGCAAAGTGTTTAAGTTTAATCAATATATATTGAAGTTTTTCGCTAAAAAATCCCCACATCTTCTTAAGTAAAAGCACACATAGTGTAAGTTCTGGCCTGTAGTTATATCTAGGTAAGATGAATAATTTATGCCTAAACTTTTTTTTTTTAAGATTAGCTTTTTAGATTCGCCCTGAACCTATTGGCGCATATCGCTTAATATATATATATAAAAAATAATGTGGTAGAAGAAAATATTGTTTAGGCCGGTTAGAGGGTTAAACGACTTGGACTTGATTTAAAGTATTTTCTAATTTTTTTCTTTTAAATTTCAATATTAAAAAATATTTACCTTTGACGTGACACTTGGTGACAATAAATGCTGTGAGCAATTTGTATCATTCGATTCATCGCGATAATTTATAAATGGATCAATATTTGTGCTATTTGCCGTATTATTTAATGTTACTGGTGCATTGCTATTTATTACACTTGTTGCTGTTGATGCTGTTGCTGCTGCTGTAGGTGATGTTGACGACGATGACGATGTTGACAATGACAATGATTGCCTTTGATTGTTATAAGACGATGACGACGACGATGATGAAGAACTATTTGTGTTGCAAGATTTTATTGTGGCTGCTGCATGATTATTATTATTATTGTGTTCTGTTGATGATGTGGTTGAATCTAAAGAATTGATATCATCAGGTAAGAGACCACCATAGGGACCCATAAAACCCACTAACATTTCACCCATAAAACCAACAGATTCATCGAGAGGCATACAAGCATCAACAGCATTTGGTGCCACTAAATGGGCTGATAAATCATCAGGTTCTTCTTTAAGCACTGAAATTAAAGGAAAAAGGAATTTTTATAATATAAAAATGTATTGCAAAAATTCTTACACTCATAGAAATAAACCTGAAAAATAGCAGAAGAAAATATAAAAAATTAGTTAAAAATTACGTTGCTAAAAAAACTGCTAAAATTTAGCAGATTTTTTTTTGCTAAATGTTAATAAAATAAGAACAGCAAAAATAAATCTATTAACTTTACAAAATTAAAGTTATACATATTCGATGTGAATTTTAATTAATTGAAAGTAGCAATTTACTTTGCTAAATTAGCAAAAACTTTTTTACTAAATATTTGTAGACTCAAAATAGCGGAAGAAAAACTGTAATATCAACAAAAGGATCTGGCAACGCTATGCCTGAATAGTTGTGGAATTTTTGTAGCAGCTGATAAGTTTTTTGAAATTAAATTATTTGTGCTTTAAACTTCAACTTTAATATTTATATTGGCATCCTGCTAATTATTAACATTAAAATATTAAAATCAATATAAAGAACGTCTGAAAAATTTTAGAAAAAAGAAGAAAACTAAATAAAGTAAATTCAGTCACTCAACGTGGTTATTTGCATTATATTTGTTGTTGCCGAATTTGCTGAATTTATAACTGTTTATTTTTTTGGTTTTGTTTTTTACTGTGTGTGTTAGTAATACACTAAAGTAAAGTAATTTATTATATATAAACAGCCAACACAGTATTAATCATGGCATATAAATGTGGAATTTGTGATGAAACCATTGGAAAGAATCATGCCAGCCTACAATGTAAGGTTTGCGCAGTGTGGTTCCATTCAACCTGTGCCAATGTGTCCGATAAAGAGCTTACTCTGATTAAAAAAAATAGTTCGCTCTCATATTTCTGTACTACATGTCAGGACAACCAAACAGGTGGTGATGATATACGTGCTTTGCATAAGAAGTTTGATGAGTTCGCTAAAAGGGGTCAGGAAGATTTGAGTTCCATCAAGGGTGCATTTGCTGATGCTGTATCTGACATCAAAACAGAAATGTCCTCTTGTTTTAAAGAGTTGAAAGCTGATATTGTAAATTGCACCAGAATTATAAACAAAGTTGAGTCGTCAACATCTACCAAGATATCTGCACTTGAAATGGAGAATCATGTGTTGCATAAGAGACTAAATCGTGCGGATATAGTTATTCGTGGATTACCCGTTGGGCTGGAAGATTTGGTCCCTGCTGTCGTTGCCCTGGGAGCATTTTTTAATATTCCGGTCGCTGGCCATGACATTAGTCATGCCTGTTACATTAACAAAAAGGGGCTTATTTTGGTGAAGTTTAATAACGTTTTTGTTCGTGACAGAATTATGAAGGAGTACTTTAAAACTCGTACGCTGAAAGTATCCGACATTATTGATGATGGTGTAGCTGATGATATTGCAGGTAGAGTCTTCTTGAATGATCATTACACCCCGGCAGCAAGTAGACTTAATGTGGCATGCAGAAAACTTTTAAATGACAACAAGATAAAAAAGTATAGACTATTTAATGCTGATAAGTTGAAAGCTAAGATAACGTTGCTTGATGGTAATGAGTTGGAAGTTAATGATGCGGCTGGATGTGCTGTGCTCCAGAATAGAGACTTTTCAGTGCTGGAGTAGAATTATGGTAGTGCTTTTTCTGATTAAGCTTAATTGGTACGTTTTCCTGGCTAATGTTGGGACTTTGAATTGTTATTTTTGTTATGAAAGATTAGACTTATATTTTCTTTTATTATGTCAATATAATCTTAATTTATCTTTGATTATTCTTTTGCTGCTTTTATCAGCTGTTATTTATGAATTAAAATGATTTTGGAAAATTATTTTTTGAATATTAATTTTATCACTGAATCATATCTTTATTTTTGGTCCCCAGCTGTAACTCCAATTTTTAATTATGACACCTTTTAATATAAATCTTGGTCCGGTGGTTAGCAATAGCTCATTTTTGGAAACTTCTTTTCAACCATACATTAATCAATTAAATATTGCTCATTTGAACTGTAACGGCATAAGACCAGCTTATAATATTACTAAGTTTGATGAGGTAAAGTCTGTTTTTGGGGGTTCAGTATTTGATATAATAGGGATTTCTGAGACTTGGCTTAAGCCTACTGTTTCTAGTCGTGCTGTTGAGATTCCCGGGTACAAGTTATGTCGTAATGATCGAATAGGTCCTAGAGCGGGTGGTGTTGGGATTTATGTTGCAAAAAAGCTAAAATTTAAAGCCGTATTTAAATCATCTGTACTAAATAAGTGTGAGTCTCTTTTTCTTGAACTGTATTTTGGTAGTATAAAAGTTTTATTTGGTGTGGTTTACTTACCCCCTCCGTCAGATTTTTCTAAATTTGATGAAATTCATTGTGAACTTTTTCTGAACTACTCTCATGTTATTATTGTTGGTGATTTCAATTTTAACCAGTTTGATAGTAGGAAATCAAGTCTACTTCATTCGTTCTGTACTGCTTCAAATTTATCTATCTGTCACAACTCTAAGCCCACCCATTATGACGTGAGATACTCTTCTACATCTTTGATTGACTTTTTTTTAGTAAGTGATCGATCTATGATTAATTTCTCTGGACAGGTACAATGCCCATCTATTTCACACCATGCACTTATTTTTGCTTCTTTTAAGATGAATTTAGGAACCTTGGAATCCGTTGTTGAGCACCGCGATTTGAATAAAATTGATTGGAAAGGCTTATTAAACTTTTGTTACATTTTGATTCTTCTCAAATTTTTTGTTCCGATGATGTAGAATATAAATGTTCTATGTTTTGCTCGCTAATTGATGCTCTGTATTCCTATGTTCCTCTTAAGAGAATTGTTAGATCGAACGATGATAATTGGATGGGGGCAAGAACTATTGTGTTAGCGAGATCTCTGAGAGACCTAGCTTTTTCTGCATATCAATCTGATCCAACCAGTCATAAATGGAGGGTGTTTTGTAAATATCGTAATAGGGCAAAGGCTGCGATTCGGAGAGAAAAGAGAAGGCATTATGCTAAATTATTTTGGGATTTAGACACTTCTGGCATGTGGAGAGTGCTCAAAAGAGCTGGTTGCGTTAGCACTGATGATGTAGTTTTTGATGGGGATGTTGAACTCATGAATCAATATTTTGTACGTGGTGTGGGACCTGATCAGGTTGACGAATTTGATTTTGACTCCTTTGGGGAATTGGATAACTCCTTTTCTTTAATTGTGTTAGTGAGTATGACGTTTATGTAGCCTTGAATAAAATTAAATCGAAATCTGTTGGTGTGGATGGTATTACTATTCAGTTTGTAAAGATTGTATATCCTTACATTTCTGACATCATATTGCATTTAGTTAATTCCATTTTAACAACGTCCATATTTCCTAATATTTGGAAGACGGCAAGAGTTGTGCCCATTCCTAAATCTGGTACTATCAGGGGTCCGGATGATTTACGACCGATTTCTGTTCTCCCGGCTTTATCTAAAATTGTTGAGCATCTGATAAGGGATCAAATGCTTTCGTTTACTAGAACGAAAATCTTTGAATCCCAGTACGCGTTTCGTAGGGGATATAATACTACTTCTTTATTGCTTAATTTAACTGATACCATTAGGACTTATGAAAATGATGGAAAATTGTCTGTCCTGATTTCTCTAGATTTAACTAAAGCGTTTAATTCTATATGCTACTCTACTTTGATTACAAAGCTAAGGGATAGGTTTAACTTTTCGAAGTCGGCTTGTAAGCTTGTTATGTCCTTCTTAAGTGGTAGGTCACAGTTTGTGGATTTTCATGGAACGTATTCAAGCAGTCTATTTCTCACTTCTGGGATTCCTCAGGGATCTGTCCTTGGCCCCCTTCTATTTATCTTATATATTAATGACCTCCCCGAGATTCTAGACATGAGTATGTGCAGGACATTTTTGTTTGCAGATGATATTCTCCTATTATTTGGTACGGATCGTGATTTTGCTGATGTGTTGGAGTCTAATATAAATTTTTACCTTGAACGTATTCTTCATTGGTCGTCTACTAATTCGTTGGCTATAAATCCATCTAAGACTAAGGCTATGATGTTTGGTTCATCTGAACGATTTTTTTCAGATGCTAATTTATTTATTGGTAACACACGAATTGAATTTGTTGATCAACATAGGTGTTTAGGGGTTATAATCGATAACCGACTTAGTTTTGACCAGCATATTGAATCTGTTCATAGGAAGATTTCTTTTATTCTACGTAGAATATATTCCACAAATATATACTTGCCGTTTAGGGTAAAGTGTAGAGTAGCTTATGCTCTATTAATGCCACAGATCTTATATGGACTAGAAGTAGTATCGGGTACAATTGGTAGTAACCTTAAGAAACTGGAACGTGTTGTTAATTCTGTGGTTCGATATATATATAATACTCGTAGACGGGAACATATGTCTGGTTATGTAAAGAAGTTTTTGGGGTGCTTTTTTAAGAATTTTGTTAAGTACCGAAATGTACTCTTTTTCTATAGGACTCTTAGAAATGGCTTGGTTGTCCCTTTATGTCATGAGTTTACTTTTTTTCATTCTAGGAGACTAAAGAATATAGTTATACCTAGAATTTCATGCTCTCTGTTTAAGAGGGCATTCATGGTGAGGATTGCTCATTGCTGGAATTATTTGCCTTATGATTTACGAGTTTTCTCTCACTCCAACAATGTTTTTAGACTCAAATTACTGGAATATTTCTCGAATACAATAGTATAAACCTGTTTCCATTTAAATTTGTGGAATGTTTTCATAAGATGGAGTTTTGGAAAATGTCTGTAATGTGTGAGCTGTTGCTGATTGTTACCGGAATATGATTCTTAATTCTATACTATTAGTTCTTAGTTGTTTTCTTTTTATATATTTTACGGCTGGGGAGCCAGAATAGTTAGGTTTGATTCTAGGTGAAATGATTTATGCGTATAATATTTTGTTATTGTATATATGTATATTTTAGTTTTAAGTTCTTATTCAGGATTGTTATTGCTATGTAATACGTTTTTTGGCCTGGATGGCTTTTGTATTACAATATGGATTTTTAAATAAATAAATAAATAAATAAAAGTTTTGCTGTATTTGCTCAAATTTAGTATAATGCAAATAACAGTTTATTTGGTAAAATCACCAAAAATTTTTGATAAACAATTGTAGATTGCTGATTTGAGAAGGGCAGATTTTTATTCGCATTAAAAACAAAACTTTAAAAATTTCACATTTTTTAATGACTTTTGTCTACTAATACTTAGTAAAATTGTTTTTAATGATTTTAGCAGATTAATTTGTTACATTGAATTAACTAAAACTTAGCTTAAATATAACTAAATATTTGCAAATTTAATAGATTTATTTTTGCTATTCTTATCTTACTAATATTTAGCAAAAAAAATCTACTAACTTAATAGTTTTTCTGCAATGTAGTTTTTTATCTAATTTTTGTTAGAATTTTTTTTTTATGCTATTTTTAGAGGTCAATTATCAATCATTTACATTTACAAGGTGTTAAAATTTTTAGTTAAGGTGTTAATTTGAAAATATAGTTCGTTTTTGAAATTGATTTTAACTTCTAATAAATGTTTACTAATTAATTACACACGTTATGGGGTTTAAAATTTTCCCATTTTTTTTTTGTTATTTAAAGATTTTTTTGTTCAACATTTTGTAGCACCATTTTTAGTAGTCTATGGCATTGTTGCTAATATTTAATTGACTGATTTCAATTGAAACTAATTGACAATTGTACGAATTAAATGATTTATGTTATTATTATTATTGTTTTCATTCAAACAATTCAACAATATCATATTAAAGAAAATATTGTAAAATTTTTATGTATTCCAAAAAAATAAGAACTAATCAATAAAATCAAAAATGTATTAATAAAAAAGGCGTTAAGTAAAATATTTATTTAATTGGCGATTTTTAAGGAGATTTAAAAAAAAAGTATTTAAAATTGGAAACGTAAAATTTTTTAAAATTTATATGAACCACTTATTTTGAAAGTGGTATGAGTCCATTAAAAAAAAAGAAAAACAGAGTTAAGAGAGGAATTAGGTACAATACAAGGGGAAAGTGATGATAAAATAATGTTGGGAAACAAAATTTATGACCAATAAAGTTAAAATTCGTGAAAATCGAGAAATCACAAATTTTATGCTTTTTATTTAAAATTGTCTTGACGAAGATGCGATGTCGTAATTAATGCGAAACGACAAATTTTTAAATAAATAGTTCATAAAATAAACATTTTTGAATTTTTTTAAGAAATCGATATAAGCTCTTTTAAAAAAACGGTAAAAAAAATTAAATGATTTCAAAAACTACAGAAACATTAAAAGA
Organism: Delia radicum; assembly: GCA_021234595.1. Taxonomy (NCBI): domain Eukaryota; kingdom Metazoa; phylum Arthropoda; class Insecta; order Diptera; family Anthomyiidae; genus Delia; species Delia radicum. The sequence continues at coordinate 254,269,690 of CM037851.1, forward strand.
GAACTTTTAGAAGTTAAGGATTTGACAAAAAGGTTTATTTTGAAAGTGGTATGAGTCCTCTTTTTGTTTGAAATAGGAAAAATCTTAAATAAAGAAGAATATTGGAATTATTTATGTAGGGGAAGGGAATAAAAAAATTTTTTTAACCAATACTCATGTTGAAAGTTTAAATTAGCAAAAAAAAAAAAAAAATTAGAAAACACAAATAAAAAAATTCCAAAGAAGAGTAGATTAACTTTCAAAAGTTTACCAAAATAATAATTTTATATTGCTGGTGTTTTATATTTGTTTCTTCGTTAAGAGCTTGAATTGTTAGCATAAAACTTTTGTAAAATAAAAAAAGCTTTGGAAAAAGCTTTGAATTTTGAAAAAGCTTTCTAATGCTTCATATAAACATATATTTAGTAACGGTAAATCAGATTTGTACTACAAAAAAGCTTTAATTAAAGTTTATGAATTTGAGTTAAAGAAACAGTTTAAAAGCTTTGTTTAAAATTTTATATTTAAATACTATAAACTCGTCAATAAAAATGCAACTTTTCAAAAAAATTTTAAAAGTATTTAATTCCAATATGTATTAATGCAAATTTTATTTATTCTTAATAGGGCAACCAGAAATGTACTCTAAAAAGATCAATTGTATGCCCATAAATAATAAACTAAAAAACGGAAAGTATGCTTTTAAAAATTTTAAAATATGCCTTAAAAAGACATTTTTAAAAATCCATATTTAAAACTTGTTGCACAGTTAAAGTGAATTTTGTGAAATTTATTTTAATTGCTACACTCATAGAAATAATCTTGTAAAAATAGTGGAAAAGATACTAAAAATTTGTTACAAAAACAAAAAATTAAATAAATTGAACAGTTTTTTTTGCTAAATTTAAGTAAAATAAGAATAGTAAAAATAAAACTAATAAGTTTACAAAATTTTAGTTACTTTTGAGTTGAATTTTAGTCAATTGAAAATTGTAATTAACTGCACTACAATTACCAAAAAGTTTTGCTAAATATGTGTAGACAAAAAAACTACTAAAAGCGGTAATAATAACATATTTTTTGCTATATTTACCTTAAATTTAGCTGTATGCAGATAACAGTATACTTGGCCAAATTCAACAGAAATATTTGCGTGAAAAAACTACTGATTTTTGAAGATCTAATTTTTATTCGCATAAGAAAAATATGTAAAAACAGAAAATTAAAAAAAAAAAATTTGTGATTTTTATTGTCTATTAATATCTAGCAATTTTTTTAGATAATTTTAGCAGATTAATTTGCTACTTTAATTTAACAAAAATTTAGCTCAAATATAGCAGAATTTTTGTAGGCTCAACATATTTATTTTTGCTATTCTAATTTTTAAATAATGTCATTTTGAAATAATTTTTAGTAGTTTTAGCAAAAATGTTTACTAATTTCTTTGTATCAGTGTAACAACAAAGGAAATAAAAGAATAATTATACCGAAACAAAACTATATTACTATATTATATAAAATAAAAATTTTAATTATAAAATAAATAAAAAGTTGGAAACTTAAGAAGCTCCCACAAATATCTTATCCATTTTTAAATACGACGCACATGAAAAAAACATGATACAGCATATTTCTGGTTGCCCTGGTTATGAAAAATGTTTTATTTATACATTTTGTCTCATTTAAAAATAGCTTTTATTAGCTATTAAGTTTTAAAAATACTTATTTCAATTATTTAAGTGACAGTATTACACAAAGAGTCTATATTTAGCTTGGTTATTATTTGCCTCCACTGTGGTTAAATTGGAATTTTTCTTGTGGTATTTTTAACCTAACTAGTTGAGTTAAATAGATGATGTTTACAATTTAACACTTTAAGGCACGAAGAATGTTGATGAAGGCCGTTGCGGGCTAGAAAGTTAACTCCATTCATGCAGGTGTCAAATAACTTTTTTCTAATTGTTTTTTCTGTTAATTAAAGTAAATTATCACAAATAAAATTATAATTTTTCTGTTAATATGGAAAAATATTCATGATCTTTAACCGAACTAACCAACAACTCACATATATTAAAAATAAATAATCAATGTGGTAGCATTTTTTATTTTAACTAAAATATCACAATATCTAAAAAATTGCGTTGTCATGAACTTAATGAGAACTGAAAGAAAGTTTACTAGAATGAAATTTAATGTTTCAGAAATAACTAATACTTTGCTGCAGTTAAAATGATTTTGTAATTAATTCTATAGCAAAAAATACTAATTAATATATTATATTTAACAACTAATCAAATGTATACACAATATCAAAACTACACTCATAAAAATCAGTAAATATAGCAGAAAAAGATACTAAAACTTAGTTAAAAATAACGTTGCAGAAAAAACTGCATAAATTAACAGATTTTTTTGCTAAATATTAGTAAGTTAAAAACAAAAAAAATAAGACTGTAAACTTTTAAAAATTTTAGTTCTATTACTGTTGAATTTTAATTACTTGAAAATAGCAATTTTCTGAATATTTTTAGACAAAAAACAGCAAACAATAACTGTTATATCAACAAAATGTTTGTGATATTAAATTTAGATAAATGCAAATAACAAATAATAAAAAAAAACTTTAAAAATTTCGCTTTTTTTGTGATATTTTTTGTCTACGAGTACACTCAGGAAAAAAAATTTCAGCATATTAATGAAATCGTATCATAAATCGTTTGTCATCAATTATTCATAATATGCATGAAGTTTTCTTAGATATGATGAAGAGTTTCATAAAAATGTATAACAAATGTTTCATAAATCTTTATTATTTCATAAAAATGTTACATATACCGTGTGAAAATATCTTTTTGGTACTATATCAATTGAAATTCAGAATTTTCATTCGAAATTTAGAAACCATCAATTGAAATTAAGATTTTTCATTTGAAATTAAGAAAATGTAATTTGTAATTAATATTTTCTGTTTAAAATTCAGAAGCTAGCATAACATCAATTGAAAGTAAGAAATGTTAATCAGTTGATGTGCTCTAAATTTCAAATTGAAATTTTCGAATATGAATCTAAATTTTCTAAATATCTGTGGAAATTGTTAACTTCAATTACTGTTTTTAAATTACAAAGGAAAATTCTTAATTTAAATTTATTTTTTCTGAATTTAAAACAAAACGAATACGTATCAATTGATAAATTCGGACTTTCAATTTGAAATTCTGAATTTTAATTGATATATCCTAACTTATGGTTGCAAAAATATTGTGTTGTAAAAAAATATATTAAAAACAAATTTTCGGCATTGGCAGTAACCTTTATTGTACGCTACTCAGACTTGGGCGACGTCAATTACATTTCAAAATCGTTCACTTGTGAAATTTTTCTATATCATTAATAATATCAGACCTACACTCACACCTGCGAGCTTCATCACTTCCTTGGAAAATTTGTAAAATCTTTAATACCAAACATGGGGATTAGTAACAACATCTGGGTATTTAATTACAGGGCAATTACTCAATTACACCCAATTACATGTAATTGAACATAAAAAAGTAATTGGCCTGTAATTAAATACACAGATATTGGAATTATGTCCCATGTCTGGTATTGAAAAAATTGAAAATTTCTTAAGGAAGCGTTTAAGCCCACAAGTGTGAGCGTAGGTCTGAAATTATTAATGATATAGAAAAATTTCACAAGAGAACGATTTTGAAATGACGCTACTAAAGAAAATTCTTTATTTCTTAAAAATTTATGATTTTCTTTCATCATATTTATAAAACGTCTTATAACATTTACAATATATAGTGAATTTTATCGTTGATCTATAAGTTTTATGTGTGAGATTTTATTTGTTCGGTTTGAGAACATGACAAATTTTTCTCTAAATTAACAGAAAAATTATAATTTTTATATGATAACTTACTTTGACTATTAGAAAAAAAAACACAGAAAAAGTTATTAGACACTAGCATGAATGGAATGCATTTTCTGACCCACTACGGTCTTCATCAACATTCTTCGTGCCATTTAGTGTTAATCGTAAATATCTTCTATTTAACTCACACGTTAAACGAATTGGGTGACTTTAAATCCCACATTACTCTGTGTGTTGAGTTAGAATGAAATTTACCACGAACGATTTCTATTTATAGTGTGTTTGTTTTTCTCTAGTCATTATCATAATTGCCAGTTTAACTTTCAGTTAAAACTTTTAAATGGCAATTCTTTTCTCTAATGTCATCATATACTATCCTTCTACATAAGCAAAGCATATCAACAAACATTAAAGATTTTTTTGTTAATACATATGTCGAGCATATACATTAAACGATTTCTGCACTGTACCTAATTAGTGATTTAATAGTGAATTTTATCGTTGATCTATAAGTTTATGTGTGAAACTTATATTTGTATTGTTATGAAACGGCTTCATCATATTTAGGAAATGTTACATTGGACGAAAATCAATGAAAAACTTCATAATTATGATGAATTAATTCTTCCAATTAATAAAAATTTAGCTCAAGTAAACATAATTTTTGTAGATTAAACAGATTTATTTTTGCTATAAAATTTAGCAAAAAAAAAATTGACTATTTCAACAGTTTTTCCTGTAACATTATTTTGAACTAAAAGTACTTGTAGAACTATTTTTTTACTAATTCTTCGCTATTAGTGTACCAGATAATTAAAATTGCAATTTTTTTAATTTAATTGTGATTTTTTTTAACTCACAATTTCTACAGTTAACCACAAAAATTCATTCAATAAATGAAATTAATCCCAACAAATTGCTTTTGTTTTAAGCGTCAAATATTATCATTTAGGCGCTATAATAAATAATAATGAAACTTAAAAAAATATAATCTAAATCCAGTAACCTTGCACTTCATTGTGATGTGATTTTTATTATATTGTTTAACAAGTATATTTATGGCGGTTTTTAGCAAAAACTGCTAAAACTATTTATTTAGGTATCGTAAAAAGTATAAAAACAAAAATGGTGTAAAAATAAAAAAAAAAAACTGATGAGAGATAGATAATTAAAAGTGACTAAAAATATAACGTTATCTTAAAAAAATTGTTTTCAAATACATATATATAGAGCAGCGGTTCCCACCAACTTTTGCTTCACGGACCCCTGTAGACACGTTTACTGGTTCACCGACCCCCCCAGAAAAATGTTTTTTTTTATATTAACAAAAATAATAAAAATTGGCTTTTATTTTAAAATTTGCATTTTTTTTTTTGTGGATTCGGGTTTATCGAACCAGCATTTCTAAAGAAAAGTGTTGTTAAAAATATTTTTTGCAACTCCTTCTATGAAAAAATTCATGTGCCATATATATCCCATTGCACAGTGGGCCAGAATCTCCATATTTTTTATGGCCAAAAGTACATTTTAGGTACAGGCAAATTATATTTATGTATTTAATATCTAGAAATGTTAACTATTTTATTCTTATTGTAACATTGTGGCTAACTGTTTTTCTTTGGCAAGAGGTTAAGGTCCAAATTTTATATTTTTGTGAATTTTTTTTTTTTATTTTTCAAATATACAATAAAAACTTTGTAAATTAAAGAATTTTTGAACCAAAATCTTAACAAAACGTAATATATGCACAAATTTAAAAATAAAAATCTATCTATACTCACAATAAAATATTTCATATTTTTTTGACACTCACATAATTATCAAAAGAAGGCTCAAAATTGCAATTTTCCCAAAAGAAATATGGATTTTTTGAAAAATCCCCAAATTTTAAAATCAATCTCCAAAAGCTCCAAGAGATATTAAAAAAAAATTTAAAATTTTTACTTTTAAATTTTACAAAATTAAAACCAAAAGTTTATATTTCGATCGTTTATCATAAATTATGATGTGAACAAGATTATTCAAGTTCAGGATTATTTCGTTTTTTGTTAAACAGGTTCTTACATGTTTCATTTCTCGTCACCGGAGATTTTCTGAAGATTTTCGGTGACGCAAAATAAAACATTCAAGGACCTTTCAGCAGATAAAGTCTGCATTAAATTAGCGGATGAAGACATTTTTAATTAATAAATAAACATTGCACGGTTTTTTGTTTACCAAAAAACAAATGATCTTGAACTTGAATAATCTTGCTCACACCATGATATTAAAAAAAAATTTAAATGCCAATTTTTACCCTAAGATGTCCTCTAACTAGATTTTTGCGGCCACCTGCGACCTTTCATAAACTTTTGAGATATTGTCCCACAACTGAAAAATGGCATTTAGATCACACTTTTACACTAAGTAAAGTTTGTATGTTTTCTATTTTGGTTAAAACTAAAATATTATTATACAAACAGATCATAGATCTAATAAGTTAGATCGAAAATTGTGGATATTTTGAGAATATCAATTAGAAATTTGGTTTATCACAAAAGAAATGATTTCAAGATTCTCATAAAAATAGAAAAAGATTTGACGTACAGAGTAAAACATGGTTAGATTTGACATTTATCGTTCAAGAATTTAAAGTTATTTCGGATTTACCTCGTCTTTCTAAACTCAAAAGGTATTTCTGAAGGTAGTAAGAGAAGGGAAACATCAGAAGTAAGCAATAATGCTCAGAACATACCATTTAGAATTTTAATGTCAGCACGTTTTGCTCCTAAATTTATGGTCGCCATTTAGGATCCGCCATTTTTATTTGTTAAGTTTTGATTTCAGATTGGTAATCAGGGATCCCATATGACTCATAAACAATGAATTACAGTTCAATATATTGAAATTTTAAAATTAATGGCCGCCATTTGCTTCAGCCATTTTTAATTTTTGATTATAGATTCATGCTTAGCAACCACAAAAACTCTTGTAATAACAATTTCAACAAAATCAGAAAATAAAAAAAAAAAATACTATATATAAAAAATGTTATCGAAATATTCAATCCGCCATTTTGAATTTTGATTTTACGATTCCATATTCGTAATCAGCGACGCCATATCCTCTATACACAAGACTTCACTATACGAGACTTCTAGAAAGAATCATTAAAATTGAGAAAAAAAATTTGTATATTTTTTGAAAAATTAAAAAATTTTAAATTTTAGGTTTAAATATTTGAGTAACAGAATTTTTTAGGAGTTTTTGAAAAATCTTCTTAACAAAGTACTTTCATACAAAAAATTAACTTTTTTTTTTAAATATATCTTTATCTCACTTTTATTTAATTATTAAATATCATAAAATTGGTTTAATTTCCCGAGTTAAAACGTTTATATACAAGAATATCTTATTTAATATAACATTATATAAAAACATATAGTTTAATATAGCGTAATATGGCTATAAGTGATGGCGCATATGATCATATATAACTTTATCTTGGATTTAATTTTTCGAAAATTTTTGTTATGTTCTCATACGTATTAATATCTTAATATATATCGATTAATACATGCATATATTACTAAATATGGTATACATTAATTAGCATGATTTCATATATATTTTATACGGCTTCAGGCAATGTTAAGTATAATAGTGTATGGTATCATATTAAAATTTAGTTTTACGGCGAATTTAAAATGTTTAATGACAATTTTAAATTGTACATCAAATTTCTCTTTGGAAATGTTGAGCATTACAAATTAAATTGTTGTTTGCAATTAATAATTTAGAAAATTTCTAATGTAATTAAGTACAGCTTAATTCCAAAATCATATTTTCATTAGCAGGAAGCTCAATATATCAATCTGCAATTTATAAAATTACAAACATAATAGGAATTTTGCATTAGAACTTGCAGAAGCTATAGATTAAATTGTAACTAATTATTTTCAGTTGAGAAAATTTTTAATAAAATGTTTAATAGCGCAAAAATGTTTATTTCAATTAGAATACTTGCATTATCATTTAAAAATTAAAAAGAAATCCCTAAATAATTTATAACTTCTTTAATTACTAACGAAAATTTTCAATATCAATTACACATCTTCTGCATTTAAAATGGAACACTTTATAAATTATTTGAAATTTTTTTGATTTGTAGCTTGGAAACTATAATAATTTTATGTTGAACATAGTTTTACCATATTTCCAAGTTATATTCGAGTTGTATGAGAACCCCTCCTTAATGTTTTCAAAATTGGAAGGAGCCAAACGATATTTATATTTAAAATAATATATAGACCATATTATATTCTATTATATTAAATTAGATATAATCTTATATATAAAAAAATATCACGATATATTGTTTAATATAAAAATATATGATCATATAAATTGTATGTAATATGTATTTATATATAATAATATTTTCCAAATTCATGTATAAGCACATCCAATCATGTATACAAAAAATACTATTCTAAATTTTGTATATGATAATACATGGTTGATAAATTTGTTTACATTTTTATAAAATTAGAAATAATCCAATGCATAATTATATATAATATAAACATCAAAAACGTATTCTGTCATTTTAGACATACTTAACAAAACTGAAAGAATTTCCTAATTATATGTAATTATATATAATTCAAAAATCGCAAAATATTTTACGAAAACAGTTTACAATCGATTTCCATTACAAATAACAAACCCTTCAGCAAACTTTTTTTAGAATATATTAGCTATGAACCTGTTCTAGAACAGTATGCTGGGTGTCAAATTCTAAGGTTTCACTGTCCCAGAACCAATTCTATTACTGGTTCTAGAACCTTCTCCAAAGCAACTTGCTCTAGTTTAGAGGTAAAAAGAATCGGTTGTTAAACAGAAATTATAAGCTATTAAAATACAGTATAAGTTGTTTTGCAATCTGCTATTTGGATTTTACTGATCCATTTTAATATTGACAAATATTTTTTTTTTATTAACTAAAAATTAACAATTTCGTTTAAAACGAAAATTTGTTGTCTTTAAAATATATAAATTAAATTTAAGTTATTTACAAATTTCAATCATACATTTTGTGTTTAATGAAGGTCAAATATATATAACTTAGTATCTTTTAATAAAAATATTTTTGGATTATTATGTATATAATTGTATCTAATTATATCTAATTGTATCTAATATAATATAATTGGATGTAATTATATCGGGACAAAACTCAGATAGAAATGGATAGTTTTTTATTAAATTGTATCTATTAAAATATTATTAGATCCAAAGTTATACAATTTAATATAACCATTTTTCGGATCAAATTATATCCTCTTCTATTTGCGGAAAATATCTCATCATATATAATTATATATAAACTTTTTTACTCGGGTGAGCACAAAATTCGAACAAAACGGTATCAAATCACTTTTAATTGTATCGAAATAAATCGAATATGATATAATTAGATCTAATGTTATACAATTTAATCGTGCCATATTTCGAATGAAATTTTAAATAATTAAGTGTGTGGCCATATTAAATTAGATAAAACTATATAAAGCTTCATATCAGTCTTTTAAATCAGGTTATTTAAAACAATCATTTTGTCGGAAATCTTCGCGGACCTCCTGGAATATTCTTACGGATATGTTAATATAGAGCAGGGGTCACCAACTGGCGGACCGCGGTCCGGATCCGGACCGTAGACCTATTTTATGCGGACTTTGTGTTAACAATACAAAATATTTTACATTATGTAACAAAAAATTTATGAGAAATATTTTCGTCTCGACATCAGAATTTGGTGATGATCCGTTAACTAACAAGTAATAGGGAAACCTATGCAAAAAAAAAGATAATTTGGGAGCGGTAACACAAAAAATTTCATTAGCAATACATATTGTCGTCATCAGCGAGGTGCAACAAAATCTCACACATACACTCGTCGGACAGGCTCATCAAATCATTCAAAACTGTCAACACAGCATCTCGATTACTTAAGTTTTCTTAGCGATAAAGAAAACGTAACTTCCATTGCTTTCTTATCAGATATTTTTAAACACATCAATGATGTGAACCTTAAACTTCAAGGCAAAGGAAAGCTTGTATGGGAGTTCCTAATGAACGCCTGCACTTCCCTAATTTAAAAAAAATCTGCAATGACGACGAGCTTGACGTCGGCCAATACAAGACGTTCATTGAGGATCTAAAATCGGAATTTGAAAACAGATTCGCAGATTTTAAGAAAATTGCGAATGTCGTCGATATCCTCAGTAACAATTACTCTCTGAATCCTGGGGATGAATGGAGTAATGAAGCTGCAAATATTTTTGGGAGTAATAAAGCTTTTCTCCAGATGAAAATGATCGATTTCCAAGAAAATACAGTTTTAAAACACCAAAAACAGGAAGTTTCTTGTCAAGAGTTTTGAATAAAATTTGTTTGTGCTAATAAATACCCAGAATTAAAAAAAATTAGCCATGAAGATGAACTTCATTAAAAATAAATTCCGGAACAGACTTGTCGATGAACATCTCCAAGACTTAATGAGAATAGCCTGCACAAGCTTTACTTCAAACTTCAGACGGATAGTCGAAGACAAAAAATGTAATTTTTCTCATTAATATTGTAAAAACTCATAGTACTTACTTCTTTCTATTCAAAGCATTTGTTTATTATTTAATAAAATCATGCACCGAAACCCATTGATACAGTATCTAAACATATTATTTAAATAGTTCAGTTTATTACCTTCCGGACCGCGACGGTCGCGATTTAAAAAAAACGGACCCGAAATGAAAGTAGTTGGTGACCGCTGATATAGAGTGTGGAATAAAAAACATTCCAAAGTAATTAATTTTAAAATTATTTGGGTTTTTTGTGTGCTAATTTTCATTTTATTAAAAAAAAAATGCATAACAAAAACAATATCGAATTCATCAGCATGTTTTTCATACGTATTGAAACACATGTTTTTATATAATATATGCAATATAATTATATCAAAGTATTTTACAGTGCGGAGCAAAATATTTTTTTTTAATTTAAAAAAAAAAAAAAAACAAAAATTAGCTTGATGAGATTAGAAATGTTGATTGAAATAATGAAATAAGTACAGACAAAATGGATTAAAACAAATTTTATTGTTATTTATTTTTTACTTTTTTGCTTTTAAAAATGCTCTAAAACTCAACTTTTTACGTTTTGTACGCAAATTCATGATTAAGATTTTAATTTAAAAATATATTTAGAATAAAACAAACATTTATTTGATATTTTTGGAAATTTTTTTCTGTTCGGAGTGAAAAAAGAGGGATTTTATGTTTTCTTTTTAGGGTTGTTTTTATGCAGAGATTTTTTTTGTCCTTACTGTTTGTTTATTTTTTTATATTTGATTGAGCAATTCCTTTCACTCTTTACTCAAAAGATACACATTTATTTGTCTACTAAAGAAAATTATAATATATTTTAAATATGATTTTCATGTATTGCAGCCAAACAAAATTTGAAGATACATATAAGACACACGTAGTCAGTTTAAAATAATTTAAAATTAATTTATTCGTGTGTTTTAAAACAAATATTAAGACCAAACCAAAATTAAATGCTTTAAAAATTAAAAACAAAATTATTTTATTAAACAATTAAATATCTTGAGCTCGTGGTCAAATTATAAGTATTAATTTATTGCCCAATATTTTGATACTCTTTAAAAGTTATTATCAGGATATATAGATTTTTAAAAATGTTAAATTTGTCTACAGTTTTCCAAACAAATACACAAAAATACCATAAAAATTTTTACATCTGAATGCTGTGATTCGCGGTTAAGAGTTCTTCAATTTTGCTTAAATTTCTTGCGAGGAAATTTTAGACCTAATGTAACAATAATTTGTCTGAGAGGCTCATTGTGCCTATATAAAACAAATACTATTTAACCTCTCTGCTGCGTAAGACGTATATATATGTATATACGTTTTATCAAAACTATATTCTGTTGCGTAAGACGTATTGTATATACGTTCACTCTGCATGTGTTTTTTAATTTCGACTCAACAGGCAACAGTTTTTTTTTTTTATTTTGACTACTCAGTTAAGTATTTGAAAATAATATCAGCAGGAGGCACGTCCATTTTATTTCACTCAACAACGCTGCTCATTCATACAAAATAATGACATAGTAAGTGCCATTCAAGAAATATGCACTTTAGATTTGAAGATGCAAAGAAAAATTCAAAAAAATGTTGACGTAAAAAAATAGTCGTAGTGAACTGAGAGAATGTATAACACATATTACAAAATTGTTTTATAACAATCGATAGTTTCATTGGAATTATAGTTGTAACTTTTCATTGAACTACCCAGGTATAAAAATACAGAGGGGCCAGCACTGACAAAGCACTGAAATGGGTGGTACGAATACTTTTTGCCAGTGGTTTCCCAACGCCCATATGAGCACCGCTGGTGCTAATGCTTTACAAATCGTTGGGAAAACACTTTGAAGTAGAAAAATTAAGTGCCTTCCCAACTCCCAAATGATAACACATTTCCACGTTGGTACCAATGCTTTGCAAAGCATTGGGAAAGCAATTAGAAACAAAAAATCAAGTGCTTTCCCTGCACTGATAGAAATTTGTGCGAAGTATTAATGAATTCCTTCATTACTCCAATGAATTTTTTCATAAAAAAGTCCCCAAAGAAACGTTTCATTGAGTCAATGAAAGGTGTTTCATTAAATCAATTTGAATGAATGTTTTCATTGACCCAATGAAAATTTCATAAAGTATATGAAATTTTTTTCGTTAATCCTAGCCTAATCGTAATGAAAGTTTCATGTGTTTAATGAATAAAATTCATAGTTTGTATGAAATATTTTCGTTGATATTTAATAATTTGCACTTTTTATGATTATTTTAGCATACAAATTACAAATTTTGAAAATAAAATTTTTTTACCCATAAAAAAGAAATATTTAAACCAATTTCAATTTATTTCTGTTTTTATTGTTTTATTTTTACAAAATTGTTCAATCTTTCTTTACATTTTTTATAATTTTTATTAAAAGATGACATATTTTCTTATATGTCGGTACAAAATATGTAATTTTTTATCGATCTGGCTTGGAAATCTGTAGAACGATCGACGATTATAGTCCACTTGTTGTAGTTAAATTACGACCATATTAGAAAAAATTTTAAATATTGTTAACAATGTTGTTAACAACAAAAATGTATAATCGTTTTTTGTGTAACATCGTCAAAACGATAACAATTTAGGTCTCGTTTTGAACAAAACTATATCGTTTTTCTTAGAGAATCTGTTCCCTGGAATTTAGTGACCAACTATTCAAATTCGTCAAAAACTGTTAGCTCTAGGCAAATTTAATAAAAAAAAAATATTTATATCAAAGTTTTGGTTAATTCTGTTTAAAAGAAATTTTTCAGTTTTTTTTTTCAAAATGATGGTATAAAAATTTTTTTTTTTTTTATTACAAGTCAAAATTTTTATTGAAAAAAATTTGAAAATTTTTCATTGATTTAATGAATTTTTTTTATGAAAAAATCATAAAAAATGTTAATGAAAAAAATACCAATATTAATGATTTTTTATTCAGTTAATGAAATTTTTCATTAAACCAATGAATCGATTTTAATGAAATCGTTTCATTAATACTATGAAGGAAAATTCTATCAGTGTGTGCCTAAATGATAACACCACACGGTGGTGCCAATGGTACGAAATTATAAAAATATTAATTTATTCGATTTTTTTCTATAAAAAATTGTATGTTTTTTTATAATTTTATAATTAAAAACACTGTACTCAAAGGAAAAGCTTCATTACTTTTATGAAATGTTTCATAGATTTTCTTCCAATGTAACATTTCATAGAATTTATGAAACATTTCATAAAAACTAAATCAATTTAATCAGTATTTATGAAATGCTTCACTATATATGGGAAGGAAATTTTGGTATAATTAAGGATTTTATTGTATTTGTGTATAAAAAAAAAGTTCTTAGAGCCCATAATATGGTCATTATAATTCTTATTGTTTATGAAATGTTTCATGAATATTTATTAAATTGTTACATTGAACGAAAACTCATGCCTGTGTACACTCAGAAAACTTTTACAGATACAATATTTAAGTTGAATTACACTACACTCAGAAAACTTCTATAGCTACAACTTATGAGTTCTAATCAGATATTTAGAAACATTATTCGATTATTCGAAAAAAAAAAAATTTTTTTTTCTTTAAAGCCCAAATTTGTTTTGACTTCTCGCATTTAGAGATCATTGCATTAAAAATTACTTTTCGTCAATTTATTTTCAATGTAGAAATTCAGTTTCAATCAAATTTCTTTTGTAAACGAATTCTATAATAATCCCCCCGAAAAACATGTTTTATCGATTGAATTATTTGTTACTTGATTAAATCAATCAATTCGAATAAATAATTTGGTTTTTGTTGATTTTTGTTGAATTGACTAAAAATATATTTGTAAGCTTTGATTTTAATACAAAAGGTACTTTAAAAAGTGCTTAACATTTGAATAATTAATCAATTAAAGCTTTGAAAATGAAGCTAATAAGTGAATGCTTAAGGAACCCTTAAAGTGAATCCTTAAGGAACCATTAAAGAAATGAAATATTAAAATTGTTAAAAGCTGAATTGAATATACAGGGAATTCAGAAAAAATGTTCCCTCACTCAGTTGTGATTTTTTGTTTTATTTTTTTGAAAGCAACCCGTAATCTTCAAATTATTTTATAAAATATAAAGGGTGATTAAAAAATTAAAATAAAAATATAAATAAAAAGTCAGAATAATAAAAATATAAAGAAACAAATTATAAAATCTTTAAAATGTTTGCCATTGATCAACGGCAATTTATAGTTCAAAAATATTATGAACTACAAGGAAATATTGAAAATGTGATCAGGGCATTCCAAGAAAAAAATTCATATCTTCTCTTTATAGAAAAAGTCAATTAGGAAAATGGTTAAAAAATTTGAATTGAAGGGGAATCTGTTAAATGAACATAAAGGCAATAGTGGCAGAAAGGTAACAGCAACTACTAAAGAGAATGTTATGAAAATTAGCGATTTTTTTGTTCAATAACCTGGTCAGTCCATTAAAGCAGCTGCATAATATGAAAACATTGGAAAAACGTCGGCACATACCATATTGCACAAGAAGCTTAAAATGAAGGCATACAAAAACCACCCTGTTCAAATTCTGAGCGATTTGGCCAAGAAGAATAGGCTTGAGTCTGGACATATCTTGCTTGACCTAATTAATGATGAGGAACAGATTGATGTCCTGGATGATATTTGGTTCACCCACATTTACCTGTCAATATATTGCAACAAGCAAAATCAGAGGTACTTAAATGATGTGGGTTTTCATCGGTCGAAAAAAATCCATCGCCTCTGTTTCCACAGAGAATCACTCTATGGTGTGCTTTGTCATCTAAGGGACTTTTTTTTGAGGTTCTTAGAGAAAACGTTACGTCGGAAAGCTCAAAAAATATCTTTAACGGGGGTAATTGATTTAGGTCACTTTGAAAAATTTTTGAAATAGAATTGCTAAATTAATAAACAATACTGATATTTTTTAATCACCCATTATTATTTTATAAAATAATTTTAATTTTACGGGTTGCTTAAAAAAAAAACAAAAATTCAAAAAATCTTAGTGAGGGCACATTTTTTCTGAATTCCCTGTATTTATAACAAAACAAATATTGAGTTGTACAATAAAAAAGTACGGGTAATCAAATGAAACCATAATTTTACCAGTGCTTTTTTTTTTTAATAAAGTGTAGAAAATTGTATAAACCAAGTACTGGTAAAGCACCTATTCAAAACGTTGGCAAAGCATTTGCATTTAGTGCTTTGACAATGTTTTTTTCAAAAACAGTAGAAATTTCTGCAAAACAAGTACTGGAAAACCCCTATTTAAAAAATTGGCAAAGCATTTGCATTTAGTGCTTTGACAGTGCTTCTTTTTGTGAGAATACGGTCTACTTGTGTATTGCCAGTGCTTGTTTTTTATTACCACTCGTTATTTCTACTTTTCATTAAATTTATCTATTTAAATTAATTAATTTTAATAACATTAACACAGTTCTTTCAGTGTATACTGCTTCGCACAGTGGAATAGACGATGCCTTAAAACAAAGTTTTGAAATGTTTTTTTTTTCACTCTGTTGCCACATGATTCTACATATTTGAAATGTTAGCAACCTATAGAAAATCATAAAAAATAAATTTATTAAAAAAAAAAAAATATATGTATATAAAAATTTTGAGTTTTAAAAAAATAAATACATCCAATTCAACAATGTACAATAGCCAATTAATTTATTAAGTAGTATTGTCACACCAAAAAATAAAGAATGAATTTAATTTTTTTGTTTTTAGAGGGGATTTTTTTTTTTTAACAATTGGCGCGTGTTTCTTGTTTGAAAAAATCTATTCTGTAAGAAAGTGGGGAATAGGAAAAAAACTATAAAAAAAATTAAAGAAAACCTTAAAAAAATAACAAAGCGTGTATATTTTTAACAACAAGAAAACTAAATTTAAATTATTTTGATATTTTTGTTATTGGACTCTACAGTGAGTGAGAGTGTGAATTTGCAAAAAAAAACAAAAAAAAAATTTGATATAAAGGGAAAAATGCGTTAGACAAATTTGGCATTTGACTAATAAAAAACCGAATGAACTTTTAAGTGGTTAAAAAAAACACACGCACATGAAATATATACAAATATCTAGGAAACATGTGACAAATGAAAACACAATTGTTTTAGTTTTTGGTGGAAAATTTTTAAAAATAAAAACAAATAAATAGGTTAAACTGGGGCGCATTCGGCACTTGTTTTGCTTGAAGACCTTTCTTTACCACACCAACCAACTTTTACACAAAAAAAGTCAGTAATGTTAGCAACTTTTTTACTGGGAGGGTCCTTGTAGTAAAATTGCTACAATCAGCAAAAACAAAAAAAAATAGTAAAAATTGTAGAAAACTTGCTAATATCAGAAAAATGTTTGCTGAATTTACAAATTGTTTTACTTATACATACACTCAATGGAAAAGCTTGTTCATATTTAGGAATGTTTTATCAATTTTCGTTCAATGCAGTACTTATGAAACATTTCAAATCAATTTCAGAGGTGGACCTTGCATATAACAAACAAGTTTTCAATTTTTTTTTGATCAATGGTGATCAATCTTTAACTTCGAGCTCATATAATATATATTAGTTCTCATGTAGTGAGTAAACTAGTTTATATGAATGTTTGATGTTTGGCATGGGATTGTTAACTATTTCAAAACGTGTTCTGATGATGGGAACCTAGAAAATTCCCGAAATGGATCTATCAACACATTCCTGAAAGGGTTAAATAATAAATTTGAAAACAAAAAACTCTATAGATTATTTGTTAGGACAATATCCTTATAATGAAATATAGAGTATAGCCTCGAACATGAATAATTTTCATTTTCATTGTACAATTAACGGCCGAAGAAAAATATAATTTTAATAAAAATTAAATCAAACTTCAAATTCATAATTTCTATAAAATATTTCACTATATATATAAAGAGTATTTTTTGCATTAGTAAGGATTTTATTAATTTTGAGTAGAAAAACATCATAAAGACCATGATATGGTCATTATGATTCTTGTTGTTTATGAAATGTATCATAAATATTGATGAAATTGTTACATTGGACAAAAATTTATAAAACTTTTTCTTGCTTTTCTCTCAGTGTAGTATCAATTTTTCTGCAAGGATCCTCGGAGCAAAAATGTTGCTGCCTTTACTGACATTTTTTTTTTAGTGTAGCAAAATTATTATTAATCCTGCGATTTACACATCTTCATTTGAATGCTCTGATGTTTTTTAAAGTAACCTAAAACAGCAAAAGAACCCCACCCCACGGGGCACAAATGACAAGAAGCTAAAATAATATAAAAAAAAGTAAGTTTTTAAACGGGACTTTAATATGTTACAATTATGAGTCTACATAACTAAGTTTGAAAACAGCAGCGGGAATTAAAACATTTTACTACAAAAGTTTAATTTGGTGATTCAGTTGCACCAATATTGTTCATTAAGAAGAGGTGTAGCGATTAGGAGTGTCCGTTGTTGGTAGGTTTTACTGTATTTATTAACTCTGGCGAAGGACTACCAAATGTAAACCAACCCCATGATTGAAACCTGATCAAAGTGTCATTTAAATTCACAGATACTAGGGTATGGCGTTTGTGCCTCACTGGCGAAAGCGCCCCCTTCTTCCCTAAACAATATATGACAACATTTTCTGTATATGGTTTTAGATTTTCCATTATTTTTTTATTTAACATTTTTTGTTGGCTATTTTTAGTATTTAAAACTGGATTTTTATCAAAACAAGCCCCCTTGAACTTAATTTTTTTTTATTCCAACTTTCAGTTTCATTGTTTTCAATTAAGAAACATGCAAAAAAATTTTTTTGTTTTTGTTACCAATTCGTAAGATAAGTTTTAATAGTAGGAAAACCTGTTGCCAAAAAAAAACTCATTTAATTAAGAAATTTGCTTAAAACCAGACCTGCCTCAAGGTCTTAAGGAAAGATCAATGAATTGTTGTTGTTTTGCAATTGAAAAACTTAACATATTAAAATTTATGTTTTAAAATAAAGAAAACTATTAAAAATACAAACTTAGTAATTAGTAGGGCTCGGAAGTTCATGTAAATACATGTTTGTGGTCGTAAAGTGGAGAACATGGTTAAAATTGCGAATCAAATTTTCAACAAAATGGCTTCGATTTGCTAATGCACATTTTTGCATATTTTGGTATAAATACATATTTTGCGTTAAATGCACATTTTTAATTCATATTTTGGCATTTTTGTTGCATATTTTGCTATAAGGACATATTTATGCATTGGTTTTAATAAAATTAATTTTGATATTTTACTAAAAATTGCGTATATTTTATAATTTTTTCAAAAAAGAAAAATGTTCTTTCAAGAAATATTTTTTTTATCGCAAAGACAAAAATAACAGAAAAATACAATAATAACTAAACTTTGATCAGTAAAGTTTTTTACACATATTCATTTTCAATCAAAAATTTAATTGAAATTATTAAAATTTGAGTTGCAAATCAATTAATTATCAGACAGCAATTCAATTTAAATTTTGTTGTGTTCTTTATTAAAGCGAAATAGCGCCATTGTAAAAATAACCGGAGTTACCAGTGGAGCCATCAACCGACTTATAGCAGCGACACGAAAATTTTGTATTTTAAAAACAGACCCACACTAAAAAAAAGTCTGTAAAGTCAGCTACATTTTTGCTGGGAGGATCCTTGCAGAAAAACTAATAATGTCGGCAAAACAAAAATAAACAAATTCAGCAAACATTTTGATGAATTTAGTAACTTTTATGCTGATAGCCATTTTTCTGCAAGTATCCTCCGAGCAAAAATGTTGCTGACTCCATTGAATTTTTTTTTTTTTGAGTGCAGTTAAAATTAACAATGAATTATTTAATATTAAGCATCATTTTGTTTTTAATATTAAAACAAATCAACTGCTTGCTTGAAATAGCATTTCAACAAAAAATATTAGTTAAAAATTGGTTAAATTTAGCATTGATTAAGCGAAATTATATTGTTTTTGTTGCAAATTTATTATTTTCAGTACAAACACAAATAAAATTGTAAGTTTACTAATTTGTTTGTTGACTTAATCGAAATATTCACTAAAATTTAACAAAATCTGTAAATTTTTAACTAATTTTATTCTACAACAGAAACCAGTACAGTTATATTAGTTTTTTGTTATACATCGAGATTACTTTTATGTTATTTTCAATTTATAACGAGCTTTTAACCTCCGTATATTTACACAAATAAAACAAATCAAACATATTAGCTAGGTTGATACTAGGATTTCGATCTGGCTAAAGATCTCATCAGAACTCGAAGTTTTAGAAAAGTTAGAGCCTCCATAAGAGGCAGAACTTTAACAAAAAACCTATTAATAATCAATTTTGCTCCATTCTTGTCTTCTTAGTAATCAAGTACTTTTTTAAGTTAAATTAAACGATTTTTCATTTGTTTAGGCTGATTTATTAATTTGAGTGTGACGAATTTAATTAAAAACAAACAAATCATGTTTGTTTATTAAAAACAACACTTAATTATGCAAGATTTATTTAAATTATGATTTACTGCAGTAAATCAAGCGTAACATTTAAATGGAATTGTTTTTTTTTTTTTTTCAAAAATAGAACACGAAATATTATCTCATTGCAATTACTATGTGAAAAAATAATTATTAAAAGTATTATTTTCGAATAGCAAATTATGCATTTATACATTTTATTTTTGTTTATTTAAAATAAATCATATTTACTGATAGTATTTAAATCTACTGAAGTCAACTACTTGAACTTTGCAATTATAGAATTTCGGGCGACAACAAAAATTAATAGAAAATTTGTAAAAAAAGGCAAATCTATATTGTACAAAAAAAAAATTAAATACACATGATTTTTTTAAATTCAATACAGTAAAAACTCCAAATATCAGACAACTATATATAACGAACAGGTTTGTTTTTAACAAAATTAAAATTTTAGCTTTAAATTGCCTTTGAATAATGGACACATTACTGTGTTTATCACTGTCATTTATAGGCCAGCGGTTCCCATCAACTTTTGCATCACGGACCCCTTGATACAACTCGACTGGTATTCGTACCACCAACATTTTTTTTTCATATATTTTTTTTATTTATTTCATTAATTTCAAAAAAACTAACTTACATATTCAAAAGTAAATAAACAAATTTTTAATTCCAAGAGAAAAAAAAAATATTTTAAAACCAAACCAAACCCAAGTATACTCCGAGTGATCAGAAATATTAATTCGTTATAACCAAGGTTATACGCATATACTGACGCTTTGCGAACACTGTGCCGATTCTATTTTTCTGCCTGGGATTATGTTTAAAATTCAAATTGATCTAACCAATGGAGTCAAAACAAATTTGAAATTATTCAATTAAATGTTTTTTAAAAATTTAAATTATTAATAAAATTTCAAACTTCCCAGGCACAAAAAGTAGATTCGTCACAGTGTTGGCAAAGCGTAGGCGCCGGTCGGAAATGCGTTGGCAGAACGTGGGATTAACAAGCTCGACAGTATTGTCCTGTTACCCAATTGATAACAGTGGCCAACCGTTGGTTTGAGTGAACTTGCCACCGTTGGCAAATACGTTGGTAATTCAACAATTTAGATGCTTTCAAAATACCTTAAATTTACTTAAATTATTTTTTTTTTTTTTTTAAAGAGAAGCAACACTCAGGAAATTCTTCCTATTAATTATTGTGTTGCTTTCTTTGGAAAGGGGATAGTGGGAGATGAAAGGTGGTGAAGTATTAAGGGCTTCAAACATGGCAACACTGTAATTGCGGGGATTGTTAGTCTTAGAACAGTTGTTACTCGCCAGCTGATGTAGAGTTGACGAATTTATTGAAGCTTTTTGCTTCATAGCCCTGATTCATTATTTTACTTCGGTGGGGTTAAGTGCTATGGGAACACCGAAGGTGGGCGCTGCGATACATATAAGTGATAGAAAACTTATACATATTATTTTGCTAAATTGATGTTGTCGTCACCGGGAATCGAACCCGGGACCATCTGCGTAAGAGTCCAACGCGCTAACCTTTACACCACAACGCCTACAATTTGAGAAATATAAATAATAAAACACATTTAAAAAGCTACAATACAGTTCGGTAATAGTCTTTTACATCATATTTAAATGTGTGAAATATAATAAAATATAAAACAGTAGTGATCGAGCCGGTTTTTAAAAACCGGTTGAAACTGAGTTTTTGTGCGTTGTTCGTTTCGGTTTTTCTAAAAAGTTAAATTTTCAAATATCGAATAAACTGGATTTTTGTTGTCGAATACAGTCTTAACGGTTTCTTTTTAGCTTCAATATGTTAGAAACTTTAAGTTTACCAAATGTATTGTAAAAATATTTTTTTTTTTTGTTAAAGTGGTTCAGGCAGAAGAATTCCTTAGCAATGACTCTTACCAAAGGCTTTAAAATCTTCCATTCCGTTAAAAATTATTCTTTTTCTGAATTACTTTTGAATTGTTCCCAGTGTGATAATTTGTCTTTTTTTATTTGAATATGTTAAAAAAATTTAATTTCAAATTATTTTTACTTTCTGGACATTT
Organism: Delia radicum; assembly: GCA_021234595.1. Classification (NCBI taxonomy): domain Eukaryota; kingdom Metazoa; phylum Arthropoda; class Insecta; order Diptera; family Anthomyiidae; genus Delia; species Delia radicum. The sequence goes on from CM037851.1 coordinate 254,291,803, forward strand.
TTACACCATTTTTGTTTATAAAATATTTTTTCTCAAACATATGTTTTATTTAAGTCGTTTTCAATAATGAATGTTTTTTAATAATTTTTTTTAAAAATAAGTTCAAAGGGTGTTTCACAGGCAACAACTCCGGAGCGCTCATAATCAAGATTTTTAAATGATTTTTAAAAATGGTTATTATTTTTGGAAACCATTAAAAAAATTGTCCCAACCATACAAAAATCTTTTCTAAAATGAATAACCATTTTTCAAATAAAAGACTGTAAAATTATTCAAATACAGTAGTCGCTCGGTTATATGAACTAATTCAAACAGAGCCTGTTCACTAAGTTTAGAAGCTCACATAATCGAGAGAATATAAAATAAGTAATTCAAATGATTTTTATTACATTAAGTTTTTATTTTTAATAAGTTTTTTAATAATTAATGTACATGAAAGTAGTCCGTTATATTTTTTTGTACTTTTTTTGCTTCAAGGGATTTCTGTAGTGCCTTGTCCTCAAAAAACAAAAGACAATCACTCAAAACTTAACAACTCAACACCAAAAACATTAAAAAATCAACGGTCGCAGGTTCTTCACTTATTTCGGGGAAAAACATACTTCTAATAAGACAAACATTTAAAAAAATCAACGGTTGAAAGCTGTTCACATAACAGAGATAGGCTGTGTTCACTCTTTAGAACCTAATGTGTTTAAATTTTTTTGTTCACTATTCACTATTCTGGAAGTTTACATAACTGGATATTCATATAACCGAGCGACTACTGTATATGCAAAAAATTTAAATTTATGAGCATAATTCAATAATATATTAAAACCGGTTTAACCGGTCTTTTTCAAATTCCAGACACCGAAATCGGTTTCTTTACAATTTCAACTATTCGGAAAACCCGAAAACCGGTTTTCCAAAAATGTCGAAAAATCGATCACCTTTTTATTGGTTGTAATATTGGTGGTACTGTCAAAACACATGATTTGCAAACAATATAGTGTTTTTCTAGTACCATATTGGTTGCACCTTTGGTAATTTTCAAAACGGTGGGTTTTACAAATATAGCAGTGTTTTGCCGGCACTATTTTTTTTTGTATGGTTGGCCATTTCTTCCTGGTTTATTAAAATTTGTTTTAAATAATCATTTTGTCGGAACTCCTCCCTGACCCCCTGTAATACTTCTACGGACCCCCATTTGGGAACCGTTTATATAGACAGTGTCGTCAATTCATTTTTATATTTTTTGTTGTTTTTAAGTGCATTAGCCGCTAAGTGCATAACGATCAAGGCCATTTCTAAATACGCTAAACATTATAAAAAAATATCATATTTAGTCTTATAAATACATATTTTGTGCAACAAATTGACGTGAATTAGTTTTTTTTTATTATAAAATTTGTTTTTTGTTTATTGCTAACATTAGCGATGACCATCTGTACATTTTTTTTTTGATGAGGTAGAAAATTTTAGTACTTTTTATTGGTTTTATTTTTTATAAATAACAATAAAAATTGATAATTTTATTTGTTGTAATTAAAAAATGTATAATTAATATGACATAAGGAAATTAGATTAATTTTTACACTGAATTAAAGTTCTTGATAAAACAAAAGTTATTTATTGTGTTATTTAAAATACATTTTTCAGATAACACGTTGTTGTCCCTACTTTTTAATACTTAAATATCAAATTGGACTGCTAAAGAAATATGTTTCCCTTATTTGTTTCCTTTTAGCCTTATCCTTAGATCTCAGCTAAGGAAGCACATCGGGACAGTATTTTTCTGAAGAATAACGATTGCTGACTTCAGAAGGTCAGATTTTTATTCGGATTAGAAACAAAAATTAAAAAAGACTAAAAATTAAAATTTGTTTGTTTTTTTTTGTCCTCTAATATTTAACAAGTTTTTTTTTGCTGATTTTAGCAGATTAATTTGCTACTTTCAGTTAACTAAAATTTTATAACTAAATATTTGTTGACTCCACAGATTTATTTATGCTATCGACTGAAAACGTAAAATCCACCACTGGATTTTAACCAAAACTGGTATCTTCTAATTTCAATCAAACTTGGTATGGAAGATGGACATCATATAACTATAGCCACGTCCAAATGTAGGACAGCTAATACCAGCGGATCTTGAAATAAAGCGTTTCAAATTATGACAAATTTTCGAAAATTTTAAAAAAGTGGTAGTACATAATATTCCATATCTTTTCACGGATTAAGCTACAAGAGCCATTGATAGCTCATTTTAAAGCTACTTAAATTTTGTTTTTTCTTAGTGCTTTACATCTAGCGTTTAAGATGAGGACAATTTTTTCTATACACCGCATATTCCGGCGACAATTTTGGGCGTGTCCCTAAAGTATGCGCTGTGCATACATATATATATGTATGCACAGCGCATACTTTTCATCTCATACGCTAGATATATGAAAAGGCGCGAAAACTTTGGGGACAGTCCCCAAAGTAAGCAAATGTCCCTAAACTATATATAGATATATGTATGCACAGCGCATACTCTAGAGACATTTATTCGTTCCCCCGCATAGTTTAGGGACATTTGCTTACTTTGGGGACTGTCCCCAAAGTTTTCGCGCCTTTTCATACATCTAGCGTTTAAGATGAGGACAATTTTTTCGATACACCGCATATTTCGGGTACAATTTTGGCCATGTCCCTAAAGTATGCGCTACGCATACATATATATATATATATATATATGCACAGCGCATACTTCAGGGACACGCCCAAAATTGTCCCCGAAATATGCGGTGTATCGAACCAACTGTCCTCATCTTATACGCTAGATGTATGAAAAAAATTGTCCTCATCTTAAACGCTAGATGTATGAAAAGGCGCGAAAATTTTGGGGACAGTCCCCAAAGTAAGGAAATGTCCCTAAACTATGCGGGGGAACGAATAAATGTCTCTGGACTATGCGCTGTGCATACATATATATATAGATATATATATATATATATAGATATGTATGCACAGCGCATACTCTAGCGACATTTATTCGTTCCCCCGCATAGTTTATGGACATTTGCTTACTTTGGGGACTGTCCGCAAAGTTTTCGCGCCTTTTCATACATCTAGCGTTTAAGATGAGGACAATTTTTTCTATACACCGCATATTCCGGCGACAATTTTGGCCATGTCCCTAAAGTATGCGCTACGCATACATATATATATATATGTATGCACAGCGCATATTTTAGGGACACGCCCAAAATTGTCCCCGAAATATGCGGTGTATAGACAAAATTGTCCTCATCTTAAACGCTAGATGTATGAAAAGGCGCGAAAACTTTGGGGACTGTCCCGAAAGTAAGCAAATGTCCCTAAACTATGCGGGGGAACGAATAAATGTCTCTAGACTATCCGCTGAATTATTTTTGTCAACCAGTAACACCAATATGTAAGTACACTCAAGTAAATATGTTACTAGAAAAGTAAGTAAAACGTCTTGGAAATCCAGTATACTTTTTTTCAGTAAATTTATTACTGAAATTGTGTTTTCAGCTAAAATTTTATTTATACTTATTTAATACTTAACTGATTTGAACTAATGCTTTACTAATATTTTTATAATGTTTTACTAATATATTTTGCTAAAAAAAAAATTGTGCTGATAAAGTATGGACGACAACCAGATTGAAAGATATACGCAGAATGAAGTAGACGTCGCGCCATGTCAATATGTAGTAGAGACGAGCAAATATGTAGTAGAGACGAGCAAAAAACGAGTGGCCAAGTTGCAAACAAATATACAACAGGTAGACAGCATAAATCGAAATACAAAGACATACATCCTAGGTAGATTTTTATGTTTCCTTTTTCTTATTGCAAAAAGGGTTGTATATGTTACATTTTGTTATTTTTTCGTTTCGTTTCTATAATTCTCTGCGGCATTAGTGTTCCTTTAAAAGATAGCATCATTGAGACAACCATTGATATAAGTAGTTGAAAGATAATTTTGTTTATGTTATATATAATTATTTCTATATATTTGCAGATATTACATTAATTCATGTCGTCAACGTAACGTATTGTAAATTATTTTAAAAAGAATCACAAAAATATGTTTTATGATTTTCAGCAAAATAAATTAACGAAAGTAAAAACTTTCTAATATTCAGCAAAAATTTTATTAATGTTTAGCAAGGGTTTTTTAATTTCTAATCCACTAAGTTTTAGCAAAACTTTTGCTAAAACTTAGTGCTGACTCAGCAAAATTTTTTGCTGACTTTACTAACTTTTTTATTTGAGTGTACTTTATTTACTATTTTTTTTTTTTTAGATTCTTATCAATAACTTTGAATCCCCCCGTAAGAGATCCATATATTAATTTGGCAACGACATAGTGGAATAAATTATAATTAACAGATATTTTTTGAAAATTTAAAAAACCTATTTCTTAAAATACAGCGTTTAAAACCGAGGATTTTGAAAAAAAATGCATTTTACCTTCAAAAAATAGTTTTTTGGCTTATTTTATTTACAGCACGACAACGGTGGCTTAATAATGAGATATCAATGAATAATGTAGCTTTAACTACTGATTAAGTACGACTACCTTTGCTAAATTTTCGATATTTTTGTCATATTTTAAAACGTGATATTTCCACAACCGTTAGAGTTAACAACCCTAAACTTGTACGATGACATTTTTATATGACACTTACCTTTCATACCATATTTTTTGATGGTTTTATATTGAATGAGTCTATTCCTATCTTACTAATATTCAACAGTTTTTTCCGCCACATTATTTTTAAAAACTTTTTCTGTTATTTTGAAAGGTTTATTTCGGTGAGTGTATATAAAAACCGTCATTTAAATAAAATATCAACTACTTGTTGTATTAACAAGTACCCCCATAAAGATAAATGTAAAACATTTTTAGTGAAATAGATAATTTCAAACAAAACAATTACATGATGATAACAATAAAAAATATTAGGGAAAACTTACAATAGTAAATGCCAATACCATTAAACCACTATAAGCCCCTTTTAAAGGCATTAAATGACAAATATTATTAAATTTTTTATAAAAAATTGTTGTTTCTAAAACTGCTTGTGGTTTTCAGTAACGTTAGAAAAATAACCAAGAATTGTTAAAACCACAATTGAAAATTATACTTTATAGAAAAATAAGTGCATTATAGACAATAAGTGTAGATAATAGACAACCCTGCACACAGAGAAATAAAGTGCCAACCGAATTCGAAAGTATATACTAATGGTAACAACTTATAAATTTAGTTAGTACAACGATATTAACATTATATTTCGGAATATTTTGGGTATTGCAACTAAAATTTAGTTGAATTAACCGAACTTTGTTGTGAAAACTAATGTTAAGTTGCGCCAACCATCTGAAATTCGTTATAACCCAATTTGAGTCGAAGTAACCGAATTTCTGTTGGCAAATAGCTAAATTTTTTTCTGTGTGTGATAACGTGGAAAACTGAAATTTAATCTTGAACTAACCATTAAATGGCTCACACCTGAAACAGATATGTCTAAAGCGCACTGAAAAAAAGTTGGACTAGTACTAAAATTGTCTGAAATAGATAAGAGAATATAAAAGACTTAACCCGTTACTGCATGGTGTTACATATAGATACAGAGAAAAATTCAGCTATTTGTCAACTGAAATTCGGCTACTACAACTCAAATTCGGTTTTTAAGCATTTCAGTCGGTTGGTACAACTAAAAATTAGTTTTCCCAACAAAGTTCGGTTAATTCAACTGGATTTTAGTTACAACACCCAAAATATTTAGAAATTTAATGTAAATATCGTTGTACTAACTGAAAAATTAAGTTGTTATCATTAAAATACACTTTTCAATTCGGTTGGCACTTTATTTCTCTGTGTGTACATATGTAACGAATAATTTGAACCTATGTCACCTTGTGAATGAATCAAATTATCATTTTTATAACAATTATTATTAGACAACAACTAAATTTTAATATTTAATAGCAAGCATTTCTGAAGTAACAGTAAATTTGAAAATAAATGATTTTTTATGGCAAAAAAAAAACTCAAATTTTTCAATTTTTTTGAAAAGTTTTATGTTTTTTGTGATGTAAATGTGAAAAAAATGAAGAATCATAAGATTTAGAATGTTTTCTTAATTTTAAAAATATATACATTTGTTTTAAAATTCGCGGAATATTTATTAAATTTTTTTGGTAGATTTTTGCCACAGTTTCGTGCCCTCCAAGGACTCGTCAGTGGGTAATTTAAATTGCTCTATATGAAAAACTTTTTACATTGTGTCGTAGTGAGTTTCAAACCCACAGCCATACAACAGGCTATGACTCGTAGCATCACCTCTTGAGCCACGGTCGCGACAGTGATTAGTGCGGCTAAGTGGAGTTTTTGATTTGTTACAGAAATGTAACAAAGTAGTAAAAAGTACTAAATTGTTTAAACATATAATAAACATATTTTTTTTTTTTAATAAAAAAAGTTTTTCATGACACTATAAAATTTAAAAATGGCAGGAAAAATAGTACGAAAAACCATTAAAAATGTCACAAGAAATGACAAAATAGCAAAACAAAAATGAGTAAAAAATAAAAAGTTAAATATTAAATTTTTCCATTATTAAATTTTGATCGCATAGTACAATCATGTGCTTTTTCAAGTTATCAAAAAGAAAAGATCTACTATTTCCACATAAAACAGTTGAGTTTACTGAAAATACGAATTCCACATCTGTAGATGTAACTGCAGCATATTTGAAAGCATGTAATTCCGCAGGGGATTAGTTTTCAATGTATGAATGAATCCTTTTCATTCTTATTAAAATTATATATTTTTTCATATTAGTCAAAGTTTGCAGGCCACTATTTCGATTGAAAACTTTATTAAATTTTTCACTAATTTCATTGTTGTTGGCATCTTTAATATTTTCCTTAACGCTATCTATAACATATCGGAAAAACGCAAAGTTGTTTTCTAAATTCCCGGGATCCCGTTCCAAAATAAATTATAAAATTGTTCATATTTAATCACATTTTTTTTTAGTTATAAAATGTCTTACACGACCTGAGATTGTTTTTAGAAGTTTAAGCTTTTCTTAAGTCAACTACGTAAGTGGGCGGATCGATAAGGCAGTGACTTTTAGAACTTCCCTCGTAGTTACATAAAATGCAACACTGCTCCGATCAAGTACCACCTGTTAATAGACTACTCTCATAATAATCCATGCGGTAAATGAAACACAAGCTATAGCTAAGAAAAATGAATTAAACCAAAAATTAAAATGGAATCCAAAGAGTATGGAAAGTTATAGACGCAAATTGAATAATAATATCAGGTCACTTCAAGAAAATGAACAAGAAATCGATGTGAATGATCTTAATAATTTGATAAAGCAATCATATAGGCCGCCTTATGTAAATCCTAAACAATTTCGTTTTAATAATAAATGGTTTGACAAAGAGTGTGAAAAAGCAAGAGAAAAGTCAATGGAAGCATTAAAATCATTCCGGAAGTCACAAAATGAATCGGATAAAGAAATTTATAACCAAAAAAGACAAATATATCAAAATATTTTGAAAAGTAAAAGAAAAGATTATTACGAAAAAATTGAACGAAGCCTCAATAATGTTACAGATAGTAAAAGATGGTGGGCTTTAGCAAGAGAGATACGGCAGCATGAAAATTATACTGGAAGTGAAATAGAAGTTGAAAGGTTTCGAGATTATTTTGAAACTCTCTTAAATCCCTCAGTTACATCAGCAGAGATAAGTTATGCCTCAAATTTAATTAAAGATGATATTTTAGATAAACCATTTACATTGCACGAAGTGAAATCCCAACTGGCCAAAGTAAAACCAAATAAAGCACCAGGTGAGGACCGAATACCTTATGAATTTTATATTCATGCTGGTGATACTTTTTTAGATTTGCTCACGAAAACGTATACGAAAATTTTAAACGAATCAAACTGTTGCGACGTTTTTCAAAAGAGCATAATATTACCAATTCATAAAAAAGGTGATATCAACCAACCCTGTAACTATAGAGGCATTTCTTTTATGAATTGTATTGGCAAAATCATGATAGGCGTTATAAATGAAAGAATTGCTGAATGGACAAATCGTTACAATATTCTAAATGAATTTCAAGCAGGTTTCCGCAAAGGATATTCCACAGTGGACAACATATATTGCCTCACAGCTATAGTCCACATAAAATTCGCTGAAAAACGCAAAGTATATGCATTCTTTGTGGATTTTAAGGCTGCGTTTGATCGAGTTCCACGAGGATTATTATTATATAAGCTGCACCAAATGGGAATATCTACAAAAATAGTAAATTTCATAGAAAAAATCTATCAAAATACTAAATCAGCGGTATGGACTAGCTCAGAACTATCCAGTTATTTTGATACACGGACAGGGGTTAAGCAGGGATGTCTGTTATCGCCAATGTTGTTTGCGCTCTACCTCAATGATCTGCATGATTATTTGGGTGGCGGTTTGTACGTAAATGAAATCAATGTTCGAGTTTTAATGTATGCAGATGATATTGTGCTGTTGGCGGAGGATATAAATACTTTACAAAAAATGAGTAACAAGTTAGAGGAATATTGTCAGTTATGGGGTATGGAGGTGAATCTCGCAAAATCAGAAATAATGATATTCCAAAAAGGTGGCAGACATAGTTTAAACGAAAAATGGACATTTAATGGTGAACCCGTAAAGATTGTACAAGAGTATAAATACTTAGGAATAACATTAACACCCAAAATGTCGTACACCAAACATGTGGCAGTTAAAAATAATGCAGCAAAAGCTAGTATTAACTCCACCTGGAAGAATTTCATTGGGCGTAGAGAAGTATCACTAGCAGCTAAATGGAAAATGTTTTTAGCAGTTTGCAGAGCAATACAAACCTATGGAGCTCAAGTATGGGGAAACTCGCAATTTGAGGAAATTGATAAATTCCAAAGATTTTTCACAAAGCGATTATTAAAACTTCCAGAAAACACCCCTAACTACGTTTTAGCTATAGAAACTGGCTACGAAGAAGGGCATTTCTATACATACTCCTTGCATCTAAGGTATATTTTAAAAACTGTATTTGATTTAGAAGAAAGCAGGCTACCTCATAGACTTACGAAGCAAATTATGGAGAAAAATATATTTTGGTATGCTGACTTTAAAGATAAATTACGACTTTATAACATTAGTAGTGATGGTCTAGAACAAAATAAGATCAAGTGGAACGAGGCTTGTTCAAAACTTATAAATGAGATGAAAAAAGCTAAATATAATGACCATTTAACAAATGTGCACAGTAGTCGTCATCGAATTTATAAGAATCTAGATCACTCAAAAGGCTTGACCTATTGCAACCAAAATTACAATCAGGAGCAGATAACCTATATAATGAAAGCAAGAGGTGATCTCCTGTGGTTAAATGGCAACCAATTCAGAACAGGCCAAGCAATATTGTGTTCATTGTGCAATCTCAGAGAACCAGAAACAACAATTCATTTTATTGGCAGATGTCCCGTGCTAAATGCAATAAGATTAAAGTATTTTCGATGTACAACACTTACTGACGATCAGGTTATTGACGTTCTTAACGGAGGTGAAGATACTTATTGGCTAGGTCTCTATTGTTTTTTAAAAGAAGCATTAAAATATAGAACTATGCTTATAGCTGAATTTAATTTTTAAAATAATGTTTTAATTTTATAAAAGTAAATTAAAAAGTATAATGTATTTGAAACTATTTATGTTTAACACCATTTTCCGGCTGACGGTTAATTACAACCAAGCCGTACATTTCTTTATTATTTTTATTGTTCATAAAATTATCTTTAAATTTAAGAAAAATTTTGTAAACTTTTTGAAAAGAAATAAAGAAAAATCTAATCTAATCTAATCTAATAATCCATGCATAAAAATACGAAATTATTGTCAAAACTACAAAAAATTTCGTAAAATATACAAATTTTCGTTTATTTTACAAAAAATTTGGTTATTTTGACATTTTTTCGTAATTTTACGCATGGATTATTATGGGTGTACTGTCAAGTTTTGAGCAAGTTCCGTCATTTACTTTGCGTTTAACAGCTGTTCAAAACATACAACCCCGTGGATTTTTTTAAAAATGGAAAAAAGTGAATTTCCAGTGCTCATTACACATTATTTTTTGCAAAAAAAAAACCGTCAATCAAACCAAGGAAAAGCTTGATAAATACTATGGAGACTCTGCACAATCGATTTCAATGTTAAAAAAGTGGTTTACGGACTTTCGTTGTGGTCGCACAAGTACAAATGACGCTGAACGTTCTGGACGGCCAATTGAGGTCAATACAAAATGACGAAAAAATCCACGATATGGTGTTGGCCGATCGAAGAGTAAAAGTGCGTGAGATTGTGGATGCCATAGGCATTTCATATGGCAGTGTGGTTTCCATTTTAAATGATCAGTTGGGTTTAAGAAAGCTGTCTGCAAGATGGGTGCCACGTTTGCTCTCAATTGACCATAAACGTAATCGTGACCAATAAGTTGATGGCAACAGGGTTTTGGGATGCACGCGGGATAATCAAAATCGATTACCTTCAAAAGGGAAAAACAATAAACGGCGAATATTATGCCAACTTATTGGACCGATTTAACAAGGATTAAAAAAAAACGACTCCATATGGCCAAGAAATGCCTATTTTATGGACCTCGAAAAATCCTATTTTTTGGAACGGATACAAAAATTGAAGAAACGTTGTACAATTAATATTAAGCTAAAAGGAGATTATGTTGAAATATAAATCTTTTTTTATTTTGCAAAAATAACTTTTTGAATAAAAGTCACGGACTTATTGATCCGCCCTCGTAGTTTGGACTGAAAAGTTGATCTTGTAAAAACTGTGCAAAATATATACTCTTTTAACTAGACTAACTTTTCAGTCTAAGTTTCCTATAAGAAAGATTTGATAACAGAAATTCCATTAAATCTTAGATTTTAATTAAAAAAATAAAATGATATGAAAAAAATTTCAGTATATAAAAAACGGACTCGCTTAAACAATGAAAAAATAAAATGTTTAAGAAAAATGTTAAAACTAAAAAAAAAACAAAATCATTAGTGTCCGAAAAATTATATAATCAATAGACTCAATCCGAAGAGTTTGACTAAAAATCTACATTTGGATAAAATTTGGTAATTGAAAGTGTTTTGGATTGGAGTGACTTTGAATGTCTTGTTTTAGGTCAAAATCTAAGAAATCTATTTCTATTTTATATAATATTTTTTTTTTTAAATTGCTAATTATTGCATTATAGAATATTTAGATTTTTCATTTTTTAAATCGTATTCTTCAAAAATGCCGGAATTTCAGGAACAGAAAAGACAAATTTTTCTAGGAGATCTCGGAACTGGAAATCCCGGCATGTAATCCCTAGTTACCATCCGTGATCACATATCAAAAATTAATTACGATCAAAGGGAAACCATCCGTAGACTCTCAAAAATAATTCATTTATTCAAAAGTTGTACTGACTTGCAAAAATTTTGGAAAATTTTCTTAAGTCGATTTAAGTGTTTTTTTTTTTAACTAAAAGTTTTAACACCACCATAATATTGTTAATATAAAAAATTGAAGAAATAAAATAGAGTTCAATACTTACTTGTTAATTCAGTGGCATCCTCAGCAAATGATAAATATCCTTTATTCATATCTTGTTGAGTCGGTTGCGTTGGCTTAACTGCTCCTGCAGGTTGTTGAGCAAAAATTGCAGCCGTAGTAGTGGTTGATGGTAGCTTTTGCTGTACGGATAACGGCGAAAATACCGAAGCTGTTACTGATTGAGCTCGAGGAGCAACATTCAAGGATTGTAATTGTAATATCGACTGAGTCGATGTGGTAGTGGGTAATTTGGGTAAAATTAAGGACGATGTAACAGTCTTCGAAGGACGTAGTTTATTATCATCAATGAATTTCGAAGAGGATACAGAAATATTTTTATTGAATATAGAATGAGTTACAGTAGTGGTGGGACAGTGGGCCTGTATAGGTGGTTGTGGTGGTGCTACTGAATTTAGTGGAACAGTAGATTGTGGTGGTAATGGTGGTAATGCTGATACAAGAGGAGGGATAATCGTTGGTTTAGATTGCTTTGTATTGTTATTATTATTATTGCTTTTACCAATAATTGGCGGATTTTGTTGTTCTTGTTTAATTATAGAATTTATTATTGTTGTGGTTGTTGTTGTTGTTGGAGTTAAATTTATTTTTAAGGGTTTATTTATAACTTTCTCAATTATTAATTTATTATCTGAATTATTTTGATTATTATTAATATTATTGAGTGGTAATTTTACAAATTTTGTTTCTTGCAAATCAGCTTTTGAAATTTCTTCTTCTTGTAGAGATTTTTTTTGTTCAATAATTATTTCAATTTTTTCTTCTTCTTCTTGTGGTTTAATTTCATTTAAAATCTCAGTTTTATTATTATTGTTGTTATTGGGGATTTCTTCGAGCTTAAGTTTTTCCGACTCTTCGTATTGTTGTAGAGTATAAATTTCATTCTTTTTCTCCAAATTACTAAAATTTTACGAAAAAAAAACGCGCACAAAATTTATAGATTTTTTTTCTTTCTTTTCTTCAATTATTACTTTTTTTTTTAATTAAATATTTTTTTTAATTGAATAAAAAGAACGTTGTAAATCGCATCAAAAAAAATTATATACTGCTTCGTGTTTTTTTTTTTTTTTTTTTTTTTTTTTGTTTTCTTCAGTTTTTAAGAGGAAAATGAAGCACGTGATATTTAAACATTTTTTTTTATTATTATTTACGATCAAACCTATACTATTTTACCCAATAGTGCAATAAAAATGTAATTGCAAACGAAAACAAATGCAATTGTATTATAGAAAAGTGCAATTTTAAACTAAAATGAGTAGTTTTTTCAACTCTTAAATTAAAAAAAAGCTCAAGAGAAATGAAAAAAAACTCAACAATTGAAAAATGCATTTTTAAGAGTGCAGTTCACACTCCTGCAGTTTGCACTCTTGTGAATTATTTCATAGTTAATTGCTTAACTGCAGTTTAGCTCTTAACTTTTGTTTATCTCTTTTGTTTAATTCAGAAGAGTATGAGGAGCATTTTTTTTTTTAAATTACATTATTCATTGAAGATTTTTTTGTTAACTCAAAGAGTTTTTAAATGATGTATGATTTTTTTTTGTTTTTTCAATTTCTATGAATTGACGTTTTACAAAACCGGCATTTTTTTGTAATCGTTGAGTAATTGTTGTGGTTTAGTGGCCTTTACGTTTTTCTTTTTGTAATTTTTGCATTTATTTTATGCAAAAAGGCAAAAACGGAAAACTATGCTGGCCCGCTTGGTTGCATATTTTCGTGCACTTTTTTTTTATACAGTTTTTATATTTCGTAGATTTTTTTTTTTTATTAAATGGTAGTAATTAATTTTTTTGCTTTTTAAAATATTCATTGAAGTGTCATGCAAAAATGCTAAATTTAATTTTAATCTTAAATTCAATTAGATTTGAAGATTTTTTTTTTTTTTTTTTAAATAAAGACGTAAAAAAATTTAATTAAATTTTGTATAGATTATATAAAATAAATGTGTTAATGAGTTGTTGTTTTATTAAGGGGTTATTTAATTTAAAAAATCTGCCTATAAAATATTTAAAGTGCGACTAAAAACTTTCAGTTAGAAAAGTAGTTACATTTTACAATATTTGAAATATTTTATTAAGCCATTATTCTTACCCACTGTTACACTCAAATAAAAAAAGAAATGGTACAAAGAATATTACATTTTTTTTATATCCCAATGTTTGAGTAAACATTTTTTTTATCCTCTATTTACAAATTCGTTGCTGATTTTAACAAAATATTTTACTAATTTTTTAAATCAGCAAATAATTCATTTTTCTTTTTTTTCAAGTTGAATATTTTTATAATCTAAAATGTAAAACAAATGGCAAACAAATATATTATTTTTATATATTTATTTAGTTAGAACATTGTTCTACCTCAAATCCAAAATCTAATACGATATTTATTTGTTGTTTTTCCAAAAGTTTGATAAATTTCATGATAGGCAATACAATTGTTTCGTTGGCATCACCCAAATCTCCAGTTGTCCGTAATAGCAAGCAATAATTGGCTTAACTCAAACCAAGACATTACATTCGACAGACAAAAACAACTCCATGAGAATTTGTCTGCCTTAGGCCCGATTACTGAAAGTCCAGTTTAAATTTAGCAAACAGTTAAATTGGAAATTTATATGGGATACAACAACTAAGGTGTCAGTTAAAGTCCCAGTTATCGGGCCTTACTATATAAAATGTGGGTGTTGTGGTGTAATGGTTAGCGCGTTGGACTGTTACACAGATGGTCCCAGGTTCGATTCCCGGTGACGACAACATCAATTTAGAAAAAAATAATGTGTATGAGTTTTCTATCACTTATATATATCGCTGCGCCCACCTTCGGTGTTCCCATAGCACTTAACCCCACCGAAGTAAAATAATGAATCAGGGCTATGAAACGAAAAGTTTCAATAAATTCGCCAACTCTACATCAGGTGCCGAGCAACATCTGTTCTAAGACTTATCTACTCGACTTATCTTACAGTGTTGCCATGTTTGAAGCCCTTCATCTTTCACCACCTGTCATCTCTCCACTATTCCCTTTCCAAAGAAAGCAACACATTAATTAATAGGAAGAATTTCCTGAGTGTTGCTTCTCTTTAAAAAAAAAAAAAAAAAAAAAAAACTGGCTGATTTGGTAAACCTAATTAAAAAATCAAAACTATTTGAAACCTTTTTTTTTTTTTTGTCAAAAGCAACAAATAATATCTAATATGGCAATATTATATTAGATTTTGGACTTGAGGTCGAACAATATTCTAACTAAATATAAGAAATATGTAATAAAACATTTTTGTATATTATTTTCAGTAAAAACAATTGACTGATTTTAGCAAATCGATTCCCATTGAGGATTTACTAAAATTTTAGCAAGTTTTAATATATTTTACTAATTTCTCATACTACTTTCACTTTACTAATAATTACAGACACGTTTCGCTGAAATTAGCTCAACGGTCTGCTGGCCTAAAACTAGTTAATTTTCTGTAAAATTAAAGATTTTTCTTTTAAGTTCTCAGACTTTTTTAATTGAGTGTACATTTAAGTTAAAAGTAAGCGAGGTTAAACCTCAAACCTCAAACAGAAGTATGTTATTTTTTTATTGTGCATCAAGTAACTTAAAATACATTTAACATCATGTACTCAAACTGCACTAAAAATGTACTAAACTTTATTGATTAATTTTTTTATTATTTCACTTGGACTTTATTACTTACAATGAGATTTGGATGTTTGATCTTAACAAAATTTGGATATGTGATAAAAAAAAAAAAAAAAAATTTGAGAGATACGTATTTTTTTTAGCGGCCCAATATCATGTTTAGAGGTTACAAAAGTGGGGTCAAAAAAGACCACAGTTTTCGTTTTTTCAGCTTATTTCGAATTGTTTCAGCGACATTTTAGACAAATGGGGTATCAAATGAAAGAGCTTTTGGAGACGCATAAATGAAAGAACTTTTGGAGAGCCATATACAAAACATGTCCGATGACTTTCAATTATTTTTGTTATTAAAAAAAATGTGTTTTAAGTGATATTAAAAGATTAAGCAAAAAAGTATGTATATATTAAATTTAATCGAGGACACCCCCTCGATGACGGTTTTAGCGACATTCCTAATTGCTCGGCTTTTATGCGACTTTTCCTGAAGATCTTTTTAGATATTCAAATAAATGACAAGTCTTATAAACCAAATAGGCAATATTCGTATCAAAATGTTTGTTTTCTCGAGTGCACCAATGCTGCGTTCAAAAAAATTGGAATTTCATTAGTTTCAGACATGTTTTCAAACAAAAATATATTAACTTTTAACCCACCTTTTAACCATTAAACGTGAGATTGGGCCGCTAAAAAATACGAGTTCCTTATTTCTTTTTTTCTTTATCACATATCCAGATTTAATTAAGATTGGAGAGAATCCATCGGGAGATTCCCCTTGGTAGACTTTTACACACAATTCCAGAATTCTATTTATTTAAGATCGCCATGGGCATTAATGGGTTAAATAATATGTAAAAACATTAACAACAGACTCCGCAGTGCAGTTTTGTCACAAATAATATAAAAAATAATTAAATCAAAAATATTGAGGTAAAAGAATTGATAATAAAACAACTTTTGAAGAATAAAAAAAAAATTTAGGAAAAAAAATTTGTTGGTGAAGCAAATATATATTAAGGTGAAAAATTTGTTCGGATGTGAATAGAATTTTCGTAGTAAAAAAATGTGATAATCTATTTTTTTAATAAAAAATATTTTGTTTTAAAAGAAAATGTTTGAGGTGAATATGAAATATAAGAAATCATGTTCACCTCTAAGCGTTTAGTGAAAAATATGAAAAAATATGTTAACCAGAATATTCATCAAAATATTTATTCACTCTTAAATTGTACTAAAATACATAATTTGTATGGAAAAGTTATGGGTTTCTTCACATATTTAATCACAACTTCTTAACCGCTAGACCGATTTTTTTTTTAAATAGCAAACAGCTTGAAATCTTGTCGATTTTTTATTTGTTTTTTTTTTTTTTTTTGTTTGTATGCTGGTGAGTAATAATAACCAGAGAAGACAAATCAGCTTTTTCACTTGTATGACTTTTTTGTGCCTTTTTGTTTACCCATTTTAGTTTTTTATTGGATTTTCCAATTTTGAGCTTTAAAATTGCTTTGTCTTAAGAATTTAGATTTTTCTTATATTTTTTTTGACTAAAAATGATTTTGTTTACTCGTATGACATTATTTTTTCTATTAATTTTAAACTTTTCTTAAAAAAGTGTTATTTTACCACATTTTATACTTTGGCTTTTTTGCGTTTTTACAATATTTTTGCTAAAAATAGCAAAAATAAAACTGTTAAATTTAAAAAAATCGGGTTTTATATTCGTGTTGAATTTTAGTTAACTGAAAATGGAATTTTACTTTGTTAAAATTAGCAAAATATGTTGCTGTATATTTGTAGACATAAAAGCAGCATTCAAAAATTTTTGTTATACAAGGTGGCGCAAAAATAACCTTCCGATGTTTTTTGGCTGTAATTAAAAAAAAAAATGAAAAACTTTGATTCTTCTTGTGGATTATTTTTATTTGGTATTTTAGTTTTTTTTACATCAAGTCGAGAATATGATGTCATGTAAATGGCCGCCGCCACAGTTGACTGTCATTTGAGCCCTTTTTATGGCATTTTCCATCACTTTGGCCAAAACTTCCGGCGATAGGTCCTCACATTCTTGACGGATATTGTCTTTAAGAGCTGCAAGAGTCTGAGGCTTGTTGACATAAACCCGCGACTTCAAAAAGCCCCACAAAAAGAAGTCTGGAGCGGTCAAATCAGGCGATCTTGCTGGCCAGTGCAAATCGCCAAAACGGGAGATTAGGCGCCCAGGAAATGCATCCTTCAGCATATCGGTTGTGGCACGTGCAGTGTGTGCCGTTGCACCGTCCTGTTGGAACCACATGTTTTCCAATCCCAATTCATCAAGTTGCGGCAAAAAGAACTCGTTGATCATTGCTCTGTAGCGCTCACCATTCACAGTAACCGTTTGGCCCGCGACGTCTTCGAAGAAAAAAGTTCGATGACTCCTCCAGCGAAAACAGCACACCATACAGTGACTTTGAGCGGGTGTAATGGCTCTTCGTGGGTTACACGCGGATTTTCAGTGCCCCAGAAGCGTAAATTTTGCTTATTTACGTACCCGCTAAGATGGAAATGGGCCTCATCACTCATGATTATTTTTGATGAAAAACCATCTTCCTCTTGGTGGTGATTAAGGATGGCTTGAGCGTATGTTACACGCGATTGGCGGTCAGCAGCTAACAGCTGATGCACCGTCTGGACTTTGTACGGAAACATCTTCAAATCTTGTACCAAAATTCGCTGTAAAGACCGTCGACTGATACCCATTTGCGTGGCACGTCGTCTGGTCGATGTCGACGGCGCTTGCATGACATCCTCGGCTACAGCAGCAATATTCTCTGCAGAACGGCTACTCCGGGGTCTGCCACGCCTGGCAGGATCTCGTTTTGTACCAGTCTCTTCGAGGCGAGCGGCTAAACGTCGCAGTGTTTCACCAGTAGGCTGCGACGAAATTCACGTTGTGCCAAAGTCACAGACCGATTATTGGTCAAATAAATAGTCACCAATATTCCGCAATCTGGAGCAGTGTAGCCTAACATTGTTTATTAACGTGTATTTTATAGCATTTTCTGAAAGGAGGATTACTTTTGCGCCACCTTGTATTTAGTTAAAATTTTGTTAAATGCAAATCACAGTAAATCCTGTTAGAATCAAGAAAGGAATTAACTCAAAAATTGTAAACTACACAATTTAGAAGCGCAAGTTTTAAAAACACTCAAAATGTTAAATTTATTTGCCTATTTTCGCTACTAAAATTTAGCAACATTTTTGCTGATTTTAGCAGATTTAATTGTAAATTTTAATTAACTAAAATTTAACATATATATAACTAAAATGTTTTATTTTCAACTTATTTTTGCTGTTAAATCTGTTACTTTTAGCCATTTTTTCCTGCAACATCATTAAGAACAAGTTTTTAGTAGTTTTAGCAAAAATCTCCACAGATTTGTTTTCTATTATTGTACCATTTATGGAGTTATATAACCCATTACTTCATAATGTTTTTCTACACTAGATAGTTAACAAAATTTGTTGTCTTATGTTTAACAGAATGTTTTTTTTCTCTTAATAAACGAAGAAATAAATTTCAAATTCAGCTAAAACATATGAAATTTAGTTTTATATATTGCATTTCGATAAACAATCAAAAGTGTTGTTTGAACATTTAACATTTTTGAATCAATATACAGTAAAGGCTCCACGTTGGGCGCCAATCTTAGAACATCATGTGACCCATAAAGAACACAGAAAACCCCTAATTTCTGACTATATATCTTTAAATTTTATTTATATTTATAACATATATTCTATATGAAGCCAATAAAACATATTCACTTTTTTTTTAATTTTCAAAAAATGTCAATTATTTTAAGGTATTAATTAAAAAAAAAAAAATTTTAAATCCCAATCGAATTTAAGTTTGAAGAGACATATATTAATACGATTGTCCTCTGTCACACTTAAAAACATTTTTGTGGCGCGAACGTCATCTAATTTTCTCGATTTTTTGAAAAACAACTTTATCTATTATTTTCCATACAAAAAGAATTATAATAATTGTTCCCTGAAGACGTCACCTAATGTGGAGACGAAATATTGGAAATAAATAATTATAATTTATAAACAAAGGATCTTAAGCTCGTTTAAAATAAGAAGAATTAAATAAAAGAAGATCAAAGAAAACTTAACATTTTTATATTTAATAGTTTTGACTGAAATAAATGTTTTAAACAACAAATATATTTAAAAAAATCTTGAAATTTTGCTATAAAAAAACTCTTAATATTTAAATTTAGTTTACAGAGAATTTTTCTGTTCAATCGAATTAACAAAATCGTATAAAATTTAAATCTATTTTATAGGAAATTTTGAATTCTTATACAATTATTATGCATATTTGCAACAAAATACAAATGAACTTTATATAAAAATCCCCTCCTTTATAAAAAAAACAACATTTAAACATGATCACGTTTTTCTCTAAGAAAGTGCATCACTAATTAGGAAGTTTAGCAACAAATTTCCATACTATTTTATACAAAGAATATAAAAATCAACTTTGAAAGTAAATATATAAAAAAATGTTTTCTAGCTCGAAACAGTTTTTGATAAAAGTTAAAAATAAAAAATTATACGCAAAAAGGAGGTGTGTCAAATTTTTAAAATCAGTAACAAAATATTAAAAAAAAAAAAATAATATATGATACAAATAAATCGTCTATATAAAGAATTTCCAATCAATTGAGTCATACAAATATAAATTAAAAATATCGAGATACCGCATATCTTGAGAACAATTATTTAAATTATAGATTAATGATTTATTAAAACGATTAAATAAAGAAAATAACAACGATAAAATGATGTTAAAACAACTATTTCAAGTGTAAATAAATAAAAAAAATTGTTGTTGCCAGCAACTAAAAAAAAATAGTAAAAAAATATTAATAATCATTAATATTTTGTTATCAATTGATAAGATAAGAAAATACGTCAAAAAATAAAAAAAAAATGAAAAAAAAAAATTATAAAAAATGTCTTATCAGTTTTAACAAAACAAAAAAAAAGTTTTAACAAAACAAAAAACAAGTTTTTAAAAATTTTTTTTTTTTTTTTTGCAAGAGATAACAATTTTTATATACATATTTTGTGATTAGGGAGCGGAAGTTCATGGAAATGCATGTTTTTTTCTTTAAGTTTGAGAACAAGGTAAACAAAATAGCTTTGTGAATCAAAGAGTTAGCGTTAAAATGACATCGATTTATTAGCGCATATTTTTGCTTAGATTTGCTTTAAATGACTATTTTTGCATATATTTTTCTTTAAATGCCTATTTTTATTGGATATTTTTACTTATTTTGCTTTAAATGCATATTTTTATGGCATGTTTTTATTAAATTTTTCTTAAGGTACGTTCAGATTAGTCAAATATTTGACAAAAAACATGAAATATTTCTTTGGCGTAATCTGAACACAAAATATTTTTGTGTGTCAAACAGCAAATCAGCTGATTTTGGTCAAACAAAATTATTTGCATTCAAATAAATATTTGACAAACTTAACCATAGTGTGAACACTAGCTATCAAATATTTTCTTCTGATTTGATCAAATATTTATTTGATCTTACAAAAAATAACAATATATATATGCAAATAACAAATAACATAAAATCGTCAATTATAATTTTTTTTAATAAATTTGTTAATAAAAGGCTTTATAAAAAAACTGAAATGTAAATAGACATTAAAAAAATTTAATCACTCAGATAATGGATTGGAACATTGGTCCAAAATGGAATGAAACGGGGAACGATTGGAATCGGAGCACTGTACACAATTGTGTTGTCGTACGTGAAAATAAAAATTTAATCATTCCAATAACAGAATGGAACATTGGTCCAAAATGGAACGAAACGGGGAATGATTGCAATCGGAACACTGTACACATTTGTGTTGTCGGTACGGCGGTTTGCAAAAATTTTGTCCATTTTGCGATATCATGCTTAGTTTTCGAGATACAAGCCATTTTACAATGGCGATATTTTAAAATGTCCAGTATCTCCAAAACTAAGCGAGATAGACTAAAACGGACAAAATTTTTGCTCCAAAGGAGCAAATAGGCTAGGTCCGAGAGAGATCCCGAGTGATCAATTTTTTAAAAAACAGTTAGTTTTTCGATTAAATAAATCTATGTTTTTTTACACTTTGATTAAATAAATATTTGTTTCAATCTGAACGCTCGACAAATATTTTTTCGTTTATTTTATTTGACACTATTTGAGAGCTGTTTGAACAAACAAACACCATCAAATATTTGATCATAGTTTGAAACAAAAAATAAAATAATTTTTTATTTGACACAATTGGAAGCAAATATGTAAACAAATATTTTGTTCAAATATTTGATTAATGTGAACGTACCTTTAGTTTTTCGTAAAATATCACTTTTATGCAGGGTTGGCAACTGGTTCATTCGGTTATCGGTATTGGGTAACGGTATTTTGTGAATATTTCGTTAGGGTATTTTAAGGTTAACGATATTTTAATTTATATTAATTAGTTAGGTTATTTTAGGGTTAATGTTATTTTACGTTATTGCGTAAGTTTATTTAAGGGTTAACGTTATTTTTAAATTAAAAGGTGCAAAATGCATTCCAAAATTGCAACAACAGTAAAAATGCATTTTTGGAAAGATAACACATCGGAAAAATAGGCAATCGCAGCTTTTAGATAGATTTTTAATTTTTGAAGCAGCCATAGCAAACTTTAGGTCATCAAAAGTTACTAGTTTCACATTTTTTTCAAGAATTTGATTATCCACCATGAAACTTACGGTCAGTATTGAGAAAGGGTTCATCATTAACATATATATTTTTTTT
The DNA here is from genome assembly GCA_021234595.1 of Delia radicum. Classification (NCBI taxonomy): domain Eukaryota; kingdom Metazoa; phylum Arthropoda; class Insecta; order Diptera; family Anthomyiidae; genus Delia; species Delia radicum. The sequence continues at coordinate 254,313,980 of CM037851.1, forward strand.
TTTCAAATTTTTAGAAATTCCATTTTTTTTAAATATTCGCCCTCGAACATTATATCACGAAATGTTGACCTTTGAACTTTGTAAAAATTAATCACGTGACATTTAATTTTAAAGGTAATTTTCTCATCTTTAATTAAGACTCCAGTTATTCGTAGCATCAATACTTTTTATTATACGTATGTGCGCCCCGGTAGGCTAGTTGGTAGCGTGCTGGCTTATCAGTGCGGGGGTCGTGGGTTCGATTCCCACCAGAGGCACTGGTTTGTTTTCGCTACAACGCGCCGAAGGCCATAGTAGCTAGTGCTCGGTTAGGGTAATAGTATATAATTTGTAATTATATGATTATTAATTAATAAAATAAAATAAGAAATATTATTCGTATGCTTAAATTTGTAAAGACAATTTAGTACCTTATTTTTAAGACACCGTATTTCGCGAACCAAGTGTTCTAATGAGACAAAATTCGTTGCAAATATTTGTATCAAATTTGAACAAATTTAGAAGGGGGGGGGGGGGGGTCCAAAATTCTATATTTTCAGTTGTTTATAAATAAATCAAGCCAATGCGTATTTTTCAATTTAAACAATTAAATTGTGTGTCAATTGTGCAAAATGTGTGCAGAAAATTAAAAATTAACTTTAAAATTTAATTAAAATTGCCTAGAAATATGAAAATTATTAATTTAAACAAATTTAAATGCATATTTTTTTTACTTTTTAGAGCATATTTTAAGATTTTTCATATATATTACAGGTGTCTAAAACACTATTTTTCAGTGCATGAAGTTCCTGTCCCTGTTTATGATAAACTCAAAATTATAATCAAAATTAATTAAAAAACAAAAACAAAAAACGGCTTAAAGTAACACAACGACTACATACCCGTAACACGTTTTCATGTTAGTTAAATCATTAATTTGTAGCATGTTCGAAAGAAATTGAAAAAAAACAGCTGAGATAGTATTTGACGAAATCAAAATCAAAATCGATAAGATTTTGTTTTTAGAAGTAGGTATGGTGGTAAATGCCGGGTGGCATGAAGATTATAAAAATAAAACAATTTTTAACAACATCAACGTATTTTGAAATCATGCGTAAACATTAAATATCACATGTATAATAAATGATCAAAATTCTAAACAAACGTCCGAATTTTAGATAGAACTACGAAACAGTAATTCTTATATTTAAGCTTATCTTTTTAATTTTAGCAACGTCGAATTTTTTGTGTGAAAATATTAATACCCGTGCAAAAAATATTTATATTTAGTCATATATAATATGATTAAGTCATATCTGTGTTTGAATGGACTAACATTACGTCTTGTATCATTATATAGAAATGCATCTGATAATTTTTAGTAACAGCATTTCTTATATGGTACTTGATATTATTATATGTCTCCAAATCTTACTCCATATATAACTACATAAGCCATATAATAATAATCGAAATCGATATGATTATATATGGTATCATGCTAAGTTTATTAAACTATAAGTGACGTCATAATGAAAATATTTTCCTTATAATTTAATATAGCTTTATATAAGATCCCAATATAACTCGCGGTAATATCTATGGATAAAATCTCGGAAAATGTAAATATGTATATAATATATAATTTAATAAAGATGAATTTAAAAATAAAAAAAAAAAAAAATATATATAAGATCCCATACATATTTTGGTATAGTTTATAATCAATTTTGATTATTACATCCCAGCTAAATTTTGTAGAACAGATTACCTTTGAACCTGTTCTAGAACAACTTCTTTTACCACCGGTTACATGGAACCGGTTCTAGAACAGGTTCCTGGGAGTCGAAATGTAAGGTGTATCACTGTCCCAGAACCAGTTCTATAACTGGTTCTAGAACCGGTTCTAAAAGCAACCTGTTCTTGTTTGGAGGTAAAGAAACCTATTGCAAATAGGACAAACCCATATAAAAGAACCAGTTGCAGAACCGAAATTAGAACCTGTTATAATACAGTATTAGCTGTTCTGCAACCAGTTATTTGGATTTTACTATTTTACTGGGATGTGACTTCACATATAACCATGTTAATTTTATAACAAAATCCGAGCAAAAACGTTTACATATAATTATGCATTATTTTATACAAATACATATATGTTTATATGTATGTTTATATATACATTTTTTCCACTAAATTTCTTTATACGATGCCACATATAATTACATCTTATTACATATTGACCAATATATAATCGTATATGTCATATACAATTATATATGGTTAATCTAATTATGTGCGAAATATGTACCACTAATAAAAATTATATATTACAGCCATGGACAGAAACTTCATGCGCAAAAAAAATTGTGTTTTAGAGGCGCCTATACACTGCGTTGCATAACTATAATTCCAAAGGATTTTGCTATTTTTTCTAATATTACAAAATGTTTATTTAAACTTATAACCGTTTTTTAAGAGTGTAATAACTGATCTCTTATTGTGTAAAATTTAAGAGATTACTTAATTAATTTAAAGAGAAAAATTGTGTAATAATACTTTGTTGTGTTTCATAACTATAATTACATATAGAGGTAAACAAAAAATTTATAGTTAATAAATACAAATTAACAATTGATTTTGTTTATTATGGCGATTTTAATCAATTTGCAATAAAATGCCGCGTGGTTCATTTCTAAGTGATTTTGAAAAAAGGGGAAATTTCAGCCTATTTAAAAAATGGCGTAAGTTTCAGGAAATTGCTACTAAAATAAATCGTTCGCAATGTGATGTTCACAAATTTTGCAAAAAAAATCCCAGTACTTATTTTTGGTTAATGGTTAGCGGCGTTGGACTTTTACACAGAAGGTCCCGGGTTCGATCCCCGGTGCCGGCAACATCAAAATAATATGTATGAGTTTTTTCTATCCCTCATACGTATCGCAATGTCCACCTTCGGTGTTCCCATAGCTATTAACCCCACCGAAGTAAAATAATGAATCAGTGCTATGAACCAAAAAGCTTCAATAAGTTTGCCAACTCTCCATCAGGTGGCGAGCAACAACTGTTCTAAGACTTATCATCTCGCGCAATTACAGTGTTGCCATGTCTGAAGCCCTTCATCTTTCCCCACCTTTCATCTCTATACTATC